>CM050165.1:413701133-414421133 GCA_027410445.1 Discoglossus pictus | reverse complement strand
CTTCTCATGGTGCTGCCTTGTACACTGTGCCACCTTGCCCTCTATGCCACCTGTCCCACTGTGCCACCATTCCCATAGTGCTACCTTGCCCTATATGCCACCTTTCCCACTGTGCCACCCTGCCCATTACTGCCAATTTGCCAATAGTGCCACCTTGCTCTCTGTGTCACCCTTCCCACAGTGCCACCTTGCCTCCCTTCCCACAGTGCCACCTTGCCTCCCTTCCCACAGTGCCACCTTGCCTCCCTTCCCACTGTGCCAGCCTGCCCACAGTGCCACCTTGCCTCCCTGCCTCCCTTCCCACAGTGCCACCTTGCCCACAGTGCCACCCTGCCCTGTAGGTGCTCTCCATGTCTTCTCTCCTCCATGATCTGAGCAGGAAGTTTTTTTCCCTATTCTCCTCTACCCTCCCTCTCTCATCTGTTCTTTTGCTGGCACAGCGCAGGCGCAGAGGGTCATTATCATGCACTTAATAACACACCGGAGGATGCAGCCTGACTTGTCCCACATCCCCAGGAGCCTTGGTACCAGTATGTAGTATAGGGATGCACAGAGCCCCAGGGATGCACTGGGTGCCGGTCCCTCCTCCCTGTCAGTACATTGGTCCTTACCTCCACAGTACAAGCTGCTCCTGTCCTTGGCTCCCAGTGATCAGCACAGGAAATAATAAAGAAACAAATGTAGGAGACTTTGTGGAGTGTGTGTGTGAGGCTCCTATTGGATGTGCGTATTCACTGCCAGTGATCAATCCCACATAGAGCTGACAGTGAGCTGGCCCTGCCTGCCAGGTGATGAGGCTGCTGGGTGCCCAGGGCTTGCAGGAGATGCCTGTGTGTGAGCTGCTGCAGGATCCGGACCATGCTCCCTTCTGGCTCCTTGCTTCTCCGTGGCTGTCTACTTGGTGGATGGGGGCGGGGTCAGGAACGTCACGGCCAGTGTCATAGCAGATCCTGTATCCCTGACAGCTCCTGTATCCCTCTCACATGAACCAGCTCTAGGCCCCGCCCCCTCTGGGTGCTGCGTGCGCTTAAGGTGGTTTAGCAGAGATACCGAGTACTATCATAATCTAGATACATACATAGAGCTTATCACTTTATTGTCAGGTATTGGGTGAGAAAACTAAATATACATGACTAAGGGACAGAAGGTAACTAGTTATAAAGATACCAGGAAATATAAAAAAATTATAAGAATACAAGAAAGTTCTGGTTACCATTTTATTTATATATCAGGGCTGAGAACGGATTTTTCCAATTTTAGTTAAGTTCAATCGAAAAAATGAGGATCTATCCTGTTATGTGCACGCACGGCACGGGAAGCCTCCTGGTGCCAGGCGGGCTTGCATCTCGATGTACTCCCTAAGCCCATAACCCTAACCCCCAACACCCCTTGGCGGTGCTAACCCTAACCACCCACACCTGTTACCGGCCCTAACCCTAAACCTAACCCACTAACCCCCAACACCCCTTGACGGTGCTAACCCTAACCACCCACACCAGTTACTGGCCCTAACCCTAAACCTAATCCCCTAACCCTATCCCTCAACACCCCTTGGCGGTGCTAACCCCCTAACCCCCAACACCCCTTGGCGGTGCTAACCCTAACCACCCACACCAGTTACTGGCCCTAACCCTAAACCTAATCCCCTAACCCCCAACACCCCTTGGCGGTGCTAACCCTAACCACCCACACCAGTTACCGGCCCTAACCCTAAACCTAATCCCCTAACCCTAACCCTCAACACCCCTTGGCGGTGCTAACCCTAACCACCCACACCAGTTACCAGCCCTAACCCTTAACCTAAACCCCTAACCCTAACCGCCTACACCCCTTGCCGGCCCCAACCTCCTAATCCTCTTAGCCTAACCCTAATCCCATAGAAGTACCTTGCTAACCCTAAACCCCTAATCCCCTACACCACTTACTCGCCCTAACCCCCTAACCCTCTAACCCCTAATCACTTACCGGGCACTTACAGACAGCTACATCGGGACGTCCATGGCGTGCTTCCTAGCACTGAAACGTGCGTGCACATAACAGGATAGGTCCCAAAATATCTCTAAATTCTTCCGATTTAGTATCCGTCCCTCAGGAAAGGATTAATAACCAATAGAGAGGTTCCACAGTATATGTAAATATATGGACTCACCTATATTTCCAGCTCATTTTCTATGTTCCTTATCACCTAATACACAGAGCATGGGTGTAGCAACTGGGGCGATGGGGCAAATCCCCCCCAGATCTTTCTATGTTTGTATGTATGTATATATAAACTATTTTACGGCCTGTATACAATGATCTGTATCCCCCCTGAATTATTTTGGCTCCCACACCCCTGACACAGGGGTCTTATTGCCATAAAAGGCAAGTGCTATTGCTTTTACACATATATTTGACCTTCTGTAACTTTCACATAGGAGCAGCTTGTGTTTAGATGGAACTTTCCCTTTAATGGTTAAATATAAACCATCACAACATAATATTTAGTTCAAGCAGTAAATGTAAGATGTGAGGGGCTATGGCACACAACTATACATACACGCTAAGTCAGAAATACTATATCATATAATATGTTATCACGCTGCTCCTGTATGGCAGGAACTAGATCTATACATATGATGCAAAATGCATTTATACCAACTAGCCAAAAAGTGTTTAGTTTTTCTGTCTGTGTATGTGCATAAAAAATGTATAACAATATTGAATTTATTCATGCATATTAGGTGGATGTGTGTATATGCATAAGAACTGGCATATAAATGTACACTATTGCAGAGTATTTTATTAACATTGCTTGAAATAATCACTAATATAGTTTGTGACGTATGCGTAATGATCCATGGGAGCGCATGTGCACTGCACAAACTATATGTACGGATTTCCATGCATACTGCAATGCACATGCGTGGCGCCAGCCGCACATGCAAGAGAGGGGGAAAGGAGGGAAAGATACACAGGGAAGGGAGGCGGGGGGGAGAGACACAGGGGAGGGAGGAGGGGAAGAGACACAGGGGAGAGAGGAGGGGGAAGAGAAACAGGGGAAAGGTGGGAAGAGACAGAGGGGGAAAGGGACACAGGGGAGGGGGGAAAGAGACACAGTGTAAAAGGAGAGAGAGACAGAGGGGGAGGGACACAGAGGAGGGGGGGAAGAGACACAGGGGAAAGAGGGGAAGAGACAGGGGGGAAAGAGACACAGGGGAGGGAGAAGGAGGAAAGAGACACAAGGGAAAAAAGACACAGGGGTGTGGCGAAAGAGACACAGGGGAAAATGAGAGAGACAGGGGGGGAGGGACACAGAGGAGGGGGGAAAGGGGGGAAGAGACAGAGGGGAAAGGGACACAGGGGAGGGGGGGAAAGAGACACAGGGGGAAAGGGACATAGCGGAAAAGGGGAGAGAGACAGTGGGGGGAAGGGCCACATAGGAGGTGGAAAGGGGGGAAGAGACAGAGGGGGAAAGCGACACAAGGGAGGAGGGAAAGAGACACAGGGGAAAAGGAGAGAGAGACAGAGGGGGAAAGGGACACAGGGGAAAAGGGGAGAGAGGCAGAGGGTGGAAGGGCCACAGGGGAGGGAGGAGGGGGAAGAGACACAGGGAAAAAGGGGAGAGAGACAGGGGGGGCACAGGGGAGGGAGGAGAAGGTAAGAGACACAGGGGAAAGGGGGAAGAGACACAGGGAAGGGAGGAGGGGGAAGAGACACAGGGGAGGGAGGCGGGGGGAAGAGACACAGGGGAAAGGTGGAAAGAGACAGAGGGGGAAAGGGACACAGGAGAGGGCGGAAGAGACACAGGGGAAAGGGACACAGGGGAAAAGGGGAGAGAGACATAGGGGGAAGGGACACAGAGGAGGGGGAAAGAGACACAGGGGAAAGGGTGGAAGAGACACAGGGAAGGGAGGAGGGGAGAAGAGACACAGGGGAGGGAGGAGGGGGAATAGACACAGGGGAAAGGTGGAAAGAGACAGAGGGGGAAAGGGACACAGGAGAGGGGGGAAAGAGACACAGGGGAAACAGGGAGAGAGACAGAGGGGGGAAGGGGCACAGAGGAGGGAGGAGGGGGAAAGAGACACAGTGGAAAGGGGGAAGAGACAAAGGGGGGAAGAGACACTGGGAAAGGGGAGAGAGACAGTGGGGGGAAGAGCCACATAGGAGTGGGAAAGGGCGGAAGAGACAAAGGGCGGAAGAGACAAAGGGGGGAAGAGACACGGGGGAAAGGGACACAGGGGTGGAAGGAAAGAGACACAGGGGAAAAGGGGAGAGAGACAGATGGGGGAAAGGACACAGAGGAGGGAGGAGGTTGGAAACAGACACAGGGGAGAAGGGGGGAAGAGACAGAGGGGGAAAGGGACACAGGTGTGGGGGCGAAGAGACACAGGGGAAAAGGAGAGAGAGACAGAGGGAGGAAGGGACACAGAGGAGGGGGGGAAAGGGGGAAGAGACACAAGGGGAAAGGGACACAGGGGAGGGGGGAAAGAGACACAGGGGAAAGGGGGGAAGGGACACAGGGAAGGCGGGAGGTTGGCGGGGAGAAGAGACACAGGGGAAAGGTGGAAAGTGACAGAGGGGGAAAGGGACACAGGGGATGGGGGAAAGAGACACAGAGGAAAGGGACACAGGGGTGGGGGAAAGAGAAAGAGGGGAAAAGGGGAGAGAGACAGAGGGGGGAAGGGACACATAGGAGAGATGAGGGGGAAAGAGACACCGGGGAAAGGGGGAAGAGACACAGGGAAGGGACGAAGGGAGAAGAGACACACGGGAGGGAGGAGGGGGAATAGACACAGGGGAAAGGTGGTAAGAGACACGGGGAAAGGGACACAGGTGAGGGGGAAAGAGACACCGGGGAAAGGGGGAAGAGACACAGGGAAGGGACGAGGCGAAAAGAGACACAGGGGAGGGAGGAGGGGGAATAGACACAAGGGAAAAGTGGTAAGAGACACGGGGGAAAGGGACACAGGTGAGGGGGGAAAGAGACACATTGGAAAAGGGGAGAGAGACAGAGGGGGGAAGGGACACAGAGGAGGGAGGAGGGGGAAAGAGACACAGGGGAAAGGGGGGAAGAGACAGAGGGGGAAAGAGACACTGGGGAGGGATGAGAGGGGAAAGAGACACAGGGGAAAGGGGAAAGGAGACAGAAAGGAAAGGGGGAAAGAGACAAAGGGTGAAAGAAGCACAGAGTAAGGGGGAAAGATACACAGGGGAGGGAGAGGGGGGAAAGAGGCACAAGGAAGGGGAGGGAAGAGACACAGTGGAAGGAGATGACAAAGAGACAAAGAGGAGGGAGAGGGGAGGAAGAGGGGGACGAGATACAGGGGAGGAAGAGGGGGGAAGAGACAGCCGCGCATGCGCACATTGCAGCGCCAGCCATGCATGCAATAGAGGTGGGGTAAAGGACAGAAAGGGGGAAAGAGACAGAGGGGAAAGAGACACAGGGGAAAGGGGAAAGGAGACAGACAGGAAAGGGGGGAAAGAGATAAAGGGTGAAAGAGACACAGAGTAGGGGGAAAGAGACACAGGGGAGGGAGAGGGGGGAAAGAGACACAAGGAAGAGGAGGGGAGAGACATAGTGGAGGGAGATGACAAAGAGACAAAGAGGAGGGAGAGGGGAGGAAGAGGGGGACGAGATACAGGGGAGGAAGAGGGGGGAAGAGACAGCCGCGCATGCGCACATTGCAGCGCCAGCCATGCATGCAATAGAGGTGGGGGAAAGGACAGAAAGGGGGAAAGAGACACAGGGGAAAGAGACACAGGGGAAAGGGGAAATGAGACAGACAGGAAAGGGGGGAAAGAGATAAAGGGTGAAAGAGACACAGAGTAGGGGGAAAGAGACACAGGGGAGGGAGAGGGGGGGAAAGAGACACAAGGAAGAGGAGGGGAGAGACATAGTGGAGGGAGATGACAAAGAGACAAAGAGGAGGGAGAGGGGAGGAAGAGGGGGACGAGATACAGGGGAGGAAGAGAGGGGAAGAGACAGCCGCGCATGCGCACATTGCAGCGCCAGCCATGCATGCAATAGAGGTGGGGGAAAGGACAGAAAGGGGGAAAGAGACACAGGGGAAAGAGACACAGGGGAAAGGGGAAATGAGACAGACAGGAAAGGGGGAAAGAGATAAAGGGTGAAAGAGACACAGAGTAGGGGGGAAAGAGACACAGGGGAGGGAGAGGGGGAAAGAGACACAAGGAAGGGGAGGGGAGAGACATAGTGGAGTGAGATGACAAAGAGGAGGGAGAGGGGAGGCAGAGGGGGACAGGATACAGGGGAGGGAGAGGGGGAAAGAGACACAAGGAAGGGGAGGGGAGAGACATAGTGGAGGGAGATGACAAAGAGACAAAGAGGAGGGAGAGGGGAGGAAGAGGGGGACAGGATACAGGAGAGGAAGAGGGGGGGAAGAGACAGCCGCGCATGCGCACATTGCAGCGCCAGCCATGCATGCAATAGAGGTGGGGGAAAGGACAGAAAGGGGGAAAGAGACAGAGGGGAAAGAGACACAGGGGAAAGGGGAAAGGAGACAGACAGGAAAGGGGGAAAGAGATAAAGGGTGAAAGAGACACAGAGTAGGGGGGGAAAGAGACACAGGGGAGGGAGAGGGGGGAAAGAGACACAAGGAAGGGGGAGGGGAGAGACATAGTGGAGTGAGATGACAAAGAGGAGGGAGAGGGGAGGCAGAGGGGGACAGGATACAGGGGAGGAAGAGGGGGGAAGAGACAGCCGCGCATGCGCACATTGCAGCGCCAGCCATGCATGCAATAGAGGTGGGGGGAAAGGACAGAAAGGGGGAAAGAGACAGAGGGGGGTAAAGGGGAAAAGACACAGGGGAGGGAGGAGGGGAAAGAGACACAGGGGAAAGGATGAAAGAGACAAAGGGGTAAAGAGACAAAGGGGGAAAGGGGAAGAGACAAAGTGGGAAAGAGACACAGGGGAGGTAGGAGGGGCGGAGAGAAACAACGGAGGGAGGGGAGAGACACATGTAATATTATAACATCATTTATGATGGGGGAAATGACTAGTAGGATATCAAATTTGATGGAGGTACAGGGGTAAAATCATTACTTATCACAAGATGGTGCCCCACACCTGGGTATATATGCTATAGGGGTGACATAGAGAAATGCATTGGCCCAACCTCACTCTCATTTTCTTTGGACATTGGACAAAATAACTAAGCTTTGCAGGGATGTTAAGTGATTACTGTCAATAAAGGGAAAATCTATTGACACCTCCACGGTGGATAGGGAAGTTGCAAGTGTGCCCCAAATTATTTTGCACTCAGTTCACTAGCCCTGCCATTGGTAGAAGTATTGTTCAGAACCATTATTCAAAAAAAAATTAATATAATGTGTCAGAGAATGTGTTTACTTTTAACCCTTCACTTATTTATAAGCCCTTTAAGCAATGCGTTGCTCAAAAGCCAGTAATGAAATGGATAAAACAGAAAAAATGATAAAATATCAGCTTTATTATATATAATATATAAATGCAAGAAATAATCAGATTGCAATTTGATGCAGCAATCACGCTTTTCTATCAATAAGATTATTTCTTGCTATAATGCTCTCTGCAACAAGTCCTAGCACTGATATAGCCTTATAAGACAAGGCTTTACCGGTATAAGAACATACACTGAGCAATGTAAGACAGGCACCGGCTGCACACAGCTCTGACAGTGGGGGGAGACGGCTGGAGCAGACAGCCACCGTAAAAAGCCTAATATACGCTCCATCTGCCTGCTTTGGATATACATTTAATGCACATATGTGTGGCAGTATTTGTCTATCTGTAAAAATGTTACCAGACAAATCTACTCCTACTGAGTATAAATATTGGTTCTCGGTTATGATAACTTCAAAAAGGATACAGGTGTTATAATTCTCTATCTTCATAATCTATTTTTTTTTTCAGTCGTTTCCAACGCTTTATGACCTCATGGATTGTGATACAACAGGCATATTTTTATGCACATGGTCATGCTGATCCACTTGCAGAGATACTGGAATGGGTTGCCAGTTCCTTTTCCAGTGGGCCACAGCATACAGCTCCTGGTATTCCTAGGTGGTCTCCCATCCAATTACTGACGAGGCCCAACACTGCTAAGCTTCAGGGTGGTGTGATCTCTTGGTTCCCTAACTGGAATTGAACCCGTTGCAGTGGTGAAAGCACCGAATCCTAACAACTGGACCACCAGGGAAACTCATAATCTATTACTCTTCATTTCTGTAACACTGTTTAGAGTGTAAAGTAAGGCATGGTGGCTACAATAAAACATTTATAAACATTTATCAAAAAACATATCTTAAATGTGGGGTATAGAAAATCAAATCCCTAAGTGATTAACACTAATTTAACAAACAAGTGTAAGGGTTGGAAAATTCTATTGAAATGATATATTTTTTGATTTGTTAAAATAAATTATACAGAGACGCTACAACTAAAAACACAGATAAAGATAGAACATTCCAATCTAAATACATAGGTTTCCAAAAGTTATTAGTTTTTTTTCTTGTTTAGTCATTCAGTCGTGTCCAATTCCATGACCCTTTGGACAGCAGCACGCCAGGTTTCTGATGGTGCTTATCCAAAAGGTTTTCTTGGCCAAGATACTGGAGTGGGTTGCCAGTTCCTTCTCCAGTGGACCGCTTTGCTATGTACTGCCCATCTTGGGTGATCCTACATGGTGTAGTTTACAGCTTCATTGAGGTACACAAGTCCTTCCCCGCAACAAGATGGTGGTCCAGAAGGGCTATTAGTTATAGAGTAGTCTATATATATAATCAAGGTAAGAAGACTGTGTGATTAAGATTTTTGGG
Source organism: Discoglossus pictus (assembly GCA_027410445.1). Taxonomy (NCBI): domain Eukaryota; kingdom Metazoa; phylum Chordata; class Amphibia; order Anura; family Alytidae; genus Discoglossus; species Discoglossus pictus. The sequence continues at coordinate 414,412,334 of CM050165.1, read as the reverse complement.
CAATGGGGCAAATACATTGATCATGTTTAGAATGTAAGGTCCCAGGAGCAGGGACCCCTACTCTTCTGTATCAATATCTTTCAAAATTCTGTTATGTTGATTATAACTAACTGTATTCAATGTTTGTGCCCCTTGTAATAGCGCTGCACAAAACACTGGCACTTAATAAATAAAGGTTAACATTAATATTAATATTAATGCTGTAGGTTAGTGCTACTGATATCCAACATCTTTAGTGTCGAAGGCCAGATTATATTTTCTCCCACAAGTTAGTGATAGATTTAAAATAATAATAAAAAGTAAAAAACAATTATATATATATATATATATATATATATATATATATTATATATACATATATATATATATATATATATATATGTATATAGTAAATAAAAAGTACATCTGTGTTCACATTTGAATGTCTAAAACAAGTTAAAAAACCTACTTCCAGCTCAGAGTTTCGAGAAACAGTGATTACACTGCATTCTGGGAAGTTGAGCTGGGACACACAAATATGGCCACAAATGCCTTGCTCTTCAATCCTTAGCCATTATCAAACATGGCTTCCTTTAAGCTTATGCATGCTGTATTACACAGCTTTAATGCAAAGCCAAGGTTGGATTAAACACAAGCTGAGTATCCTATCCATGTACAGCTGTTTCAAGCTTACTGGCTATCATCAGCATGGAGCGGGATCTCAGCCTGTGTTGTGGACTTTATGAGTAGGTAGTTCACCACAACAATCATTGATGATATGGTGGGCAAAAGAGCGATAGAAGCCCTCCACCGTACAGTAGTACAGCAAATAAAAAGTACATCTGTGTTCACATTTGAATGTCTAAAGCAAGTTAAAAAACCTGCTTCCAGCTCAGAGTTCCGAGAAAAAACAGTTATTACACTGCATTCTGGGAAGCTGAGCTGGGACGTGCAAATGTGCCCACAAATGCCTCGCTCTTCAATCCGTAGCCATTATCAAACATATATATATATATATATATATATATATATATATATATATATATACACACAGTATATCTCACCCCTCACATTTTTGTAAATATTTTATTATGTATCTTCACGTGACAACACCGAAGAAATGGCACTCTGCTACAATGTAAAGTAGTAAGTGTACAGCTTGTATAACAGTGTAAATTTGCTGTCCCTTCAAAATAACTCAACACACAGCCATTAATGTCTAAACAAAAGTGAGTACACCCCTAAGTGGAAATGTCCAAAATGGGCCCAAAGTGTCAATATTTTGTGTGGCCACCATTATTTTCCAGCACTGCCTTAACCCTCATGGGCATGGAGGTCACCAGAACTTCACAGGTTGCCACTGGAGTCCTCTTCCACTCCTCCACGGTGACATCACGGAGCTGGTGCATGTTAGAGACCTTGCACTCCCCATCTTCCATTTGAGGATGCCCCACAGATGCTCAATACGGTTTAGGTCTAGAGACATGCTTGGCCAGTCCATCACCTTTACCTTCAGCTTCTTTAGCAAGGCAGTGGTCGTCTTGGAGGTGTGTTTGGGGTCGTTATCATGTTGGAATACTACCCTGCTGCCCAGTCTCTGACTGCTTCAGTATGTCACACTACATGTTGGCATTCTTGGTTCCCACAATGAACTGTAGCTCCCTAGTGCCGTCAGCACTCAAGCAGGCCCAGACCATGTGTTGTCACATGAAAAGATAAAAAGATATAATCAAATATTTACAAAAATGTGAGGGGTGTACTCACTTTTGTGAAATAAGGACATGGATTATTGGAACCATGTACTGTGGTCCAATGAGACCAAGATAAACTTATTTGGTCCAGATTGTGTCAAGCATGTGTGGCGGCAGCCAGGTGAGGAGTACAAAGACAAGTGTGTCTTGCCTACAGTCAAGCATGGTGGTGGGAGTGTCATGGTCTGGGCCTTCATGAGTGCTGCCGGCACTGGGGAGCTACATTTCATTGAGGGAACCAACATGTACTGTGACATACTGAAGCAGAGCATGTTCCCCTCTTTTCGGACACTGGGCCACAGGGCAGTATTCCAACATGATAATGACCCCAAACACATCTCCAAAAGACCACTGCCTTGCTAAAAAAGCTAAAGGTGATGGTAATGGATTGGCCAAGCATGTCACCAGACATAAACCCTATTGAACATCTGTGGGACATCCTCAAACGTAAGGTGGGGGAGTGCAAGGTCTCTAAAATCCACTAGCCCTGTGATGTCATCATGGAGGAGTGGAAGAGGACTCCAGTGGCAACCTGTGAAGCTCTGGTGAGCTCCATGACCATAAGGGTTAAGGCAGTGCTGGAAAATAATGGTGGCCACACAAAATATTGACACTTTGGGCCCAATTTGGACATTTCCACTTAGGATTGTACTCACTTTTGTTGCCAACGGTTTAGACAATAATAGCTGTGTGTTGAGTTATTTTTAGGGGACAGCACATTTACACTGTTATACAGACTGTACACTTACTACTTCACATTGTAGCAGAGTGTCATTTCTTCGGTGTTGTCACATGAAAAGATATAATAAAATATTTACAAAAATGTGAGGGGTGTACTCACTTGTGTGAGATACTGTATATATATATATATATATATATATATATATATATATATATATATATTTATTTATATAAGGAATAGTACATTAGTGATTCCACTTGAATGTCTAAAAATAAGTTGATAAAAACGTATTTCCTGCTCAAATCCATCCGTTGCTATGTCTAAAACTGTGAAATACAGTAAGCATATGCTTTTAAGGAGCCATGTTTAAAATGGTTTGGATTGACAGAGTGATGGTGCATTTCTCGGCCTCATTTGCATGTCCCGCCCAGTTTTCCCAGATTGCAGTGCATATACTGTGTTTCTGAGAAATTTGAGCAGGAAATAAGTTTTTATCAACTTATTTTTAGACATTCAAGTGGAATCACTAATGTACTATTCCTTATTTGTACTACTGTATTTTGTACGGTGGAGGGCTTCTATCACTCTTAGCCCACCATATGTGAAATAATTGCTATATATATATATATATATACATATATATATACATATATATATACATATATATATACACATATACACATATACACACACATATATATATACTAGATAATACTTAAATATTTAGAAATTTATGTATGATGTTTAAATCTCCCAAAGTCCTTTATTTTAGTAATTCTAGGCAACTTTCCCTAGTAAACTATGGACTTTCATCAGGCAGAAAACTATTGGTGGGCCACATCTGGCCTGCAGGACACTATTCAGATGGCCCCGCTGTAGATAATAAGCTACTGAACAGATGTTTTTAGTGAGCTTTTGAAGCAAGATGCTCTGACTGAGCAAGGCAAGGCGTTCCCTAGAATGGGGCACCTTGGCAAAACTCCTGAAGGTGGAAGTAAGAGCAAGTAACGAGAGAGAAGGAATGAAGCACATTATCTGCAGAGTGAAGGGAGTGGGTTGAGAATATTTGGACATGAGGGCACAGATATAATGGGTGTACTGTCATTAAAGGGATGTGGTCGATTCCAGGATATTACTAGGTATATAATATACCTATGTATCTATTTACTTTGACGTACTTTATTTTATTAAAAAGTAATTATAGGCTCTGATTTCACAGCCTAAATCAAACAAATATTGCCCGCTTGGGTCTGCCCTCCCAGGCGTGTAGGAGCCAGAATAAGTCTGGGGGGATACAGCTCATTGTATACACAGGCCGGAAAATACGCTTATATATACATACATGCAAACATAGAAAAATTGGGGGGGATTTGTCCATCCATCCCCCCAGTTACTATACCTATGCCCTCTGCATTTCACTGTACTTGCTGTGTCTCATACTAACCAATCAGTGACATTCGCTGAGCTGCATTCTGCAACATGCTGCTATGTTGTCCCTGATAGGCTAGGACACTACACTGCACATTCAGATCTACAGAGTCTGTGACTTTAGAAGCTGCGGTGGGTAGACCCATACTGGGACTATTTGTTTGATTTTAGGCAGTAAAAACAGAGTTTATAAGCACAGAACCACCAGCACCACTGGTAGCTCTGTCCCTGGTCATAATGATTTAAATATGAGACAAGCAAATAGTTACATATTTATATTATCAGCTGTATTCTGACTGTTGGTTGTTTAATTTAAATTAGGTACAAAGGTGGAATCTTTCACGTTTCGTGCCCGCCAGCATTTGCATGCAGCTGTCACTGGGTGGTTTGACATTTGGTCGCCGAGACTTTGTTCAATTTGTTCTTAGGGTGAGTGTTAGATTTAGGGGTTAGTGCTCCACTACTTTACTTGGTAAAACGCATCATCTACCACTACCCTAACCCGTAAATGTAATCCTAATCCTTGAACATAGTCTCGCCGTGCAACTATAGCACCAGAAAAGGTCCCAAAGTTGTTTTCTTTAGACTAATAAGAAAATAATAATAATATTTTTTATAATTTGTTTCCCATTTGTTGTTTGCTTTTTTATCTATTACTCCTGATTTCAGGATATATCACTTCTGGTTTATATTCTGTTTGTATAATCTGTTTGATTTTTCATAACTTCATATCCTTCAAGACTGAGATTTGAAGGGTCTGATGATTATAATAGGTCTTGTTTCACCAAGACCCGTATTATTAATATCCATAGCTTGCAAGTCTAAGGATTAGGATTAAATTTACGGGTTAGGGTAGTGGTAGATGATACGTTTTAACAAGTAAAGTAGTGGAGCACTAACCCCTAAATCTAACACTCACCCTAAGAACAAATTGAACAAAGTCACGGCGAGCAAATGTCAAGCCACCCAGTGACAGCTGCATGCAAATGCTGGCGGGCACGAAACGTGAAAGATTCCAATTTAAATTTATGCCATCTGAGTCATATGTTATGTGGGACCATCATGTGAGTCCATGTCCAGAATAATCTGCATCCAGTTTTCCTCCTTTTATTTTTTGCTCTTCTTCGCCAAAGTTTACACTGGATCCAATTCTTTAGTTTTGGGCAATAATTGCATTGATTGCCTCCTGTACTTTTTAATGAACTTTTAGGTAGTTTCCTGCATTGTCATCAATGTCCGCTGTTTCCCTTTCCAGATCAGAAAGCCAAGCAGCCCAATAAAGGCTAGAGTAAATTACTACCATTATGGCGTTCATTTGGTCCATACACTAATAGCCTTGGCCCACAATTAGACATCTTAGTAAATGATGGGAGGGAGATACATGAATCTCTCCTTACATATAGCCACATTAAGTGCAATGTGAGCCCTGCAATGGCTGCGGGCTGGAAATTTGTCCGAGTTACAGAGCTATTAAGTTAGACTATGCTGTGAGTTACGAGCTTGAGACGCAAACACGTAAACCATTTGTTGAACGTTGGATGCGAGTGATCAATTTGTCAAACATGTAGTTACGGGTTTAGATGGAGCCAATGGCAACAGAGATTGTCATCATTGCGTCACAGAAAAATGGAGGTGGAATTTCAAATTCTTACGGGGTTCAATTACGAGTTACGATCGGACCCACATTACAGTTATGATGCAATATTAATTAAGCCGTGAATATGATATTCTATTACATGCAAGTTCCATTGTATGTATTAAAACAATTGATTGCCGGGATCGATGTAACACAGAAATTTAACATGAAATAAAGTATTTTTCTGAGCCAATTTGCGAGGTTGAGAATTTTGTGCTATTAACTCTAAGACCTAACATCAATTTCCCTGTTATTTTATATACAGTAGTGTGTGTATATGTGTATTTACAGTGCTACGGATTGGACTTTACCCCCATTGCGGGTCCTCTCTAGCACTCGTTGGCTTCTAGGCTCCATTTGCGGGTTACGCAGTTGAACGCCAGTTAATTTGTTGCAATTTTATAGCGCAATTGGAACATAGCGGTTACGGGCTTGACAGAACAAGATTTTGTTAGTGACTGTATGTGAGAGATGAAAGACAGGGCGGGGGCCAGTAGAACTCCAAGACAACGAGCTTGGGAGGAGGGGGTGATGATGTCTTTGTTGACAGTGAGAGAGATGTGAGGAATTGACGCTGTGGGAGAGGGAGGGAAGATTAGGAGTTCAGTCTTGGACATGTTGAGTTTGAGATGGTGGGTGGACATCCAAGAGGATATACTAGTTGGAGACTTGTGTTAGAAGAAAGGGGGATAGATCTGGTGATGAGCAGTAGATTTGAGTATCATCTAAGATGATACTGAAGCCCAAAAGAGTTTATTAGGGTACCAAGTGAGGATGTGTAGATGGAGAAGAGGAGGGGGTCTACGACTGATCCTTGGGGTACACCAACAGGTAGATGAAGAGATGTCGGAGAAGGAGACACTGAATGATCGATTTTGTAGGTATGATGAGAACCACGAGAGAGCAGTGCCTAGAATATCGAGGGAGAAGAGGATATGGAGTAGAAGTGGATGGTTGGCTGTGTCAAAGCCAGCAGAGAGGTCTAGAAGAGATCTATAATAAACACACAAACTTTCAGTGGGGGGTCCCCGATCGGCATTAATCAGGCCCCTGCTGCATTTAAACATTTTTAATTTCCCGCTGCAGGTCCTTAAAGGGCCCGCAGCACACTATTGACCAATCCCGGCCGCGGCCCCTAACATTAACCCCCTCAATGCTGGAGGTCCCGATCAGACCCCCAAAGTATCCCTAACATAGGGCCCCAGCAAGCCCCCCCACATTAACCCCTTGCAGCAAGGGGTCCCCGATTGGCATGCCCATGAGCCCTTAATTAACCCTGTCACTCAATACAGACCCCCATAAGCCCTTAATTAACCCTATAACTCATAGAGCTCTATACAGAGCCCCATGAGACTATAATTACCCCCCTCAGTCGAATAGGGGTCTAGACTCCTATAGGACACTATTAACCCCTAAGTTAACACTACAAGTGCCATGAGGGTCATCCAGGACCCTCATGATAAAGTCTAAGCTCTACACTACATTATTAACCTTAACTATACCCCATTAACCCATACTAAACCCTATCTAACCAGAACTGGGCCTATCTAACCCTTAATGGGCCAAGCTAACCCTAACTGGGCCTATTTAAACCTATCTGTTAACCGAATCAGTCCCATAAGGGTCTATGAAGACCCTCATAGGACAATTAGAAGCCTATTATTAACCCCAAAAGTGCCATGAGGTTCCTCCAGGACCCTCATGACACAAAGTACAAACACTACACTATACTATTCCCCCCAAGTGAACCACTACATCTAAACTACCCCCCCTCTACCCTAACCTATTAACTCCTACCTACCTAACACTACCTACCTAGACCCCGATTAACCTCCACCCTACTAATCACACAAAATAAAAAAACTTAAGGTACAGAAAATAAAAAACCTAAGGTACACAAAACAAAAAAGGACATTACAACCCCCCCTCACTACAAAAAAAAAAACGACACAAACCCCCCCGCCACTACATAAAATAAAAAAAAAATTACACACCTGCAAAGGAAAAGGCATACACAAATATCAATAACATTACAGTAATAAATACAAGTATAAATATACACATAACTACAATACATTTCCCCCTATCTTGACATCACCCCCTATCTATACCTAACTCCCTATCTAGACATTATCCCCTATCTATACTTAACCCCCAATCTAAACATCACCGCTATCTATACAATACCCCCTAAATCTAAGCTAAAATATAATAAATAAAACCACTTACCTTTGCAGATGTCCCTACTGATCGCACCCCCAGGAAAAAAACATCAGATTAGTAAAAAATTAAACATTACATAGAATAAATAAATAGTACAAATACAGTAATAAACTCACGTTTCCAGCATGTCCCCGTCCATCTTCTTCTGTTCTCCGGCTCGGCCCCTGGAAAAAAGATACATAACATTAGTCACACATACATTAAACACAACAAATAAATAAAATATAAACATTACAGATTGAAACGTACCTGTCTCTGATGTCAGAAGGTGCCAAGGTGTCAGCCAATCACAATGGGATAAACCCCCCTTCTGATTGGCTGCAGTCTGATTTACAGTGACAACAGCCAATCAGAAGGCTCAGGTGCCTTCAGCCAATCACCCCATGGGGGTGTATCCCATTGTGATTGGTTGAAAGCAATAGCACCTACTGATTGGCTGTTGTCACTATCAATCAGGTTGCAACCAATCAGAAGGTGCCGATGCCTTCAGCCAATCACCCCGTGGGGGTGTTTCCCATTGGGATTGGTTGAAAGCAATATCACCTTCTGATTGGCTATTGTCACTATCAATCAGATTGCAACCAATCAGAAGGTGCAGATGCCTTTAGCCAATCACCCTGTGGGGGTGTATCCCATTGTGATTGGCTGAAAGCAATAGTGCCTTCTGATTGGTTTAAAAAAAGGTTGACAGTTCCTTCAGCCAATCAGAATGGATATAGGGGTGTATACCATCCTGATTGGCTCACAACTTGGCACCTTCTGATTGGCTGAAATGTGATTGACAGCCTTTTCAGCCAATCGGAAAGTGCCATTGCCAATCTCATACCGGAAGAGGCTCTGGATGCCTCATTATTATTTTTTTTTAGAGCGTGGATTTATCAAGGGCCCAGCCAGGGGCAGAAGAGGAAAAGGCCGGGGACATCGGGGACAGGTACGTTTTCAATCTATAATGTTTATATGTTATTTTTTTGTTGTGTTTGATGTATGTGTGACTAATGTTATGTATCTTTTTTTCAGGGGCCAAGCCGGAGAACAGAAGAAGATGGACGGGGACATGCTGGAAGAGTGAGTTTAATACTGTATTTGTACTATTTATTTATTATATGTAATGTTTATTACATGTTTCTTTTTTTCCTATGGGGTGCGATCAGAAGGGACATCTGCAAAGGTAATTGGTTTTATTTATTCTATTTTAGCTTTGATTTAGGCAGTATTGTATAGATAGGGGGTGATGTTTAGATTGGGGATGTTTAGATTGGGGGTAAGGTATAGATGGGGTAATGTCTAGATAGGGGGATAGTTATAGAGAGGGGGTGATGTTTAGATAGTGGAAAATGTATTGAAGGTGTATATTTATAATGTATTTCTTACTGTTATGTTATTGATATTTGTGTATGTCTTTTCCTTTGCAGGTGTGTAATTTGTTTAATTTTATGTAGTGCCAGGGGGGTTTGTGATTTTTTTAAAAATGTTGTAGTGTATGTGTGTGTGTGTGGGGGGGGGGGGGGGGGGTTGTAATGTCCTTTTTTGTTTTGTGTACCTTAGGGACTTTTATTTTATGTACCTTAGGTTTTTTATTTTGTGTACCTTAGTTTTTTTTTGTTAAGTACCTTAGGTTTTGTTATTTTGTGTAATTAGTAGGGTGGGGGGTTTAATAGGGGGTTAGGTAGGTAGTGTTAGGTAGGTAGGGGTTAATAGGTTAGGGTAGAGGGAGTTAGTTTAGATTTAGTGGTTTATTGGGGGGGGGTAGTGTAGTGTAGTGTTTGTACTTAGTGTCATGAGGGTCCTGGAGGACCCTCATGGCATTTATGGGGTTAATAATAAGGTTTTTAATTGTCCTATGAGGGTCTTCATAGACCCTTATAGGACTGATTGGGTTAACTAGAGGCTTATGGTGGTCTGTATAGACCCACATAAGCGATGGGATTAAATAGGTCTACATGGGGTTAAATAGGGCCAGTTAGGGTTATTAGGTCCAGATAGGTTTAAATAGACCCAATTAGGGTTAGATTGGACCAATAAGGCTTAGATAGGACCAGTTAGGGTTAGATAGGGTTTAGTATGGGTTAATGGGGTATAGTTAGGGTTAATAGTGTAGTGTAGTGCTTAGGCTTTGTCATGAGGGTCCTGGAGGACCCTCTTGGCACTTGTAGGGTTAACCTAGGGGTTAATAGTGTCCTATAGGGGTCTACATAGACCCCTATTGGACTGGGGGGGGGGGTAATTATAGTCTCTGTATAGAGCCCCATGAGTTATAGAATTAATGAAGTGCTCATGGGGCTCTTTATAGAGACCCATGAGTGACAGTGTTAATTAAGGGCTTTTTGGGGTCTGATTGACAGGGCTAATTAAGGGCTTATGGAGGTCTGTGTTGACCCCATGAGTGACAGGGTTAATTAAGGGCGTATGGGGGTCTGTATTCACTCCCATGAGTGGCAGGGTTAATCAAGGGCTTATGGGGGTCTGTATTGACCCAATGAGTGACAGGGTTAATCTAGGGCTTATGGGGGTCTGTATTGACCCCATGAGTTATAGGGTTAACTTAAGTGCTCACAGGGCTCTGTTTAGAGCCCCATGAGTGATAGGGTTAATTTTAGTTGCCTGGGGGGGTACTTATAGTACCCCGCGGCAGGGGTTAATATTTTTTGCGCAGGTCCTTTCAGGAAATTTGAATTTGTAAATGCAGCGGGGTCACGATCGTTGCTGATCACGAACCGCTGCAAGGGGTTAGTGTTGGGGGGGGGACCCTATGGACCCCTGCAGCAAGGGGTTAATGTAGGAACACTTTGGGGGTCCCAATGAGGACCCCCAGCATAGAGGGGGGTTAATGTTAGGTGCCGCAGCCGGGATTGGCTAATAGTGTGCCGCGGGCCCTTTAAGGAGCCGTGGCTGGTAATATAAATCTTTTAACTACAGCCGGGGCCTGACCGATGCCGATCGGGGACCCCCCGCTGCAAGGGGTTAATGTGGGGGGCTGCGGGGGTCCTTATGGATCCCTGCAGCAAGTGGTTAATGTGGGGTCACTTCTGGGATCCCGATGGGGAACCCAGCATAGAGGGGGGTTAATTTTAGGTGCCGGGGGTAGTTGGAGTGCCCCCGCTCAGCAGGACTTATATGTAGGACTGCCGTGGAGGTGCCGTTCAGGACCCCCACAGCAATTGATGAGGTGGGGGAGCCTGCGAGATCATCTCGCAGACTGTCACTCCTCATGTACATTTTCTCCATGTTGACATGGACGGCCTGCGTAAGGCTACTCGTTTCTTGCAGCAAGGCTAATTAATTAGCGTTGTAACTTCTCAAAATTTGCAGCACGTAGAGTTTAAGTAGAAACCTTAAGTAGTATTTAATAAGGCTGTTAATGTACACATTAATGTAATTTGTTACAGATCTGCATGCTCACCTCATTTTATATGTTGCAGAAATCATTTTTATAGTATGAGTACATATTTTCATCTGGATTTATTTACTCATCATATTAAAATAAGGAAATACACAGATTTACATAAATGCAGGCCTGTATAATATTTAATGATAGTATAACGGCAAAAGTAGTGCACTAACATGTAGTTATAGAGTCGTTGTTTTAGGTCGCGCCATGAACAAATAAGAATAGAGTTTTGAGAAAACAAGAAACGGATTATGTGCGCAACTCGTTTTATAGTTTGAGGAGTAACTGTGCTAATCCACCTTAAATGAAGAAGGGCGTGAGAGGCAGTGACAGGAGGGGCGGGGCTTGGATGCTAGTTCATGTGAGAGGGATACAGGATCTGCTGGGATACATAATCTGGAGGGATCTCCAGCACATAGGACTTAAGGCGGAGAGCTACACCAGGAGCTGTGTGTACATAGCTGCCTCTCTGACTATGCCAGCCTCACACAGCCAGCTCAGTGCACTTATCTACCTCCCCCTGGGATGGTTCAGTAGCACAGGAGCAGACATAACCCTGGCTCCTATAACAACCTCCTCGCCAGTGCAGAATCTCACATCTGGCTACACTCATCTGTCTCTACTACCCTCTCCTATGAGACACCACTTGAACACAGCAAACCGGCCGCCTCCAAATAATCAGATTGTGGACATAACGTTAAAGGACAACAGAAGTATTTGCAATATGCAGTTTTTAAGACGTAAAATTAGGCAAAATTATATATTTTGGAAAGTTAAAAAATAAATAAAAACAGTTGTTGATTTATTCAGCCCTTAAAGGGATATGAAAGGTGTCTGGATTTGACTAGGGATATAATATATCTGTGTATCTATTTACTTTTATGTATTTTTTTTATTAAAATATGTTTAAAGGCCCTGTTTACTGCTTAAAATCTAACAAATAGTCCCTGTATGGGCCTGCCATCTGCAGCTCATGAAGACACATACTCTGTAGGGCTGAAAGTGCAGTGAAGTCTCTTGGCCTGTAGTGGCGAAGCATGTTTTCTGAGACATGGTCCCTGATAGGCTAGGACACTACACTGCACATCCAGCCAAAGAGAGTCTGTGTCTGCATATGCTGCACTGGGCTATTTGTTTGATTTTAGGCAGAGCTTTTAATCACTTGTTAATAAAATAAAAATAAATAAATACATAGGTATATTATACACCTAGTAAATTCCAGGAACCTTCCATACCTCTTTATTAGCTAATTTCAATCATTCCTGACTCTCCGTGACCTCATGGACCATAACGCACCAGGCACATCTTTATGTCCATGGTCATTCTGATCCACTTGGTTTTCATGGCAGAGATCCGGGAGTGGGTTGCCAGTTCCTACTCCAGTGGGCCACAGCATACAGCACCTGGTATTCCTAGGTGGTCTCCCATCCAAGTACTGACCAGGCTCAACCAAGCTCGGTTTCAGGGTGGTGGGATCACTTGGTTCCCTGACTGGAATCCAAACCCAGGTCACAATGGTGAAAACACCGAATCCTAACCACTGGACCACCAGGGAACCCGTATTTACATACCTCCAAACTGTCCCCTTTTAAAGTACCACTGCAGTTCAAGAAAAAGATACTTGTTTATCAAGTGTGTGCCAAACAAACAATTGGGGAAGCTGTGGGCATAAAACATTTTTTGGGGAAAAATCTGAATTTTTGAAGACACTGTATATGAGTAGAAGAATCCATCCTGTGTTTGTTACATCACATCCTGAGAGCTGGATGATGCAGGTGTTTGTTTGTAGTTATTAGTGGAGGGTGGGGGAAACAGGGAGAAGTCCAGAGTATTTCATAATAGGGTAAGATTGAAATTGACACCACACCCTTCCCCCTCCCTTACCCAGGAGCAGGATGCAATGACAGCTCGCCAGAAATGTAAACACCCTTCTCACACAGATTCCACCAGTGTATCATGGATCCTTCCAAGCTCGAATAGAGACATCAACATGCATTTTTTCTACTTAAAAACTTGCGTTCTGACTTTTTGTCCCTGATAATTATGCTCTTAGCCTCAATATATTTCTTTTTAAGGCACAATCCCTCTTCCATTCCAAGCAAAACGACCCTCTGTTGAAGGAAAGTTCCATGTGACACAGTAAAGGACGCATTTACTGCAGAAATGAAAATCACTCATATATATTAATTATAGTTGCAGTTTGTTATTAAAAGAATAACGTGAAATAATTGTGATTGAAGGTTAGGTATTTCAAGCATAAATGATCTATTCATAAAGCTAAGTCTCTTTATCTGTGGTCATTAATTGTACAATGGGTATATATATATATATATTAGAACCCTAACACCTAACCCTGACCCTTACTGCTAACTCTAACCCCTAACCTTAACACCTAACCCCTAACTCTTACCCCTCCGAACTAACACCTAACCCTTACCGATAACTCTTACCCCTAACACCTAACCCTAACAACTAACCCTTCCCCTAACACCTAACCCTAACATGTAACCCCTAACACCACAGCCTAACACCTAACCCCTACCCTAACACCTAACCCCTAACTCTTACACCTAAGACCTAACCCTAACACGTAACCCCTAACACCTAACCCTTACCGCTAACTCTTACCCCTAACACCTAACCCTAACACCTAACCCTTCCCCTAACACCTAACCTTAACAAGTAACCCCTAACACCACAGCCTAACACCTAACCCTAACACCTAACCCCTACCCCTAACACCTAACCTTAACACCTAACCATTCCTCTAACACCTAACCTTAACCCGTAACCCCTAACACCACAGCCTAACCCTAGCCCCTAACCCCTAACACCTAACCCTAACCCCTAACTCTTACCCCTAACACCACACCTAACACCACACCCTAACACCTAACACTTCCCCTAACACCTAAACTTAACACGTAATCCCTAACACCACAGTCTAACACCTAACCCTAACCCCTGACACCTACCCCTTACACCTACCCCTAACACGTAACCCTAAACAGTAAGAAATTCACTGAAAAAGCAACTGCGCCACCTAGTGGCCAATGGTCGCCACTGCTTGCGGCCAGCCAACAGGAAAGGTCTGACGCTTGATTTACTCATTGAGGGAATTTAATAAGAATCTCAAGTGCATCTCACTTTATCTCTTGATTTACTATGCACTATTTCCTATGGGAGAAAAAAGTCCTTCTCACCCCATATCTATGCTTAGTAAATTTCCCCCAGTGTACACAATGCAGTAATACAATCTAGTAGGGCATCAGTTTCAAGAATGTGAAGAGGCCACTTGAAATGTTGGGCGATATGCCATGGCTGTCAGTGCTTATAATGTACACTAAGTGGACCTTTTCATGCACTGTAGTCTATAGATGGAGTGGTATTCTACATATTAAAACTATTACAGACTGCCAAGAGTTAAAGGCCTACTGTAGAACTTATAATATATAGTTTTGTTTGCTTATTTAGTAACTGATTAGCAATAAAATCAGTATTTGAATCACATATATTAAATGTAATTTTTAAAACTTACAAGTGATCTTTGGTATTTTAGGTCTAGCAGAGCTGCTTCTCTATATTTTGGGTCTTAAAGTTTCTACTGGACTGGTATAGGTTTCCTTAAATTGAACGAGGTAGAAAAAGACTCCTATAAGGAGTCTGCAAGTTTTCAAGCTCTGTGCACATTTGATTTTAAGCTCAAAGAGAGGGCCCTCCATTATTTTTTTCTTCATTGTTTTCAATTGAACTTACCCCTGTATAGTGTTATGGAATATGATGGCACGTTACAAATAAAGGAAATAATAATAAGGACACCCTCCTGGGAAGATTCCCTCCCACACCCTAATATGGCATGAGAGAATCAGATCTGCTGAAGTCTGAAGAAAGAACTAAAGGTCCAAAGAAAGTTTTAAGACCTATTTTGGACTTTTTTCTTCAAATATGGATCATGTATTAGATAAACAGAAACAACCCTTAATTTCTCATATAGGCTAACTCTACAGTGGTCCTTAATTGACTATATAGGCTTACTCTAATGTATGAGCCCCACAGTGGCCCTTAAGTGACCATATAGGCTAACTCTATTGTATGAGCCACACAGGGGTCCTTAAGTGACCATATAGACTAACTCTATTGTATGAGCCCCACAGTGGTCCTTAAGTGACCATATAGACTAACTCTATTGTATGAGCCCCACAGTGGTCCTTAAGTGACTATATAGGCTTACTCTAATGTATGAGCCCCACAGTGGTCCTTAAGTGACCATATAGGCTAACTCTATTGTATGAGCCCCACAGTGGTCCTTAAGTGACCATATAGACTAACTCTATTGTATGAGCCCCACAGTGGCCCTAAGTGACCATATAGACTAACTCTATTGTATGAGCCCCATAGTCATCCTTAAGTGACCTTATAGGCTAAATCTATTGTATGAGCCCCACAGTGGTCCTTAAGTGACCATATAGGCTAACTCTATTGTATGAGCCCCACGGTGGTCCTTAAGTGACAATATAGGCTAACTCTATTGTATGAGCCCCACAGTGGTCCTTAAAAGACCATATAGGCTAACTCTATTGTATGAGCCCCACAGTGCTCCTTAAGTGACCATATAGGCTAACTCTATTGTATGAGCCCCACAGTGGTCCTTAAAAGATCATATAGGCTAACTCTATTGTATGAACCCCACAGTGGCCCTAAGTGACCATATAAACTAACTCTATTGTATGAGCCCCATAGTCATCCTTAAGTGACCATATAGGCTAAATCTATTGTATGAGCCCCACAGTGGCCCTAAGTGACTATATAGGCTAAATCTATTGTATGAGCCCCACAGTGGTCCTTAAGTGACCATATAGGCTAAATCTATTGTATGAGCCCCACAGTGGTTCTTAAGTGACCATATAGGCTAAATCTATTGTATGAGCCCCACAGTGGTTCTTAAGTGACCATATAGGCTAAATCTATTGTATGAGCCCCACAGTGGTTCTTAAGTGACCATATAGGCTAACTCTATTGTATGAGCCCCACAGTGGTTCTTAAGTGACCATATAGGCTAACTCTATTGTATGAGCCCCACAGTGGTCCTTAAAAGACCATATAGGCTAAATCTATTGTATGAGCCCCACAATGGCCCTTAAGTGACCATATAGGCTAACTCTATTGTATGAGCCCCACAGTGGTCCTTAAGTGACCTTATAGGCTAACCATCGTCACACAAATTCAATTAATTAAGATGTGAGTTGTTATTTATGCATCATAGCACATATGAAAAACGAAATATATAAAATCCAAATTGACTTGTAATATTCTTATTTATGTATAGTGGGACTGTGTTATAAATCATAATGAGTAAAAATGTAACATTATAAATAGTTCTGTTTTACATATGCTATAAAGGGACGTCAGTTTATTCTGTGTCAGTATATATACATATGTCATATTTATTGTATGCATTAAAGGGATCTAGCTTTTATAGCTTTTAAGAGACAACATCAGTATAAACATATTTTTAGTTTATTATGAAAAAAAAAGTTCATATTTTGTGAGAAGCTCCTGGAGCTATGACCCACTAAAATGGACATATGTCAATCTGCATGGACCTACTACACGTGCAGGAGGTGCACAGCACTGGTGTCTGCTGGGTAGGGGCCCGCTGCAACCAGGAGGAGCTTTTAAAGGAACACTATCAGCCTAATTAAATTGCGATTCAGTAAATTGAATAGGGCTCTATATAAGCACAGAGCATATTTTTTTACAAATGTTTTTAGTTAGTGAAGACCTTGCTTTCGGATAGAAGTTCACTAAGTAAAAACTACTGTAAAAAAAATATGCTCTGTGCTTATATAGAGCCCTATTAAATTTACCGAATCGCAATTTAATAAGGCTGTAAAGGTTTTTAATAACGAAACATGCTGAAGTGCAAAACTTTGTTAGAAAGTAAAAAATATAAACACCACTTTTAATTTTTTACCTTGGACAACAATCATTTATTATTTACTATACCTGTTTCTTTCAGCTTCTGCTTCAACAGGTTAGAGCTAATGAGAGCACTGGCAGATCTATCCATTTACCAATTATCTATCTGTCTATCTATCAATCAATCCATTTACCAACTATCTATCTATCTATCTATCTATCTATCTATCTATCTATCCATTTACTATCTATCTATCTATCTATCTATCTATCTATCTATCAGTCCTTTTACCAATTATCCATCTATCGATCTATCAATCAATTTACCAAGTATCTATCTCTCGATCAATATATCTATCTATTTATCTATCTATCTATCTGTCTATCTATCTATCTATCTATCTATCTATCTATCTATCTATCTATCTATCTATCTATTATCTATCTATCTATCTATCTATCTATCTATCTATCTATCTATCTATCTACAGAGAAAGAAGCTGTGTGTGTGTTGGACGGGTCGGCAGTTCTTTTGCACCAGGGCTATCCATTAACTAACTCTGTAATATCATTAAAAGGACATGGAATATGCATTTCAAAGTGCTCTCTTTAAACATTACCAACATTTTCTTTGCATGGAAATATATTTAAAATGTCTTGAAAAATAGGAAATGTACAGAACAAACTGTAGAACATATCTGTAGATTTCATTGGCAGACAGGTATAGCTCATGCAGCTATATTACTGCTCATTGGCTGAACGGGCAAGCCCCCAGATCAGTTAAATATATGAATCATTTTTTTTCTGTTTTAAAAGCATCATTTTAAAAAGGAAAACACATTGTGTGCATTGTTAAATACCCTCTTTCAGATGCAACAAAGAAAAAATGACATTCTAAACTGTATATCTTGATGCACCTTATGTCACTATGTATATTTATACTATGTATATTTTTATATTTTGTATTATTTGTAGTAATATTTGTATTGTTTCATTTCTTTAGTTGTACATCATTGAGTATCAAAGTCTTAGACTTTTTTTTATTTACTCAGTATCATTAGTTCTACATTATATTTTATTATATAAAATAATAATCCTGGCTATAAAAATAGCTTGCAGCCATATTAGCAAACGCTGGGTAGTAACACTATAGGTTATTGTACTCATAAATAAAACATGATATGCTTTTATTGGAATCAAATCATTGCCCTTTTGAAATAGCCCCCGGATCTTAAAAATATTGAAGAAATAAAACACCATTTAAGTCACACAATCTAAATCTCTCCTGGTTTCTATAATTTGTGTAATGAATTAAATAAGTAGGATTCTCTCCCACTTAACCTTCTGAGGAGCCTGTGCCAATTAAAGAAGGCATGTATTTCCAGGTAATTTTAACTGTTAATTGTGCTAATAATTTTAAAAATAACACAACATGTGAAATACTTAAGCAGGAAGATGCCAGGATTTATTTGGATGCGAAGTAACACACATCACTAATTTATCTTAACCTTAGGCAAATGTATCTTTCCTTTCCCAGACATAGAAACCTTTAATTTGTATTTTTGGAGAAAAGAAAGTAACGTGAGGCCGGGAAATACCAGAGATAAGTGACCTGTGTTGTCTTACATTCATGGAGCTGGTGGAGTTGAGTATGTGAGGGGTGCTAACATTTCTGGAGAGCAGGGCTTGCAATTATTGATGCAAGCAGCTTGCTTCTGGGCACTTGTGGGGGAAGGAGGTTGGTACCAATTACAATGAGATCCAATTATTTAACAAATCCTCCTCACCTTTCCATCCACAGATAGATAAAAGAAACATATTCCCATGCTCCAGTCAGCAGCAAGTGATTCAACAAAGACAAAATGGAATAAACAGAGACTGCAAAAATCTCTTACACAGCTGCTCATGTTACACAATTCACAAATCTGTGCATTTCTTATTAATTTACAATGGTACTTAAAGACTTGTTTCTGAAAGAGCTATAGTGGGGAAATTAAAATGATTCCTGTTTAGCACTGATAAAAAATCCCTGCTCCAGAGGGTTTTTGTTTTACTCTCTTGTTAATTGCCACTAAAAACCTGTGTCTGGAGTACCTCCTCTTTCATATGTTGTACACAGGGCTGGATCTACCTTTTTGGAGCCCCTAGGCAGTGAAGTGGAGGAGCCCCTGCAAGTAAATATGCACGGTATGCATGGTGCCATTTTTACCTTTTTTGTGCGTTTAAATTCCTTTTCCTGTTGTAACTCTGTTGTTCTAGGTGGTTCCCCCCTTGTAGCCAGTCTATGAACTGCAGCATTTTATTTTTTTTAAGCCAGTAACCTTTTTTTTATTAAAAGTGGCACCCCTTCACTGAGAACCTCTCTTACGCAACTGCATACTTAGCCTAATGGGTAATCCGGCCATGGTTGTACATACTAAACCAAAGATTCCCAATAACCCCGACTGGCCATGATTAAGGTTTGACACTGTATGAATACATGACCTGTTGAATACTAATTTCCTCACCTTGTGTTCACACAGCGTTGAACCGACCTTTGAAAGGGTTGACCATTGCCTTCTTCTCCAGAATCATCTCCCTTGGCCTCTGTGACACTGCACTCTCCTGGTTCCAATCTTTTCTATCTAACTGCTCCTTTAGTGTTGTGTATTTGGGTTCCACTTCATCATCATTACCACTCACGTTTGGGGTATCTCAAGGCTCGCTTTTGGGTCCCTTGTTTATCTCAATCTACTCTGCCTCCCTTGGCAAACTAATAAGCCCTCTTGGTTTCCATGCTGATGATACCCATATGTACATCTCCTCTACTGGCTTTTCTCCATCCTTACTCTTTATCTCCCAGCATACATTTATTTGCAAACCTGACAACTGCATCTGCAAAACATCTCCAAAATCCATCCTTTTCTCGCACAAGAAACAACCAAAATCCTCCAGCATTGATTACTGCAAACCTAACCACCCATACTAGACTCTCCCCACTCCAGTCCATATTAAAATGCCTCTGCTGGGCTCATATGACTAACCAGCCATTTATTATCTGCTGCCCTACTATGGCTTCCCATAATTGATAGAACTAAGTTAAAAATCCTGACAACAGACCAGCCACCCCTTTCATTTTGTGTATCATATCCTTGATCTCTAAGCTTTTACATGAGCAGAGTCCTCTACACCCTCAGTACCAATATGTAACTCTTGCCATGTGTGTCATATGTATTCACCGTATCCCCCTACTTGTGTGTTGTGTGGCACTCAGTCGTGTCAGACTCTCCATCACCTCATGGACCGTAACACACCATGCCAATCCACTTGGTATTCATGTCAGAGATACTGGAGTGGGTTGCCAGTTCCTTCTCCAGTAAGCCTCAGCTCCTGGTATAACTAGGTATACCTAGGTGCTCTCCAAGTACTGACCAGGCCTAACTCTACATGGCTTCAGGGGGGTGTAACCTCTTGGTTCCCTGACTGTGGTGAAGCACTGAATCCTAACCACTGGACCACCAGGGAACCCATCCCTCTACATAGCGCTATGCAAAATATATTGAAGCTTTATAAATATCATAATAATTATATAAGTAGTGGCTTGTCTGGGGGCCCTATGTGGAGAGGGTTGGGCATCACTGCTCCAAATCCACAAGGCAGTGGGGCTTGGAATAACCCACAGTATTATAACCACTGGAAAACCACCCTGTCTGTTGACTTTATCCCTTAAAGGAGAAACAGTAAGCACCCTGGCTTAAACTGTTACAGAAACTAGTTTCATTAAAGGGACAGTGCTTATATATATATATATATTTTTTTTTTTTGCTGAATCAAGTTATTTATATTTTGACTGTTCTTGTAGAATAAATTGTATTTATCAGTTGAGCACCTCTCACAACCCCCCTCTTATATTCTATATTCTAATATTTTAATCAGACACCTTCCATTTTCATCAAGCAGTCTCTCCATCTTTCAAATTCCATTTTCACCCCATCAGCCCATCTTTTATTCATACCTATTTCTGCCTATTTCGTCTTATTCCTGTTCCCATCTCTCATTATTCTTCCTCCTCCCATATTTATAATTTTCTGTCTTCCATCTCCTGTATTTCTTATTGCATTCACCACAATGGCACATACAACAAAATATATGTTTGGGAAAATGGGACTACATCAGTTTTGTAGCCTAGCATTATAGTAGATGGGGGTTCTCACATGATTATGCACAACTTATTACAAAAGGGGTGCTGGGTGCAAATGTCAACATCAAGAATAGGGAATATCAGTGCAAACACAGACCAGGATTTGAGAATTTCCACGTTGAGTAGAGATAAGGCAATTATAATAATAGATGAAGGCTTCCAGTTTGGGGTACATCTTGAATTTCATATGGCTCTAAACCATAGACATTGCAATGTATCTTCGTCACAAAAGGGACAAACCAGAACTCTTGGACTGTGCTCGACACTGCTTACATCTACAAACTATCCTTGACCTAGAAATGGGAGACGTTTCTTCCAGCCCCTCCAGGGGCATCATATATATGAGGAATGAAATGTTAATTTGGTAAATAGAGGCATTTAACAAATCTTCCAAAACGATGGTCCCACATTGATGTGGGCAGTGGAACTACTGGTTTGACAAAACAATTAAAATATAATTAATAAATGATTTATAATAATAATAAAAAAGGGTCATTGTACAATGAGAAATATATATATATATATGTTTAAAAATTCGGATTTCACTAACATCATAATATGAAAATGTCACAAAGCTAGTTTTTAATTAGAAAATATTGATGTCCAGTAGAGACCCTGGAGGCAGCCATGATGTTTTGGTACATGTAAGAGTGGTGTTTATATTTCTGCTTGCATCTATGAATGCAAACTACCTGTTTCTAGGCCTGTGGGAGGGAAGGAGGTGGTGTCACTTTCCACACACCCCTTATGGTCTAGCTCTCAGGATGTTATGCAGCAAAGACAATTTAGATTCCTTTATTCATAAACTGAATGTTCCGAAATTCAAAATATTATGTACAGACCTTGTGTGTATTGTAGTTTAATCATTCAGTCATGTTCGACTCTACGTGACCCTATGTATTGTTGCACACCAGGCACGTCCGTCATCCACTGCCCCGCTGAGCTCCGTCAATCTCATGTCCATTACTTCAATGACCTCATCTATCCATCTCCGCCTCTGCCGTCCCCTTCTTTGCGTGCCTTCAATCTTTCCCAGCATCAGAGTCTTCTCTAGGGAATGCTATCTTCTCATGATATGGACATAATATCTGAGCTTTACACAGCTGCTACTATAAGATTCATACATACATCACAAATAAAATCAGCTTTCTCTGTCCTTTAATAAAAATGTACAGATATGTAGCACATAAGTGCACAATGATATATTCCATTATTTCTACATGTATCATTCTAAATTCTCTGGATACCAAAAATCAACAACAACTATTCCATATTTTACATAGTGTTCTGTTCTTTTACATGTAGAGCACATCTGGCCCAGTTCAGCTCATTACACTAATTGTGGTGAGTAGGCCCCTATGGACTATTTACATCTTGTTGTGTGTTCGAGGCCTGACGATGGGTGGCTTAGTCCAGACATGCTGCTGTTATTCTATTGCAATGCTCCCTCCGACTTCACAACACAGATAATCACACTGCTATAGGATGTCCCATAGACATCAAAGGACCATTGCAATGTCCTACCAAGAAAAGCTAGTTATTTTAATTATACATTGATCATTAATACAATTGACATTTACTAATTTATAATAACAATATTTGAATTCCAGATGTCAGTCATTAGAGTTTCAGCTTACATCTTAATGCTTGTCCCCATCCTGATAAGGTCATTAAGGGAGGGTGGTTGGTTTTAAGCATTTTAAGAACGATAATATTTTTTAAGATAATAAACAATTATTGATAGGCTGCTTCAATAGTAAAAACTTTTTCACAAGGGAAACCACTTAGATACAACAAGCATCCAGCCAATTAATATCATTGTGTTGGTACACGTTGTGGCTGGCAATTTAGCTGTTATCTGCTAGACAAATCCTTCTCACCCTTTTACCTTATCATGGCCAGATACCAGCAGTAGTTGAGTCTGAGTTTTGAAAAAATGAATTTTTATTAAAGTGACTAATTAAAACATCTAGCTTTTGTTATTATGGCATTACAGTGATGCCTTAATGCATTGTAAATGCAATGCAATATATGAAAAACTATTTTTGTTTTTTTACTTTTTAAAATTATTTAGCCTATGATTAATTCTAGTTCTTTAAAAGAGCATACCATAAATGTTGAATTTTAGTATCTGCAGCCCATTGATCTACATTTTGTTTACAACAAGCCAACATATGGCTTTGTTATCATCCACATATACATGGTGTTAACAAGGTTAGAATGGCATCTGGTGTGCAATAAGGCAAATATTCCTCAGGTAAGCCCCAACATACTAATCTCCTGCTTCCGGCGGCCGGCGGCTCCTCATATGCAGTCTCAGGATGCCACAGACACATGGATAAGATCAAATCTGTGACATCCCAAAATTCTGGTAGTTGTGATTATTTTGCCTGATAATTCATATATTTGCTATGAGTAATAGAATACCTCCCAGCATCGCTTGTGGAAAAGAGAAACAGACTGGTATGACGGTTCAGCCAATCAGAGAGAAGCTTCACTTTTCAGTCTGACTAAATTTTAACACATGATCGACATAGAAACCTAGAACTAAAACGGCCATCTGGTCTGCAAATTCCATTTACTTAAAAGATTGCGTTAATAAAGCATCTGGATAGACTTATGCCTATCCCGGGCATACTTACGTTCCTTAACTCTGTTTGAGCCTACCACTGTCCCACTTATCTTTTATCCTTTCTATAAACTAGTACTTTTTAATTTTACCCTAAATTTTGGACCTTTTAGCATCAAATAATGGTTTATCCTCTTTTTCTGGACGTTACTTCCCTCAATGATATATTAGATTTTTATGTCATATCATCCCCTTCACCCTCTACATTCTCCTCTAAGCTATACATTAAAAATATATGCCCCTCCCCCCCCTCCACATGGCTGGCATTCAGAAGCAACTGCCTATTCTGTCTAATGGTAAATCTGGCCATGGGTGCAGAAGATAGAGCAGAAGACTTGGAGCCTCTAAAATAAAACGCTTTCAATATAAATATTTTAACAAATCGGATAATAGTTGTGAATGCAAATCAGTTTTAGTTTTCTGAAAACTCTGAAGGACAAACTTGGTAAAATATTGTATTTATTATACATCATCGCATTTGTTTTTTATTTTTATGTACCCTATAAGTAGAATTTTTGTTCTTCTTAGAAAAAAAACATGTCAGGATAGTAAATGCTTGATACAAGATAACCTCACAGCAAAAAGTAATTTAAAGGTATAGCAAAGTTTTCATTTTTACCTTTTTCTAATCTAACACCTGCTGTTTATATCAAACTCACACATTACATTCAGTAATTCTGCACATACAACACCTAGAGCTGCTTACATAGGCACTGTGTACCTACCAATAGAAACACTGTATTTGGATATGGATTCTAACCCTTTATTAACCTTCAAGCCAGCAGCAGCTTGATGCAGAGATCTACAGATCAATATCTGGCTCCTTCTGCTTCCTTCTACAAGGGGGACTACGCATCCCATGATTCCTTCCTGCACAAACTGCCATCACTGGCTGTTACAATGTATTAACATGTGTTAGCTGACTGATTGGCCAAAACAAATGATAGATTTTATGCAAATTTTAACAGATATTTCAAGGGGTGTTAACTAACAAAAGCGACTGCTTGCAAAAGAGAGCAAACATCAAGGTGAGTTTGTTAAAGTTTATTTTGGATTTTTTTTCATGCACTACTGATTCTCCTATGCATTTGGAATACGGGAAACTTAAATATGCATTTATGGAGAATGTTTTATCCATCCATCTGTTGTCTATATGTTCAGTAATTCTATATCAGTACATTATGCAAAGTTTCTGTAAATGTGGAATGGAAGTCTTTATATGACTTCTCATGTCACTTCCTCTTTTGATTTTATTTCCTTTTGGCAAAAGGTCACTGTAGCAGGGTGGGTGTCTAGAGCAGCTCGGTTTCCGCTAACATGTCAGATATAACAATTCTTCCTGCCTGATGTTAGAGCTACATTGTTGTTTTATCAGGTTATTAATGCACCCTAATGACTATAAATTAAAATGATCCTCCTTTGATGAACTACCATTGAAAAGTGTGTCACAGCAGTGAAACATGGCAACTTACATGAGAAATAACAGGAAGAATGTGGGAGGTTCCAGACGCCTCTGTTACTCTGGAGGCTTCTTACAAATATAATACAATTATATTAATAAATATAGAATTAATTAGGTCACAAAGCTTAAACGTGTATTTAATAAAAAAAAAAAAAGAAAAAGTCCTTTTAATAGTAGAAATATCAGAAGAAACTGAACATTACGTTCTGTTCCCTGACTGAGCTGACCTGGCTGTAAATATAAGTACTGGTCAGACATACAGAGATTTTTTCTCTTAGCTCAGGATTGGACCTCCAGCACCTCTATTTAATTGAATTAAATATAGAATAAACCCCATAGATTTTGTCAGGTCTCCGTGCTTATTTCGGCAGTGTGGAGCAGTGAGTGAGGCTGAGTTCAGCAGCCTTATTGGAGCATGCAGAATAAATCACCATCTAATTTGGGAATTAGTGCAGAGCTATACAAGTTTTATTTTTAGTGATTTTGGTCTGGGTTATAATATATGCTGCAGTGTGTAGCAGCTGAGCTGTTCTTTATTTCTGCTAATTGCTCAATTGAAGAGTTGTTGGAACACATTGGCAGTGAATGAGTTATACAACATCATGTCTTTGCTTAACTTCAAATCTGTCATAATTTACTCCTTTTTTGGTTCAATAATTCCAACCTATATTTAATCGTGATCTGATTATTGCCATTGCAATGTTTACATGTTAATCAACATTTCTGATCCATCCATTAAGCTTCTTAAATGCCTTGGTTCTTGTGTGTGTTTGCATCGTTCAGTCGTGTCCAACTCTCTGTGACCTCATGGACGGCAACGCACCATGCTAATCCACTTGGTATTCATGGCAGAGATACCGGAGTGGGTTGCCAGTTCCGTGTCCAGCTCCTGGTATTCCTAGATGGTCTCCTATCCAAGAGCCCAACCCTGCATGGCTGCAACCTGGGCTCTGACTGGAATTAAACCCAGTTTGCAGCAGTGAAAGCTCCAAATCCTAACCACTGGACCTACATCTCACCAATTGTTTCTTATCTGCTGCCAAAACCTTCACTGGCTTTCCATATTTCAAAATCCTGACACTCACCTACAAACACTGCACCCTCCTTCATATCAAATCTAATCTCCAGATACTCCCCTAACTGCCCCCTGTGCTTTGCTTACAATGCAGGTTTCGTCTTCTTTCGTCTTCAATACTTTTCTCATGGTGTCCCCACCCTCCATTACTCTCTCCTTTATGGTACCACTGTAGTTCAAGAAAAAATCTACTTGTTTGTGAAGCATGTAACAAACTGACAACATCAGAAACTGTGTGAACAATGGAAATAAAATACTTTTAGAGAAAATCTGAATTTTTTAGGACTCTGCTTATGAATATAGGGATCTATTTTGTCTTGTTACATCCTTTCCTGAGAGCTGGATCATGATAGTGTATTTTCTATTATTAATGTGAATGCCCCTCTCAACCACCCACCCAACTTCCACTAAAGTATTATGGATGTGTCCAGGGTCCAGCAGAAGCATTAAGACTCATTTAAGGTCAAAATTAAATTACACTTTAAAATGTGCCAATGAAAAACCAGGGAGTAAATATGCTGATTGATTGATAAAAAATAGAAATTCAATGAGATAAAAAAAATAAAAAAAATAACATTCAGTTGATAAAGTGCTTAATTATTGATTGATTGAACTATGTAATATTATGTTAATTTAATACATTACAGCAGGGGTCGACAAGTTCGGTCCTGGAGGGCCGTGCACAGGCCTGGATGTGAGGATTTCCCTGAGTACAGGCAAGACTGTCACTTCTTCGGTCATCCTAATTGACTCACCTGTGCACAGAAAGGAAATCCTCAAATCCAGGCCTGTTCGGGGACTGAACTTGCATTACAGGGTTATGGAATTTTTTTTTATTATCCTGCATTCCTATGAGTTTTACATTTTACAAGAAAAAATAGTAAAACCTGTTCAAACTTTGTTGCACCTAACAGGAAATCCAAAGAGCATACAAGTATGACTCATACAGCTGTATTTCTACTTATTGGATGACAGTGGACATCCTCATAGAACAGTTTAGCATTTTATTACTTTTTTTTTTACTCCAAGAGCACCATTTGTAAAAAGAAAACACACTGTGACATTTACAAATGCAAGAAATAAATCCAATTTTTTACATTTTCTGCTCGTTTTAAAGGATACAGTTATACAGTCTGCAAACATGAAGATTAGAGCAATCTTACAACATGCATTAAACAGTAAAATCAATAATTAATCAACAATTAACATTAAATAATAAAAATGATACTGACAAAAAAACAGTGACTATAAGCGTAACTTGATTATTAGGTAGTTGCAAACAAACCAGATTTATTATTGCACTTAGAACATGTGATATCTTGAATGTGTCCAGAGGCTGCGGTTTCTTATTCCCCTCCAGAGGGCAAACACACACATTCAAAACAAAGCAGAAATGAAATATATTGTTAATAAGTGAAATGTCAAAATTGTACTGGAAAGCGTAATGATGCTGTCTCTCAATGACACCATTACTGGATGGCAAATTGGATTACAACGCGGCAAAGAAATTGTTTTATATGAGTAACTCATTATTTAAAATCACAGTTTAAAGGGACATGAATCTCATAGAATTGAATAGAGCAAGAGTAAACATTACAAAATATTTGTTTGCATGAGAAACAGTGGTTTAAACTACTCTCCCTGCAAACTGTTTTTGCAACAATGACAAAACAGTTTTATGACAAACTCTAATTAGGATAAAAATCATACACTTCCTAGCAGGGGTGTAGGAACTTGAGGGGATTGGGGGACGACGACAAATCCCCCTCAAATTATATGAACATGGGACAAAAAAAATAACAAATTTGAACTTAATCATGCATTGCTATGGGGCACTATGTCTTTCCCATGAAAGGTTTGACCCATAATTTATATATATATATATTTATATTTATATTTATATTATTTTCATCTATTTGTAACGAGCCAACATATTCCGTAGCACTATACATGGGTTACAATCTATGAAAAAACAATAGCAGTATTAACACATTGCAAAGGATGGAGGGCCCTGTCTTTGAGCATAGAATCCAGTGGCCAAAGTGCTTTCTCCTAAGCAGCATGCTAGATTGAAAACTCACAAACTTACTATATATATATTTATAATGTACGAGTACTAGAGAGGAACCGCAAGTGGGTTCAACACCTGTTTGTATAACTGCAGCAGCAAATAAACACACACTACTGTACTTTAAAATACTGGGAATGAATGGAAAGGTATTAGAATTGATTGCACAGTGTGCAATAAAAAAACATTATTTGTAACTCTTATTCCCGTGTTATATACATATCATGGAAGTCGCATGGACTAGAACAGTTGCTTTAATTAATTTTATTGATTTCGACATTGGATTGGCTGGATCGCAAGTCCGATTTTACTTCTTAATTGTAGTATAAACTCCATGTTTTACTGACGTCATGATGATGGTCTCATTTAGTATTGGCTGTGTCTAAGAAGTATTGCAAATGTTTAAGAAGTAAATTATGGGCTTGCTTAATTATTGTCAGATCATATGATCATGGCCCCTGGAATCCTACTTGTGCATGGTTTGCGTGTGGAGGCTATTCCATGGTTTTTCGGGAATAGAAAATCCTAAAAGTTTTTTCTAATTTTGAGTATGTTTCTTCCCAAATATATGTGATTTTAGGACATTCTCATAAAGCATGTATTAGGGTACCCACTCCACCACATCCTCTAAAATATTTACCAGAGTTTTGTAAGCATTACTTTTTAAAGAAATAAATACAACCTTTAATTTTTAACTATTTTACCCAATTCTGCTTTAATGGAAGCAGATATTTGATCTTTGCCCTAACAGATTTAGAAACCTGGGAAGAATGGAGAACTGTAAATTCAGTTGCAATTTCTATTCAAGTCTGCTGAAAGTGTGTCAGTGTAAAGTGCCGGAATAAAATAGAAGAGTAAACTCCAGTAGGATCACTCTCTCTGTTAAACTAGTAGACCAAGGTGGAATCCTATATGACACAAGCAGAATCTACTAAATATAGCTTTTATACACATTTATAACAGAGAATACAGCTCCAATGATGAAATAAAACCCAACACAGTGGGACCTCTATATTGGTCATTAATCTGTTCCTGAGGGACAGGCGGATACTGAATCAGATGAATATAGAATACATTTTTCCATAGGAAATAACTAAAATTGCAATAATCCGTTCCCAGCCCCAAATCTGATTTACGAATAAATAAAAATGTAACCATAACTTTTCCTTAAATGAGGAAGATGAAGAGCAGCAAAGGAATTATTGTTTAGAGGGAGAGTCACCTTCCATTAAACATCAGGTAACTCCAATTATTGATTTATTTTTTGTCACTTTCCCAACGATTCACTAGCACTCTATTTAGCAAAGAGCTTGTACAATGTTGTCTGTTTCTGCCTGATATAAAAAAAAAAAATTTGGATGAATATAGGAGCATGTTTTGCCTAACAGTTTTTACTTATATTGGATTTTGGATGAATGCAGGAGCATTTTTTACCTAACAAATTTGAGTAATATTGGATTTGATGAATATAGGGGCAGATTAATATAGAGGTCCCACTGTATATAAAATCCTTATAAAGTACTGGTAGTTTCACAAATTCCACAAGGGTCACCAATGCATTTTTCTAGATTCCCACTGACATCCTCAGTGTCTAAAGAAACACGTCTTGTTGGCCTACCCACCACCGACTATCTCCACTTCAATCCATTATGAATGCCTCCGCTAGACTCATCTTCTGTACACAACGTTCAGTATCGGCATCACCTCTCTGTCAATCACTCCACTGGCTTCCCTTAGCCTCAAGAATAAAACTTGACCCTAACTTACGAAGCCCTCAACAATAGCGCACCCCCATACATCTCTGCTCTCATCCCCAAATACTCCCCCACCCGCCCTCTTCGCTCTGCTAATGACCTTCTTCTTTCTACAACTCTTGTCACCTCCTCTCACTCCCACCTCCAGGACTTTTCTCATGCTGCCCCTAGTCTCTGGAACTCCTTGCCTCGCTCCACCAGATTACCCTCTTGCCTCAAAACATTTAAAACCTCACTTAAAACGCATCTCTTTAAAGAAGTGTATCACCTTCCACCCTAACACACTTATCAGCTCTCTCTCCCTCTTTTACCACTCACTATACCTTAGACTGTAAGTCTGCGAGTTTCTATCCTAAGTACTTTGGGAATTCACCATGGACATTGGATTCCTAGCTCAAAGACCGGGCCCTCCTTCCTTTGCTAAATGTTAATCTGTATTTATCTTTGTCTGAACTTAATTTATGTACAGCGCTACGGAATATGTCGGCGCGTTATAAATAAACTATAATAATAAACTATAATAATATGTACATTTGGTAATCAGACTGACGAACAAACCCTGGCTTGAAATATACGATTAAGACAGAACTAAACAGCAAGTATTTTTTCAGCCGGTACTATATGTTTTAGAGCTTTTTTTAGACATCCATTAATTAAATGTTTTAATGAATAGTCAATGCACTCTGTGTCTGTTATTTTCCCTGACCTTCAATATATAGTATAGTCTGCTTGTAGACAAACTGCAAAATAAGAACACATTATAATAGGTATGTCCCATTTTTATTCACATACAGTCACCTACATTACCCAAGTGAAAAAAAAAATCTTAAAAAAAAAGAAAAAAAAAGAAATCGGGAAATTAATTTTATTACAGTAAAATACCTTAATTGGATAAGTGAACACTTTCCCTTGCAACTGCATTTGTAAAATTGCTCAGGTATAACCAATCACCTTACAGATCACACAACAAACTAATTGGCTTCTACCTGTGATCAACTGCAGCGATGTTGATTAGCTTAAAATAAAAGCAGCTATTCCTGGAGGATTCCACTGACTGGAAGTGTGTTTTAAAGCAATTAATCCAATGTGGATGCAAAGGAAGAACTTTGATACGAAGTTGTGGAGACGCACAAGGCAGAAAAAGGATAAAAAAAAGATTTGAGAGGATTTAAGTATCCAATAGAGCACAGTCAATGAAGTGGAAGAATTAGGAAGTGGAAGGATTATGGTACCATTTAGACCTTACCTAGATCAGCTCGTCACTTCAAACTGGATGACTGCTAAAGAAGAGACCTAATCAGAGAGGCTACTTAGTCAATGGCGTCTTTGAAGAAACCACAGGACTTTATGGTAAAGATTTGTCATTGTGTGTATGTGACGTGTGTATGTGACAACAATATCACAAGTGCTCCACAAATCTGGTGTATCGGAGGATGTCAAAGAACAAGAAACAGAAAAACATACGCTGTAAAAAAAGCCACACCAAGGCCCATAGTTACCAAAGGATGTGTGTGCTTTGGTGTTGAACTCAATACGTCCCTAGCGATCAGCATTAAATTTGACAAATTTACCAAATGGCGTAGTAAATTAATTATTAGCGGATGTACTCGTAATTATGGGGTGTATTTCTTGTTGTGATGGATGGTGTATGTGATTAGGTTTGTGGTATATTTCATACCTAGTTATGGTTTTCAATGGAAGGCGTATTACATAGTAGAAAAGGCCATTTTATGTATATAGGTAAAAGTGTAGGCCATTTAAGTATAAATATAAATATATAGTGGTACCTCGGTTCTCGTCGTCCTTGGAACTTGTCATTTTTGATACTGTTTGTTTCTCACTGACAAAAAATTGCCTTGGAATTTGACTCTTGCTCAGAAGTCGATGCATCGGACTTACAAAACATGGCTCTGAACTAGATGCTTTCTCAGAACTCAACGCACTTGCAAAACCACCCATCCTGTCTTTCTGTGGTGTAGTGTAGTTAATGCCTACAAGAGCCCAAGAGCAGTCTGTGCCTGCAAGAATCAAAGTGCAGCCTGTGTCTACAAGAACCAACGTGCAACCTGTGCCTATAATGACCAATGTGTACACTGTGCCTATAAGAACCCAAGTGCAGCCTGTACCTATAAGTACCAAAATGTAACCTGTGCCTATATGAGCCATAGTGTAGTTGGGCCATCAGGTCCTCTCACTACAGTCAAACTGAAGTAAGAGGACTACGTTATAACTGTGTTAACTGATGTAATTATTGGTTTTTTTTTTACGCCTGTTTAGTTTTAATGTTTTGTATCTCAAAATAACACCATCAGTTCAAAATAAAATGTGAAATTTCTGGGGTCTGGAATCGATTATTTCAATTTACAATGATCCCTTTGGGAAATCCTTGCTTGGAACTCAACCGTTTGGAACTCACTTTGCCATCTGGAACGGATTAAGGATGAGTGCCAAGGTGCCACAGTATATGTAATTGAATAGAAGTTGGTTTACCTTTCAACATGACATTGACCCAAATTTTTATGCTGTAAAAAAAGCCACACCAAGGCCCATAGTTACCAAAGGATGTATGTGCTTTGGTGTTGAACTCAATACGTCCCTAGCGATCAGCATTAAATTTGACAAATTTACCAAATGGCGTAGTAAATTAATTATTAGCGGATATACTCGTAATTATGGGGTGTATTTCTTGTTGTGATGGATGGTGTATGTGATAGGTTTGTGGTATATTTCATACCTAGTTATGGTTTTCAATGGAAGGCGTATTACATAATAGAAAAGGCCATTTTATGTATATAGGTAAAAGTGTAGGCCGTTTTAAGTATAAATATAAATATATAGTGGTACCTCGGCTCTCGTCGTCCTTGAAACTTGTCATTTTTGATACTGTTTGTTTCTCACTGACAAAAAATTGCCTTGGAATTTGACTCTTGCTCAGAAGTCGATGCATCGGACTTACAAAACATGGCTCTGAACTAGATGCTTGCTCAGAACTCGACGCACTTGCAAAACCACCCATCCTGTCTTTCTGTGGTGTAGTGTAGTTAATGCCTACAAGAGCCCAAGAGCAGTCTGTGCCTGCAAGAATCAAAGTGCAGCCTGTGTCTACAAGAACCAACGTGCAATCTGTGCCTATAATGACCAATGTGTACACTGTGCCTATAAGAACCCAAGTGCAGCCTGTACCTATAAGTACCAAAATGTAACCTGTGCCTATATGAGCCATAGTGTAGTTGGGCCATCAGGTCCTCTCACTACAGTCAAACTGAAGTAAGAGGACTACGTTATAACTATGTAAACTGATGTAATTATTGTTTTTTTTTTAAGCCTGTTTAGTTTTAATGTTTTGTATCTCAAAATAACACCATCAGTTCAAAATAAAATGTGAAATTTCTGGGGTCTGGAATCGATTATTTCAATTTACAATGATCCCTTTGGGAAATCCTTGCTTGGAACTCAACCGTTTGGAACTCACTTTGCCATCTGGAACGGATTAAGGATAAGTGCCAAGGTACCACAGTATATGTAATTGAATAGAAGTTGGTTTACCTTTCAACATGACATTGACCCAAAACAAACTATCAAAGCAACCATACAGAAATATCCTATGTGGCCGAGTCAAGAAACTCACCTAAATCCCACTGAAAGCCTTTGGAATGACTTCAAGAAGGCAGTGCATCAATGGTCACCACACAGTTGGACTGAAAACATTCCATAAGGAGGAACATTCCTTCCCTAGATGTGCAAAGTTGCTACTGATGTATCCAAACAGACTCAAGGCTATAATTCAAGGAAAACGTCCTTCAACCAAGTATTAACTCAGGGGAAAGTTATATGAGACCTCAGACATAGAAGATCCCACTGTAAGATCAGGAGCAGAGGGAAACATGAACCAGATACAAAGGGGACTAAGAACCAGGTTAGCTCAAGAACACACATATGAACATAGACAGGAAAAAGGTTTTTTAGACAAGGCCCAATATATAAAGAGAGGCAAGAGGAAAGCAACAAATACACAAATAAGACCAAATCGATACCCAAACCCCCAAAATTAGGGGCAACCCTGGTCAATCCAAAATTAGAAAACCGATTACAAGTAATGAACCTGTCAACTTTTGCACTAAATGATGTACATAAGTCTGTCTTAGAGAAGAGTCTTTCATTTGTCCTCTCATCTAGAGTGGACCTCTTTACCAATATAAAAGATCTGAATCTATTTGGGAGAAAACTAGCCCTCTACAAGTTTTATAAGATGAAAACAAAGAAGGAATATGCTCATTTAAATATTGATAAGGAAGATCATGATATATTCATGGCTATGATGGCACTGATAGAAGAGAATGAAAATCAGGATGGTACCCTAACAGAACAGGGGGCTCCAAAAGTATGGAAAAGAAAGAGCAAATTCACTCCCCAAATTAATGACTACCCAAATATAAGTGTTTTTGTACAACAGGTAACTAGAGAACTTGAAGAATTATACACACAAGAACAAAGATCAGTTTATAACTTAAGTATGAAGGAAAATAGAGCTCTGAAGGAACTTCAAGATTGTAAGAATATACAAATAAAACCAGCAGATAAAGGGGGGAACATAGTGATAATGAATAATGAGGATTATCAAAAAATGTGTGAAAAGATACTAAAAGATAAATCAACTTATGAAATATTAAGAGGAGATCCCACCTGTATTTATAAACAGGAACTTAAATCAATCCTAGATAAAGCTTTGATGGAGGGAATAATAAACAACAACACACATGATTTTCTGTTACCAAAGAATCCAACCATTCCAACATTCTATGCCCTCCCAAAAGTGCATAAAAAGGTACTCCCTATACCGGGTAGACCGATTGTATCCGGGAATAATAATTTATCTGAAAACATCAGTAAGTTCCTTGATCATCATCTTAGCAATCTAGTTACAGGCCTTCCATCATACATCAAAGATACTACAGATATATTGAGACAACTGGAAGACATAGTAGTACCTGCTGGAACATGGCTTGTTAGCATAGATGTGGAAGCCCTATACAGTTCCATACCCCATACACAGGGTATTGAGGCGGTGGGTTTTTTCTTAAGAACAAGAGGAACAAAAGCTGAACAATTTAATGAGTTCCTACTGACCCTATTGGAATTCATACTAACTAAAAATTATTTTATCTTTACTGACAAATGGATACATCAGATTAAGGGTACAGCAATGGGGACGTCATGTGCCCCTAATTATGCAAATCTTTTCCTAGGGTGGTGGGAAGAGAGGTATGTCTTTGAGGAATCTATGAACAATATCACGGACAACATATTAATGTGGAGACGGTTCATAGACGATATTATCATCTTTTGGACGGGCACAAAAGGACAATTGTCTCTCTTCATAGACACCCTTAACAAAAACACCCTAGGCCTAAAATTTACATATGAAATAAACCAAATTGAACTGGCCTTTTTGGACTTGAAAATTATAAAGGACGAGATGGGAAATATCAGTACTACAACATATAGGAAGGAAACAGCGTCCAACAGCTTACTAGAGTGGTCAAGCCAACATTATGGACCCCAAAAAAAAGGTATACCCAAAGGCCAATATCTACGTATCCGTAGGAATTGCAGTGATGACATCTCCTTTAAAATTGAGGCTGACAAACTTAGAAAACGATTTAAAAACAGAGGGTATCCGAACAAATGTTTAAAAAGAGCATATGAATATGCAAAGAATATTAAAAGAACAGATTTATTGAATGCAACTAAAGATACACGAAGTCAGGGATGTCCTATTATGCAAGAAGAAACAACCTCAAGTGAGGAAAGTGAGGTAATACGATGCATACTGACATATGGACACAACTCAGAGAGAATTAAAGATATTTTCTCTAAGTTTTGGTATCTATTGACTGCAGATGAAGATCTTAAGACCAAAGTTACTCAAAATAGTTCAATAACATACAGACGGAGCCCCAATTTAAAGGATTTACTGGTACATACATAGCCACTTTCAACAAGACAAACAAAAAGAAAAAATGTGGCTTAAGCCCCTAACAGGGTGTTATAAATGTGGACGATGCAAATACTGCAATTTCATAAAACCTAGTAAAGAATTTATTCATCCAATAACGGGCAAAAAATACCCCATAAAAGATTTTTATAATTGTAAAACAAAGGGAGTCATATATGTAGTGCAATGTATTTGTACGAAAATCTACGTCGGTAAAACTAACAGAGAGCTCAGACGTAGAATGGGAGAACACATTTGCTCAATCATAAATGAATATGACACACCAATTGCACGACATGTAAAATTAAAACATAAAAAAGATACATCTGTTTTAAAATTCTGTGCAATAGATGGAGTCAAGTTGGGCCCAAGAAAAGGGGATTTAGACACGATGCTACTCAAAAAGGAATTAAAATGGATCTATGAGTTACAGGCACAAACACCAAAAGGACTCAATGAGGGTTTCTCTTTCAGTGCATTTCTTTAAATCCTGACAAGAGGTGTGCTAAAGTGCTAAATATGACTAATTTAGACTTATTACCAAAAATATACCCAAATACTATCCTGGATATATCTAGAGTTACCTCTCAAAATAGTAGAAAAATGGTTACATAATAAGTGTGAAAACTGCTTTGAAATGAACGTAAAAACTTTAAACCCCCCCCCCCCCTTTTTTTCTTGAAAAGATAGAAAAAGAATCAAGATATGGAAGGGATATACCTGGAAAACCACTACACAAAGGCACCATAAGCATTTATGATTGCTAATCATGATAAAGACTAATATAAAGAACACTAAAAGCACATCAGTATTTTGACACAGCACAAATTATAAATCACCATTGATACACACAATATGAGCACTATCATGCTGTTACCATTTCAGCACGAAAAAAAGAAAAAATGTTATTCCCATCACTGATGTATATAAATAAAAACACTATGAACTGATATCTTATTTTAAACATACTTCATCACAAAAGTATATTTTATGTTTGATAACATAATAATTATGTAAGAAACACTTTAAAGCACTGGCACTTCATTTAAAATCACTATTGATGTATATAGATAAGAGCACAGATATGTTATTATTACTAATTTTATAGCACATCTATCAAAAATGTTTTTATCACTATTTATAAACATGAATAACAATTATATTGTTGTGATTTTAAATATATCTTATTATAAATATGTGCACATATAAGTTTGAAGGCATATCCTATTATTTAAATATATATGAACTGGATATCTAGGAGGTTATATAACCATAATATTATCATGCTGATAGTTAATTTTGAATATAGTAAAGAAATGAAGAGAGGAATAATTTAAGCCCATATCTATATATACCCTTCTCATTTGGTGAGAGTTAAAAGGGTAACCATAGCAATCCAAATGCTATAAATAGAAGGCTCCGTTGAGGTCCTCGCCCCTCCCTTTGAAAAAGTCACACCCAAGTGACGAAACGTGCGTCAGGGTTGCGTCTGACGTCAGACGCTTATACTGAGAATAGGCAGTGCTTCCAGCGAAGCTCCGTGAATGGGGAGCTTATAATCACCTTCTTGTGCCCTAACTTGTAGTACACGGGAGAGCCTGGTACTACATAGGAGGAATCTGTGTATTTAGACATAAACAAACGCATTTTAAAAATCTGGAATTTTTAAGACCTGATATTAATGCGGTACCCGAAATGGGGGTTATAAGAAATGTTATAGACACAACAGAGGGGTGGAAATGTGGGTAATATCGCCAGAAAATCTTATTTCCAGCCAAAACCTCTATGTTGTAAATAATCTCCAACAGTGAGTCACTATAACAACTGGGGAAATATACCAGTATAATTTAAAACTGTTATAGAGATTCAAAGGGCATCTGGATTATATAACAACAATTAGAACGTTAGATATGTCAACTGTAGAACTATACTAAACTGAATACATATCTAAAAGAATTTGAAGGTGACAGGACACCAAGATATAAACACAATATCTCTAATACTGATAAAAAGAGAGATACATACCTAATAAAATCACACACTTAGTAAGATAAGACAAGAGGAAATAAGATCAGGTATTGATCCCTCAAATATTAATAATTCACTTATCAATAGTGTGGAAAATAAGGGATTCAATATTAAAATGTTTTTAAGGAATTACTCCCTACTTCCCTTGATTTTAAAGAGTTTTTAATCGACGTTGTCTCCTAAGAATGTAAATAAAACTTTATTATTTTTTGTTTTCTCCAATTCTCTATTGAATATATGTGAAATAGGTGTTAAGCACCAAGAGAAAGTAAATACACTTCCCACTACTAATATATGAAAGTTCTATTATCCAGCCCAGTTATTCTACTTTTCTATTTTTCTTCCAGAATGTTTGATGGAAAATCATTTTTTGCGGGTTTTAGGACAACAGAAGGTGAATATTTTGAAAGGGATTGGTGACGGCCTGTCTTGTCATATATATACTGACTTCAGTTGTAAGTCAGACTTGATTCATATGTTTATTATACCCCTAAAGTGGAATCTGTTATTTCTCTACAAATATAATCCACTTTAATAGTTATTAGCTTATGAGTAACGCCTACGTGGGACTTTAAATGCTGGTGATCTCGCTAACAGTTGCGTTGTATTTGCCCATGCGCAATAGCGACGTGTCCGTGCATGCAGACACAACGCTATTGCTCATGGTGAGCCCAGAGAGAGAGAGAGAGAGAGGGAGAGAGAGGGAGAAAGAGAGAGAGACGGGAAGGAGAAAGAGAGAGCGAGGAGAGAGAGCGTCAGGGAAGAGGGAGAGAGAGAGACGGTGGGGGTGAGAGAGGGAGAGAAAGGGAGAGCGAAAATGAGGAGAGAGAGGGAGAGAGGGAGGGATTGAGAGAGGGAGAGAGGGGGAGGGAGGGAGAGAGAAGGGAGGGAGAGAGGAGGACGAAATAGAGAGATGGGAGGGAGAAAGAGAGATAGGGGAAGGAGATAAAGAGAGGAGCAGGGGTCAGGGAGAGACAGTGCAGAAAGAGAGGCATGGGGAGATGGAGAGAGGGAGGAGACAGAGAGGGAGAGAGAGGGGAGGGAAGGTTGGAGAGGGAGGGAGAGGGGAGGAGGGAGAGAGAGAGGGAGGGATAGAGAGAGGAGGAGGGACAGAGAGGAAGGGAGAGGGAGAAGGAGAAGGAGAGAGATAGGGAGAGAGAGAAAGGGGAAAGACAGAGGGAATGGGGAAAGAGAGATAGGGGAGGGAGATAGATAGAGAGAGGCAGTGGTAAGGGAGAAAGATTGGAAGGAGAAAAAGAGAAAGCGAAAGAGAAAGAGGCAGGAAAAAGGGAGAGAGATGGGAGGGAGGGAGAGGGTGGAGGATGGAGGGAGGGAGAGATGGAGGGAGGAGAAGGGAGAGAGCGATGGGAGAGGAAAGGAGAGAGAGAGGATGAGGGAGAGAGAGGCAGGGAGTGAGGGAAGAGAGAGAAAGAGAGTGGGAGGGAGAAAGGGCTAAGCAGGGGGAGAGGGAAGGAGAGAGGGAGGGGGAGAGGGAGGCAGAGAGGAAGGTGCACGGCGAGAGAGAGTACAAACAAAGAGAGACAACACTGAGATAGACAGAACATACTATATGATACCATCATTTCTGACAGGCAATTTACTAGTATAATAATAATAATAACAGTAATTTAATATGCATGTTATGCTTCCATTATAGGACGGAAGTTATATGGAAGGATGTGACCAATTTGCTCCTTTTTAATAGAACAAAAACAAAAAACAATATTTCAGGTATCAGCTAATATATATTTGCTTTCTCTGTTTCCTATGTTCATGATAATTTACCTAAACACGTATGCCGTTTATATCTAACATGAAGAATGATGATGTCACAGGCTTTGTTTATTTGTGGGAGGACTATCGCCTGGAATCTATACTTAAGGAGCTGGATATAATACAGCCACACAGATAACAAATATTGCTTAACATATAATTATTTTGTAACGAAAAGTAAAAAACGTTTTTAAATACAGGTATTTAATTACGTCTTGTCAATGAAATTCAATGTCTTTTTTGCTTTGCTGTGGGCGGGAGCTGTTAATAAAGAGTGTGATGTTCTGCAATCACACCCACAGTCATTACATGATATACTAATCTTATAATAAACCTTGAGGTGTGCTGCAAAATACTAGCTGCAAAGTACTAACACATCAATTTCCCCCTATTTTTCCCCATCATGCACCAGCTGAGATTATTAGATCAAGGTGCTATAATAAATATATGGGGATCTTAGAGTAATCTAGGAATACAGCTTTGAAAGTAAGTGGGGGTTAAAAAATAAATGCTGGTGATCATGGCAGGAATGAGGTTAATAAAATAAAAATAAGGACCAATGTCCTCTTTGGGATTTAGGTTGCTAATTTACCTAATTTCTTTGTGCAATCAGGATCATGGCGAGTGTTTTACATAAAGCATTCCTTTAACATGTCCATAATACATCCATTAAATTCCCTGAATGTGTAAAACCGTAGCCCGTAAGACTTGCGGCTATTAAATTGGCCCCGTAAAGCAACCCGCCAACGACTTTCCGGGTAAGGGTGAAAAATCAATACGGGATGTGGAAAAATGAGCTCCGTGTCCGCAAATCCTTTGTTCTTTCAATCCCGTAACTGTTACATTCGAAAATCGCTGTTAAATTGCTACAATTTTACTGGTGTTCAACCCCGTAATCCGCAAATGGAACAAAAAAAGCCCAGGGGTACTAGAGAGGACCTGCAAGGGGATTAAAGTCCTATCAGTAGCACTGTAAATGCAAATATACACACACTACTATACTTATAAGGGACAGTGATGTTAGGTATTAAAATTAGTAGCACAACATTCTCAAGCTCGCAAATCTGCAATATAAAATATAATTTCCGTGTTACATTGATCCAGGCAATCAATGTGTTAATACATATAATGGAACTTTCATGGACTTGAATATCATATTTACTGATTTATTAATATTGCATAAGTTCTGGAATGCGGGTCCGATCGAAACTCATAATTGAAACCCGTAAGGCTTTGAAATTTAACCTCCATTTTTCAGTGACGTAATGATGACGATCTCCTTTGCCACTGGCTCCATCTAAACCCCTAACTACGGTTTGATTAATTGATCACGTTCACGGCCGTACATCCAACGTGCGCAACTATATGTTACGGGTTTGCATCTCAAGCCCGTAACTCGCGGCATGGTCTAATTTAATAGCTCTGTAACGCAGCCAAATTTCAAGCCCGCAGCCTTTGCAGGTATGCCGATGCCGCTACAAATTTAATGGGGTTGTTGGTGAATCAAGAGCTGTGATTCAGGATCTTAAGACATCATAGCCCATGACAATGCATCACAGGGGCTGCAACACACTTGTAAAATATCAACTTATGTTAATCAAGCATCTTAGTTTATTGTGGTGTTGAATATCATAGAAGAATAGGACACCAGTGACATAATTCATAAAAGTGACACTGAGTGATTTATGATTTGGAGAAAAGTTAACTTATGAGTATCAGACCTGACATTATATATAATATTTACATAAAGCACAATTTATCTTTCGGGTAAACAGAATGATAAAATGGCAAATTGATTTACTTGATTGATCTGTTCAAGTTTATTGCTAGTGCCATTTGTTATTTCAAGTTTCCAAAAATTCAAAAGAACAGTAATGAATCAAAAAGCTCTCCTTGAAACGTGTTCTTTTATAGGGACTCTTTAGCCAATTCTTTTTGTTTCATATAAATATTTAAACTAGCTTATTTAAATAATTTAACTCCCCATAATGCAATTCTGATATACAATTTATATATCGCTTACATCTAAGAAACTCCCGACACATTCTTACTTTCTGGAATATCCCCTTTTCTTCCTGTTCTCCCTCATAATTACATAGGGCCTCATTCTATTATCGGCCGTAAATCGGCCGTAAGGCTGCGATTCCTTGCGGGGGTTCAGTTAACTCGCGATTCTATTATACGGCCCCGCAAGGATCTCCTTTTACGGCCGGCCGCATATCTTGGAACCGGCCGTAATCTCAGAAATCTAAAAACGCAAAAATAAATTCAAGCCTGCACTGTACAGCTCTGTAAATGCTAGGGATCATATTGGGGGACATGAGGATTAAA
Organism: Discoglossus pictus; assembly: GCA_027410445.1. NCBI lineage: Eukaryota > Metazoa > Chordata > Amphibia > Anura > Alytidae > Discoglossus > Discoglossus pictus. Next base: position 414,370,033 of record CM050165.1, on the reverse strand, counting down.
AGAAACCCACTCTCAAGCTTGCACATCAGCCCAAACCCGAGTTCAAATTAACTCTTTATTTTCCGGCTGCGGAGTGGGCATGTCTGAGGTGCTCCAAGCACTCTGGACTTTTTACATGGATATTTTACGGATATTAAAAATAAAATATTTTACGGATTTGAGTATAGGGTAATTATGTGCTATTTTTTCTAACACCTAAAATCCCTTTATAGTCTTCTCAAAGTGCAGGATGGCTTTATTTGAGCTATTTTATGTGCTTAATTGGTGCTAGCGGGACCTCTTTCCTGCAAGTAAGCAGCGGCTCGTTTTTAGCCTTGCAGAGAGGTTTCCCGGAGCAATTGAATTGCAAAACTCTTGCGGCCGTTTTAGATCAAAGGCTTTCCTCTGGCCCGAGCGGCCGCAAGAGATAGCAAGGCACCGGCCGCAAGCCTGCCGGAGCCTCCGGCCGTAAGGGAATAGAATAGCCGAATAGCTTGCGGCCGGTCCTTGCGGCCCCGCAACGGCTGCGGCCGCTAATAGAATGAGGCCCATAGTAATTAAGGTTGAAAAAAGACTTTCAGTCCATCAAGTTCAACCTTTTAAGATCTCCTCTGATCTGCAATATGCAGATTAAATATTAATTAATTAGTTGTTAATTAATTATTAATCAATTATTTAATTTTATTTAATTTTATTTTTTTATTATTAATCCAGAGGAAGGCAAATAGAAAAACAAACAAACAAGTAAGACTTAGCCAGTCATCTCAAAGGAAAAAAAAATTCCTTTCTGACCTCAGATACTGGCGATCGGATTCCTCCCTGGATCAATACTGTCTCTCTAATTATCCATGATAACCCTGAATCCCCTTTTTAATTAGAAATAAATCTAGTCCCCTTTTAAAGTTATCCATCGAATCCGCTGTCACCACCTCCTCTGGTAGAGAATTCCACAGATTAACCACCCTTACTGTGAAGAACCCTTTTCTTTCTTTAATGTGGAATCTTTTTACTTCTAACCTCAAGGGACGTCCTCTTGTCAGTTCAAAACCTCTTGGCACAAAAAGCTCCCTTGACAAATCTTTATACTGACCCTGGATGTATTTATATAAGGTAATCATATCTCCTCTTAGATGCCTTTTTTCTAGAGAAAATAACTTTAATTTGGTTAGTCTTTCTTCATAACTTAGCCCCTCCATTCCCGTTATTAGTTTTGTTGCCCTCCTCTGTACATTTTCCAGCTCTAAAATCTCCTTTTTATGAAGTGGTGCCCAAAATTGTACTCCATATTCCAAATGAGGGCGTACTAGAGATTTGCATAGAGGCAGAATTATATTTGCTTCCCTGGCTTCTATACTCTTCTTAATGCATGCTAATATTTTATTTGCCTTGCAGCTGCTGCTTGGCTTTGAGCACTGTTACCTAGGTGGTTGTCCACAAGCACTCCCAAATCCCTTTCAATATCTGATACACCTAGATTTGCTCCATTAAGATTATAAATTGCATGGCTATTTTTCCTTCCCAGATGCATAACTTTACATTTATTCATATTAAATCTCATCTGCCATTTAGATGCCCATTCCTCAATTTTATGTAAATCCCTTTGGAGGGAAAGCACATCATTATCTGATTTGATTACCTTGCACAACTTCGTGTCTACCTCTAAGTCATTAATAAATATGTTAAAAATGAGAGGAACTAATACTGAACCCTGAGGAACCCCACTTACCACATTAGTCCAATCGGAGTATGTTCCATTTACAAAAACCCTTTGCTTCCTGTCTTTTAGCCAGCTCTCAATCCATGAGCAGCTATTTACTGCAATCCCTGTATCTCTTAGTTTGTAGTCTCCACTGTGGCACTGTATCAAAAGCCTTTGCAAAATCCAGAAAGACTACATCCACTGAGTTGCCTTGATCCAGGTTCCTACTAACTTCCTCATAGAAACTAATTAGATTTGTTTGACATAACCTACCCCTCATATATCCATGTCTGACTCCTACTTATAATCCTGTTGAAATAGATATATTCTTGTATATTATCCCTTATTTAACCCTTCTAAAAGCTTCCCCACTACAGAAGTGAGCCTCACTGGTCTATAATTCCCCGGATTTGCTCTTGCTCTTTTTTATATATAGGTATCACATCTGCTTTTCACCAGTCATCTGGTAGAGACCCTGTGTTGAGTGAATCTTTAAAAATTAAATATAATGGTTTGGCTATTACAGAACCCAGTTCCCTCAGTACCCGTGAATGTATTCCTTCAGGACCCAGGGCTTTATTAACATTTCTTTTTTCCAACCTCTTTTGGATTACTTTCTGTGTTAACCAATTATTTGGCAAAGGTAGTGTAGCCCCATTATGTTGCAACCACTGGTACCTCCCTTGTGTATACCGAAGAAAAGAACCTATTTAGCTCATCTGCCTTTTCCTGGTCACTAATTTTCAGATGGCCTGTGTCACATTGTAATGTTCATATAGCTTCCATCCTTGCCTTCTTCCCATTAATATACTTAAAAAATAATTTAGGGTTAGTCTTACTCTCTAGACAGTCTAAGCTCCCTTTTGCAAGCCTTGTTGATTTCCTTGTACTCCCGTAAAGCAGTCTCTGTCGCCAATTGTTTGTCTAATTTAAATGCCTTCTTTTTACTCCTTATATTGATCTTTTAATCATTGTTAAGCCACATTGGATGGGATTTACTCCTTTTACTTTTATTCCCACATGGTATATGCCAATGTGGATGTATATTTAATAAGGATTTAAATGTTGTCCATTTATGTTCAGTGTTTTTACCTATCAGTTCTCTGTCCCAGTCTTTACTTTGTATTGCTGCCCTTAGACCATTAAAATTCGCCCTTTTAAAATTAAGAGTTTTTGTTGGCCCCTTAAAATTTTGTTTTTTTCAATCTCAAATGAGACTGTGTTGTGATCACTGTTTCCCAAAGGTTGCCCTATTTCAACATTTGATACTCTATCAATATTATTTGTGATGATTAAATCTAAGATAGCTTGATTTGTAGTAGGCTCTTGTATAACCTGGGCAAGATAATGATCCCTGAGTGTACTCAGCTTATGAGAGCTGCCATGCTGCACATCTGTGACCAAAACCCATGTGCACAGCGGAGAGAGTTCATACTACCAGTGACTCAGTAACAGAAAAGTGAAATGCTAGATACAAGGAGTATGACCATTCCCTTAAGCACTCTTTCACATGAACATAACTAACACAAACACTACTAAATATGACCAATTGACCCTTCTCACGAACATTATCCTTTACTATAAGACTAAAGAACAAGTCTCACTATACTCCTACATAGCTAACATAACTCTTTCAGTAGAACTGGAAGTCGGCTCAAATTACAATAGATAGAACCATAACTTTCATAACTTGAGAGTCATAAAGCTTCAAAATATTAAGAGAAAACCACAGCAGCCAAGTGACTCCTGAGGAACAATTAACCCCTTCTTAGTACCTGAAAATAGAATGTAAAAGTCCATAACCAGTCCCAGACCACTAAACAAGAACACCAAACACAAACACCTTAAAGCTTGCCCTTGAGATATAATACAACTATGGTCAACCAAGATGGGATAGGACACGCGTGCCCCCATTCAATTGGGCAAATTTGTAATTACTGGAGCCAGTAATGTAGCCCGTAAAAGTTACTGATATTTAATTGGCCTCTTCTAGTTACCTGCAATTGATGTGTTACAGGCTCAAAATACCTGCAGTTGTCAAAAACTTAATTTCATCCTATCTCCTCCTTTGATATTTCAAGCCTGTAATTGTTACCAGTTCTAAAAACAAAAATCCATATTCAATTGCAACAATTTAACAAGCCCACAATTGCCTTCAAACCCATAAGTGGCAAATATATTAAACATTTCTACTAGATAGGACTCGCAAGTGGGTTAAACACCTGTTCGTAAAACTGTAAAAGCAAATATAAACACACTACTGTAGTTTAAATACCGGGAAAGCAATGAAAGACATTAGAATTAATTGCACAACAGTCTCAAGCTCGCAAAGCTGCAATACAAAATATATTTTTTAACGTTTTATTTCTGTTTCATATTCATCTCAGGAATCAAGGAGTTAATATATATAATGGAAACTTACAGGCTTGCTTCATTGAACATGATCATGCCCTGAAATGCTACGTACAGGTTCATGGTTTACGGCTTTAGCATTCGGCTTTGTAATTACGAACTTGAGCAACTAAATACAACTGTAACTGAAGCAAATTTCTAACCTGCAGACATACGGGCTGTATGAAGGTAATTATGGGCATGGAATTGATTGGGGCCACAGTTTGAGAAGAACTGATGTGAGTCATATAAGCTATAGTGTGAAGTGGTGCTGAACTCTTGGCGAAGTAAATTATTAGTATATATAACCCACTTAGGAATCCAAGATTTATCCTACAGTTACCCATTTGCCATCCTTCCAACCCAAAAACTAGATGTGAAGAACCATAGTGTCACTATAACATAACTTATAATTCATATAGCTGTTGTACACAAGGCTTCTATCTTCTGATAGTAGGGATAGTGTCCTTTACATGTGTACTTTAAGGCTACTGCAATTCCCTGAGAACAGGAGGTAGATGTTTTAATGGCAATTATAATTTTAAAAACTCATATTCAATGATTATAAAAATGTTCAGTAATAAACATACTTTCAAACATCCCCATAGCTGAGCTGCTTGTCTCCAACCATTTGAGTTCATCAAAAGCGTGCCCGTGGCTCTAGAATGGAGTCAATGGCTGCCTTGCTGCAAGAGCAGATCAACTGCTTATTTGTAAGGGAGACCACTTTAACACAGCACATCTCCACCCTATGAGCTGCACCTATTCCTGTTTAAACAAAACTGAGGCTTAAAAGTTGATATTATCACATATATAGTTGTGAGCACACGAGCCGTTGCTCACGCTTGCGGGCTCGCATTGAGAGCCTGTGGCCCTCGCGCTGAAGGCGCTCCTTGCCAGCAACTGCGACCCTCGCAAAATTTAAGTCGTAACACAAAGAAAATACGAGACACGTTACGACCCATTACGACCTCGCAAAAATCGGCCGCAACACGCGCAAATGAAAAGATTAAAAATACAACAAATGCACACAAAAAATACATAAAAAGCTTACTTACAGGAAGAGGGAGCATCCAGGACCTCGAAAATTAAAGTTACACCTCAATTTAAGTCAAATTAAAAGAGTTTAGACACTAAAAATTCTCTAAGCAAGAGACAAAATGGCCACCAAAAAAACCGAAAACGAGGCTACAGCAGTCTAAAGACGCAAAACACCACCAAACACCTACGTATTTGCCGAAAAACACCTACGAGATTAGAAAACAAGGACGCAACCCGCGCAACCTCAAAAACATTACAAACACAATAAATACAAACAACAAACACATAAAAAGGTTACTCACAGCAAGGGGGGGCACCGAGGACCTCTGAGTTTAGAGACCCGAAAATCACCTAAGCGAGAGAAAAAATGGTCGCCGAACAAAACGAAAACGAGGCTAAAGTTCACTAAACACGCAAAACACCACCATAAACACGCAAAACACCACCAGCTACGGGTATTCCGAAAAAGTCGCACGACATAGAAAACGATTGATGCTACATCAGCCACATTATATACACCAAACACCATTAGCTCACTTACAATTTCATTGCCGTCATTTTTTGACTGGCAATTCGCTAGTGATATTAATATTTAATGATTTTAAATATTGCTTTAAAATCATTACAAATGTTATAGAAATCAATGCCTAAAACATCTTGTTGTTAAGTCATTACATATGTCCTTCCACAGTTCCATATTGTTCATCTATTTTTCTCTCTGGCTTCTGCACTGTGACTTTAATCTAAGTTTTTATTATTGCAATAAATGAAATACATGGAAAAAAAAAGAAAATCAGAGTAACATGTTCTAATTATAATGTAGTGAACTGCAATGAGGGGTGATTACAAAATCTTGTCTTAAGGGAAATCTCTCAAGATCATGTAGTCCTTTGGGTGGGAGTTTTAATTTGTTTGACACATATGAGACTTGTCCATATATATAATCAAAATGAAAAGATTACCATGTTGAGAGCACCATAGTATAAACCTTGTGTTTATGAATATTCCCATTGACAGCTACAGATATAGAGAAAATTGTGTGTTATTCATTGCAAGGCATTGGAAATATTGAGGGATTAGCATATGGAAATTCTCATTCGAGTCAATGCATTTCTGTTCAATATTCCAGTCTTAGCATAATATGAAACTCTTCAACTGTTAATCAGATTTACCTACCTGGTTAGTGCAAATCAGATCACACAGACTAGGTCTCCAGAGGCTTTGTTTATTATGTAGTAAATCCCGTTGCTGAAGGAGATCATTCTAATTCAAAAAAAAGAAATTAAAATCATCTCAAGGAAGAGGAGGCATCTGTACAATGTATGGGAAAGATGGTTTGAAAATGCACCTAAGAATTAGTTATCGTTACAATGTGGAATTAAAATACTGCTATTCTCATTTTGTTTTCTGTATTGCCATTTGGTAAACTAAACTTAATAATGGGTAAAAACAACTATTTTTCGATACAACCTTTAGATTTTTGACCTTTATAGGCATTTTATTTACTAGAAGTATCTTTTCTGACCTGTTTTAGTGTACTACTTTCTTAGAAGACTGTGTCCCTGTAAACTAATGAGCTTTTATTTAGTTCTATTGAAAGCATGGGCAGTTTTATTATTATTATTGTTGTTTGCACTGTGCCAACATATTCCGTAGCGCTACACATGGGTAAAGTTCAAGGCAAAAAACAATAGCAGTATTAACACGTTGCAAATGAAGGAGGGCCCAGTCTTTGAGCTTAGAATCCGGTGTCCATAGTGCTTCCCTAAAGCACCTTGCAAGATTGAAAACTTGCAAACTTACCATCTAAAGGGTTTGGGTGTTGTATAGGAGGGTGATAGAAGCGGTGTACTTTCCTTAAGGTGGATGGTGATAGACCTCTTTAAACATGCATTTTTAGTGAAGTTTTGAACTTTTGAGGCAAGGAGATGGAGCAAGTCAAGGAGTTCCAGAGAATAGGAGCAGCACATGAGAAAAGTCCTGAATGCGGGAGTGAGCGAAGGTGATAAGAGAGGAGTAAAGAAGAAGGTCATTAGCAGAACAAAGAGGACGGTGTGGGAGTATTTGAAGATGAGAGCAGAGATTTAAGGATGTGCACCATTGTTGACAGCTTGTAAGCATTTTGTGGCATGACAACCTGGCTCCTGGTATTTGGTGAGCCCTGTAAAATTTTAATTTCTATTTAAAGTACAGTATTTTTTTTTTGTGGTTGCTCCAGAGTTCTGGTTGCTTGAGTTCTCGTTAACTGAGAGTCTACTGTAATCAGGACACATAGTAAAATAGTAAGGAATATCTGGAACATGCATAAAGGATCCTCAGAAGTAATTAAAAGTTCACTGAATGACTAAATTTGTCTTTAAAGGTGATTATTCTGTAGTAAGTTCCGCCATTTTTTTACTTAACCAAATGGATTGTCACTATAAGGAGGAGTGTTTTTGTTCATGCTTTAAAATAGCTTACTGTAAATATGAGAGTACATTGGTCTTTTAAACCTAATAGGTGTGGGTAAATGGACAAGATGCACCTTGTGGCTCTTGTTATCAAATCCATGGGGGTCATTACTCAAAGTTTTGGAACAAATGACTAAATAGCAAGTAGGGCCTATTGGGTGTTGTGCTTTGGTACAAATGATCTACGTCCTGCACAACTTTTTATTGCATTTTCTTTTACAACTTTATTTACACATTATTATTATTATCGTTTATTTGTAACGCGCCAACATATTCCGTAGCGCTATACATAATTTAAGTTCCAGGCAATGACAAGTTCAAGATTCACACATTGCAATGAATGGAGGGCCCTGTCTTTGAGCTTGGAATCCAGTGTATATAGCGCTTTCCCTAAAGCACTGCGCAGGATTGAAACTCGCAGACTTACAATCTAAAGGATTGTGATGTTTGATACAAAATACAAACAAGTACTAAAATCACTATAAATGAGGGCTTTGATTATATACCTAATGAATGAATTTGTGGTACTTCAGTATTATTGACACCCTCTTGCGGTGTCATCGTGATATACCTCTCAATCTTACCTTTTGTAACTTAAATCCTGCTGTCGTGGGAGGTTTAACAGGTGATTCACGCCAAATATGTTTATTTTAAAGTACCATTACCACAAACAAAGATATAAAAAAAGTTGTAGCTTGAATTTACATCTTCTATGCTCTGTCATGCATTGGAGATTTACACTACAAATCGCAGCTCTGATTACTCTTGGTTGGAAAAGCTGTCACTCGTCCATTGCACTTACCTGGACTGGAGGAGAGAGAGTTGTGGCATAATGTCTGACATGTAGAACGAGCTGGCCAGGGCATGTAGTGGAGGTAATGACCATCATAAATTCTCAAGTTGACCTTCAGAAATTCCAGATACAGATTACACATAATCAATTCCTAATCGTAGAGAGGGTTGGTGTCGTGCTAAAATCTGCACTACCAGGCTTCTTATTTTTATAGTTTAAGTAATAAAATATAAAATTGGTAATACATATACAGTAATATTTCATATATATATATATATATATATATATATATATATATATATATATATATATATATATACAGTATATATTTGTGTGCTCCCTAATCAATCCCCCTAAAAATGTGTAATTGTGTCCCTCTTTGATGTTTAGTTTATGAAAAAAAGAAAATATAATCCATCTTACTGGCTTATTACATATTTGCATTCTTTAGGCAGAAAGCATCCTTCATATATAGAGCACATTTCATAAAACATTTTCTCTTTATTAATATCTAAAACTTCCTCTAATAATTATGTTGACACCCCCAGGGGTGTCTACACAGGCACCCGATCCCCCCAATCAGCACGCAGCATAAGGGGACAAATTTTAACTCATTATTCACCTTCTGTGTCTTCCTCAGCCAATAGGAGAGCGGTGATGTAAGTCCCAAGACACTTCTGGGATGGGATACTCCCTGCTGCTTCCTGTCTGTGCTGTATGCTGTGCTGCTCCCATAGCATCTTCTAACATAGACCACACTACATACCCCAGGCTGCTTTGCAGCACAAAAAGGAACCCCAGAATTGTATTTAAATGTTTCAGCCAACCTCTGCTTTCTCCTGATTGGCCAAAATGAATTATGAATTTTATGCTAATTTAGCCTGGATTTGGAGGGGGGTTAACCCTAATTTTCAACTGTCAGAAATTACAAGACATTTTACAAACTTCAAGGTAAGTGTTTAAATGTTTATTTTGGTATTTTTCATGGAAACAATGTTTGCATACACTATTAATTATCCTCTATTAGATGTTCTCATAATCCAGGAAACCTGAATCCTCCACACCTCTTGTCAATCGCCTCAATCTACCACATCTGCAAACAGAAATCCAAGACATCAGATATAAATGTGAATTATTAATACAACTTTATGGTGTGAAGGGTGGGTCTGATTCTGAGTCAGAGGAGAGACATACAGAAGGCTTGTTAGTTTTTTATTCCATCGATGGGGCATTCAATAAAGCTAATTTACACACTGTACCATTCATAACATGTGTAAATTCTTCTAGCCATTTTTGTACTCTCAGTAAATCTCTGGAAGAGAGTGGAGTTAATAGACCTGAATGAGTGATGTGTCCAAGCAAGCTGTTTGCAACCTATATTCAATATAGGAAAGAGGTGTCTTTTAATGGTAGATAATGATCTTTTATATGTCTTAGAGCCCTAAGTAAATTAGGTGCTCTATGTTTCTACAATAATATAAATCTTTTGCTACTTCAGATTAGAGCACTAACAGCCACCTTAAATTCAGGCTACGTGTTAAAACGTAGCCCGTAAAGTAGATCTTAGAGAAATGTTCTATTAAATTGGACCCGTAATGCAGCACGCAGGCAACTTGCGGGTTAAGACGCAGCAGGGCAGAAAAAAGCCCACAGGTTGAGCAACGTTGAGCTTTGCGCCTGTAAATCCTTTGTTCTGTCAAGCCCGTACACCGCTACTTGTTCAACTTAGCTATTAAATTGCAAAGAAGTCACTCGCGAGCAAGCCTCTAACACGCAAATGGAGCCCAAAGCCCAACGTGTGCTCCAGAGGACCCGCAAAGGGGGTAAAGTCCAATATGTAGCACTTGTAATACAAATAAAAACACACTACTGTACTTTTATTATATCGATCCTGGGAATCAATGTGTTAATACATATACTATAACTCTCATGAGATAGAATATCATATTTGCGGCTTTATTAATATTGCATTGACTGGGATGTGGGTTCACTAGTAGATCGTAATCGAACCCAGTAGGACTTTGAAATCCATCCTCCATTTTCTTGTGACGCAATGCTGACGATCTCTGTTTCCATTGGCTCCATCTAAACCCATAACTACGGGCTTGCTTATTGATTATGTTCCAGCCTGCAAAGCTGCCGTCTGAGAGATGGTTTACGGTTTTCATCTCCAGCTCGTAGCTTGCAGCCCTTCTAATTTAAAAGCAACTTAACTTGGCCAAATTTCAAGCATGCAGCCGCTATGTGCTTCACGTTCGGGTTACTGGCTTGGAATTTAATGTGGGCCTAAATCTGTAAATCCTGCTCTGTAGCTGCAACAGATTTCTGTGCAGGGAATAGCCAAACCAAGCTGAGACGGCCCTAGGAGTCAATAGGAAATGTGAACATCATAAATCTTATAATGAGTGGGAAGTGCTCTTACAAATGCCCGTAACAGCTCCTGCAAGGGAACAGAAATATATATATAAAGTAATTGCTTTTATTCATTATAGTTGGCGCGTTACAAATAAACGATAATAATAATAATCTATTAACATATTTTGATATTAAAACACGTGACAATTGTATTTATAGCTTCAATAAATAAAGATGTTTTTATTTTGTGTTGCAATATGATATATTTATAGACAATGCATTAGAGTGTTTGTTCCTAAGGACATGGTTTTGTGACGTGTATTAACCCCTTGAGTACTGGGTTGTATGTTACCCTGGATTTTGTATCATAAAATGTGCTTAATACTAACATAACATATTTTTAATTACACATATGTTTATATCATAGTGTTACGTGTCAAATAATGTTGAAAAGTCATACATTTCTAGTGCATTTTGTGCTACCCTATCACTTTAAATGCTTCTGGGAGACCCAGCAAAAATTTTAAAACCACTTGTTAGTGGTCTTTGGTACTTGTAAATCTTTCTTCTGCTTTTTCAGTCATGGCAGTGCCCTGATTTGCGAGTGATCCATAAAATCTTATTAGCATAGGGTTTGAGTGTCAGAGTGCCAGGGAGTAACTTATTATTTATTTTCATTGCAAAACTCAGTGGAGATTTATGCCTTGCTTTTTGTCTTTGTTGTGAAGTTCACTCAGAGCAGTGACTCGTAGGAGTTCTTTCGCAATGTTTTAGGGATGGGTGATTATCATAGCTATGTAGGATTTACTCTGCAGTTAGGGCACTCATAATTGCTTTTTTAGGGATTAGCATAGGGCCCTTAGTGGGGAGTCTAAAAGAGAAAAAATATACCAGTGATGCTTTCTGAAGAATATAGGAAGAATATATATGTCATAGAAGAAAATATATTCCAATAAACATTTCCAAAAAAGGATTATTTTTTATGTGAGAATATGGGAAGACTTCTGAATTATACTGGGAACCAGTCCAGGAAATAAAGGGTGAGGACTACACGACCGATTACATGTACTTGCTTAGGGATCGCACAACCTCGACAAGTCAAATGTTCCACTCTGAGAACTCATCATCTTTGTGTGATGCTTGGTCATGTAAAACAAACAACATGAATGGTGTGGGAAAATGTGTTTAATCATCTTTAGAGTGCTATGAAATGGGTTGGTCTCGAATTAATCACAAAATTCAGAATAATTTCCTACGTCCAAGTTTATATTTACTAGCATTTTTATTTCCCATCATTAAATCTTTTCCCTTTATTTTTAACTGAATTTATATATTTGTAAAATAACTTAAAAATGTAAAATATAGTATTTAATAGTGAATACCTCAAGTTATTAAGTATGTAATGCTGGGTGTCTGATTTTTCAACATATTCAGTTCCCTTGGTATTCTTGTTAACTGTTGGATGTGTATTGCTAACTAAAAAATAATGACTCTATAAATATGGAATTTAACATATTTTGTGGTTAAATCTCTACTAACTTCTAATATGTCACTGGGTCCTACTTGTTAATAGGCCCGCCTGTAATTATGCCATGATCCATTTTCCACTGGACGTGTTTTGTTTTGTTATTACTATGTATAAGTAAATATGTCACCACCAAAATAATATACATAACTTGCAGGACTGAATTTATAGACCACATTGTTTCCAGCTACTCAAGACAATTTTCCTTCCACTTCTTCTTGACCTGGTAAAATTACAGAACACACAAATGGGGAGACTCATGATCCTCAAACACAAGATGCGCCTAGAAATACCCAACTTATACAATTTGATGATAGCCATGTTTCCAATACAAGGATTATGAAGAAACGGGATGTGTATCATCTGACAGGTCAGATAGAAAAGTCTTTGAGTGGAGAACAACTAGGTAGATGCCTAAATGCATTTGTGTTAAATTTGTCATTGAAGCAGATCAAGATGCATTTTTTGCTCTTATTGCAACACCATTTTGTATGTATTTACATAGAAAAAAAGATGCACTTCATTTACTCAAAAAAACAAAGAAACAGTGCAAACAGTTAACATTAAAGTATTGGTGGAGCTAGACTCAATCCAGGTTGTACTACACATAGAATTTATCAACGTATTTGTCCTTTTATGAAAATGTATATAATAAAAATAACTCTTAAATAAGCTTTCTATGTAGGAGCACAATCCACAGCATTTCAAAGATTTTGTGTATTTTTTAGAAATTTACAATGGGAACACACAAGGAATAGAATCACTAGGTTTCTGATGTATTTTGCCTTCAAAAGAATATAATAGGTTCAATGTATATAGTTAAAAATGATATATTTTCAAATTTGGAGCTGTTTATGTAAGTAGTAGGCAGGATACACTTCTTTAGTTAACAGTCAATGGGGAAGATTTGTTATGATATTATCAAGCATAGCTACAAATATGTTAATCTGGATTAGAAATGAAATCAGTGAGAATGCAGTATAATATGTTGTGTGCATGTATGTCTCTGAAGAACTATATATATACCGTATTGAGACTCCTGAGAGACCAAGGCCTCCATCCAGTTGAGCAAATCATAGGTACTAGAGCCCGTAATGTAGCTCGTAAAATAATTTGCTAATCAATTGGCGTCTTTTAGCTACCTGCAAATGATTTGCAGGTTTCAGGCTGAAAATCCCTGCGGTTGTCAAAATAGTAACTCTGACCCATCTAAGCCTTTGATCTTTCAAGCAAGTAAATGTTACAATCGCAAACCATTATTCAATTACGATAATGCCTCAAGCGCGCAATTGTTTTCACACCCGTAAATGGTAAATGTAGAAGAAAATCCTACGAGTACCTGTTCATAGCACTGTAAAGGCAAATAAAAAATCAATACTGCACTTTATTTATTTTGTACATTGCCGAATTGTGTCTGTTCACATATAGGACCTCTAAACGCTAATTGATTGATGTGTAACCTCCATATTTACTGACATAATCACGACGTTCTCCTTTACCATTGGCTGTTTCTAAATCGGTAGTTACGGCCTTGCTATATTGATCATGATCACGCTCTGAAATGCTACTTATGATTGCATGGTTTACGGTTTCGGCTTTTGCCCCGTAAATTGAGGGGTTGATCAATTGAATTGCTCTGTAATTGTAGCAAATTTCAAACCCTTAGACATACGGCCTGTATAACATAAACTACATGCTTGTAATTGAATAGGGGGCCCTGACTAGCTCTGGGGCAGCAAATCTGCTCTAATGTAAAAGAAAAGAAAACAGTACAAAGTCCAATTTCTCAGTACTTAGATTCTTGTACTGTTTTTACTTTAACTTCAAGGTTTTTTAGATACAGCTCTACCGCTGATTTCTTACAGCAAATGGGTGGATCACTGGCCCACCCTTCTCTCCAACTGCTCCACAGGGACCCTTAACGTGCTATTTGGCATCTTATTTTTCTCTGAACAATAGGAATATCCTCCTCCCTGGGGTAATATAGTACAGACTCTTCAGATGGTTTATTGTCTCTTGGACTATTAGCAAACTCCCATTCTGTCTTCCAAACAGATGTAGTCTCCTCCAAATATAGTTGTCTCCAATGTGCTTTTGATCTCATCTGGGTGAAGCTTTCTTATTGGAAAGACTGCAGGCCTTCATATCACCTCCTGTCTGATTTGACATGCACTTACTTATTGTGTTATACCTCAATTAACATCTTCAGTTCTGGACTGAACATACAGCTTTACACAGTTTCAGACTGACATTGATTCCTTTTACCACTCACTTGGTAAGTTCACAGTAGTGTGGTGTGGATTGACTTTTACCGAATCATACTATGTGGATGCACTCCAGACTGATATCACACAGTTTTTACAGCAGCACCAAGTGGAGACAGATTAATGGATCCATAAATATAGATATGGCCTTAATCATCTAACTTTATTACAAATATTTATTAAAAGTAGAAAATTATTCAAATTTGTGTGGGAAAATTAAGCACAAATAAGTATGGCATACTTCTGAGTATACGATTGTGAATACTATTGAGTAGCATAACATTAAAAGTGCATTACAATACAATGCCAAATGATAATGTTGTGCCTCTTTAATAGCCCTGCGTAAGCAATGGACATACATTTTTTTTCGGGTGAAAAAACATCTTGCGTTTGTCACATCCTGAGAGCTGGATCATAGATGTCTTTGGAGGAAGGGGAGGAGGGAGCAGTGGGAAGTCCTGAGTTTTAAAGTCCAGAGTATTATTTGGCGATAGGATAAGACTGAAAATGTCAGCACACCTTTCACTGGCTCAGAAGCAGACACTTTGCATCAAATCAACTACATCAGATTAAATCAAATGACGCACATAAGGAGCTTGGGCAGAAAATTGTCTGGAGATGGTTATCACTAATATAGTTGTTGTACTGCGAGTTGTTGTCCTTTTGCGGCCCGCACTGCAAGCCTCGCGAAGCATGGCGAGCAGCTGAGGCACGCGGGACTTAGGCTGCAATGATCACCAAAGGTGCTCATTGCACTGCAAGCCTCAGAGAGCGAGGCGGGCAGTTGAAGCACGCAAGCTGCAAGTGTCAAAGGTGCTCATTGCTGGACACTCGGGACTTAGTTGGCGCTCATCCTGAGACATGCAGGACTTGGCCAAAATTACGGGCCATATGACTTAGGACCCGAAGCACGTAGATGGACTGCGGGGCTCTCAAAAATATGACTTTAACGGCCGAACCACCAAACTGGAAAAACATGCAAAAACACACAAATATGCCTCAAATTCACTTACACACTCACACACAGCAAGGGGGGGGGGGGGGGGGGCAGCCAAGGAGCCTGTGAGTGAGGTTGGAAGTTAATTTGAGGCATATTTTGCCTTT
This sequence comes from Discoglossus pictus, assembly GCA_027410445.1. Lineage (NCBI taxonomy): Eukaryota > Metazoa > Chordata > Amphibia > Anura > Alytidae > Discoglossus > Discoglossus pictus. The sequence goes on along the minus strand of CM050165.1, from coordinate 414,354,432 downwards.
TTTCACGATTGAAAATCGCAGAAGCAAGAAAAAGAAAAGGTTGTCAAAAAAACGTAAACACAATGAAAATGAGGACGAAGGACATAAAACGAGACCGAAGGACGTAAATACGAGAAATAAGCACTAAGACTTAACGCAAACCAGTAACACCTAATACAAAGCAGTAACATTTAACTCAAGCCAGTAACATTTAACCCAAGGCAGTAACACTTAACCCAAGGCAGTAAGCCCCTAAACTACACAGGCATATAAAGTACACAGGGGAGAGGCGATGAGTGCCGAAGGCGCTCATCGGGGGGTTGTAAGTAGCATTGAAGGGGAACATTGCAAAGGAGGAAAGGTGCGTTTGGCAAAAAGGGCAATGAACGGCGAATCCGCTCATCGCAGAGCCTATAAAGTAGACAAGGGAAGAGGCTCGCAATGAGCACCAAAGGTGCTCAGAGGGGCCATATCCTTGCATTTTGTGGCAAACAGCAAATGTTATTGCCGTCATTTTTGACAGGCACGTCGCTAGTAATATATAAAACAGCAAATACTCTGCAGAGTAGGACATTGAATGTATAAAATACACACAAGGGTGTAACATAGGATGTTGATATTAGCTTTATTAATCAAAATCATAACATATTTATCTTTTTTATGTACTCAACAATTTGGCACATAAAATTGCCCATATGGCATAGTGTCAATCATATTTAAAGCATTCACATTGCTATTATTTTTAATTAATAGTGTTTTCTATATTTTATAAGGGTTTAATATAAGACATTTGCTCCATTGTATTTTTACTTAGATTAAAACTACTGGAACTCAACAACCTTATTTCATCAGTAGAACTAATAGGAAAATAGAAGTAGGACTGCTGTGTGTGCCAGTAACCCAGCACAGTGTGCACTCCTTTATGCAACAAATGTACTGAAAGGAAGTGGTCTATAGTGCACACAACCTAATGTGCCATGGTTTGGCTGTACACTTCTCATTTTATGATCAAATACTTTTACTTCTCTATAATGAGCCACAGCTGCATAAGTCCATTGGACCAGGTGCTACAGCCAATTTTGCAATAATACTAAGTACCTGTTCATTGAGCTGCTCTGTCCTCCCTGTGTGTTCTCTACTTTTATTACTCCTGGGTTGTAATTACGTTGGCATTGTATCCGCTTACAATGGATGTCTTTTATCTGTTATTATTGTTTCCATTCATAACTTATAGTGATCACCAAGAGAGTACACGGCTTAGCAATGGAGGCTGAATCACCCATTAGCAACCCAAGCCAAATGATGCAACAGGTTCATATATTATTAGTAACTTATCCTATTACCTAATTTGGGAAGTGCAAGACTTTAAAAAATATGGAAAAAACACATGAAATGTCAAAATGTATTACATACAAAATATATTTAGAACGGAATTCAATTCACAAATAGGATATATTTAGAATCAAACGCAATTTTAAAAATATTCCCACCAAATAAAATAAAACTTGTACACGTATTGTATAAATAAATATGATTAACTCTCACCCAGCGCAGAGAAATTATGTCCTTTAAAATCCCTCACTAAAATGGGCCCCTCACTTTGGTTTCCATTATTTCTCTCCTATCCTCTTATTAGTAAAACTCTACTTTTTTCTTTTCCTTATTTCTCCCCTTTTCTACTCCCTATTTATCTCTTTATCTATATTTATCTTCCACGCCTTCTCTTTCGTTCTCTCAGCTTTTCTACTTGCTCTTTATTTTCCATCATGTTCTTTCTCTCACACTTTTCTTGCATTAATGTTATTTTTTTAAATTATCTCCTTTTCCATTTTCATCTCCCTTTCTTGTTTATTATCTCTAACTACAATATATATATATATATAGATAGATAGATAGATAGATAGAAATATATATACTGCATTTTATTATTAATTTATTTATTTAAGTGTAATCAAATCTAATAAGTATTCTAGGTGTCAATTTTTTTTCTTTTTTGGTAACATGACCAAACTTAGTAAGACTTTTATCAACAGCTGCTTGCAGACTTTCCACCCTGACATTCAGCAATGCGATATACCAGTTCATTACCACTGGCAACCAGGACTTGTATCAATGTTTAGGTGTTCAGTGCCCAAGCATCGCAAGCCGTATGTCTTCCTTTGGAGAAATGTTACCACCAGGAAGATGCTTTACATCAGTTGGAATCTGTTGTTACTGGTGAAGAGTGATATGAGTGTCCGCCCAGCCATCATATACTGCATATACTCGAGTATAAGCCGACCCGAGTATAAGCAGAGGAACCTATTTTACCACAAAATACTGGGAAAACGTAGTGACTCGAGTATAAGCCGAGGGTGGGAAATGCGCTGCCCCCTGTGTCCCTCTTGTGCCCTCTGTGTCCCCCTCGTGTGCCCTCTGTGCCCCTTTCTTGTGTCCCCCCTCTCCCTCCTCTATGTCTCATCCCCCCTTCCTCCCCTGTGTCTCTTTCCCTCCCTCGTATTTCTTTCCCTCCCTCTCCCTTACGTCTCTTTGCCTCCTCCTCCCTTACCATCATCCTCTTCCTCCCTCCTCATCACTTCCCCCCTCTCCAATTACCCCCATCTCCCTTTCCTCTCTCTTACCTTCCATCAGCTGCTCCTCTGAGCGTCTTCTGGCATTGTCAGGACCCGACATATGCTAATGACGTGACGCGCATGTGACGTTACGTCATTAACCTATGCCGTGTGCCAACACAGCCATAAAACGCGCAGAGGAGCAGCTGATGGAAGGCAAGAGAGGGGAAAGGGATAGGGGAAATGGAGGGGTAATTGGAGAGGGGGAAAGTGATGAGGAGGGAGAATGAGGATGATGATAAGGGAGGGGGAGGCAAAGAGACACAATGGAGGGGGAGGGAAAGAGAGACAGGTGGAGACACAGGGGAGGGGGGATATACCGGAGGTGGAAGAGACACAGGGGAAGTAGAGAACAGCAGGAGCAGGGTGACTCGAGTATAAGCCGAGGGGGGCTTTTTCAGCATTAAAAAAAGGCTGAAAAACTCGGTTTATACTCGAGTATATACGGTAATACCCGGGCAGATTCAGTTTGTTATAAAAAAAAATGGCTTACAGATAAAACTAATAATAATGTATGCAAAATAACTCAGCTTAAAATGTATCAATGAGTATGGCTTATCAGTGTCATCTAAAAATAATTATAAAGATTAAGAGTCTCAAATGGATTTCAAGAACAGTTCACACAATAGGAAAATATTCTATTTTATTAGTTAAAACAAACAAATACATTTCATTTAAAATCCTTATAGGTTTTGGAATCTGCTGCTCTTGGGGTCCCTTTGCTTTCTGCTCAAGATGTTTAGATAATAGATAGAAAAGCACTGACAGCGAAAAGGTCATTCTTGTTTGCAAGAGCCATTAAAACCTTATTCAAACTCATGAACAGGAGTAGCTGTTTATTGATCATCCAGTTTTATTGACTTGTGGTATGTGCTCTTCATCATATAATAGGTACAAGATAGGATACTGGAAGAAAAAAGGGAATGGTATCAAACAGAATGTAAGCAAGATACCAGAGTAAGGCGGCAACAATAGGGACAATTACCCAATAGGTCAGGCATCTGTAGACATTTTAAGACTAAGACAAACTTCAGAACACGCTATCTTTAAATAGTCAGTACATAATAAAGACTATATACATAACTGAAACTATACAACTTAACAGTAATTGCAATAGACATGTTGTTTGATAAAAAAATGTTGACACTTAACCATTAATAATGATTAAACAAAGGTACTCTTACCATGAAAATTTTATTTTAGGGTAAAATGTATTATGTAGACACAGTGGAAACTGACCAAAAATGACACTGACCAGTCTTCACCATTGTAATGAAATCAAAAGAATAATAGGCCATTAAGTTGTCTTGCTGTTGTTGTTTATTTCTTCATATTTAGGCGTGGTGCACTATCTCAATGGCTTCCCAGCCACAAGAACCATATTTTTCATATATTGTTATGTGAAGAGACAAGTTTGGGTCTTGAGCCATTGATTGCATATACCTCTAATAGGGGATGTAGAGATATACAGAGAGACTGTTTGTCAACAATTAGAGATAGAGACATTGAGTTATATTCATCAAGCTGGGATAAATTTGGCGATACAAAAATGGTGTGAAACATCCCTATTTCCTGTGTTTTCCATAGGAGGTATTTAGAGTTAACATTTATCCCAGCTTGATTAATAGCTCCCTGTTTTAACTCTACTTAACTCCGTTTATCCCTAACTGTCCCTCTTTTATCCCTGCTTGATAACTATTCATATACAAGGTAGATACACATTTTACCATTTGTTTCTCTAAGGGACAATTGTACATTGTTAATGGATTTGAAATATTATAAAGTGGTTCAATGATGTGGTTTAATATGTCCTTTTAATCTAAAAATGTATCCAACCCTTTTTCAAAGTGTATTGAAGGTGACCTTATGCTATGAAATCATGCATTCCTCCATTGGAATGCCGCAAATGTGTCCATTATGAATTTAAATTACATTTCTAATCATTACTTATTTTTCTTCATTCTTAACTGCATTGTTTGAATTTCTGTTATTTTCTTTGAATACAGCAACATTACATTTCTCAATACCAATGTGTAATTGTTGTTCACGTTCAACTTAATTTTGGCTTGTCTCCAATGTTTTATTTAAATATTCTATCTTTTTCACATTCATCTTCAGCTTCAATCAATGTCTATATTTTCTGTTCCAAGGTTGCAATTATGTTGGCTTCGTCTACAGTAACATTGTTACATAGTTTTTTCTATGTTATTGTTTCTGTGGAATTCAAGACTTCTTACATTGATCATCAAGAGATTACTCAGTAGACATGTTTAGTCACATAATACCTTAGGAATTGTATAAGTTCAGCTCTTTTATTGATATATTCACCTCAAGCAGTTCAGAAAATTGTTCTTGAGAAGATTAAAATCCACCTACTCTTGTAAATAAATGAAAGCTAATTTTGTAAGTACTAAATAATATTGTTATTGTAATCATTATGCACTTGGATTGTCTCCTAATTTGTATAAAACCAGGACTGATGTTGCTACCTGATAATGGAGTAATGCCTCCATCCCATGGCTCTCATAAGAACTTTCCGATGGCTATCAGCAACAGGAGTTTTAAAAAGATAAAATTCTAGAGATCCCCATAGCACGCAAAATGAACCTTATGGACTCCTGTAGTTCTTTTAATAACACCTATACCATGAGTGCATACCTTGCACCTTCTTAAGGATGCCAAAAGTATTATAAAGGGGAAGCGTTTACAGGAAGAATTGTGATTGTTTGCTGATCTTCACAGTGTCGAATATTAAATTGCTGCCTTATAATTGTGCAGTTGGTTGTGGACAAGGGGTGGACTCAGGGTAACGAAGCAGAGAATAGCAGACCCTGGTAGCAGAAGAATATCAACGTTTGGTAAAAAAGATCAAATTAACTTAGGGACAGTAGTAGATGTTAAGGTCAGGATGAAACCCCAATAATCAATCAAGTCATACCGAGGAGTATCTAAAGATAACACATCTAGGGCCTCATTCAATTAGGGCTTGCAAAATGGTCACAAATTTCCGAGTCCCTGCGTTCTGCCTATGTGCTCCAGTAGCACTACGTTTGAGGTCCTATTCAATTGGCCGCGTTTGCAACTCGATCCCCCTGCGTGCTGCTCGCACATCCTTCCGTCGGCAATAAGCATTGGCGGGCTTAAACATAATCACGGCCGCTAGCCCGTAGATCATGGTTCAAGCTCGCCAAATCAGAACACTGTAAAGGCAAATATATATTCAAGCAAGCACTGTAAAGCACTGTAAATGATGGGGAACACGATGAGGGACATTACAATTAAAAGCACAACATTGTCAAAATTGCACATCGACAGTAGCCAATACTGTAATTTCTGGCCAAAGTCTGTCGGACTTGAGGAACGAGTTACTGACTTGGGCTTGAATGACCTCCAAGCCAGTAACTCGTTCTTCAAGCCGGTCGGACTTTGGCCAGAAAATACAGTATTGCCTATAAGTGATGTGCCAGCTTGACACTGTAGTACTATTAATCCTAATGTCTCACATTGTGTTCCCCATAAATTACAGCACTTTACAGTGCTGTCATGAATATATATTCGCCTATAAAGACCTCCAGCCTGTGACACGTACGTGCTTGGAGGTTTAAATTCCCAGCCGTGGGTCCTTAATGGTTACCTCCATGCCTCAGGGGTACCCCCGCGGCAACTAATATTAATCCCCCATGCTGCGGGGTCCCCATCTGGACCCCTGGAGGGTGCCCATGTTAACCTTGCAGTAGGGGTCCCGATTGGGACCCCCGCTGCATTTAAACTTCTAAATTCCCGCCTTGCGGGTCCTGAAAGGCCTTTAAAGTGTCTTAAGGGACCAGCGCTAAATAAAAGATTAACCCCCCTCTACTGTAACCTATTAACCCCTCTCCTACCTACCTAACACCTGCACTAACATGTTAACACCTACACTACCTACCTAACACCATATTAAACCCACCAACACCCCACTAATAATAACACCTAAATTACAGAAAATAAAAAAGCACCATTACAAAAAATAATAAAACCTAGATTACACAAAAAAAGCACCATTACAAAAATAATAAAACCTAAATTACACAAAATAAAAAAGAGCACCAATACAAAAATAAAAAATGGCCACTCCCAGGAAGTGCTGAGTGAGCACTAACGAGGGAGCTGAGTGCGCCCATTGCAGGAGTGTGTAAGCACTCTCTGTGTTCAGTCTAATGAGCCCTAGAAGAACCAGAGGTGGAGGAGCTTGAGGCCGGTCATGCCAGTGAAGAGGCAGTGAGGAGGTAGCAGCATTTGTAGTTCTTCCTCAGTCAAGCCTGCAGACTTGCACTGTATGAAGGAAACAAAGAAGCAAGGAGCAGGTGTGATACAGCAGAGGGCAGTTTCAAGGATGGCTGCAGCTAGCAGTTTGCAGATCCTGTGTGTGTTCAGAAGGTGTTCCAACAGGAAAACTGTAAGTTCTGCTTAATAGTGATATGGCTCACTGCTGCACGTTGCTGCTATTGTAAGAGATTGCTCAGTGTATGGACATCAGCTAGACATCTAATTAAGTCTAGTTAGATTGATGGCTTATAAGTCCTATAAGGAACTGCTCGCAGGCGGGGGATATTAAGAATTGCCCTGTGAAAAAGCCTGTGAAAAAGCCTTGCGAAAATTTCAAGTGATAGTCAATTAAATGAGCCATTTCTAGCCAGCAAGCCTGCCTTTATATTTGGACACTGTATGCTTGTACATTTTTGGTTACACTGCCAGTTTGGAGACCTGTGTATCACACAGTGTGTTTCAAAGATATCTACAGAGAAGAACAGTAAACAGCCATGAGGAACTGCTTGCAGGCGGGGGCTTATTAAGAATTGCCCTGTGATAAAGTTTTGTGAAAATTTAAAGTGACAGTCAATTAAATGAGCCATTCCTAGCCAGCAAGCCTGCCTTTATATTTGGACCCTGTATGCTTGTACATTTTTGGTTACACTGCCAGTCTGAAAACCTGTGTATCACACAGTGTGTTTAAAACATATTTACAGAGAAGAGCTGTAAACAGCCATAAGGAACTGCCAGCAGGCAGGGGCTTATTAAGAAGTGGCCAGGGATAAAGTCTTGCAAAAATTTAAAGGGACAGTCAATTAAATGAGCCATTCCTAGCCAGCAAGCCTGCCTTTATATTTGGACATTGTATGCTTGTACATTTTTGGTTACACTGCCAGTCTGGAGACCTGTGTATCACACAGTGTGTTTAAAAGATATCTACAGAGAAGAACAGTAAACAGCCATAAGGAACTGCTTGCAGGCGGGGGCTTATTAAGAATTGCCCTGTGATAAAGTTTTGCGAAAATTTAAAGTGACAGTCAATTAAATGAGCCATTCCTAGCCAGCAAGCCTGCCTTTATATTTGGACACTGTATGCTTGTACATTTTTGGTTACACTGCCAGTCTGGAGACCTGTGTATCACACAGTGTGTTTAAAAGATATCTACAGAGAAGAACAGTAAACAGCCATAAGGAATTGCTTGCAGGCAGGGGCTTATTAAGAATTGCTCTGTGATAAAGTTTTGCGAAAATTTAAAGTGACAGTCAATTAAATGAGCCATTCCTAGCCAGCAAGCCTGCCTTTATATTTGGACACTGTATGCTTGTACAGTTTGGGCTATACTGCCAGTCTGGAGACCGGTGTATCACATAGTGCGTTCAAAATGATATCTACAGAGAAGAGCATTAAATAGCCATAAGGAACTGCTTGCAGGCGAGGGCTTATTAAGAAATGCCCTGTGATAAAGACATAATACTCAAAGAAACCGTTTAAAGGACTGGCTCTGTGGTTTTGGGACTAGGGGCAACAGGAATATTTATATCCGGCTAGTAAAGTTACTCAGCTTGCTGACCCTCCGGCGACCATCCAGCTGGCTGTTTCAGTTTCTATGGGGCTGTTCCTGTCAAGCTTGTAATTCTGATTTCAGCCACTAGATTTGAATCTGACTGTTGCTTTAAATTGGTCAGCTGCCAATAAAAGTGTCAATAAGGCAGCAGTGGATACTATTAAACTTAGACTGCTGCGGCAGATAAGAAGAAAAAAAAAAAGACTCTAGTTAATTGAAGTAAATAAAAGCCGTGTGGTTCCAGGGGACTGCTGCTGTAAAATACATCAAAAATTATGATTATTTGATTGTAACATCTGCTATTTCTTTTTTTTCTATTATTATGTGTACTTGTAGCATTGTATAATGTTTCCATTTGTCTGCAACCCTTAAATAACATACCTGTATATTCTGTGTTAAGAGAAGAGAGAAAAGGGGAAGGGGAAAAAGAAAGAAGAAAGGAAAGGGAAAAAAAGAGAGGACAAGGTGCTTGCCAAAAAGGGAAAACTCACAGGGGGTGTAGTTAAAACGTCATCAGTGTTGGGTAACTGAAGCGGGACAAATAAGCAAAAATGATAAGGAAGGATGTGTCAGTGGTAAGAAGTAAAAACAAGGGCAGAGATACCAAATTGCAGGGTGCTATCTCAAAAAGCCCACTAACAACTAGAGAAACAGTGAAAAGAAAAAAAGTAAATTTATCTAGCTCTCAATCGAATATATCCCAAACAGACACAGAAAACAGTGAACACATTAATATATCAGAGATAGTAGACCTCCCCGATAGATTGAACAGAGGTCAACCAGAAGCATTAACTGTAGAGGCAATGGAAAGGTTGTTTTATAACTTTGAAAAAAGAATCAGGAAAGATATACTATTAGAGCTTACAGAGAATACAAAAGCAGTGAATGCGTTACTAGAGAGAATTGGCCAGCTGGAAGGCAAACAAGAAAAGCTTGTGGAGGATCATCAGAGATTAGAGACCAAAGTTGGGAGGCTTGAGGATGAAGTTGTAAGTCTCAAGAACAAATTATGTAGAATTGAAGATTTCTCTAGACGGAATAATTTAAGGCTGAGGGGGATTTCAGGGAAAGTCCTGGACAATGAGTTAGGCGAGTACGTGAATGAGTTTTTTAAATCTATCACAGGGAATGATAACACTCTGGAAGGTACGTTTGAGAAGATACACAGGCTCCCACTACCTAGGAGACTGATAGGGCGAAGAGAGCAGGATGTAATAGTAAAATTACAAAATTACTCCTTCAAAGAACGGATAATTAAATGAATTAGAGAAAAAAGACAGTTTAAGAGCCCTTATGAAAAGGTAGAAATTTACCAAGACTATTCAAGCGAAACTTTAGCTAAAAGAAGAGAATTAAGTTCTATCACTAAAGTGCTCAGAAGAGAAAAGGTATTATATAAATGGGGGTTCCCTGTTAAACTAATTATAACTAAAGGTAACCAAACTGAGGTGATCAAGTCCGTCGCAGAAGGTGTGCATTGCTTGGAAAAGTGGGGTTTCGAAATAGAAAAAGAAGACACGAGAAGGGATGGGAAAGGCCCCAACTTCGATGGAGGCGGTAAAACGGGAAAGTGAAAGTGAAGTACGTAGGTGAATAAAGAGAAAGGAAAAAAAAAAAAAAATGGAAAAGAAAATGTATAAAATATACTACTTATCCGAGACAATTTTGGGAAATGTTTCAATATTTTATTGTAGAGTCAATTAAAAGTTTTGGACGTGAAGGAAATACTTAATGTATAGTTGAGTGCTTCTAGGAGTAGGGTGAGGGGGCAATGGGCGCACTCCCAAGGTTCTGCCGGGTCTTTTTTTTTTCTCTCTCTTTTTTGAAGTTTTTTCTCCGCCCGGAGGACCAGACATCTTAAAAGATGGCATTAAGTTTTTCTTGCCATCGGGAGGAAACGGTATGAGTGGTGTTTGTATGCTGTTGGAAGGGGAGGGGAAGTGAAGGCAATAAAAATTGTATGATAGGGAAGGAGGGGACTCGGAGGTTATCAAGTAAGTCACTTTGATGTTAAAAGTGATATCGCAAAATGCTAGAGGCTTAAATTCACCCGGCAAACGACACTGTGCCTTCCGTCAATTTATAAAAGAAGAATTGGATGTTATTTGTCTACAAGAAACCCACTGGGTAAAGGGGAAAGAACCTAGAATAGGATATAAACAGTTTGAGTTGGGTTTCTCGTCTAGCTTTAGGAAAAAGGCTAGAGGGGTTGCTATTTTGTTTCATGATAAGAATGTGATTGTAACGGATCATGTAGAATATGATGAAGAAGGGAGATTTATCATTTGGTTAGGACAGGTAAATGGTCAGTCATTTACAATTGCAAATTTATATTCTCCGAATGCGAATCAAATAAGCTTTTTGAATAAATATTCTTTTATTAGAAGGTATGCAAAATCCATACATAAATATAACATTCTTAATGTCATAAATGTCAGTTTTATCAAGTCCTCTAAAATTAAATTAACATAAAATTATCATTTTGCAGCATTTAACTGACTAAACCTTCTTGTTTTTTTTAATTTTTAGTGAGAAAATTTTCTAATGTCTAGGCTGGTTTTTCCAACCATATAAAAATTACAAGGCAAAATGAGCCTATTCAAATAAGCTTTTTGAGTAAGTGTTTAAAAATTATTTCCAAACTAAAAGTGGGTAAGCTTATTATATGTGGGGATCTGAATATGGTCCTGGACATAAAAATTGATAGGAGCTTAAGGACGAGCGATTTGGCTCTGGAAAGATTGTCTAGAAGATTTGTTGAAATACAAACTATATGACTCTTGGAGGCTAAAAAATCCTGAGGTCCGGGACTATACTTATTATTCTCAGAGACATAGTATATACACAAGGATTGATTTCATACTGGTTGACATAGAGACATGGAGAGAAGTGGATGATGTGGAGGTAGGGGTTATATCATGGTCAGACCACGCCCTGGTAAAAATAGTACTGCAAGGTCGGGGGACTAGCAATGGAAAAAAAAGAGAAAATATTAACTCAGAAGTATTTTATACAATAGAAGAAAAAAAAGAAATTAAGGAAGTAATTGAAGAGTTCTTTAGAGTTAACAGTGGCTCTATAACCTCAGATTTAAGTATTTGGAATGCGCACAAAGCGTATATGAGGGGTATTCTGAAAACAAGAATGATTAATAAGAGGAGGGCCAGGGGGAAATCGCTGCATGATTTATATTTAGAACTCTACAAGTTATCATATGCCAACAAAAAAAGCCAGGATAACATGTTGACGGAACAGATCTATAAGATACAAGCACAGATAAATATGATCTTACTAAGTCAAATAGATAAGAAGTTAAAGGAGCTAAAAATAAAAAATTATCATCTAGGTAATAAAGCGAATAAATCACTAGTGGATCTTATTGGGAAAAAGCGAAGCAACAAAAGGATAGTGAAATTCCTCGATGCCAAAGGAATTATGAAAAAGGATCCTATTGAAATAGGTAGAATTGCGGCGGAGTATTATAGCGCCTTATATAATCTGGAAAATAAACCAGGGTGGGTTAAACCTGATAAAGGGCAAATACAGGATTTGTTTAAAAAGTTGAATCTAAAAAAAATTTCCGAGGAGCAAAAGGAACTACTAAATGGGAAGATTTTAGTGGAGGAAATCGAGAATTGTGTGTCCGGTTTAAATGTCCAAAAATCCCCAGGACCAGATGGGTTCCCGATACTGTATTATAAACAATTCTTACCAGAATTGGGGGCTCATATGGTAAAAGCATTTAACAAAATTAAAGACGTAGGATGGGCTCCTAAGGAGACATTAGAAGCAGCAATAATTATGATACCGAAGGAGGGAAAAGATCTGGCAAATTGTGCTAACTACAGGCCCATCTCTTTACTCAACATCGATATCAAAATATATTCAAAGATAATAGCACAAAGATTAAATCCTCTTTTAGACCAGTTAATTGAGTCAGATCAAACAGGTTTTGTTAAAGGCCGACAAGGGACAGATAATCTGCGAAAGCTTATTGATATATTGGCACATGCTAAAGATAATAAAATCCTGTTGGTGGCAGTAGGGTTAGATGCGGAAAAAGCCTTTGATAGGCTCAACTGGGAGTTTATCAAGTGTACTTTAGAAGAAATTGGATTGGGCAAATTCGGGTCAAGTGCGATTATGGCGCTATACTCTAACCCTTCAGCCTTCATAAAAGGTACAGACTTTCAGTAGGAATCGTTTGAGATTAGCAATGGGATGAGACAAGGATGCCCGCTATCACCAATGATCTTCAATTTGTGTATAGAAGTGCTGGCTCAAATGATAAGGAAGAATGATAGGATAAGAGGAATCATATGTGGAGCTATAGAATCGAAGATCACTCTATTCGCAGACGATGCAGTTGTAGTCTTATCAGAGCCACTAGAATCATTGGTGTATCTCATGAAGGAATTAAAAACCTTTGGTTGCCTATCATATTATAAAATTAATTCTTCCAAATCAGAGGTTATCTGGCTAAATGTGAACTTAGAAACTAAAACCTTGTTACGAGAGAAATGGGGTGGGTGGGGGGTTTGTAGGTGGGTGATTGTGTATGGTTTAGATGTAAGTATTGTTTTACTGTATGTATTTTATTTTGGTTGTCTGTTTCTAAAAACAATAAAAAAATTAAAATATAAAAAAAAAAATAACAGCAAAAATAAAAAAAGAACATTACTCAAAATTAAAAAAAGCACCACTACAGAAAAAAAGAACTACTCACAGAAAAATAAAATACAAGAACAAATAAACACATCCCATTACAATAAATCAAAACCCACACCCAGCAATAAAATACAGTTAAAATATACTCCTACAGTAATACCCTAACTACATACAGAAAAAAAAACTAAATTTCACATAAAATAAGATCAATAAACCCACTAAACTTTCCCAAATGCCCCTCCAGCGACAATGGTTTTCTGGCTTTCGTCCCTAGCATAAGGGCCCATCCTTCATGGTTGCAGGTTCGGGAACCCTACAAGAAAAATAAACATTACAATCAATAAAACAAATAAACACAACATATAAAACAAAATAATACTAAATATTACACTTGCCTTTCTGCGATGCCCCCGTCCTCCTTGTAGTCTTCTTTGGCAGGGCCCCTGGAAAAAAATCTGTTGAGCTAAAAAAATAAAAAATCTATCGGAGCTCCTCCCTGGAGGAGCTCCCTGACGCAAATGAGGCTTGTAGCTCTTGTTCAGGTAAAAATTTGGAAATGGCGCCTTCTGATCGGCTGAAAACACTGGCAATCCTATTTCAGCTAATCAGAAGGCGCCAAGGTGTGAGCCAATCAGAATGGGATACACCCCTATATCCCATTCTGATTGGCTGATAGACCTGTCAATCATTTCTAATCCAATTATGAGTCCTTGGTGGATATAAGCTCAAACACGGGACTGGCTTGATGGGAGTGATTGGAAGGGGTGATTGCAGCAATTGAATAGTGATTAGCGACCTGGGGCTTGCAGCCTTGAAAGATCAAAGGCTTTGGTGGACGTAGCTGGCTTTTTCTTACATCGCAAATGGTTGCAGAGGATCGAAGGTCGCAGAACGTAACGCGGTCAGAACCCGCGATCAGAGGGGAATTGAATAGCAACTTAGGTTGCGTTCACCCCTTGCAACCACATTTTCAGAAATCAGAGAATTTGAATGAAACCCCTAGAAACTTTGTTTTTGCTCAGGGAAGAAAGCTAGTGACTTTTATAACCCCTTTTGCATTTAAATGATGCAAGCTGCATCATTGTTGGATGCCCACGCCTCCTGTGTCCTGGGATCACTGTATCTCAGTACTCTTCTATAGTTTGATATACAGTACTTCATGGATGCACTGCAGTCATGTGGCCAGAGTGTAGACACAAGGTTTGACACCCAATAACGTTGTTACGCCCAGGCCCAAATTTAGCTTTTTGAAGCTCCTTGGCAGTAAAATCAAGGAACCCCTGATCACAAGCACCAATGTTTTAAAATAAGTTAAAGTAAAGTGCCTAATTCGCCTGGTGGAAGATCCGGAAATGGTTATGCCCAATGATTACATGACACCCAAAGGAGATGTTTAAAGACACACTTTGCAATTTTATTTCTCAGTAAATCAGAGCTTTCTTTAGCTTTCCATCCATTTTCTTAGTTCTTATCTGTAGGTGTGGAATGTTCTTGAAAATGGGCACAAGAAGTAAATCCAGTTGACAAACATTAGCAGCTATGTAAGCCATGAGCATAACAAATATAGAGAAAATCTTAGATCTAACCGACTAATTTGGGTCCAGTGGGATTCCATGTTGTTTTTATTTAGCAGTGCTTATTGCCATGCATCCTAAGGGGTAGTTTTTTTTCTATTAAACAGCCCAGAGATGGGCCTTTGAGACCTCAGTGGTGAGTGAATTACATTTTTAGCATTTAAAACCTACCCTTATCTTTGCATGTGCACCACCAATTGAACTTCCTAATTTCAATGGTCTACACTTGCTATCATGCACTGAATGGGATATATTATATCATGTCAGCCCCATAGACATTTGCAGATTCTGCTAAAATTAAAATATTTCCTTAAAGGTTTGTCTAAGTTTCCCTTTTAGTAATCTAGCACACACTGGTGGTATCAGACACACACATTACATTGAGTCATTTTCCACACCCCAGAGCTGCCTACATAGGCACAGTGAACCTACCAATAGAAACACTGCATTTGTGTAAAGGTTTTAGCCCTTAACTAACCTTCAAGCCAGCAGCATCTCAATGCAAAGACTTACAGATCAGTGTCAGACTCCTCCTACTTCTTACAAGGGGACTACACATCCCACGATTCCTTCCTGCACAAACAGCCATCATTGTTTGTTACATTGTATTAATATTTATTAGCTGCGTGTTATTGGCTAAAACAAATTATGAATGTTATGCTAATTTTAGAAGGGATTTACAGGGGTGTCAACTCACAAAATCTGCTGCCTGCAAACTCAAGAGATTTAACAAACATCAGGGTGAGTTTGTAAATGTTTATTTTGATATTAAAAAGGTTTTCATGCATTTATAATCCAGGAAACTTAGATATGCCTTTAAATGTTTTATATTTATGCCTTACACAAGCATACTACTTTTATCTTTATTTCTCAGGTTGATTAATTATACTGATATACTGTATCCTCATAGGAATCATAGGAATTGCAATACAGCTAGTGATCTGCTGCTATATGAGCACATATGTTATCAAACTTACCTGCAACCTCTCTATGTAAAAACTGGCATGAAGAATTTTACATTTTCAAAGCATTTTTGGAAAGTTCCCAGCTATGCGTTTTTGGTGCATTCCTTCAGCAGTATTCTCAGAAATATTTTTCACTGTGCTTTCAAACCACTTCAGCACATTATAGAGTGGTCACTTCCATGCCACTTATAAATGTGCTTCAGTACATTTCCATTCCAAATACGTGAATATGTGTTAAGTGAATATATACTATTATCGCCCGTGGCATGATAAGAGATGACATGTTGTGTTGGTTACAAAAGCAATTAGCTTCAGTCCCTGGCTGTCTCACATAACAAATGCAATATGACATTTTTTTATTACCATATGAGACATCATTTGAGGCTTTTATTAACTTATATTAGTATGCAACATAGAGTGAAAGAGTCTACCGCGGCAGTTCATCTAGGCATTATCATATCATAATGCATTATTTTGAACGCAAGTACCTCTACATGATTACAAAAATCCAGTGAGGCTACAAAGCACATTAACCTCTTACAGGGAAATTCACTTAGTTACTAGTAATTTATTTTAACAATCACATAGCAAGTTAAAAAGCATTGTTGTAGTAGTATTATAAAAAGAAAATAAATTCAATAATAACATAACATTATTTTTAAATGTTTTAAGCGAAATCATTGTGAGACAAATACATATATTTTATACAAAAAAATTGTAAGGCATGTTACAATGATAACAGTTTATCCGTGGCCATCAGCTCCTTTAGAATTTTTCTTGTTGTTGTTTAGTCGTATAGTTGTGTCCGAATCTCCATGACCTTATGCATGCCAGAAAAATCTGTTAGCTTCTGCCACTCTGAGCTTCATCAAGCTCATGTTCCTTTTCTTCAATGATCTCATCTATCCATCTCTGCCTCCCCCTTCTTCTATTGCCTTCAATCTACCCCACTATCAGAGTATTATATATCTTGTCTCCTCATGATTTTGCCCAAATATACCCTCATGATCAAACCTTCCAGTGAACAGTTTGTCTAGTGTTGATTGATTGGATCATCTTGCAGTCCAAGGGACTCCAAGAAGTTTTCGCCAACACCACATTTATATGGCGCTCTGTTTTCTTTATGGTCCAGCTCTCACATCCATATAATATACTGGGAATACCATAGTTCTAACTTTGCGGACCTTTGTTGATAATGTAATATTTTTACTTTTTTACTAGCTTGTCCAAGCTTGCCATAGCTTTCTGCCCCAGAAGCAAACATCTTTTAATACTATCATCATAATATCAGGACACAGACAGGCTGTCAATAGGTAAGAATGTAAAGATATTAAATAATTATTTTTGCAAGTTAGGGTCGTTGAAAAATAGGGATATTATTTATGTGATATAAGCATTATTCAGGAGAACAAGTTAGGGTGAGATTTAGGGTTAGAGTGTATTTTATGTATCAGTAACTACTCACAATATGTGCATATATTCTGTCTGTAACTAATATCAATAAATGCATGTAACCTACCTGAACAGGACACAAGATTAGGGTTACAACAGATGCTTGCCAAAAGCCTATCAATGGCTTTTAACGTGAATATTTTGTAATATATCAAAATTAAACATTTTCAAAACTGTTGTATCTATAAATTCACTTTTATATGGATTATTTACTGCTTGTTGGACTGTTTAATGTAGTCCTTTTGCAAGATTTATATCTGAGATCACTTATATCCATTTTGATTGCCTTGAGATTCTACACATTTATTTTAATACATTTTCATTAGACAGATAGGTATATAAACATCACAGATATTTAAAGCAACAAATTAATAGAGATACAATACACAGTGTGATATATTATGATCTAACATTTATAGTTATCTGTCTTCCTCTTCGTCTTTTCTTTTTTCTGTCTGAGGGTTAAACAGGGATTATTTGTAACTAGCAAATTGGCCATCAAAAAATTACGGCAATAGAATTGTAAGTCAAGGAATGCTGTTTGGCACACAAAGTAAGTCTTTTAGTTGTGTGAGTACCTTTGGCGCTCATTGCAAGCCTGTGGTTTGGTGTATTTTTGGTTGCCAGAGCCCCTTTGGCGCTGATTGCAAGGTCAATGCTGATCGCCTTTTGGCGTTAATTGCAAGGCTCTCCCTTAATTAAATCATCAATTAATATACTTTACCTATTTGTAATGAATATATGCAGCAAGCAATATGCTGAAGAGCTAACAATCTGATTTCATGTTTCTGCAGCATACAATGTAGATTTTCAGTCTTGGTGAGCTGAGGTGTACTTGTCAGCAATGTGTGCAGTGTGTAGTGTAAATAGGCTGCGTGCGCGAGGGGAAACCCTTTGTTTAGCTGTGTAGTTACGCATTTTGTAATGTGAATGTTATTATGTGCAAGTTAGTGTTGTAAAATGGCGGCGATTGTATATGTGGTACATGGGTGTGGATCATTTTGCGTCCTTCCTAATAGTGTATTTTATACCTCGTAGTGTATTTTATACACACGTTGCTGTGTAAAAGTCGTATGTGCTTGGCGGTGTTTTGCGTGCTTAGGGGTCGTGTAGCCTCGTTTTCGTTTGTTTTGGTGGGCATTTTTTCTCTCGCTTAGGGGATTTTGGAGTGGTGAAACTCTTTAAATTCGACTTTAATTCGGGTGTAACCTCACTCCCCAACGTTGTGGGTGTTCCCCCTTGCTGTGTGTTTTTTTCTTTTTTTGTATTTTGTGTGTTTTTCGCTGTGCGTGGTTCGGCCGTTAAGTACATATTTTTTGCAACTTGTATTTTTTTCTGTAAGTGGCAGTTTCCTTTTGTAAGTGTTACGGGTCGTATTTTTTTTCATGCGATTTTTTTCAAAGTGCTATGGGTCTTGCACTGTGAATTGTGTATTTAAGTTTTCTGTTCATGTGTAGTCCCGTGGGTCATAGGTATGATGCACAAGTCGTGCAGGGTCGTAGGGATGAGCGCCTACAGCAATCATCTTCACCAGCGCAGTGAGCGCCTTCGGTGCTCCCTGCCTAAGTGCTATGGGGTCGTAGGCATGAGCGCCTACGGCGTTCATCTCCACCAGTAAAGTGAGCGCCTTTCGACACTCCCTGCCTAAGTGCTACGGGGTTGTATGGATGAGAGCCTATGGAGCTCATCTCCACCAGTGCAGTGAGAGCCTTTGGCACTCATCTCCATTAGCACAAGGAGTGTCTTTGGCGCTGCTTGCCAGCAACTGTGGCCCTCGCTTTGCTACGCAAGCCCGCAAGTGTTAGCAACAACCCATATTGCTGACAACTATATATGTGATATCAACATTATCTAAGCATATCATACTGTATTTTTCTTATTTGTTAAATTTCCATTAAAGTAAACTGAATTTGTATGACTATGTTATCTTGTTCGTATTGATTGCATAACCCATTCGGTTCCCCTAAATTAAACTAAACATCTTCAAACATATCATTCAAAATAGTAATGAAATTTCCAACCTTGTCAGAGCGGTTTCTCCTCTAGAAATAGAGTGTCTCCTTTCCCAGATTCAAGGCCCCCATCATGACCGCCGAGCCACGTCCCACTCCACGCCAAGATTTGTTAATTGTGTGAACGCAAGGGTTGTCAGTCTCTACTCTCCAGCCACAGACCCCAAACCTCCATGTACTGAGGAATAGAGTCTTCCAGTGTGTGAGTAATTTTTTCGTTTATTGCTATATAGTTAATTTTGTTTTTAACCATTGATAGATCAAGTTTATCAGACCTCCATTTCTTTGCTATTTGGCTCTTGGTAGCTGAATAGAAGAACTGTAGGAGCTTGTTTTGAGGGGGCATAAGAGTTTTCACCAGAATTCTTAGTAGACGCACCTCTAATTCCCCCTTTTACTGTGGCTAGTTGTGGAACAGCTCTCCATAGCTGTTGGACCTTGGGACAAAGCCACCAGGTATGGATAAAGGACCCAGTAACCTGGCAGCCCTTAAAGCAGTATGGGCTTTCTGTCGTTTCCCACTTGGAACGCTTTTCTGGTGTTATATATGTTTGGTGCAGTACCTTTACTGCAGTTTGCAGTAGATTATGATTAAGGGACCCTCTATAAATGCCTTTCCAGACAGTTTCCCATTTCTATATATCTCAGATTTGATTCAAATCCTTCTCTCATGTCAAAGGATGTCCCCTTGTCAGTAGAAAACCTCTTGGCACAAAAAGCTCACTTGACAAAGCTTTATACTGACCCTGGATGTATTTATATAAGGTAATCATATCCCCCTCTTAGACGCCTTTTTTCTATAGTTTTAATTTGGTTAGTCTTTCTTCATAACTTAGCCCCTCAATTCCCCTTATTAGTTTTGTTGCCCTCCTCTATACCTTTTCCAGCTCTAAAAGGTCCCTTTTATGAAGTGGTACCCAAAATTGTACTCCATATTTCAAATGAGAGTGTACTAGGGATTTGTATAGTGGCAAAATTATATTTACTTCCCTGGCTTCTGTACTATTCTTAATTCATGCAAATATTTTACTTGCCTTTGCAGCTGCTGCTTGGCATTGAGCTCTGTTACCTAGGTGGTTATAATAAAGAGGGGCCAAAAGTGTAAGTTTGGGGACCAGACTGTTACATGATTGCAAGTTATTCATAAAAACGATGAGCTTCTTAGGTCTCCTCCCCACTGACAAAGCAGATAATAAGACATCGCAGTATATTTTATATAGTATATTTGTCTTTAGTAGATAATATATTTAAAGCTGTATTTTTTCTTTCTAATACAGCATGTCCATTTTTTAAACTAAATCTACAAAGAAGCATATTGCAAATGGTATGTTGGTTCCTTAAGACATTCTTTGGGCAACTTTTTATTTTAAATACATGTTTTAACTTGATTTGTTTAAATTGAACCTTCTCAGAGTATTTTTAATAGAAAAATGTCAACTTTCACTTCTAATAAGCAAACAACAAAAGCCTGTCAGCCTCCGGACCTACTCCCTTTCACCTTGTGCGTGCTGCCATGCTTCACATCTTTGACCTGGCAATGTTGTATTCTGGGAGGTAAGACCATTCTTCCAAAAAACAGGTGAAAGGTGGCAGCACACATGGGAGAATACAGGTGAAAGGGACAATTCTAAAAGCTTTCATGTTGTTAGTTTGTTGTAAGTGAAATTTACATTTTATATAAAATAATACATTGAAGAGGATAAAATAATATAAAACAATGTTAAAACATTTGTATACAATAAAAAAATAGCTTGAACAGTGCATTTAAATTACACAATTAATCTTACTTACTTAAATGAACATGTAAAAAAGAGATTTATGTTATTTTATGAAGCAGTGTTTTATGGTACTGTAATTTCTGTATCACTGCTTGATACTATGTGAAAAATATTTATTTAATTTAATCGGTTTATTTAAGAAAAAGTACATATAACTATTGTTAGTTGTTATTACCATGTATATATGTTGACAACATGATTACTCGGATTGTGGTTAGAAAACATGTAATTTGCCAGACAATCTGTAGGATTCTGCTCTGGCATATTGTAAGTGCACAAAGTAATGCTGTTTGCTGTATATATTTAATGTTGCTTGATGATATACTTATAGATCTACGTTTTCTATAAAATGTTATTTCTCCTAGTAATACAGTATTATATTTTCCAACAGCACATTAGCAGAGCTTTGCTGATCATTTAAGCCCTTGATGTTATTGGAAGTTTCATGGGGAGAATTTACTAACCGATCTATGGTTCTAGCCCACCTGCAATAGCCCATGTTAACCCACAATCCAGCTTCTCAACTCATGGTGTGATTTATTAAAGCCTCTTTTCCCATGTTACACATAGCTCATCATTACTGGCGTGTTAGGGGTATGTTGCCTGCATCTATCGTGAAAACCCAACTCCTCAAAATTTACTAAACACTTACCTTGCTTAATACTACTGCACATTAGGTGTATATTTAATATGTAAATAAAATAATATAACCATTTTTTTCATATATTGTTTAGTTGTTCAGTTGTGTTGTCCTTTCTTGGATTTTATGGACCTCATCACGCAAGACACATCTGTCAGCCACTGCTTTTAAACTGCCTCTGATCTCCCTCAGACTCATGCTTATTTCTTCAAAGACCTCATCTATCCATATAGACCTGCATGGTATATTATACAATTAGCATGGGGGTACCTCTAGACTCCATTGTACCTAAATCTGGCTCTTGACCATAGGGCTCCTTATGGACCCCATGAACCTCCCTTAGTCCCTAACACAAACCGCAAATCTAATACATTAATTAATATAATTTAAAAAAAAACTTAAATTTAAAAAAAACTTTTGATAAAATGAAAAAGACTTACAAGAAATATAGAAAATAAACTGTCTAACATTAAAAAGTTAAAAAGTTAAGTGTGAAGGGGAAAATTATACATACCCACCCTTTGACGATCCTTCACTGATGCCCTGGTCTTCACTTTTCAGCCTCATCACAAATAATATCAATATGGTATCAAATGTTGAAATAGGGCATCCTTTGGAAAACAGTGATCACAACATCGTCTTATTTGAGATTGAATAAAAAAAAAAAAACTGTAAAGGGCCAAAAAACCTCTTAATTTTAAAAGGGCAGATTTTGCCAGTCTAAGGGCAGCAATACAAAGTATAGACTGAGACAGAGAACTTATAGTTAAAAATATTGAACATAAATGGACAACATTTAAATCTGTACTAAATATACATACACATCGGCATATACTGTGTGGGAATAAAAGTAAAAGGAGTAAATCCCATCCAATGTGGCTTAACAATGATTTAAAGATCAAGATATGGAGTAAAAAACAGGCATTTAAATTACACAAACAAGAGGGGACAGAGACTGCTTTACGGGAGTACAAGGAAATCAACAAGGCTTGCAAAAGCGCGATTAGACTGGCTAAAATAGAAAATGAAAAATGTATTGCAAAAGAGAGTAAGACTAACCCTAAAATATTTTTTAAGTACCGTATATACTCGAGTATAAGCCGACCCGAGTATAAGCCGAGGCACCCATTTTACCACAAAATACTGGGTAAAATGAGTGACTCGAGTATATTATTATTATTATTATTATCCTTTATTTATTTATAAGGCGCCAACCTATTCCGCAGCGCAATACAGGGGTTAGGTACAAGTATAAACAATACCCCACAATGAAAATAATGGAAGACCCTGTTATTGAGCTTTCAATCTGATATACGCTGTGCTTTCCCTAAAGCACCTCACAAGATTAAAACTCGCAAACTTACATTCTAAAGGGTATGGGCGAGGTACAGGAGAGTGAGAGATGCATAGTGAATGAAGAGGCTAAAGATGATAGGCTGTTTTGAATAGATGTGTTTTTAAAGAGATTTTGAAGGATCTGAGGCAGGAAGATAGTCTGGTGGTGCGAGGTAAAGAGTTCCAAAGAATAGGGGCAGCACGTGAAAAGTCTTGAAGCCGGGAATGAGAGGAGGTGATGAGAGAGGAGAAGAGAAGAAGGTCATTAGCAGAGCGAAGAGGGCGGGTGGGAGTGTATTTTGGGATGAGAGCAGAGATGTAGGAGGGTGCACTATTGTGGAGGGGCTTTATATGTTAGGGTCATGATTTTGAATTGTATTCTAGACGCTATGGGAAGCCAGTGGAGTACCTGACAGAGAGGTGCTGCAGACACTGATCGTTTAGTATGGTAGATGAGTCTAGCGGATGCATTCAAAATGGATTGGAGTGGAGACAGACGGGTGATAGGAAGGCCAGCAAGAAGAGTGTTGCAGTAATCGAGGCGAGATATGATGAGAGCGTGAATAAGAATTTTAGTTGTGTCTTGTGTGAGGTAGTGGCGTATTTTGGATATGTTTTTTAGGTGAAAGTGACAAGATTTTGTGAGTGATTGGATGTGGGGAATGAAAGAGAGGGAAGGGTCCAGTAGGACCACAAGACAGCAAACCTGAGAGGTGGGAGTGATGATGGCATTGTCAACAGTGAGAGATATTTGCGGAGTGAAAGCTGTAGTAGAGGGTGGAAAGATAAGGAGCTCTGTCTTAGGCATGTTGAGTTTGAGTTGACAGGCAGACATCCAGGAGGATATGCTCGGGAGGCAATTGGCAACATGAGCTAGAAGAGAGGGGGATAGTTCAGGTGCAGAGATGTAGATTTGGGTGTCATCAGCATATAGATGATACTGAAATCCAAAAGATTGTATAAGGGCACCAAGGGAGGATGTATAGATAGAGAAAAGGAGGGGGCCTAGGACTGAGCCTTGGGGTACACCGACAGTTAGAGGGTGAGGAGATGAAGAGGTGCCAGAGAAGGAGACACTAAATGTTCGATTTTCTAGATAAGATGTGAACCAAGAGAGAGCAGTGTCACGGATGCCAAGGGAGTGAAGAATTTGGATAAGAAGAGGATGATCAACTGTGTCAAAGGCAGCAGAGAGATCCAGGAGAATTAGGATAGAGAAATGACCCTTTGATTTGGCGTTGAGCAGGTCATTAGTAACTTTTGTGAGAGCCGAGGGTGCGAAATGTGCTGCCCCCTGTGTCCCTCTTGTGCCCTCTGTGTCCCCCTCTCTCTCCGTGTCTCTTCTCCCCTCTCCCTTCCCTGTGTCTCTTCTCCCCTCTCCCTTCCCTGTGTCTCTTCCAACCTCTCCCTTCCCTGTGTCTCTTCCCCCCTCCCTTATCACCCTCCTCAACCCCACTCCTCAACCTCCCTCCTCATCCTCAACCTCCCTCCTCATCCTCCCTCCTTATTCTCAACCTCCCTCCTCAACCTCCCTCCTCAACCTCCCTCCTCAACCCCCCCATCCTCAACCCCCATCCTCAACCCCCATCCTCATCCTCTCTCCTCAACCCCCATCTTCAACCCCCTCCAAAACCCCTCCTCCTCATCCTCAACCCCCTCCTCAACCCCCTCCTCAACCTCCCCATCCTCAAACCCCTCCTCAACCTTCCTCCCCAACCCCCCTCCTCAACCCCCCCATCCTCATCCTCAACCCCGCATCCTCAACCTCCCCATCCTCAACCCCGCATCCTCAACCTCCCCATCCTCAACCCCCTCCTCAACCACCCCTCCTCAACCCCCCCATCCTCATCCTCAACCCCCCATCCTCAACCTCCCTCCTCAACCTCAACCCCCCTCAACCCCAACACACACACACACACCAGGGTCCACTGGCATCCTACTGGCAGGCTAGTGTATAGTGAGACCCTTATTACTAAAATGATTTGTTTTATTGACCTCATATGTATGTTTGTCTAATACAGCCAAACTATTCAGAAAACAAGCCAAACAATATTCTTTAAATTTAAAATTCCCATAAACAAGTGTCTCCCCAGAATGACTGAGGCAGCAAATAACTCACTTGCGCACATCGCAGAACCAACCAATATCCTATAAATGTTGGTGTGAATAAAGCAATCACACAAAAAAACCTATTAATCTTATAGTGCTATGGTATACAATACACAAAAAACTCATACTCAACAATATTTAAGAAATGTTTATGAATACAAGTACATATGCATACCTGTACTATAACATAGTGGTGGAGATGTGGTCACAGATGTCAAAGTAAATAAAAAAAATATGTAAAATGGTTTATAGACACATTTTTCAACCCCCCATCCTCAACCCCCTCCTCAACCCCCCATCCTCATCCTCAACCCCCCATCCTCAACCTCCCTCCTCAACCTCAACCCCCCTCAACCCCAACCCACCTCCTCAACCTCAACCCCCCTCAATCCCCCTCAACCCCAACCCCCCTCCTCAACCAGCCTCCTCAACCTAAACCCCCCTCAACCCCCCTCCTCCACCTAAACCCCCCTAAATCCCTCCCCCTCTCCCCTCACGTACCTGCTTGTGCTCCGGCCTCTGCTCCTTGACCCTGCGCGCCGCGTCATTAGCATATACCGGGTGCAGGCACCCGGTATATGCTAATGACACGGCATGCATGTGACGTCACATGCGCGCCGGCGCTGGGTCAAGGAGCGGAGGACAGAGCACAAGCAGGTAAGTTAGGGGAGAGGGGGGAGGTATTTAGGGGGGTTTAGGTGGAGGAGGGGGGTTGAGGGGGGTTTAGGTTGAGGAGGGGGGTTGGGGTTGAGGAGGGGGAGGGAAAGAGACACGGGGGGGGTAGAGAGACACACGGGGGTTAGAGACACATGGAGGGGGGTTAGAGAGACACGGGGGGGTTAGAGAGACACGGGGGGTTAGAGAGACACGGGGGAGAGAGTGACTCGAGTATAAGCCGAGGGGGCCCTTTTTTGCATAAAAAAGAAAGGGCTTAAAAACTCGGCTTATACTCGAGTATATACGGTATATTAATGGGAAGAAGGCGAGGACGGAAGCTATAGGAACATTACAATGTGACACAGGCCGTCTGAAAATTAGTGACCAGGAAAATAAGGGATAGTATACAAGAATATGTCTATTTGAACAGGATTATAAGTAGGAGTCAAACAAATCTAATTAGTTTCTATGAGGAGGTAACTAGGAACCTGGATCAAGGCAACTCAGTGGATGTAGTCTTTTTGGATTTTGCAAAGGCTTTTGATACAGTGCCACATGGGAGTCTATTGTGCAAACTAAGGGATACAGGAATTGCAGTAAATATGTGCATGCGGGAAGGAAAAATAGCCATGCAATTTATGATCTTAATGGAGCAAATCTAGGGGTATCAGATATTGAAAGGGATTTGGGTGTGTTTGTGGACAACCACCTAGGAAAAAGTGCGCAATGCTAAGCAGCATCTGCAAAGGCCAGTAAAATATTAGCATGTATAGAAGGGTGTAACGGAGCTGGAACACGCAGTCCAATATCTCCGCTGGTATACGGTAAAATACCCAAGAGGCACTACAGTCTCACCATCCCCGACCTCCCATATTGGACGACACACAATTTGGGAGTCAAATGAATACTGTCTTTATTTACCTTTACAGAAATATTTATACATCTCTTTGGCCACAGGTAATACACATAGAGAGAACAATAGGTGGGGTCACACCTCCCAGGGACTAGCCGGCTACTTTGATTCAATAACAGACATTGATAAGATAATGCTTCTCTTTGTTCCATCTTTCACAATGTGAACACTTTACACAATAGGGCTCTCCTGCCTCTAGGAGACCCTAATAGGATTATGTATTCTGCTAGGTGTCTGTAATATTCTGAGCTAATATCCTGCAGAGCATCAACCAACATACATATAATATAACAGTAGGATCATATTTTAACCAAGAATTAAATAACCATAAAACAGGGTAAAACAGTGATGGGTTCCGCTACACACCTCCCCCGTGACCATAAGCCGGCATACATGGTCTGATCCCAACGGATCGGCCTGGGGATGACCGGACAAAAGTATTTGTTGGTCAATTCTCTAGTTTGACAACCCATCAGCATTACTGCAATTCACATTTACTCACATTTCCCATATCCCCAGATAGCTGGGATCTGAGCGCACAAAACTACCGAATAGCGCTCAGATCCTCTTCACACAGTTCAATTGCCATGTAGCTAAAGTCTTTCCCATAGTCTTTCATTATATGAATGGGCTTCATGGCACAGTTATCTGGGGTATCATGGTTCACACAGGGCAAGTACCGAATTACCCCCCCTGTATGTAAAGGGCCAGAATGAGTGACTTACACTCTGGTATGGCCGAACACTGGTTCCAAAGGGCAATATGTCCCAGGGCCATAGTCGCAGGGCAGGAGGCTGGCAAACAGTCCTCTCCAAGACAAAGTGGCGAAGGGCACTTCGTCATACATCTCCCCTTTGCTGTGGTGATGGGGCAACACGCTGAGGGGACTTGAGGGGCAGAGGCCAGCGGCACTCTGCCCTGATGCCAGCTCTTCTGCTGGTATAACCTGCAGGACGTATTCCGGCTCAGTAGCCAGGGAAAGGTGGGGGTCAGTGGGGGTTAACATTTCCTCTGTTAACCCTGGGGCCACATTAGGAGTTAGCTGGGGAGGGGAATTTGTACTTACCCCCTCCTCCGGTTGTCCCAGTGAGAGTAGTTGGGGATCTGGACAGGCTGTCCAGCATCCCGGTAGGTCAGGCACAGAGACCCTGGTCCCATCTGCGCCGTCTGGGGGATTGGTGTCTCCCCTTGTTAGGGTAAGCTGTCGCTGGGGGGAGAGGGCGACATCTTCAGCTCCTTGGGGGTTCACACTGCCGCTGGGTGGGAAGAACGACACCTTCTGCCCCCTGGGGTTCACACTGCCGCTGGGGAGGAAGGACGACACCTTCTGCCCCCTGGGGTTCACACGGCCGCTGGGGGGAAGGACGACACCTTCTGCTACCTGTGGTTCACACTGCCGCTGGGGGGGAAGGACGACCCCTTCTGCCCCCTGGGGTTCACCATGCCGCTGGGGGGGAAGGACGACACCTTCTGCCCCCTGGGGTTCACACTGCCGCTGGGGAGGAAGGACGACACCTTCAGCTCCCTGGGGTACACACTGCCGCTGGGGAGGAAGGACGACACCTTCAGCTCCCTGGGGTACACACTGCCGCTGGGGGGGAAGGACGACACCTTCGGCCCCCTGGGGTACACACTGCCGCTGGGGAGAAAGGACGGCACCTTCTGCTCCCTGGGATACACACTGCCGCTGGGGAGAAAGGACGGCACCTTCTGCTCCCTGGGGTACACACTGCCGCTGGGGAGGAAGGACGACACCTTCAGCTCCCTGGGGTACACACTGCCGCTGGGGAGGAAGGACGACACCTTCAGCTCCCTGGGGAACACACTGCCGCTGGGGAGGAAGGACGACACCTTCAGCTCCCTGTGGTACACACTGCCGCTGGGGAGAAAGGATGGCACCTTCTGCTCCCTGGGGTACACACTGCCGCTGGGGAGGAAGGACGACACCTTCAGCTCCCTGGGGAACACACTGCCGCTGGGGGGGAAGGACGACACCTTCAGCTCCCTGGGGAACACACTGCCGCTGGGGAGGAAGGACGACACCTTCAGCTCCCTGTGGTTCACACTGCCGCTGGGGGGGAAGGACGACACCTTCGGCCCCCTGGGGTACACACTGTCGCTGGGGAGGGGAATTAGTTGGAGTATTCCACGTGGAGCGGTTTCTGTTTCTGGGACAGTCTCTCTGCATGTGGCCCTGCTGGTTACACGTGTGGCACCTGATGCTCCCTGGGGTACACACTGCCGCTGGGGAGGAAGGACGACACCTTCAGCTCCCTGGGGAACACACTGCCGCTGGGGAGGAAGGACGACACCTTCAGCTCCCTGTGGTACACACTGCCGCTGGGGAGAAAGGATGGCACCTTCAGCTCCCTGTGGTACACACTGCCGCTGGGGAGAAAGGATGGCACCTTCTGCTCCCTGGGGTACACACTGCCGCTGGGGAGGAAGGACGACACCTTCAGCTCCCTGGGGAACACACTGCCGCTGGGGAGGAAGGACGACACCTTCAGCTCCCTGGGGAACACACTGCCGCTGGGGAGGAAGGACGACACCTTCAGCTCCCTGTGGTTCACACTGCCGCTGGGGGGGAAGGACGACACCTTCGGCCCCCTGGGGTACACACTGTCGCTGGGGAGGGGAATTAGTTGGAGTATTCCACGTGGAGCGGTTTCTGTTTCTGGGACAGTCTCTCTGCATGTGGCCCTGCTGGTTACACGTGTGGCACCTGATGTACCGTGGAGGGGTTTGGTAGTTCCCACCACCCGGACGCAGTGCTGGGGGGGGGGGGTTAATGGTGGGAGGTGGGTTAGCAGCTCCCAAGATGGACCGCTCTCGTGCCCGCTATTTTTCCATTATGAATTTGTGGACATCTGTCATTAACCATTCCAAGGTTTTTATGGGAAGCGTACCTGGGAAAAAGGCCAGTCTGCTTTGGAGTTCTCTTCCAAACTCATTCTGTGGGGTAATAAGAGGTACTGTAACCATGAGTTCCTTTCTGTGTGCATCCCTGTAGTCCGCGGTCGCCTCCTCCTCCTCATGATGGAACGCTGTCTGAAAACTAGCCGGTTCCATCCTGCTGTAGCCAGGGGCGCTGTACGGATACTAGCGTTGCCCTCAATTTGTACTCCACTGAATGGTGTCTCCTGTAGCTGTCCTTCTGACCGTGGGAACAATTCCGCCACTTGCCACCAAATGTAACGGAGCTGGAACACGCAGTCCAATATCTCCGCTGGTATACGGTAAAATACCCAAGAGGCACTACAGTCTCACCATCCCCGACCTCCCATATTGGACGACACACAATTTGGGAGTCAAATGAATACTGTCTTTATTTACCTTTACAGAAATATTTTTTTACATCTCTTTGGCCACAGGCAATACACATAGAGAGAACAATAGGTGGGGTCACACCTCCCAGGGACTAGCCGGCTACTTTGATTCAATAACAGACATTGATAAGATAATGCTTCTCTTTGTTCCATCTTTCACAATGTGAACACTTTACACAATAGGGCTCTCCTGCCTCTAGGAGACCCTAATAGGATTATGTATTCTGCTAGGTGTCTGTAATATTCTGAGCTAATATCCTGCAGAGCATCAACCAACATACATATAATATAACAGTAGGATCATATTTTAACCAAGAATTAAATAACCATAAAACAGGGTAAAACAGTGATGGGTTCCGCTACAAAGGGTATAGAGGCCAGGGAAGCAAATATAATTCTGCCACTATACAAATCCCTGGTACGCTCTCATTTGGAATATAGAGTACAATTTTGGGAACCACTACATAAAAAAGACATTTTAGAGCTGGAAAAAGTACAGAGATGGGCAACAAAACTAATAACGGGAATGGAGGGGCTAAGTTATGAAAAAAAAATTTATTGGCTGTTTCGAAATGGGAGGTTACGGTCTTGCTTAATTGATCATATTCCCGCCCAGAGCTGCTATAAACGAGTGCATGGTTTACGGCGTTGTCTTTGGTCCCATAACTTGCAGACTCCTTTCATTGAATAGCTCCGGAATTGGAGATGAACGTGAGCCTGCAACACGCCCACAGACATATGGCCGAGATCCCGCAAGATGCCGGATTGCAATTGAATCGGGCTCCATGTGCTTACAGGGGCTCATGGAGAGACTGTAAATAGTTTTTTATTTGAATTACATTAAAACCAGTGGCACAATATATTGCAGTTCACACATCCATAAGGTTCACTGACCCTTTGTTTCTTGTAACATATCAGGACTGAGGAGGAGAAAGCGATCACACACTGTCCGCATATAATGCAATTTTTCTACACTATAGATCAATTTCGCATGTAAAAAAAACTTTTGCAAAGTTGAAAATGTTATGATTTTAAATGCTAAGAAATGTTTGGTCTACAGTCGTTCTAAATTACAAATATTTCCCCCAAACTTGAATACTTTTTGTAATATATTGTATCTTATATGCACATGCGTATCACTGTATCTTGCTTTAAATTATTTCCATAGCCAAGAAGGAAAAACATCTATACAGAGGCTATCCAGTATTACTACAAGGCTTTATACTTCCATTTTTATACAAGAGGTTCATCTTGTGTTTTTTGTTCTGATTTTTATAGCATATTTAAGCTTCTTGAAATGAACACATGTATTCTACTGGGCAATGCAAATGCTGTGAATGGATCTGGTAATCATTAAACGGACCTTGATGGTGGTGTGTAAAACATGAGTCACTAAAGTCCTTTTATTGTGTCCTATAAAACCTCAAAGGACAGAAGTCTATGGAAATGTCTTCACATCTCTTATTAGAAACATATGTCCCTATTCAACATGCTGCAATGTCATTATCACCTTGTTATCAAAGCATTTAGCCCCATTGAAGTGGATCTGATTTAATGTTTTCAAACAAGGAAGGAATGGCTTCACATTGTATTAAACACAGGTCATAGTATAAAAAGTGGTTGTCCTACATAAACAGTAATTTGCAAATAAAGACATTAAATATTTTTGCTTAAAGACCTTGATTAAATGGCTCTCCCCAAATGCATACATGTGTACATATCACATGTTACCTGCTTTATGTGCAAATTATTCTACACTGTTTTATATGACACTCCCAAAGATATGTGAACACTGTTTATGGCCTTAAAAAAGTGCATTTCAAACATTCTCTACTTATTGAAAAGACTTGACGAGTGCCCATAATGCCCTCACTATTGCAAATATTGTATCCTTTGTTGCCGCAATTACTGCAGGAAATGGGTTAATATTAATGCAATTGAATGTGGGGAGGGGGTCTATGACCCACTCAGCCTAATCTAACAAAAAAAATACAAAAGTTTTGGGTCCTCCTGGACACCCCATATGGTCTATGGTGGGCCATCACTCCTCGTTCATCATAATTTGCGCTCATAGACTACGTACTATCCCCCATTGGTCAATATTAACCAAACAAAAATGATGTTGCTTGCTCTGATGGATAATGGTTCATGTAATATGCTTCCTCTATGTCCTTCTCTGACTGGCTGATCTATTAGCCAATCAGAGAAAGACAATGTCAGGAATATCCTAAAATTTAATTGGTTGTTAATCAACTTGAATTTACAAACGAAGGATCTCTTTGTTTGTAACTTCAAATTGTAAATTGGACGGAAAACACTCAAGGGACATTGTACTCCCTGATTTTGTATCAGTAGTTGGTTGTTAATCAACCAATCAGATTAAGGGTGTTAGTGTTAGTATTATTATTAGTATATTAGTATTATTGAACAATAAGATTACTCAGTTTTCACTCCCTTCACACTGATTGGTTGATAGTGATTGACAGCTAATTCAGCCAATGAAAAGAGTAGATAGTGTGTTAAAAAAGCAGGGGCGAGTCTAAAGTGTGTCATTCATCTTTCCTCATAGGAGGACCTTCTGTTTTGTTACATTAGATTTCTTTTCATTTTTTCTTTTTTTGAATGGGCCCTTGCTGAGAATGTGACATTCAAGCATGATTCAAGACGCTATTTGATGAAGGCCAAAAGATGAAGATCAAGGTCTTCAATCAAGATTTCATTTCATTGGAAGTGCTTGCTTATAAAGGCTGAAGACTGAGGACAGGGCATTTTTTACAACACTGGATCCAAGAGGGTATCGTATACATTTTTCCTTTACAGGTTTACATCATTTTAACATTTTTATACCATTGTCATGTAAGTTACTTATTAGCAATGAAATAGCTGAACTAAGTTGACATTGGCTGTACCCTTACTGCCTGCACAGGTAGTGAAGGTAAAACCTCATTGCAGCTGCCCCATTGGGGCCACCCAGTGACATCACAGGGGTGGACCCATGATTACAAGCATTATCATAGCCCCGTCCTCTTTACTGAGCATGCTCAGTGTGAACCAAAACCTAAACTAGTCAGACTTTTGTTTAGTCAAGGTCCAAGGCAGAGCTGGTTACGTCCCCTAGCTCAGGTAGGTGGAGAGCAGCGGTTCTGCTTGAGGGGAAAAATTAAACATTTTAAAAGAAAGAAAAGCTATTTTTAAACTGCATACTGTTTTAACAGTCTCTGCCTGAAAAATATATTAGCTTTATTTGTATACGTACTACAGTGGTCATTTAAGGTAATACATAATTGTACTCTTGTACTAAACTTATCATTATAATCTATAGATATATAAAACGTCATTTTTGTCGCACAGTATTGCTTGCATGTATAAAAAGTAAATCTGTAAATCCCTTACTTTTTTAATTTAGGCCCAAATAAACGCTTGCATTTTTTTCCTTAGCTTTTCCTAAAACCAGTTTTGTGCACTGTTCCATAATAACACTTTCTAATACGAAATCTACACTTGATAAATGATGTATGTTTATAAAAAATGCAGCTAAATGTAGGAAAAAAATGAAATGCTGTGGTTCTACTTTTTAATGTTTTGTTAAAAACCCTATCTAAAAATAGGCTCCACTGTTGAACTCTCTTAGACAGATAACTCTTTATAGAGGTTTATTATTCAAAGTTACTTCAAAGAGGAGTTAAACAGTGGACTCAATACATATAGGGGTGGATGTTCAATAGCTCGATGAGGCGGCAAGTGATGTGGTTGAGAGGTCCACGGCTCTTCGCTGCAGCAAACTTCACTTTATGTATTAAGATTTTTCATTATAATGAGGGCAGAGATACACAGTAAACCTGGCCAACACTGAGTTATAATGATGCTATACCCACAACAGTATTTGATAATACATTGCAGTATTTGTCATGAATGCCATTTAATTTAAAGTTAAAGATGTAATTTAATGATTGTGATATCCTACTAGACAATTAGCTACATTAAATTGGATCCCTGTAAGTGCAACGTGAGACCCATAACGGCTGTGGGCTTGAATTTTGGCAGAGTTGCAGAGCTATTAAATTCGAGTTGGGCGCGAGTTCCGGGCTTGAGACACAAACCCGTAAACCATTTGTCGAAAGTTGGATGCGTGGTTGTGAACATGATCAAATAGTCAAACCAGTAGTGACGGATCCAAAGGCAACAGAGATCGCCATAATTACGGCACTGAAAAATGGAGGTTAGATTCCAAAGTCTTACGGGCTTCAATTACAGAAATGATGCAATATTGATAAAGCTGTGCATATGATATTCTATTACATGCGAGTTCCATTATATGTATTAACCGGGATCGATATAACACGGTATTGAAACATAAAATACATTATTTTATACTAGCCACTTGCCCGTCAAAAATGAGGGGGCAATAAAATTTGAAGCAATGGGAAAGCTGTTTGACACCCTATATAAACCTTCGGCGCTCATGACGAGACTCTCGTCTCATCTATTTTTGCTCCTCTGAGCACGTTCGTCACTCATTATAAAGAGAGATCTATATTTATCAATATTCACTTAATAATTAATTAATTATTTCTTGAATAAATTCATATACTTTACCTCTTTGTAATATATCCAGCAATCAATAGCCTGAAGAGCTAACAATCATTTCATATTTTCTGTCAGCATACAATGTACAGTTTGAGTGTTGGTGCTCTGATGCTAAAGTGTAATGAATTTCCTAACTGTGCATTAGAAATTGGTTGTGTGCGCGAGGGAAAGCCGTTGGTGTAGTTGTGTTATGCGCCATTGTAGATTTGTAATGTTATTAATGTGTTACGCGGTTCGCAAGCATTTTCCGTCATTTGTAATAGTGTATTTTGTAGTTCGTTCCTGTGTGAAAGTGCTAAGCGTTTGGCAGTGTTTTGTGTGGTCAGGGGTTATGTAACTTCGTTTTCTTTTTTTTTTCGGCGGCCATTTTTTTCTCGCTTAGGTACTTTTCGTGTGGTGAAAGTCATCCAAATCGCCTTAAATTCCCCTCCACCTCACTTCCACCCAGTGACATCACAGGGGTGGAGCCCATGTTTACAAGCATTATCATAGCCCCGTCCTCTTTACTGAGAATGCTCAGTGTGAACCAAAACCTAAACTAGTCAGACTTTTGTTTAGTCCAGGTCCAAGGCAGAGCTGGTTACTTCCCCTAGCACAGGTAGGTGGAGAGCAGCGGTTCTGCTTGAGGGGAAAACTAAAAAATAAATAAATAAAAAAAGCTATTTTTAAACTGCATACTGTTTTAACAGTCTCTGCCTAATAAATATATTAGCTTTACTTGTATATGTACTACAGTGGTCATTTAAGGTGATACATAATTGTACTCTTGTACTAAATTTGTTATAAACTATAAATACATAAAACATCATTTTTGTGGCACAGTATTGCTTGCATGTATAAAAAGTAAATCTGTAAATCATTTAATTTTGTAATTTAGGCCCAAATAAACGCTTGCATTTTTTCCTTAGTTTTGTGCACTGTTCCATAATAACGCTTTCTAATACGAAATCTACACTTGATAAATGATGTATGTTTATAAAAAATGTTAGAAAAAAATGAAATGCTGTGGTTCTACTTTTTAATGTTTTGTTAAAAACCCTATCTAAAAATAGGCTCCACTTTTGAACTCGCTATAGAGGTTTATTATTCAAAGTTACTTCAAAGAGGAGTTAAACAGTCGACTCAATACATATAGAGGTAGATGTTCAATAGGTCGATGAGGCGGCAAGCGATGTGGTTGAGAGGTTCACGGCTCTTCGCTGCAGCAAACTTCACTTTATGTATTAAGATTTTTCATTATAATGAGGGCAGAGATACACAGTGAACCTGGCCAACACTGAGTTATAATGATGCTATACCCATAACAGTATTTGATAATACATTGCAGTATTTGTCATGAATGCCATTTAATTTAAAGTTAAAGTTGTAATTTAATGATTGTGATATCCTACTAGACAATTAGCCAAATTAAATTAGAACCCCGTAAGTGCAACGTGAGACCCACAATGGCTGTGGTTGCTGAGTTGCAGATCTATTAAATTCGAGCTGGGCGCGAGTTGCAAATTTGAGACACAAACCCGTAAACCATTTGTCGAACGTTGGATGAGTGGCCGTGAACATGATTAATTAGTCAAACCCGTAGTTACGGGTTTAGATGGAGCCAATGGCAACAGAGATTGTCATAATTATGTCACTGAAAAATGGAGGTTAGATTCCAAAGTCTTACGGGCTTCAATTACAGATGCGATCAGACCCGTATTCCAGAGATAATGCAATATTGATAAAGCCGTAAATATGATGTTCTATTACATGCCAGTTCCATTATATGTATTAACACATTTATTGCCGGGATAGATATAATACGTAATTGAAGCATGAAATAAATTATTTTATATTGCCGATTTGCAAGCTTCAGAATGTTGTGCTATTAATTCTGATACCTAACATCACTTTCCCGTCACATATAAGTACAGTAGTGTGTGTATATTTGCATTTACAGTGCTATGAATTGGATTTTACCCCTCTAGCGGTTCCTCTCTAGTACCCGTTGGCTTTTTGGCTCCATTTGTGGGTTAGGGGCTTGAACGCCAGTGAATTTGTTGCAATTTAATAGCATGATTGAAAATGTAACAGTTACGGGCTTGACAGATCAAATGATTTGCTGGCGCGCAGTTCAAATTTCCACGTCCAGTATGGCTTTATTGCACCTAACCCGCAAGTCGTTCGCGGGTAGCTTTAAGGGGACAATTTAATAGCCGGAAGTATTGAAACAAATATTTTATTTCATTGTGCGGGGGTCCTTTAATTGCTTTTGGGGGCTTGCCCTCTACCAGCCAATGAGATCTACAGACTAAAGTATGCTTTCTATTGGTTTCAGTGAAGTTTAAACAGGGTTTACGTACTATTTTTTATCATAAAAAAATACTTTTGTAATTTTTAAAACATGCTCCTTTATATGCTTATAAACAGTTGTGTCCCATGTCCCTTTAAGCACCACACTTATATGGCATATTATTATTATAAAGTTTATATGTCAGTGTCTGTTAAAATGTATTTTGCTGAGGATTTCTAAAACCTGAGCCTGCACTAGATCAACATCATATGAGTAACTCCATATAAGCCTGTTAATGTGGACCACTGCTCACAAACAATCGCACTTGTGTTCTTGTGCGCAGTAAAGTGCTGGAATCCGTCTGTAGTCACTAAAATAACATAAGACACAGCTGATGTTTTTCTTACCGCCATGAGGCAGACAGTGGCTGTGACATATTCTTTGCAATAGAGATAGTCTGGGGATTAAGTATAATTTGTTAGTAACTTCCATATTCATGTACCGCTATTTGGAAGAATTTGCAAGTTAAGAGAACCACACAAACAAAGACCAAGCAGTGCAATTTTTTAAAATTTCTATTATTATTACATTTAATTATTAAATATGTTATTATTGGTGCTTTAACTTTGTTAATGCATATATAAAGTATATATATAAAGCATTTATACTAATATGTTAATAGAAAAAAGATCCAGGGCTATATCTAATAGCACAGCTATTAAATGCATTTATTATTTACTGATCTTTTTATTTCAGCTACTTTCTCAGCAGGTTGTGGTATTTTATTACTAATAACTTGCCCGTCATAAACATATATGTTCAATCGTCTGCTCTGTCTCTCACTGTGCTGTCTCTCTCTGTGTGCGCTGTCTCTCTCTCTCTCTCTGTGCATCCTCTCTCTCTCTCTCCGTGCACCCTCTCCCTCTCTATGTGACCTGCCTGTCTCTGTGCCCTCTCTCTCATCCCCCCTCTCTCTACCCCCCCTCTCTCCCTCCCTGTCCCGCTCCTTCTCTCTCTCCCCTCCTTATCTATCTCTCCCTCTCTCTCTGCCTCCTCTCTCTCTCTCTCTCCCTCTCTCTCTCTCTCTCTCTCTCTCTCTTTCCCTCCCTCCCCCTCGGCCTCCCTCCCTCTTTCTCCCTCCCTCTTTATCTGCCTCCTCTCTTTCTCCCTCCCTCCCTCCTCCCCCTCTACCCCCTCCCTCTCCATCTCTCCCTCCCTCTTTCTCTGCCTCCCGCTCTTTCTCTCGCTCCCCGACATTCCCTCTCTTTCTCCCTTCCTCTCCACCTTCTCTCTATCTCCCTCCCTCTCTCGCTGCCTCCTTACCCTCTCTCTCTCTCTCCCCCTTCCGCTCTCTCTCCCCCTGCCTCTTTCTCCCCCTTTCTCTCTGCCTCCTCTCTCTCTATGTCAACCCCCTATCTGCTGCGCATGCACATTGCTGCAGCTGCTTTTACGATTCCCCCACAGTCAGCAAGGTGAGTAACTCCTGCGCAGAACGCATCTCGCAAGCGTTATTATTATGTTTTATGTTTCAAGCTCCAGCAAATTCCGTAGTGCTATGAGCACAATAAACAATGGATAGACATTTCCACACATTAAAAGGTAGATAATACAAGAGAGTACATGTATACATACACAATTACAGGAGATGTTGGCCTTGCTCTCGGAAGAGTTTGCAGTTTAAGAATTTACAGGTGATAGAAATATCAGGTAAGGGGATCAAAGATGATGGAGAGGAATGCTAACCAGAATGGGTCATTTAGTATGAATACTAGGAGAAAATTTTATAGAGCGAGGTAGATAAAGTCCAAAGAATGGGGGATGACCTTGAGAAGTCCTGCAGGCGAGGTGAGGCTAAGAATTTGAAAATTATTCTTGAGTAGCCAGTGTAGGTACTGGCGGACAGGGCAACAGATGATGAGCACTTGGTGAGGTGGGTGAGTCTGGCTGGAACATTCAGGATGGACTGGAGTGAGGATAGGTGATTTAATAGAAGGCCAATTAGGATAGAGTTTAAAAAGTCAAGGTGTAAGATTATGAGGCATGGATTAGTGTCTTGTGTGAGGAAGAAGATGCTACTTAATGAGCTTCCATTAATCCTGTTTAAATCAAAGGCATTTACGTTCTCCTTCCAAATATAGAAGTAGATTGGCATAAATTGAAACAGTAGATTCCCAGCAGCATAAATTGAATCTAAAACTAATAAACTAAGAGGTTTGGGTTAACTACCTGTAAGTGTAGTTCTGGTGTTGAATATAGCAAATGTAAAAAAAAAAATCATAAAAATAGAATAGGCCAGAAAAAAAAGTAGAACCATGGAAAATCCACTGGAATTTCTATTTAAGTCAATATTTTATTTATAAAGTTCAGACAAGCACAGTTCCATTTGTTGCTCACTGAAAGTTAGAGTACAGTGGTTTCAGTAAAGATCCATGATGGATATAGTGGGACTAATGGCAAACATTGGCAGCATACCAAAATAAGACTTCTTAGGTTTAATTGATTCAGCAGTGCTAATAAAATCTGGTTAATTTGGTTTATTTTGCCTCTAGACCTAAAGCCTCACACTATGCCAATATGCTAATATCATATAACATGCTCTCCCACCTACCTTGTCTACACCCATCCACCTACGATTTGTGTAATTTTATAGCGCATGTTTACCACCATCCCATTCATTTCCCACAGCTTGTACACCCACGGACTTAATCACTAATTAACTCTCTACTCTATTTTCAATTACTTGCCAAGCACGTGTTTCTTCCTTTTAATAACTTCACCTATTATTTCATTAATTTCATTAACACCAAAACAATAATAATAATATCACCTATGCAGAGGTAAGACTTCTAATCACCATCAATTATTCTAATAAATAAGATTCTAATATATAGAAGTCAATACAATTAGCAAGTGTAATACAATTAAGTAAAGAAGAAAAGAAAAAAGACACTCTATCTCTTATTGAACACCCCCAGGAATTGGATATAAGTATGAGTGAGAGAGCAATTAAAATTGTAATCTATTAGTGTATATTAAAACAAAGAGAAAAAAAAACGATGATTAAAAGATAAAAACACGGCCACGTCTGATACTGTTGTCAGATAACTATTATGAGGGGTATGGGTTTTCACTTTTATAAATTGCTTTGGAAAAAAGCACCATGTACGTAAGATTTTAAACTCAAAGACAGGGACCTCCATGTGTTTGTTATTGTATTTTTTTCTTTGTAATTAATCTCTGTATAGCGCTACGGAATATGTTGGCACGTTATAAAAAACAGTAATAAATAATACGGCTGAGATCGGCAGTGGGAAAGAATAGTAGGGTTCATGGTCCAAGGTTAAATCCATTGTATCAACAAAGTAAACCACATATTATAGTTCCCTAATCCAACAAGATTTTATACTATTGAATTTTTCTTGGAAATTTTTACTTAAGATGCCCCATGCCGGCAATGAGGTGCATGACTCTGTATTGACAACGATCCAAACGATCCATTACTCATTCATAAGTTCACGTGGCAGGATTCAGCTTCTAGAAATGATGTTGGGAAATAGATGGACCCTTACAGGGCACCAACCTATCAGCAAACGAGAAAACAAACAATAATGGATGTGTTCAAACAAATCCTACAAGCTACCAAATGGAGTAAAAATATCAAGAGTTTTTGGCGACATCATTAAAAATGGGACAGCACAACAAAATAGCATGTTTAGACAAACATAATGAAAAG
Source organism: Discoglossus pictus (assembly GCA_027410445.1). NCBI lineage: Eukaryota > Metazoa > Chordata > Amphibia > Anura > Alytidae > Discoglossus > Discoglossus pictus. The sequence goes on along the minus strand of CM050165.1, from coordinate 414,313,962 downwards.
CTGTCCTGGTCTTAGTGGCAATTAAAACTTATCCCTCTACTTTTCCTCTGTTTGGATAACTTATTTTTCAGAATTATACACAATCAACTTATGCTAAAGAATTATTATTATTGCATAATAAAATTCTTATAAAAGACCATTTACGCCAACAGGGCAGTAACTCAATAAACTCAAATAATTTAACTTATTCCATAGTGTATTTCTTTCATTTTGAAGAACTGAATAGCTTGCTTCCAAATAGAAGAACACAAACAATATAATATCAAAGACTAAATAATACTTTTATATTTTGAATCAATAAAAATAAGCCAATATTCATATGCCTTCAAACCTCTACAGATATGGGCTAAATTCAATTATTTGAAAAAAAAATGAGTGATTTGAAAACAAACATTTTCAGTTCTGAATTTTGCTTATTCAAGAAAGGATAAAACTTCATAGAATAGATGTTGACCAAACAGTTTCTGTTTTCTTTAGTTATGGATTTTGAACATTTAAATTTATACTGGCAAAAATCCATTCTCAGTTTATACTGTAAATATTGCAAACATGCCAATAGATATCCTAATTGTGCTGAATTTAAACTGCTTGGTGAAAACTAAATTGCCTAATGTATAATATATTACATTACTGTGCTTTATCTAGTTGAACTGGGATCTGTTTATTGAAGATCATTGTTTTTTAATGTTATATTCTAATTCCTGCAAGTAGAATTGTCATTTTTATGGATTTGAGAAACTTTTAAAAAGTTACTATAAATTGCACAAGTCATTTTCTTTCTAAACAAATAATTCTGTTCTCAAGACTGTTTTTCTTAGTATGCAAATTAGTGGTACAATATCTTTCATTAATGTGAGACACCCATTACAGTACACAACTGCATGGAATGAATCATAACATAGGGTAGCTTACTCATGAAAAACACAGAGACTAAATAATAAACTAGAAGTGGAGGCAGTGACAGATTTTATTTTCCTGAGATCCAAGACGTTTGCACTGGGGAAGAAAGCTATGGTAAGCTTGGACAAGCTAGTAAAAAGTAAAGATATTACACTATCACCAAAGGTCCACATAGTTTGAACTATGGTATTCCCAGTAGTAACATACGGATGTGAGAGCTGGACCATAAAGGAGTCTGAGCACCATAGAATTGACGCCTTTGAATTGTGGTGTTGGAGAAAACTGCTTCCTTGGACTGCAAGACGATCCAATATATGAATACTAAAGGAAAGCAAGACAAACTATTCACTGGAAGGTTTGATCATGAGGCTGAAGCTCAAATATTTTTGCCTTATCATGAGACGGTAGGATTCCCTAGAGAAGACTCTGATGCTGGGAAAGATTGAAGGCACACAAAGACGGGGACGGCAGAGGCGGGATGGACAGATGAGATCATTGAAGCAATGAACATAAACTTGATGGAGCTCAGAGGGGCAGTGTCTGACAGATGTGTCTGACATGCTGTAGTCCATAGGGTCATTTAGAGTCAAACACAACTAAATGACTAAACAATAGCAACAGTTAATTAGCAACCAATGTCAAAAATGTTTCCACTCAGAGGAAGATATGCATATCTCAACAATTATTTAACTTAGAAAAATGGCTAGTACAATATGTGATAAGTTTTTACCCAGAGTTTCAAACATGAAGTAACACATTTGCAAAAACATTTAAAAGACCAGCTTCTAAATATGACAAATTGTTTTCTTTGCCAGGGCTGAAAAATATTATCTAAATTCCAGTACAGATTGCTTTTTTGTAGGGAGTAATTTATTTCCCCATAGTGCTCCATAACTCAACAGTACACACTGACATTTCCTAATTAGATTTATTCAGCGTGACGTCTTGACTTTGTTCCAAAAGCAGTTTGTGCAGGAACACAATGTGTTTTAACCCTTGCAGCACAGATGTCCATTTAATATTTACAACCTGTATTTTTAAAATGCATGATAGCAAATTAGTAACTTCATATTTGATGCCTCACCTTTTTTGTTGTTTAGTACAACTGAAATCAAGCATAGTTATCAAATGTTTCAAATAAACAGTGACTCTCACATACTATAAAGAGGTAAAAAATAAGGCTGGGGGCAATTAAACATGATTTTTTTGTCTATTTTTTGATTTATTGTTAAAGTATATTTTTTGTGCAAAACTTTTGTATAAACATGCACTTTTTTCCATAGAAAATATGGAAATACTATAGCCCTTTATTTTTGGGAATACTCTCTTGAAACTACTTTGCTTTTCTGAGCATTTTAATATTAGATTTGCGCAATGCAATCATTCTCCCATATCTTTTGGTTGCGTATAATTTAAATATATATTTTTTACTAAATATATGTGTAGACTACCATGGAAGTTCATGATAATTTCTTTGTTATGTTTGCTTACCCAGCTATTTCTTTCTTTTCTTCTAGGCAGCAGTTCTGTTTATGAAAATGTATAGCTGCAGTGACCCCCATAGGGGAAATTCACTAAAATGTATCTTCATCATGGTATTCACTAAGATTAATTATTCAAATGAGGTATTTCTTACACCACCTATGTGCTGTAGTAATTGTAACTGAGCATTCACCTTAATTGTCATTGAACTAGAACTGCGATTACGCACGCACTACTTACATTTTATTGATTCTTTAAAACTAGATATCAATACAATTTACCTAAAAAAGTTTTGACTACCTTTATTATTGAATTATATTTCTATTTTATTATAAATCCCTTGTATTAAAATAGGAATTGTACAGTTAGTCAAAACTCTTTTAGTGTATCTTGAAGTGAATAACCGATTTTAAAATTTGGTAGAGGGCTGATATCGCTCTTTTGCCCGCCATAAGTTAATTGATTGTTGTCGTAAACTACCGCCCCACAAAATCGACTACACAAGCTAGGAACCGGCCCCACGCTGATTAGAGGCAGTAACCTCGAAATAGCTGTCTGTGGGTAGGTTGCTTGTGCATAATCCATCCTGTGCTTTGCTTGAAGCCGTGTAATACAGCAGGCATATGCTTAAAGGAAACCACTTTACCATTTAAAATGGTATAGAATTACAAGAGCAAAGCATTTGTGGGCACATTTGTATGTCCCTTCCCAGGTTCCAAGAATGCATTGGAAGAACTATATTTCCTGGAATTCTGGGCAGGAAACAAGTTTTTTTTGCTACTCGCATTCCAATTACGAGTTATCGGCACAAAATCACTGTGGTTGGCAAAAACTATCTACTCCTTTGATCTTTCAAGTCTGTAAGTGTTACCAGTGCTAAAGATGCAAAATCCATATTTAATTACAACAATTCAACAAGCCCGCAGTTGTTTTCAAACCCGTAAAAAGTCCTAGATAGGACCCGCACGTGGGTTAAACACCTGTTTGTAACACTGCAAAAGCAAATAAATCATTACTACTGTACTTAAAAATTGTCTCAAGTTTGCAAATCTGCAAGAAAAAAAATATTTGTTTATGTTTTATTTCCGTGTTATATCAATTTCGGGAATCAAGGAATTAATACATATCATGGAACTCGGATGGACTAGAACAGTTGATTTATTGATTTTTATTGATTTCTACATTTCTGTATTGCAAGTCTGATTTCAAATCAGACTTCTAAACACTAATTGATTGTAGTTTAAACTCCATCTTTTACTGACATCATGATGACGGTCATTTACTATTGGTTCTGATTAATTTGTAACTTATGGGCTTGGCTAATTGATCATGATCATGCCCTGAAATGCTACTTATGGGTTCATGGTTTGCGTGTTGGGGCTGTTAGTCTGTAATTGCAAACTTGAGTTAATTAAATACATCTATATATGTAACCCACAGCCAAAAGTTCAGTTTGAAGGTAATTACGGGCTTGCAATTAAATACGGGCCACAGTCAGCCAAAACATTAATTTTAAGATTTATTATTTTATGCTTATAGCTTAAATTATCCTTAAAGGGCATACAACCAGCATTGATTGTGGAGCATCATAGATCAGCCAACCTCTTCTTCTGAGGCTTACCAGGGACAAGAGTCTAAGACTGGGCCAGACAATTAGTGGATTTGGCTCCAAATCAGGATTCCTGACTCCGTTTCTCAGCTTCTTGACTGTCTAGTGCAAGTTAACTTTTTAAACAGGGCACAAACAAAATAATTTTGCACCCCAGCTGTTTAAAATGTAAACTTGCACTAGTCAAGAAGCTGAGAAAAGGAGCCAGGAATCCCGATTTGGAGCCAGATCCACCTATTGCGTTGCCATCAGATTCTCCTACTTTAATATATACAGTATTGTGTATTAATCCATACCGGAATAATACAGCAAGCATGTGCTTAGAAGGAGCATGTTTGAAATGGTATTTGAATTAAAGGGCGAATCCTTTGTGGGCACAATTGCATGTCCCGGCCCGGATGCCCAGATTCCCGGGTTAACTTGTTTTAGATGTTCAAATGTGAACACAAATGTACTATTTATTCACTGTACTACTGTACGTTGGAGGTTTCTATCGCTCTTTTGCCCACCATAATTTAGATGATTGATGTGCTTAACTACCTCCTCATAAAATCTACCACACAAGACAGTGCTGTCTGTGGCTAGGTTTCCTAGCTTGTCCTTTATCCATCTTGGGCTTTGCTTAAAGCTGTGTAATACAGCAGACATATACTTAAAATATGCCATGTTTAAAATGGTGTTTGGATTAAAGAGCCAAGTCATTGTGGGCACATTGCCTGCCCAGGTTCCCAGAATGTGGTGTAATAACTGTATTTCTATGAATTCTGAACTTGTTTTAGATATTCAAATGCGGATACAAATGTGTTTATTTAATATATATTTACAGTATATATATATATATATATATATATATATATATATATATATATATATATGTGTGTGTGTGTATATATAAAAAAGTGTAAAGCTCCTCCCTCTGGGTGTGGCCTTAGGTCACAGCTATGAAACACTGCACCATGCATGCATGAGAAAAAAAGAAAGAGAGGGGGCAGTTCAAGAAGATGAGAAACTAACTCCCAGGGCTTCATAGAAGTAAGTCAAGTGCAAATTGTATGACAATTGCATTGTTGAATTTAAAATTAATTAATCTAGTTAAATGTCTACCTCGTTTCCCTATACACATTACCTCTTCACGTTATATTCCTTTTAATGAAAATAACATAATGAAAGGTTATAACCTCCATAAACCTTCAATGCTTCTTTCAATAAGCAGCAATAGCCGCGTCTATGCTCAAGCTTCAAAACCACTTCTTGATGGATTGTTATTAATGGACATAACAGAGTAGGAATTGCAATGAAAAATAGCCAGCCAGTTTTTTTCATTATTCAGTAGATGTGTAATTCAACGAGAAATCAATTACAGACACAGACAGCTGCTTTGGTTTGCTTCTGAGAATGTCTCTTCCCCTCAAGTCAGGTCTACAGTACCATCGCGATACCGCGCTTATCTCTTCGCCTCCAGCAACAATAGTGAAGCAGGAGACCGTTTTAATAGTGATTTTACTAATTGCTTCAATTGCCTCAGGTGCTCACTTGTAGTGTATATATTATGATGAGAAATATTGTGAATCTTATCGGCTATTTAGTGGATTTAGCAGGAGAATACATATATGTTAAGCATCAGTCTTAAAGATATAAAAATAAACAAACATATAAAATGTAAGTTTCCAAAGCTATTTGGTTTTGCAGCATTTGAGAGATCTTACCATTGTACGATTCCCTGAAAGCCTGCTGTTCTTTTGTAGATTATTTGTAAAAAATACAAAAAACTGCACAAATAGCAATAATCTGTTCAGTGGTAATATTTTGGCTGCGGGGCATGCAGTTATTGATCAACGTGCCATGTGATTTGATCCAGAGAAAGGATAAAAACTACATTGAAACACTGTCAACTGTTTAATCTGGGGGAAAATAAATTCCTTCATGACCCATACATTGACAACTCCCTGAATCTATATTACTTTTACTGTTCTAAGTAGGAGCCAGATTAATTTGGGGGGGATACGGCTCATTGTATACAAAGGCCGTAAAATAGCGTATATATACATACATACAAACATAGAACAATCGGGGGGGGGGGGGGTTGTCCCCTCATCCCCCCCAGTTCCTATATCCATGTAAGTCAATAATCATTCATATATGCTCATTTATCTATCCCATTTAGTAATATATTTATTCTGCTGCCACCACCTCCTTAGACAGCAAGTTCCATGATCTGACTGCCCTACCTGTGAATATTCTTTCATTTCTAAAGTCTTCTTTCCTCTAATCTGAAGCACAAATAGCAATAATCTGTCCAGTGGTGATATTTTAGCCGCAGGTGATGCGGTCAGTATTGACTTGAAAATATGATGGAATCATCTAATTCCATTCCAGTTTATTGTGTGGTTCTTATTCATGGAGCTTGGCCTGTGATTTCTAACCTGTTCGGCAAGGACCCACTAGACTAAGTTTAACACCGTGAACTCAAGGAAACTCAATTATATTCAGGCTCACCGGATAAACCTAAATCATAGTCTGTCTCTGGGACCTTGACGAGTGGGTTAAGAATCAATGAGCTTGCGTTCAAAGCAAATCACATAATATGTGATTGTATAAATAATAATGTGGGAATTGTTTATGAGGTTTGGCACCCAGTGTATACTTATAGGACTGTCATTATTATAAAAAGTTTGACATCTGATCGTAAATACAAGACAAAGGTAGACGGGAGTGGATATATAGGTGGTGCTCTGCACATCGGCCAGCCAAGATATGGTGACCTAATGGTCTACTGCCACCTGTCTATAGTAACCCCCCAACAATGCCCACAATGTAGTCCGGTTGGTGGTCTGTTTCTTATTTTTATTGTTATTGTTATTATTATTATTATTGCTCTATGGCTTCACTATGAAGTGGGTTTCCTACTTCTGCAGGATACTCAGAAGCTGATATAAAACATTACTATTTCTACACTCTTCCGGCAAGCAAAGTGACTTCACTGAAACTTTTAGCAGGTTTAGTCTTCCTGTAGAGAAACAGAGAAAGAGTGTTGAAATAATTGTAGGGTAACTATGAAACCAGAGAGTTGTGAATTGTTGGAGTTTTGAGGGTGAAACAAGTTTGAGGCTTTTCCTGACAATACTTTTACATAGTTACATAGTTACATAGTAATTAAGGTTGAAAAAAGACTTTCAGTGCATCAAGTTCAACTTTTTACGATCTCCTCTGATCTGCAATATGTGGGTTAGTTATTAATTAATTAGTTGTTAATTCATTATTATATTAATCAATTATTTAATTTTTTTAAAACATTTTGTTTTATTATTTTTTAATCCAGAGGAAGGCAAACAGAAAAAAAAAAACAAGTGAAACTTAGCCAATCATCTCAAAGAAAAAAATAAAATAATTCCTTCCTGACCCCAGATACTGGCGATCAAATTTCTCCCCGGAGAATACTCTCTCTCTAATTATCCAGGATAACCCTGAATTCCCTTTTTAATTAGAAATAAATCAGTCCCCTTTTAAAGTTATCTATCGAATCTGCTGTCACCTCCTCTTTTGGTAGAGAATTCCACAGATTAACCACCCTTACTGTGAAGAACCCTTTTCTTTTATTAAATTTAAAATGCCCATCCACTAATTCTTTTGAAGGACCACTGGAATCATAAATATATTCTTTAGAAGAACTGCACTGGAAAATAAATAAAATATATTTTTTAGTATGTAAAAAATAATACAGTCTCTAATTTAAAACACTTTATATTCAATGATATCAATTATGCTATCTACAACTTTCTGAGTAGGTAATAGACTTTGAATAGAGATCGGAAGCTTCTAGTGATGTCATTAAATCTACTGGAAAGCCCATTAGTTTGCAAGGCAAGCCCTGCTGAGAAAGTATTAAATAGTATATTCTCAGAAAAGATTGTATAGAAAAAAGGGCAATTTTAGAAAAAAAATATAAAATATGTAGGCTCTATGAATTTAGAGGAAATATATTTAATATATTAAACATGTTTTAATTAATAGAGATAAGTTAATCGTAGTCTACTTGGCTGACACAATTTTATAAGGTTATTATTAATACTTGGAACATGAAAATATACTTACAAAATACATATAGTTGTACAATATCCCAATAGCTTCAAAACGTCTGTTGTATCAAACTGACATTTATTATTATGGTAGGTGTAGGTTATGTAGAAATGAGAGGTGTCTGCACAGACTATAAAAACTCAAGATGTCATATCTGCTGAACTAATGTTCCTTCTGAATGATACAATTATATAAAAAAATCTAAGACATAACCGATGTGAGGTGCTACCCATGTGATTATGTGACGTTTGTTATTAATAGACACCAAAAGAGATCAAGTGGAACTCTATAGAGATAGTTTTCTTACAAATGAAAAATAGAAAACTAACTTGATAGTTTTCAAAGAGCATAGCCGAGCACATAGCATTGCCTCGGGGAGATATATGAAGCAAAAATGATTTCAAATATAGACAAAATGGTTTAAAATACTTGTCAGATATAGTTATTGTTGATTAGTGCTCTCACTGACCCTTTGTTAATGTCCTGACACAAAGGTAGATTCCATGAGAGTGCAGTTTTTACTGAAATAGGTAAATCACTATTTCGTGTAGAAATTTTAATTTTCAAATTGTGATGTTAGTTTTAAGCAATAAAGACTCCTTTAAAAGTTGTTGATAGCAAATTCCTCCATGCATATTTCTGTATTTATTACATATTTTCAAATTCAGCAGAATAAAAAGCCAGGTAAAATAATGTCGTACCTGTCATACTGATAATGTTATAGTAGCAAGATGAAAACACGCCTGCGTGAATTGGATTATGCAGGTAGGACGACAATGACACTGCAGAAACAAAAAACATGCTTATCAGTTTTATATCACAACAGTCCATGGTAGAACATTTCATGACTTTTTGGACACTGCATAGTTATAAAAGTATGCAAGACATCTTTCTGAATGCTTTATACCTGGGATTTTAAAGCTTGTCAATTATTTCTCTCAATTCCTGTTCTCATGTGATGTTTCATTTCTCTGCTATCCACAATGTAACATAATAATTGAGGTTGAACATGGGAATAAATCCAGCAAAATACTGCCTCCATTGATCAACATGTAATGTGATTTGATCCAGAAAAAGGACAACAATTACATTATAACATTGCCAATTGTTTAATCTGGGGGGAAATAAATTCTTTCTTCACCCTACATTGGCAATTGCCTGAATCAATAACATATTCAATACTAAGTCAATCCGTATATTCACATATACTCATTTATCTAAACATATATTACTTTTTTGGACCACACGTTCCATGATTTGGCTTCTCTTTCCTCTAATCCATTGGTAGTCAAACCTGTTCCCTACCGACCACTAGTGGCCAATTTAAGCTTTCATGGTGGGTGGACGGCAGGGTATTCACTAGGTGGTGTGGCTGACAAGTGTTACTTGGCTGGTTGGACAGCTGGTGAGAGCCTAGTGACAGCAGCCAAGACCGGATCACTATCTAGTAAGTACAGGGCGATACATTGCTAGGGTCTTATGATTTATGTAGCAAGAAATTAGATAAATTGAGTTACTGCAACACCGCTTGGCGGTAAGGACATTTTACCATCAACAAATTTTACAATTAAAAGGTTGAAGATCCCTGCTCTAACCTGAAAAGCCCTCTTTTCAGATGTTATCTTCTTGGTTAAATCAATTCCATTGACTAAGCTTATAATGATCTTCAATGTATTAATATGTATTATATGTGAATATCATAACATCTCACAGGATTAATTTCTAATTAATCTTGTTGGCCTTCTCTGAACCTTTTCTAGCTCAACAATGTTCGTTCTTCTTAAATGTGTTAGAAATGATCATACCCCATATTCATCTGAAGGGCCTTAGTTGTTATTTATATATAGTACATTTTCTTCCCTTCATTTATGTCACAATTAAAATATGCAATTTAAATTTGTTTTTTTGCACATTGAGATACATTTAAGGAATTCCTCTTGAGTAGAATCTTTACCAACCATGTCCCAATACATGTTGTGACAGATTGATCCTGACAAAAATAGCTCCTTATCTTTTTATTGAACTTTTTCCTCACATTGTGGAACTAGCTGTCTCTACATGTTTTGTTGGTGACGTTTAAATACCTATTCTGTGTTCAGCCAGAAGGTGGCTGACCTAGAGACACTTGCTGTAAAATGACTGATAAAGCCCTAGGCTGATTAGTTGGACTCTCTCGCTATTCTGTTTAAGGGTTTGGGATTTACTTCCTTCCTCTTACACAAAGTCAAGACACATTCTAACCTGCCTGGAAGCCAAGATCTTGATGGACTGATTGAACTTTTACACCAAACAACCATAACTTAAGACTCTGTGGTACTGCTTCCTTATCCACAACAATAATACATGTAGTTTTAGCAAATACTGCATTTCATCATGTATTAAATAACATATGGTTATAATTATTATTATTATTATTGTCCTCCAAACATACCCATTTTTTCAAACTGCTACGGGTCTCGCATTGTGAATTGTCTAATTGTCTCGTATTTGTGGATGCTAAGTCCGTAAATTTTGCGGTCGACGTGGGAGCCTCCACCTCCGCAAATGCGGCCTCTCGCTTTGCGAGGGTTCGCATTTGCGGCCCTAAAGTCTGCAGATGCTGGCAAGGAGCACCAAAGGCACTCCTTGCCAGCAACTGCGGCCCTTGCTTTGCGAGGGCCGCAGGCTCGCTATGCGAGCCTGCAGCGTTAGCAACAACCCGCAATGCTCTCAACTATATATGTGATATATATATATATATATATTTATTTTTTGATATGTTAAAAGATTAATTTATAAATACATTAATAGATGGTGTGACTACAGATTCTAATCTCCTGGGCATTCTAGGCTGTGCAATTTAGTGTGAATGTTTACAAAGAATTTAGGTTGCAACAAGAGGTATTCTGAAAGAGTATTTTGGGTGTAAGGTTCACTTTGATGTTAATAAGGCATCTATAGGAAAGTTTCAGTTTGGATCATTTGAGTATATTTTGTTGTGTTTGTTAGTTAAAGAGATGTTAATTAGCTGCCTGTAATTGAGGGTAGGTGTTGGTGATCTTTACACCTAGATACCAGAGACTTTTTAAAATTATGTTTCTAATGAGGTTTGGGTAATATGTTGGCTTTTTTGAAGTACAAAACTAATAATACTGAATCACATCACTTTATGTTTGCAAAATAACTCATATTACTGTGACATACGGAAAAAAACATATTCGATCTAACAACTCTAACAAATGGTAAGGTTTTTTTGGATTTTTATACTGGTAACCAAATTTGCAACTTGTAAAAACAGAGATTTGGATATAATCATCTTCTTAACAATCATTTTCACTTAGATTTTTGATGTGCCTGTTTCTTTACTCCAAAAGCCTTAGGTTTACACAAAAACTTGGTATACCCCTTTTCTTTCAAACAGCATTCATTAATTTAGATTTAAAACCAATTCAATAGGCTACTTTGCATTCTATCTCTCCATATGTGATTTTATCATGGTATGTAATGATTGCCACCTTGTTTGTCAATGTCTTCTTTAGAATCTTCTGCATCTGTGTCATTAACTTACATTTGTTGAGGTGGAGGATAGAAAGCAAATGCATGGATATATACAGTTTAATAAGGTTTGCATCTTAGTCTTCCAATTAGCAATCCTACCTGCTGTTAATATCCAAACAGTGCAACCAATACAGTATTATCAGACAAATAATAAAGTAGTATAATGCAGTGCATTTTGTTACTGATCCATGAATTCAGAATGATGCATTGGGGATAATACTCTAAAGAAGGAGCTTATGGTGGTGGTGGGGGCGGAGGGCAGCAGCCCAAGACCCAATGTCCTCGGAAAATAAACATCTGAAAGGAGGGATGTGGGAGGCTATGGAAAGTGGGATCAAACTGGACCATGGTGGCACACAGGAATTGATCCCCTCCTCCGGGCAAATGTCTTCCTCCTTCTCTTATGATGACTTTTCTTGGCAGTCATTATATGATTGTCAGTTTTCTCAGCCATCTTCCTCTTGGCTTTGTAGTCATCACAGCAGTGCTTCACACTCTTGACATCCCTAAAATGAACTCCCACATTGCTGTCCTCTGCTGCCACCTCTCTCCATACCCTTGACATTTGACCATCTCTGACCACTCTGCATCCATGAAGGCTATATGACAGGTTGCCTCCTGGGAGTAATGGGAGCACCATGTTTCTTCTCAGCCTCAAGACCTCCTAACTGTGCCTGGAGATCTGGAACTCCCTGTGCTGGCCCTGAATTTGCTGCCGTGAACATGATCAATTAGTCAAACCCGTGGTTACAGGTTTAGACGAAGCCAATAGTAAAAGAGATCATCATCATTACGCATTCCAGAAATAATGCAATATTAAATAATCAATAAATATGATATTCTAGTCCATGCGAGTTCTATTATATGTATTAACATGTTGATTGCCAAGATCGATATAACAGGGAAAATAAACATAAAATATATTATTATTTATTGCAGATTTGCGAGCTTGAGAATTTTGTGCTATTAATTTTTATACCTAACATCACTTTCCCTTTAATTTACAATCCAGTATTTTGTTTATATTTGTACTTACAGTGCTACGGACAGGACTTTAACCCCCTTGTTGGTCCTCTCTAGTTCCCGTAGGCTTTTGGCTTCATTTGCTGTTTACAGATTTGAACCAGTGCGTCCTTGGGCTTCGTAACATTTTAATAGCGATTTGCGATAGTAACATTTACGGGCTTGACAGATCAAAGGCTAGTTTAGATTTTGACAGCCTGTAGGGATTTTCCAGCTCTAACCAGCAGATCTTTGAGGGTAGCTGAAAGAGGCCAATTTACGAGCTACGGTTTCTAAAGTTGGAGCAATTTAATGGGGCTGAAGGACCATTGTGAGTGCTCATAATCTCCCTTACGTGACAGACCCCCTGACTATGTAAACTCATGTTCCTTTGTGAGCTAGCTTGTGTACATTTAAAGTAATAGCTTAGTAAATGTTCTCATAAGAACTCCAATAGGGCCGAATCATGCTTATTGGGATCCATTAAATAAAAATAAAAAAATAAAAAAACAACACTATTTACTTATTTAGACTTGTAGCTTGCAACAACTTAAATAGCGAGATTTCATACTGCAAGCAGTGTTTCATTAAAGATTTCAGTTTAAATCCTCATACCAGCTCTCTGTGGTCCTAGAAAACTGAGTCTATTTCTAATCATATTTGGCTCAGATTGCTACGGGACATGTGGATAACATTATACCTAACCTGTTTCGTTCTGAGCAGCACAGTTTAATCTGCCAAATTCATAAAAAAGGGATATATTTTCATTGTTCACTGTGTGCCACCACAGAAAAAAAATAACTGTGTTTCTCGGTTGGTTTAATGACTTACGTCATCAGATGAACCATTCTGGCGCCTCCGATATTAGTCATTATTAATAGCAGTTCGTAATAAGGATAATTTAATCAGGTGCTGATATACCCTGCCAACACGCCACAGCATATCCAAACAATCAGCATGCAATTTTTGTCTTGCTGTAGCTTCCTCATGACTGGAGGCTATTATTTTTGACAACTGATGGCGCTGCCATGTTATTTTTCTACAAGTATAGATTGTTCAGATGCTCTAGATAGTTAGGGATTAGTAGCATGATCCAGTGATAAGCTTAATTTGTTCAGGTGTTGTGAATACTCTGCCAAGTCACCTAAGTAGTTCCTGACATTCAACTTGCTATTATTATCGTGCTGCAGTATTCTGATGGCTAGAGGCAAGCTTTTGTTCTAAATTGTATTTTAAATCAATCTCCTCAAGTGAGGAGCTCAAGCATATATATATTCCATGAAATATAAGGCCAGTTTTCGGACCTATAAACAATTTTTGGTGAAAGGCAAAATGCTTTTGTCTGTATTATATTCTAAATAACTATGCTTGATAATGTTTAAATAAAACTAGCAAGAAAAAACAATTGCAGCATAAAAACAAAACAAACTTTCATAGTTTTTGTAGTTATTTTTTTTATTTCAGTATACCTTTTCTCAAGAACAAAATTAGAGGTGCTCAATCTGAGAAACGGACAATACCTTAAGTAGGTCTGGTTACCTACTCAGAGATCAACCTCTTTTAGCTAACTTGTGCCCTTCACAGGGAGAAATATCCAGACGTACATCAGTCTGGTCTCACTCAGAAGATCCAGTCCCGAAATACCAGGCAAGTGAAATGAGAAAAATATATACATAAAACTATTATTATTATTATTTATTTTTTTAGAAATTGAAAACAGAAAATTGGCATGTGCGTATGTATTCACCCCCTTTGTTATGAAGCCCATAAAAAGCTCTGGTGAAACCAATTACCTTCAGAAGTCACATAATTAGAGTAATGATGTCCACCTGTGTGCAATCTAAGTGTCACATAAACTGTCATTACTTATACACACCTTTTTTGAAAGGCCCCAGAGGCTGCAACACCTAAGCAAGAAGCACCACTAACCAAACATTGCCATGAAGACTAAGGAACTCTCCAAACAAGTAAGGGACAATGTTGTCGAGAAGTACAAGTCAGGGTTAGGTTATAAAAAATATCCAAATCTTTGATGATCCCTAGGAGCACCATCAAATCTATCATAACCAAATGGAAAAAACATGGCACAACAGCAAACCTGCCAAGAGACGGGACCCGCCAAAACTTACGGACCGGGCAAGGAGGGCATTAATCCGAGAGGCAGCACAGAGACCTAAGATAACCCTGAAGGAGCTGCAGAGTTCCACATCAGAGACTGGAGTATCTGTACATAGGACGACAATAAGCCGTACGCTCCATAGAGTTGGGCTTTATGGCAAAGTGGCCAGAAGAAAGCCATTACTTTCAGTAAAAAAAAAATTGCATGTTTTGAGCCATCAAAGAAAATGCTATGTCTGGCTCAAACCCAACGCATCACATCACCCAAAGAACACCATCCCATTTTCTCATCCGCCTGGGACCAGGAAACTGGTCAGAGTTGAGGGAAAGATGGATGGTGCTAAATACAGGGATATTCTTGAGCAAAACCTGTACCACTCTGTGCATGATTTGAGGCTAGGACGGAGGTTCACCTTCCAGCAGGACAATGACCCCAAACACGCTGCTAAAGCAACACTTGAGTGGTTTAAGGGGAAACATGTAAATGTGTTGGAATGGCCTAGTCAAAGCCCAGAACTCAATCCAATAGAAAATTTGTGGTCAGACTTAAAGATTGCTGTTCACAAGCGCAAACCATCCAACTTGAAGGAGCTGGAGCAGTTTTGCAAGGAGGAATCAGCAAAAATCCCAGTGGTAAGATGTGGCCAGCTCAAAGAGACTTTTTCAAAGCGACTTGGAGCTGTGATTGTCGCAAAAGGTGGCTCCACAAAGTATTGACTTTAGGGGGTGAATAGTTATGCACATTGGCTTTTTCTGTTATTTTGTCCTATTTGTTGTTTGCTTCACAATAAAAAAAAAAAACATCTTCAAAGTTTTGGGCATATTCTGCAAATTAAATGATGCAAATCCTGAAACAATCCATGTTAATTCCAGGTTGTGAGGCAACAAAACACGAAAAATGCCAAGGGGGTGAATACTTTTGCAAGGCACTGTGTATATATAGACACAGACCCACATATTTATATATTTATTTTTTCTATACATTCTATATTTTATGTATGCACTGCATTGGTGTTGGCCGGAGTTCAAGTTTAAAAATAAAAAATTGTGCCCGCCCCCATCTGGTGAGGGGGGGGGAGGGGCAGATTTTGCACCGGGCCCTCAATGGACTGGATACATCCATGTATAATTTATTATTCTTGTTAACCACTCATGGGGCCCCATTCAATTATGATTTGGACAATTAAAAAGGCTCTGTATAAGCGCTGAGCATATTTTTTTACAGAAGTTTTTAGTTAGTGAGCTTCTATCCAAGAGAAAGGTCTTCACTAACTAAACACTTCTGTAAAAAATATGCTCTGTGCTTATATTGAGCCCTATTCAATTGGCCAAATCGCAATTGAATGAGGCCCAAGTTTTTTTTTTAGAAAATGGTAATTTCCACACTAGTTTCATGGCAGTTTTATTGCTGTGAGCAATTTGCCTTGCTGCATTATATATCTTTAATTAGTGTTGTATGATGTGTGTTAAAGTAAGAGGCATGGATGACTATTATGTCTCCAACTAGCTTGGACCTTGTGGGCCTCTTATTATATTATGTATGGTCATAGTGAATGTTTTTGCAAGCTTTTATTCTTCTATTAGCTTATTATCAACAATTCTGCTTAAGTGCCTTTTTTGCCACCAGCACAGCCATCCAAGTACACTTCAGCTGAATCTATCTCGTTGTGTATGCGCAGTGCTAGCAAGTAGCCTCTAGATGGGGCCGTTCCGGTTTCTGGGAAGGCCTATAATTTTTTCCCCCTCGATGTGGTGCAACTCAACGGCGCTGAATCGACAGAAAGGCCATCGCTATACTTGGCTCATAGCTCAAGGCCTCTTCTGTTGGCGAGCGTCATATGCATTGTGTAGCAGTATTCCGAAAATCGCCAGCGCCTTCTAGCGGTTGGCGGCAGCACTGCTGCTGCCAATCGTTTGCGTAGGGGAAGAGGGAAAGGGCCCTTTAGCTATAAACACATGTAGAGCAGGGAGCAGCTGACATGTAGCAAGAGTAAGAGTTTACATGTAAGGTTTTGTTACTGTCACCATGTAATAGCTACGTTAGGGCTTATGTGGGGTTTTGACTCATATGATTACCTACAGGAGCCATGTAATCTAGATCTCTGTCGGTGTATGTCTGAAAACTAATGAACTTTCCATTACTACATACTGCAGGTAGTGCCAGTTTTAGATACCACATTGCCACTGTGTAGATACAAACTTTCTGTGCATTCAAAATCTCCTCCTACCTCAGTAAGATAATCAACATAAAGCAAAATGGTAGATATTTTTTGGTACTTTCTAAAAATATTTAGTCTATTTTAAGTATATTTTAAATATAAGACTGGAGTGACCATTAAAAATGGGTGTATTTTTTTTTACAAATGGAAATAAGTTTAATAATAACAATTAAATTTTTCTTTCAATATTGTTACTTTTCTTATTACAATAAATCCACAACTGCTTAGTTTTCAGAAAGATCATATTTATTCTAGACTTATTCTTCATTGCAGCTGTGTTTACTGATAAAAAATTAAATGCACACAAAAGATAAGGGCATCTTGGGACAAATAGATATGGATTTATGGATACATGTTTTATTTACTGCCCTCCATGGTTTTACATCAAATCTACAAATGCCTAAAGCGAAGTAGCCAATGTCAGTTCTGATTACTAATAATTTAGGACTTCCATGTATGTTATATGTTACTGATATGTAAGTCAATCAAAATGACACATCAGTTACTGACTGCCTCACCTGTGCTCGGCATGGAAATCCTGGTCTGTGTTTAGTACTTTAGGAAAATGTTGCCTAACCTGGTATAAAGCACTAAGATGCAAAAAGTATAACAAACAGAAAAGTAAAGCCATTATCAAATGAATGTATTCCAAGTACAGTAAAATAACCGGATATGTTCTATACTAGTGCATAAAAACAAACAGTATAACTGAAACATTATACATATTTACACCTATGTAATGCTCCTATTAGGTCTCTGAAATAATGCTATGTAATTAAATATAATTAATCACCAAAAAAATAGTCCATTCAAGTAACCGCAATGTAAAAAGCTTTTTGCTTACAATGCTGTTGTCACTAGATGGTAGGACTTACAAATTATATGTCAAGTGTTGGTTTGCACCAAGCTGGTAGTGTTCTCTTCATCCAGCTAGAGAACCACTTGAGATCCAGTGCTTGGCACCCAAGTAACATCAAGGTGTCCATAAACAACTTGATGATGTGTACAGGAGGAGGTACTCTATACATTTTAGATGTGTAGACGTATTTCTGCAGACCAAGAGTTAAGGATCTGTCTCATTGAACAAAGGTAATTGAATTAGCTTTTTAATAAATTGGCCTCATGCTCTCATGGAAAGAGAAAAAAGTGACAGATGCACAACGGACAATGAGCACAATCTCTAAGTGTGCCCTGTAGTCTGGTACCCACCTTATGTACTGTCTCAGTATCCCAAGTTTTGCTCCCTTATGCCATTACAGAGGACACATCCAAAACTAAAATGCCAGGCAAGCCACCTACAAGGAAGAAGCAGCAAACCCCAGCATATTTTAGCCATAGTTGTCATTAACCAGTGTGAGCAAGGGGCCCACACATGGGTTACACTATGTCATGATTACATTGTTTAATGACTAATATTACCAGGAATTATGGATATGGCCAAGGGCGCATGACATTGTTGAAATG
Organism: Discoglossus pictus; assembly: GCA_027410445.1. Lineage (NCBI taxonomy): Eukaryota > Metazoa > Chordata > Amphibia > Anura > Alytidae > Discoglossus > Discoglossus pictus. The sequence continues at coordinate 414,295,554 of CM050165.1, read as the reverse complement.
AAATGATGTTTTGCTTGTACATTGTTATCTTGTATTCTAGTTATAATATGTTATAGAGGGAAAATGTGATATAGAACATAATATATGTGGAAATGGTGAAAATACTCTGCACAGAAGTTTAACTGCAGAACATCGCATCTGCACACATACAGGCTTTAATTCAAAGCAGATGACTGCTCCTTAGTAGTCTTGAGCAAACACTTAAGCTTAACATTAAGGCTTTCTGCCCTAGCTAGCTATAAACATCTTTCATATCGTTTAGTCATCTGATGAGTTGTATCTCAAGTGCTCTATAGCAACAAAGGCTGCAAGGCAGATGTGCTGATATTACACACATACACAAGGGTGTGGTATTGGAGATGTATAAATATGTTGGTTCTATGATTCAATAAAGGTTCAGTTCTAGTTTCGCATATCCAAGGTGTGAGGCTGTTTCTGTGTTTGTATCCTGAATTGGGGAGTGGTCTTATCATAGGTCACTAGTAACCTGTATCCAGTATTCTCTGCCTGTACCTTTGGGCATCTTCAGAAGCCACCTTTTGTGCCAGAGAGAACAAGAACCACACGATTTTGCTGGGGTGGGTTTGAACTACGTTGATCTCAAGCCCCTTTGAAGAAGCAGATCGTGACATCCTATATTCATTATGGTAAAAAGGGAAAGTGTAATCCTTTAAAGAGCCCCTTAGCAAGGGATCAAGCATGAGCATCCAAAAGAAAGGAGCTCCTGATTTGGATAAAGGTCCGTCTATTGACAAACCCGCCTTAAACTATAGCATCCATCTGTCCCATTTACATTGTGTAGATAAAACGTCTGTGTAACAAAAGCCCCAATTCAATAAGTTGAGTTCCAGAAACTAAAATGGAAGATCACACAGCAGCATAATTACAGATAGAAGGTAATATGTTACAGGCTGTATGACCTTTTCCATATTTTTAAGTATATGATTCAAAAAGTATGTATTATAAATATACAACCACAGTGGCCCTTTAATAATTCCAACTTCCTAGTCCCTCTCAGCGTTGTTCATTTCACCTAATATAACTCATATTCATTGACACATGGAGATGCAATCTTTAGATACGTCTTTATCTTGATATAATCTACACATAACATTTTTAAATTTCACTATGCAAGTATATGCTCTTCTGGACTGTTGCCTTGTCGTGGTGAAGAGGATTGTGTACTTCAGTGAAGCTGTGAGCTATACCACGTAGGGTCACCCAAGATGGGCAGGTCATAACATATGGGTCAGATAAATTGTGGTCCACAGGAGAAGAAACTGGCAACCCACTCCAGTATCTTTCCCAAGAATGGATAAGCACAACCAGACACAAGATGTCTGGCGTGCTGCAGTCCGCAGAGTCAAGGAGAGTCAGACATGACTGAATGACTAAACAACAAAATGCAAGTAGATAGTCTGACCCATTATTTTATACAGTACTCTTGGTATCATTTTTTTAATTATTATTATTATTATTATTATTATTATTATTATCCTTTTACCATCTGTGGTATTGTTTTGGCAGTAGCCATGTAATCACTCCAGAGGGTTTTTGTTATAGAATTGAAGAATAAGGTTTGTTTATAGTATTAGACCCCTTACTCCTTCTTTCAGACATGATCAGAAGTAGACAGCTTGAGAACACTGCACCAGCTGTGATATAAACGTCCTTCTTGTGCACATAACTTTAACAAACCTTGGATGCTTCCAGGGACCCATAGAGGAATCAACATTTTTTAATGACTCAAATATTTAAAGAATCATCATACAGTGGTACTTTAAGATTCCTACCTCAGTCTAGAGGTGGATTTTTTATTAATTATAGAAATAACTACAATTTGTGTACCAAACGACCACAGTTTTGGGCCTTTCATCAAAGTTCTTGCAGTTTTGAGCCATTTATCTGAAAGTTAAACTTCTTACATTTGCAAAGTTTGGTAAAACCACAATAATCTGCTTTATTTTTTGCCTACATCTAGCATTATTTCACTTAGTGCCTGGGTGTGCTTTTGATTGCATTTTACATGCTTAACATAACACTAGTTCACATTTAAATCCAGTTAGGCAAATAAGAGCAAAGTATTTGCATAAACTACTGACACGTACATAAAACTAGTTCAGCGTCTTATGATTTTTATAATCCAGGATAAATCCTTTCCATGCCTCATAAAAACAGATTATTCTGCTCTACGTGATTCTTTGTCTTTGTTATAGATTAAAAGAACCACTTTCTTCCTCCATGTCTCTTTTTAGATCACATATTTATATTTTAATAGCATACTCACACTTGTATTATTCATAATAAGTGCTACTAGTTACTACATTGAAGGCATTGTTATTTTAGAAACATAGAAACATATATAAAAACAGATGAAAACCAAAAGTTTAGCTTTAATTAAACCTCAGTATAGCCCAATCCATATCCTTTCCTTAACTGTGTTTACCCGACCATCTCCGCTGGAAAGTGGTTCCATTGATTGATTGAGTAATTTCACACATTACATTTAAACCTTTCATCTTCAAATCATGAACTTTTCCTCTTTGTTCTGAAAGATAATTCCTTTCTACCATATCCCCCTCTCCCTTCTGCCCTCTAAGCTGAGCTATACATATTAAGATCATGCTTTTGGAGATACAAATGGCGGCCGCAAATGGCAGTCGTGCCCTTGCTCCTGCATGAAAAATGCATTTGTGCGTTGTGTTGGCTGAAATACGATTTACATCCTGAAAGGACTTTAAAGTATTTTTTTTATAGAGAGAAAGTTTTTTTGGGGGGGAAAGGCCCTTTCCTGGCTTCAATCAAGAAAGAAGAATGCTAATAGAATTAGTGGGGAGTTAAATAGTTAATGGAGGGGTTAATGAGGTAGTGATGGGGTTAAATAGTTAATGGGGGGTTAATTATGTATAGTTCGGGTTAATTAGGTTGAGGGGGTTAATTAGATAGAGGGGGTAATTTTAATGTATTAGATTATTGGCGGTTGTAGTGCTTAAACTTCGTGTCATGAGGGTCCTGCTGGACCCTCATGGCACTTATAGTGTTAATGTTAGGGGTTAATTAATATTCCACAAAGGTCAATATAAACCCTAATGGGACTTATGGGGTTAATTAGGGCACCATGGGGGTCGCTATAGTTAATTATAGCTGATGCAGGGGTTCTTATAGTATTCCTGTGGAATGGTGGGAAATTCGATGTGCAAGGGTTAATATTTGGGGTTCTGCAGGGGTCCTGGGAAGGGGGATACATTTTAGGTACCATCTGGAATACTTGTAGTAGAGGGGTTAACACTTTAGATGCAGTGGGTTATTTAAAGACCCACGGCAGGGGTTTATTAATGCTGTTGGTCCTTAATGTTACGTGCGAGGGAGTCCAGATTGGGACTCCCTTGCTTATAGGGGGCTTAATCGTGACCCTCTGCAGCATGGGGAGCTAATTTTAGTTGCAAGGGGGGTTCTTTCAGGGGTTGACTTTATTTTCCATTGGGTCTATGTACAATCCAGGGGTGTATGTCTGCAGCAGCCGGAATCAGGGGTTTTTGGGGTTAATATGGACCCCTCTACCCTGGGTTGTGACAAAGTGGTGGCAGCAGCGGAATCTTGGTGCAGGAACCCAGTTAGGATCTGGCTCAAGTGCTGATAGGAGCCCTGCCAATTGGGTAAGGATGAAGAAAACACATCCTGCCAGCAGGAGGCCATGGAATCATAGAGCTGGTTGGACTATTGTTTGCCCAGAGAGCACTGGTTGCTTGGAAAGTGCAACTCTAGAAGTGGACACAGATGACTATTGGCAGAACCCAGGCCAAGCATGAAGTCTGAATGGAAGCAACTATGCTCATCAGCCCTTGTAATGGACTAAGGACCATTGATGGAGCTCTAGCTAATAAAAATGGTCAGGGAGCTAGCAACAGACCAGTGGTCAAGGGAGGGGGGATGGTCCCTGAGATCCTGCCTTCCAGAAACCAGGCTAATAAATCACACAAGCACACAGCTAGCCTGAGCACCACTTCTACTAGCAAGGTAATAGGAAAGTGGACTACTGGCAGACCCAAAGTCAAGGGGAAAGTCCGTTGTGCTCACCAGCGGATAAAGATTGGGGAGCTAGCAGCAAACAGGAGGGCAGGGGAGGAGATGAGACCTGAGATATTGCTAGACAGAGACCATGCTAATAAGCTAAACTGGAACCACATTCTATATTGTGTGTCTAGGCAAGGAGGGCTGGGGTACCGTGCCCAGGCGGTGGTCCAAGGAGAAATGGAGTACGGTGCCCAGACAGTGCTTCAAGTGGAGGTGAAATACAATGCCTAGATCGTGGTGCAGGCAGAAATGGATTACTGTGCCAAGATCGTGGTTCAGCCCAGGGAGATGAAGGCTACAGTCAAGGCCAAGATTTCTGATGGTGGCTTCCAGATCCAGCCATCAGGATCCCTACTAAAGTCCTTGTTTGTTTTTGCCACAAAAGAATATAATTATGTTCCTGTTTCATAGTAAGGAGTGGGCATTTGCACAGGCCTTTGTTATTCGTGCTGGCAGGGGATCCACCGGGATTAGTACAAAGAATAATTTAAAAAATTGCTCTGCACTCCTAGGATCAGGCGACTTTAAGGGAGAGTGCCAGACCCAGGGATCCTGAGACTGTTTTGCCCATTTGCCCTATTGGAGTCTGGTAGAACTTCTAATTTCACTGGGCAGATTGTTTTACTGCTTTGGCTTGTGGGAATATACAGGCAATTGACCCTTCCTGCTAGTCTGGATAATTTTACACCTCTGGATTGCAAATTTGGACATTCTGGAGCCCTGTTTACAATAAATCCTCATTGCCTGTAAACCTTTGCAGCCACAGGAAAATGTGGCAGGATTAGTATCGCTGTGGGTCCCCACTGGGCTTCTCCACCCAGCAGCCATTTTTCTGTGGGCTTTGGATTCTGCTTGGTTACCTGTTACTGCACACTAGACAAGGATATATAGAAGTAGAGTAGAGCAACATTATGGCAATAATCTAGTGGAAATTATCACTTGGATGCCACATCTGGAAGGAACGAGTCGCTGTCACAACCCTCTTTTTGGGGCCACGTTGGAACTCCTGTGAACCCCAAAGCAATGGTCCTTTACGGCCCAGAAATGTACTTTCACAATCCTCAGGACTCATGGACTAATGTACATGTTTTTTGGTAACAACTGACCATGGAGGGAACTAGCCCATGGGACTATTAACCTCAAATGAGATTACAATGGCCATAAAACCTACTTTTAAGGACTGTGGCACTTTGCTTTTCAGTTATGTTATGTACATTGTTATGCACACTGGATCTCCAAGAGATTTTATAATATTTGGGCCTACTATGCACAGAGTATGTTATAATGATTAAAGCATTTATGTTGTGGTCTGAATATGGTCTAGAATATGACACTACTAGCGACTTGCCCATCAAAAAATGACGTTCAATAAAATTTGAAGCCATGGGAATGCTGTTTGACACACAATGTAAACCTTTTTGTACTGTGAGGGCCTTTGGTGCTCATTGCGAGCCTCGCGCTGAGCGCCTTTGGCGCTCAGCGGGTGGCTTGCAATAAGTGCCTTTGGCGCTCATGGTCGAGCCTCTTGTCTCATCTATTTTTGCTCCTCTGAGCACCTTTGGCACTCATTATAAAGAGAGATATATATTCATCTATATTTACTTAATCAAGAATGAATTAATTATTTATTGAATCAATTAATATAGTTTACCTATTTGTAATTAATATATTCAGCAATTAATAGTCTGAAGAGCTAACAATCTGTTTATATTTTCTAGCACCATACAATGTACAGCATTGGTGTTTGTGCTCTGATGATAAAGTCTAATGAATGTCCCAACTGTGCATTGTAAATGGTTTGTGTGCGTGAGGGAAATCCCTTGGTGTAGTTGTGTAAATCGCTATTGTAGATTGGTAATGTTATTAATGTGTTACGCGTCTCGCATGTATTTTCTCTATTTTGTAATAGTGTATTTTGTATTTTGTTCATTGCTATGTGAAAGTGCTACACCTTTGGCATTGTTTTGCGCGGTAGCCTCGTTTTTGGTTTTTTTTGCCGGCCATTTTTTTTCTCGCTTAGACGATTATTGTGTTGTTAAAGTCGTCGAAATCGGCTTACATTCATGTTGCACCTCACTCCCAGACATCCTGCCTGTTCCCCTGTGCTGTGGGTGATATTTTTGTTTTATTTATTTGTATTTTATTTGTGTTTTTTATTTTTGTTGGATGTTCGCGGCTCGGCCATTAACCTTGTATTTTTGCTATCTCGTATTTTTTTTTTCCAAAGTCCTGCTTCTCCTTTTCTTTTTCTAAGTCCCGCATTCGTCAACTACTTTCAGCCTAAGGCTGTTTGTATGTAGGCTAATTTGTTTGTAGGCTAAGTCCCACGTGTTTCATTCCCTCCACTGCTCGCCTCGCTTTGCAAGGCTCGCGGCGCTCATCAACTAAGTGCTCCGCGTTTAACGGCTAAGTGCTCTGCATTTAACGGCTTGCCTCGCCTAAGTGCTCCTAGTTTAACGTCTTGCCTTGCGAGGCTCGCCGGCGATGAGCGCGAAGGTGCTCATCGCCTCAGAGCTCCTAGTTTAACAGCTCGTCTTGCTATGCGAGGCTTGACTAGATAAGATTTGTCTTTATGGCCTCTCCAAGTCCACTAAAGAGTAGATTGTCCTGGTTGGGCTGATTCTTTGCTCCTGATTTCCTGAGAAGGGTCCCGAGAAACCCAAATCCTTACAATCCAGGAGTGTATTCCTGTAGCAGAAGGCAATAAGATTGGCGGTTATTGTTTGCCCCCTCTCCCCTGGGTTGTGATAACTATTAAAAAATTACTCTGTTTATTTGTCTTGTTGTGATATTGTTTAGTTTTATTTGCTATTTATTTAAGTTCTTACTTAAAACAAGGAAAACCTGAACAGTTTTGAAAATTTATATCACATGGCCCTGGTGTTAAGATTCCAGTTTATTTAGTACACGCTAATATTTAACTTTTTGTAAATATATAATTCACGCATATAAGACCCAAAAAGACCCATTTAGTGTGCCCAATTCTGTCTAGCTAAACTTTTGGCTTAACTTAGCCTCAGTATAGCCTTATGTTTTAACCAGTCATGTTTACATTCCTTAACTGTGTTTGACTTAACCACTTCCAATGGAAGACTGTTCCTCTTATCTACTACCCTTTCTGCAAAATAAATATTACTATAATAAATTAATGGTTTTCTATATTTTTACAAAACTGATCAATTTACAGAAAAATATATAGTTGTTTTTGATAACTTGTTAACTTCATTACGTAACAAAAAGTATAAAAAAAATATTGAGCCAGAAATAGTTCACTTGGGCTAAAGGACCTAAAGCTTTTATGAATTGGATGACCGTTAGGAGCGGGATTGTATTTTTTATGCTCCCTATATAAGGCTTTCATAATAAGTGTGTATGTACTGACTGCCCTTTTGTGCACCAACTGGTGCAAATGTAGACTGCAGAAATAAATGTTTATTTCTAATATGATGAGAGGAATTTTTACGCTACTTTTCACAATTTCTTTTCTATTCAAAGGGAGACGTTAGATAGATGAAGTAACTGAATACTAATAAATAAGTTGCAGCTCTACTAGAGTGTCGGTTTTGATAGCAGCAAGTAAACACCTAGATCATAAAATAGTGAATTCACAAAGGTCTTGTTTGAAGTACAGTACAACTGAGGACTATACTTATAGTATGCTGTTTTAAGGATATAGTGCAGGATGTACTAAATGGTGAAGTGTTGGAGTTCTCTTCTTTTCTACCAATTTTCTTCCAATTCTTCATCTTTTATTACATACTAGCGACTTGCCCGTCAAAAAATGACGGTCTATAAAAGAAAGTGTTGAAATGCTGTTTGTCACACAATGTGTGCCTCAAGTACTGTGTGCCTCAAGTAACTAAATTCCTCAAAAAGCAGAAATCTACATTACATAAAATAAGAAAAACTAAAATCACCAAAAATAAAAAATGTACATTACAGAACAAAAAAAAAAAAAACGAAGTCACAAAAAATAAAAAAAGGAACATTACAGAAAATAACATAATACATTACAACCCCCCCCAAATACAATTTTTTTAAAAAAAATTACACACCTGAAAATGAAATACATATAATACATACATATAATACAATACAACACAATGAAATAAAATACAATACAATACAATTCAATTAAATACAATACACCCCTATCTAATAAACATGCCACTATCTAATATACATGCCACTATATAATGTAATATACATCCCACTATCTAATATACAATACGATCTAATAATACATCCCCCTATCTATCTATCTATCTATCTATCTATCTATCTATCTATCTATCTATCTATCTATCTATCTATCTATCTATCTAATATACAATACATGCTATATATATAGCTCCCCTAATTGTAAGCTAAAATAAAATAACTAAGACCACTTACATAGTTACATAGTTACATAGTTACATAGGGCCTCATTCTATTAGCGGCCGCAGCCGTTGCGGAGCCGCAAGGACCGGCCGCAAGCTATTCTGCTATTCTATTCCCCTCCGGCCGGGGATTCCGGCAGGCTTGCGGCCGGTGCCTTGCTATCTCTTGCGGCCGTTTGCGCCGGAGGAAATCCTTTGATCTTAAACGGCCGCAAGGAAATCGGCCGTAAGAAATTCCTATTTGCAATTCAATTGCTCCGGGAACCCTCTCTGCAAGGCTAAAAGCGAGCCGCAGCTTACTTGCACCAATTAAGCACATAATATAGCCCAAATAAAGCCATCCTGCACTTTGCAGAGTCTATAAAGTGATATTCGGTGTTAGCAAAAATAGCATTTACAGAGCTGTACAGTGCAGGCTTGAATTTATTTTTGCGTTTTTAGATTTCTGAGCTTACGGCCGGTTCCAAGATATGCGGCCGGCCGTAAGAGGAGATCCTTGCGGGCCGTATAATAGGATCGTGAGTTAACAGAACCCCCGCAAGGAATCGCAGCCTTACGGCCTGTAATAGAATGAGGCCCATAGTAATTAAGGTTGAAAAAAGACTTTCAGTCCATCAAGTTCAACCTGTTAAGATCTCCTCTGATCTGCAATATGCGGAATAGTTATTAATTAAATTATTGATTAAATAATTATTAATGGTATAGTATTGGAGGATGAATAAAGAGTTAGTCCATCAAGTTCAACTTTTTTAGATCTCTATTCATCTTTTTAATGTGGACTATTTATTATTATTTGTTAATTGTTATACGATCCAGAGGAAGGCAAACAGAAAAAAAAAAAAACATTGAAACTTTGCCAATTGTCTCATAAGGGGAAAGAAAAGCAAAATTCCTTCCTGACCCCAGAACTGGCGATCAAATTTCTCCCTGGATCAATATTCCTTTGCTAGTTATCTAGGATAGCCTTGAATGCCCTCTTTATTTAAAAATATATCTAACCCCTTTTTGAAGTTGTCTATCGAATTCCCTGTCACCACCTCCTTTGGTAGAGAATTCCACAGTTTAACCACCCTAACTGTGAAGAACCCTTTTCTTTGTTTAAGGTGAAATCTTTTTTCCTCTAACCTCAAAGGATGTCCTCTTGTCAGTTGAAAATCTCTTGCTACAAAAAGTTCACTTGACAAAGCCTTATATTGACCCTGGATGTATTTATATAACGTAATCATATCTCTCTCTTCTAGCGAAAATAAGTTTAATTTGGTTAGTCTTTCTTCATAACTTAGCCCCTCCATTCCCCTTATTAGTTTTGTAGCCCTTCTCTGTACTTTTTCCAGCTCTAAAATGTCTTTTTTATGAGGTGGTGCCCAAAATTGTACTCCATATTCCAAATGAGGACGTACTAGAGATTTGTATAGTGGCAGAATTATATCTTCTTCCCTGGCTTCTATACCCTTCCTAATACATGCTAATATTTTATTTGCCTTTGCAGCCGCTGCTTGGCTTTGAGCGCTGTTACCTAGGTGGGTGTCCACTAGTACTCCCAAATCCCTTTCAATATCTGATACCCCTAGATTTGCTCCATTAAGATTATAGATTGCTTGGCTATTTTTCCTTCCCAAATGCTTAACCTTACATTTATTTGTATTAAATCTCATCTGCCATTTACCCGCCCATTTCTCTAATTTATGCAAATCCTTTTGTAGGTAAAGTACATCATTATCGGATTTTATTACCTTGCACAACTTAGTGTCATCAGCAAAAATGGAGACACTACATTCAAGTCCTACTTCAATGTCATTAATAAATATGTTAAAAAGTAGAGGACCTAATACTGAACCTTGAGGAACCCCACTTATCACATTAGACCAATCGGAGTATGTTCCATTCACAACAACCCTTTGCTTCCTGTCTTTTAGCCAGCTCTCGATCCATGAGCAGATATTTACTGCAATTCCTGTATCCCTTAGTTTGCTCACTAGTCTTCCATGTGGCACTGTATCAAATGCCTTGGAAAAATCTAAAAAGACTACATCCACTGAGTTGCCCTGATCCAAGTTCCTACTAACCTCCTCATAAAAACTAATTAGATTGGTCTGACACGACCTATCCTTCAAAAATCGGTGTTGACTGCTACCATCATAATCTTTAAGTCATTGTTAAGCCACATGGGATGTGATTTACTCCTATTCATTTTATTTCCACATGGTACATGCTGATGAGTATGTTTATTTAGTAAGGATTTGAATGTTGTCCATTTATTTTCAGTATTCTTCCCTGTAAGTTCTTTGTCCCAGTCTATATGTTGTATTGCTGCCCGTAGCCCATTAAAGTTAGCCCTTTTAAAATGTAGAGTTTTTGTTGGCCCCTTACAACTCTGATTTTTGTATTCAATCTCAAATGAGACTGTGTTGTGATCACTGTTCCCCAAGGGTTCCCCTATTTTTACATTTGATATTATATCAATATTACTTGTGATGACTAAATCCAAGATGGCCCCATTTCTAGTAGGTTCTTATATTACCTGGGCCAGATAATGATCCCTGAGTGTACTCAAGAACCTGATCCCCTTAGCTGAGCTGCTGGTCTCATTTATACAGTTTATTTCAGGGTAATTAAAGTCTCCCATTATTAGAACTTGCCCATGCTTAGCTGCATTTCCAATCTGTAACAATAATTTTATTTCCTCACTTTCAGCTATATTTGGGGGTTTATAGCATACTCCCACCAATATGCGTTTAGAATTAGCTCCTCCACTATTTAGCTCAACCCACAAAGATTCAATGATGCCGTTAGTTCCAGCATAAATATCTTCTCTGACTATAGGCTTAAATTCAGGCTTAACATACAGACAGATCCCTCCTCCTCTTTTACCATTTCCCCTATCTTTCCTAAATAGGTTATAACCATCCAGATTAACAGTCCAGTCATGAGATTCATCCCACCATGTTTCCGTAATGCCTATTAAGCCCCATTTTTCTTGTACTGCTAATAATTCTAGCTCGCCCATTTTCCCAGGCAAACTTCTTGCGTTAGCAATCATACACTTTATGGTGCTATGGCTCTGCCATTGTGAGGTGCTTGCCACTGTATTTGAGGCCCCTATTAATACCTCCCTACTTTCTATTGTAACCCTCCCCCCTTCTCCTCCCCCATGGGTAACTAATTTATCCCTTTCCCTCTCTACCCTATTTACCCCAATACTTCTATATAGTCCCTCCCCCCCACCTACAAGTTTAAAAACTCCCCCAGCCGTTCTACCATCCTATCCCCTAGCACAAAAGCGCCCTCATTTTTAAGGTGCAATCCATCCCTGCTATAGAGATTGTACCCAAGTGAGAAGTCAGCCCAGTGCTCTAAAAACCCCAAACCCTCTGCACTGCACCACTTTTTTAGCCACGCATTAACCTCCCTAAGCTCCTTCTGCCTCCCTGGGCTAGCACGTGGCACTGGTAGTATCTCAGAAAATACTACTTTGGAGGTCCTTGCTTTAAGCTTATTCCCTAATTCTCTAAAATCATTCTTTAGAACGCTCCATCTTCTACTAACTTTGTCATTGGTACCAATGTGTACCAAGACCGCCGGTTCATTACCAGCCCCTCCCAATAATTTATCCACCCGATCCACAACATGCCGAACCCGAGCACCCGGGAGACAGCAAACTGTTCGATTGCTGGGATCTGGGTGACAAATTACCCTGTCTACCTTCCTAATAATAGAGTCCCCTACCACCAAAACATGCCTGTTGCTCTGCCTATTCTGCCCTCCCTCTCCTCCAGTAGAACTGTTCTCTTACCTTTGAGATGTTTCTTCAGATCAGCAACCTACGGGAAAAAAGATTAAAAAAATTAATACAACACGTTTACATGAAATACCTAAACATTCTAAACATTCTAAATACTATACTCACCTTTCCAGCATGTCCCGTTCCAGCATGTCATGTCCCAGCATGTCACGTCCTCCATGTTCCGTCGTCCATTTTTGCGTCTTGTCCGGCGCTACTCCTGTAAAAAAAAACATGACATTAGTAAACATAAACCAAAGTTAAATAAACACAATCTACTAGACTCTATTATTATTTCCGTGATGTCTCCGGCCTCCTCGTCTTCTCCGGAAGCATCCGCGCATAAAAAAACAACAAAAAAAAACGACACACATCCGCCCTGGCGGATGTCTCCGACGCTAATGACCTTCCTATGGAGTGTTCCAGAATAAAATTGGCAATGGCGGCTTCTGATTGGCTGAAAAGGCTGTCTATCAAATTCAGCCAATGAGAAGACCCCATTTGTGAACCAATGAAAAAGGTATACACCCCAAAATACAACGGTGATTGGATAACACACCTGTCAATCTTTATTTGAACCAATCCTAAGGCTTTATTGCCATCAGCCAATCACAATGGAATATACCCCCACGTACTGATTGGTGAAGACATCTGCGCCTTCCCATTGGCTGTAATATTGATTGATATTAACAGTAGCCAATGAGAATGCACAAATCCTTCACCAATCAGTACGTGAGGGTGTATTCCATTGTGAATTGCTATTGTCAGTGCAACCAATCAGAATGCGCAGAGGCTCCAACCAATCACCCTGTGGGGGTGTATTCCATTGTGATTGGCTGAAGGCATCTGCGCCTTGTGATTGGTTTAAATAAAGATTGACAGGTGCATTATACAAACAGAGTGGGATTTTAGGGCGTATCCCTTTGTGATTGGTTCACACATTTGCGCCTCCTGACTGGGTGAATTTGATAGACAGCGTTTTCAACCAATCAGAAGGCGCCATTGCTTATTTTCTTCCGGAAAAGTCTCTTGGAGTCTCATTAGCGTCGGGGAAGTCCTGGAGTGCGGAAGTATATATATTTTTGGTATTTATTTATTTTTATACAGGGCGTGGCAGAAGAGGATCCGGAGGAGGCCGGAGACATCGCGGGGAGGTAAGTAGAATGTAGATTATGTTTATTTTATTTTGATGTATGTGTATTAATGTTGTGTTTTTTTTAACAGGTGCCGCGCCGGAGAAGGATTAAAAGAATAAGGACGGGACATGCCGGAAAGGTGAGTAGAATATGTAAAATGTATAGAATGTTTATTTATGTACAGTAAACGTGTTGCACTATTTTTTTTTTTTCCGTAGGTGGCTGATCCCAATGGACATCTGCAAAGGTAAGTGGTCTTAATTATTTTATTTTAGCTTAGACTTAGATTAGTTAATATATAGATAGCATTTATTGTATGTTAGCTAGGGGTATGCGTTTTATATAGATAGCATAGGATGTATTGTAGATAGATTGTGGTATTTATTTAGATAGATTGGGGATGTATTATTATATAGATAGCATGTATATTAGATTATGCTATTTATTTATATAGATTGTGTGATGTATATTAGATAGGGGTATATTGTATTGTAATTGTATGTATTTGTATTGTATGTATTTGTATTATATGTATTTCCTTTTCAGGTGTGTATTTTTTTTTCTGTAGTGAGGGGCGGGTGGTTGTAATGTTTTTTTTATTTTCTGTAAAGTTCCTTTTTTTGTTTTTTGTGACTTAGGTTTTTTTTATTTTCTGTAATGTAGTTTATTTTTTTTGTGAGTTAGGTTTTTTATTTCATGTAATGTAGATTTTTTTTGTGTGACTTTAGGCTTTTTTATTTTCTGTAATTAGAGTGGTGGGGGTTAATAGGCGGTAGGTAGTGTAGATGTTAATAGGTTAGTGTAGAGGGTGTTTAGTTGATATTTAATGTTTTATTGCGGGTGGTATAGTGCAGTATAGTGTTTATACTTAGTTTTATACTTAGTGTCATGATGGTCCTTGAGGACCATCATAGCACTTATGTGGTTAATGTAGTGTTGTAACAGGCCCATAATGGTGTTAATATACCCTTATGGGACTGATGGGGTTAAATAGAGGCTTATGGGGGTCTGTATTGACCCCCATGAGTGACAGGCTTAATGAAGGGCTTATGGGGGTCTCTATTGACCCCCATGAGTCACAGGGTTAATTATAGGTTTATGGGGGTCTGTATTGACCCCCATGAGTGACAGGGTTAATGAAGGGCTTCTGGGGGTCTATATTGACCCCCATGAGTGACAGGGTTAATGAGGGTTTTATGGGGGTCTGTATTGACCCCCATGATTGACAGGGTGACAGTGTTTTTTTCTTTTTCTTTTACAACGGGTCCTTTAAAGACCTTTACGGTCTTTTAAGGACCTTGATTGCAGCGGGGGTCCCGATCGTGTGCAATCGGGACCCCCACTGCGATGGTTAATGTGGGGTTAATGCAGGGCTCCGAGCTTACAGTGGATATACAAAGTCTACACACCCCTGTTAAAATGTCATGTTTCTGTGCTGTAAATAAATGAGACAAAGTTAAATCATTTCAGAACTTTTTCTACCTTTAATGTGACCTATAAACTGTACAACTCAATTGAAAAACAAACTGAAATCTCAGGCTGGCTCGCATGCTCACAACTATATATGTGATGGCCCATTTTTTGATAATGGGTGAAAAAAGCAATAAAAATAAAGGAAGCCATAGAAGGGACCCCAAAATCAATAGGGCTCTATATAAGTTACTGAAGACTTTGCTTTTGGATAAAAGATAAAAACTTCTGTAACAAAATATGCTCTGTGCTTATATAGAGCCCTATTCAATTGTCCGAATCACAATTTAATAAGGCTCTTTGTTTCTAAAGTTAATCATTCCTGGAAAATGTGTAGTTGCTCTATTTATTAGCAAATACAAGGCTAATGCATATTCATTAGATAATTTGATGTGCTAATTAGGATTACAATCTGCTTGTCTGTCTCTCTAGAGGACAAAATAAAGATCCCCAATGTTACATGGCAGCACTTTGAAGTGCTAATTAGGATTACAATCAGCTTGTCTGTTTCTGTAGTGGCTAAAATAAAGATTCCCAATGTCATCTGGCAATTAGACCCCTCTCCCACTCTTTTCAGGCACTTTGAGCCGCACATTAGCACACTGAGTCGCACATTAACATATTGTGCTGCACATTAACATATTATGCTGCACATTAGTATACAGAAACCACAAAATAATTTCTAAATATTTCACAAATTATTTACTGTAGAGAAAACTGCTAGTACAATGTATAGCCAGTTTTCTAATGATCTTTAAAATTAAATCAACTTCCTGTTGAGTGACAGAGTCACTTTATCTAGCATTCGCTTTACTGGCTCAAGATGATGCAAATGTAAGTTTGCTATGCTTAAAACAAACTTTTTCTAAAGAACTAAAAGAAAAACTTTTCTGCATCCAAAGTCCAGGTTACTAAATAAAGGAATAGTTGGCCCCATCGAAGCACAATTACACTATAAATTTGTATTCCTTATTGTGAGCTCCTTCAGTGGAGCTAAATGAAAATATTATCTGCATCCAAGATGTTATTACAAATGAGAAAACTATTTAACAGATAAAGTCATAGCTTTCCCCACTACAATACAACTATATATATATATATATATATATATATATATATATATATATATATATATATATTAAATATATTAAATAAAGGAGAATTAAGACCAATTTTATTATAAGCTGCCTATTTGGGCTTGCTAATATATTTAAAAGTAATTAATGAGTTAAAAAATAAATTATATATATATATATATATATATATATAAAAAAACTTTTTACAAGTGTATATATATATATATATATATATATATATATATATATATATATATATGGGGAGTAAAGCAGTTTGAGGGGTACAGCTACCTAGTGAAAGGTGTTTTGGTGAATATTCTATATTCAACTAATACTTTGTAATAATTGTTGTGAGTAGAAAATAACTCAGTTAAAGCTCCTAAATTAAGGGAGCTAATTTGTGTAAAAGTGTTTATATTGAGTGTTTAAAAGTAAAAAAATAGATGAAAAAGGGAAAGGGACATAATGTGAAAGTGTTGATGGATAGCGGTGATAAATAATGTGATGTGAGTGTAGCAAAGGGATTATTTGGTGATAGATAAGTAAGATATAAAAAACTATGTTTGAGTGGTAATGTGTTTTATAAGACACTAGTAGAGCCACGTCATGAATGCAGAAGCTGAATTATCCTCAGATGAACAAAAATTTGTAGATCATCGGATAAACAAAAATAGTGAAATATACTTAAAGGTTAAAAAAAATATTTTTTATATTAAAAAATGATGACGCAACCAGGATATATGTTGATATAAGTATATGTATATATATATATATATATACAGGAACAGATGCTCATATAAAGTAGTGTATGCACCAGCACATGTATACGGTATCAATAATTATATGTATATATATATTGTGATCGTTTGCTCCTTTGAAGTATGACAAGCAAGTGGAGTAGGGAGTTCGTGTCAGAAGTGAAGGAGTTAAACTGCACTTTAAAAGCCTGAAAGCAGACCTAGAGAGAGAGGTGTGGCCGGCTAAGCTCTGTGCAGGTTGTGGGCTGCTGACAGAAGCACGCCACAGAGAGTGAAGACTGTTCCTGTGTGGAAATACAGTGGGCTGTGTGAAGCTTGATTTACTGGGACTGCAAGTACTACAACAGTGAGAAGAGGGTGCTGATTGCAGTCACAGGAAGAACTGAGCTGAAAGAGCGACTATAGACGCCAGAGGTGAAAATACAAGTAAAGCCAAGTAAGTGAAGGGATTATTGATTCCCCTGCAGTTAGGCCCTGTTTGGCCTAGCAGAGAGTAGCCAGTGAGTGAAGGCCTCAGACTGAAGCAAGCCAAAGAAGGACGCTTGTTGCTATCTGACATATAGAGGAACGCAGTACGTTCACAGTCGTCTGGAAGCAGAAATTGTACCAGAGCCTGAGAGAGAGACTACTATATTTCAGAGTTGGTTCACAGAAAGGACTTCTGTGGTATCGGAGATATTCCACTGAGCAAGGACTATCTCCAGACCCCATCCCTAAGAAGCTGGATGCAACAAGGGATAAACAGGTTGGTGACAGATACATGTTTTCACCATATGAGGTTAAGAAGCACAAAGGCCCCAGGGAGAAGTGTGCGTTGAGAGAAAGTAATAGTCCCTCATCCCCAGAGGGTGACAAGGGTCCCTGGGGTGAAGCATAAGGGAGAGAAGGGTGGGCCCTATGCTTCACCCACCATTGACAGAAGCTGTAGAAGATAAGGCATTTTCAACCAAGTAAGAGACTGTGTGTTTCCTAGCCACAAGCTGGCATTTTCAACAAGATAAGAGACTGTTGTTTCCTGGCCACTAGGTGGCACTCTCACCAGTCTCAAGGACTAATCGTATGCTGGCCACAAGGGGGCAGTCTCCCCAGCTTAAAAGACTGTTGACAAGCTGGCCACAAGGTGGCAGTCTCCCAAGTAAAAGGGAAATATTTGTATCCTGGCCACAAGGTGGCACTATCACAAGTTAAAGGACCGTTGGTATCCTGGCCACAAGGTGGCAGTCTCCCAAGTTAAGGACTGTATATACCTGGCCACAAGGTGGCATTCCCCCACCTCGCAGAGACAAACTTATTTATGTTTCGTTATTTGAAGCAGAGCTACTGCTTCAACTGTTAATTTCCATTTTGCAAATAAACCAATTTGCTGCATTTGAAGTCGGTGTCAGCCCTTCCTTTAAGAAACCACCGCTATACGCGGCCATCCTGATCACAATATGTATAAAACTATCAACTTATTCGCTGGTCTTTATGTGCCCCTTGGGTCTCATCTGATGATGAAATGACCCGCAAAGGGGTTTACCCTAATAAGGGGACCAATAAAGTGGTTTAATATATACAAAGATACAAAAAAATACAGTTACTATTTATATAAAAAGAATGTAATACAATAAAACATAGTTAAGTTGCCTGCAAAGGCTATTACTTACTGTACTGTGCTGTGCAGTGCTGATATATGTTGAGCTTAAACGTCCTGTACCTGGTTGTGATTATAGAAGTGGTTGTAGCTGACCGGTTTGGTTGCTTACACAGCAACTTTATCAAAGGCTACCACTTTCTGTATAATGCCCTTCGCGGGATTTTATTTGGACTTGGCTCCCGCCTCCTTGACAATATTATTGGCTGTGCCTAATTTTGATTTTGCATCATGATACTATGGACGCTAGTGTCGTCATTAAAAGTCCGAAACCCATTGGACGAGGTCTTTGTGTGTGATTACACAGCTTATCGGCTATGCATGTGCAAATCAACACCACAGAACCTCTGCCTCCAGGCAGTGCGCACCACTCTCACGCGCAAACAGAGCAGACGGAACCTGACATGGTCCCAGAACGGAACTATCTTCATCTTTCCATCTCTCCGCCTCCACATAAAATGCTTTCCACTATCCTCCAAACCAGGTAATAGTAGACTGATCATGCATTGTGGGGTATAACTGGGAATGCCCTACTATGCATAACTGCCATCCACTTTGATAATATGAGTTGGGCTCAAATGTATTCATTTCCATGAATTTGTGTGCCCTCTCATTAATGTAAGCAGATGCCTGCATTTAGATACCCTTTTCTTTATGGCCTATAATAGTTATAAACAAGATTGGCCTTATCTTGAAGCTTTTTTATGGGGGGGGGGATGAGTAACTGATTTAGAGAAAAGCTGTAAATAGAGATGTCGCAAATAGTTCGCCGGCGGACTGTTCCCGACGAACATAGCATGTTCGCGGCAAACTGCGAACATATGCGATATTCGACCCGCCCCCTATACTTTATCATTGAGCAAACTTTGACCCTGCATGTCACAGTCAGCAGACACATTCCAGCCAATCAGCAGCATACACTCCCTTCCAGAGCCTTCTACCTCATGGACAGCAGCCATTTTGGAATCATAACTAACTTGCAGTCTTACTGAGAGGAGGCGGAGTGTAGGTGATACTGCATCAATAGGGAAAACCATAGCTAGGCTACTGTACACAGTGTGCAATACAGTCCTGAAGGACTCTTTTTTTTTTTTTTTTTTTTTTTTTTTACTTTTAAAATTCTTTATTATTTCAAAGTTTCAAAACATTACATAAAAATAAAGAATACATGGATGAACTACTTTAAACACAGCACCATAATATATAAGATCACCTTATAGTTTTAAATAGATCATTCATTCTTTCTTCATTAATGGTAGCCTAGTCTTTTTTCTACAAGTGTTACACTTATAAAGAAGCAAGTAGTATAGTAAACATTAGTATCACTGATAGGTGCCAGATGACCTTTAGTTCAATTTTCGACACATATCTTTTTGGTACGTTTAATTTTATGCCTGTTTTAAAGAATATTAAAGTAGGAGTAGCAAAAGTAAAAGAAAAAATAATAATAATAAACAAAAAGAAATCAAAGAGAGAGAAAAAAAAAAAAAAAAAGATTTGGCCAGGAAGTGAGTCTGAGGTAGGGGGTGGAGTCGAGAAGGCGGGATATTGTTATAACACCCTTAGGAAAAAAGAATCTCTATCCCTTTATCCTGAAGGACTCTTTTGATCTCGGCTGCAAGGACACCCCTGTGTCTCTTCCCCCCCCTTATCATCATCCTCCCCTCACCTTAGCACCCAACCCTAACACCCCTCACACTTATTCCTAACATGCCTCACCCTAACACCCCTTACACTTATCCTTAACACACCTAACCCTAACACCCCTCACACTTATCCGTAACACCCCTCACCCTAACCCTAACACCCCTCACACTTAACACCTAACCCTAACACCCCTTACACTTATCCCTAACACCCCTCACCCTAACCCTAACACCCCTCACCCTAACCCTAACACCCCTCACCCTAACCCTAACACCCCTCACCCTAACCCTAACACCCCTCACCCTAACCCTAACACCCCTCACCCTTATCCCTAACACCCCTCACCCTTACCCTAACACCCCTCACCCTTACCCTAACACCCCTCACCCTTACCCTAACACCCCTCACCCTTACCCTAACACCCCTCACCCTTATCCCTAACACCCCTCACCCTTATCCCTAACACCCCTCACCCTTATCCCTAACACCCCTCACCCTTATCCCTAACACCCCTCACCCTTATCCCTAACACCCCTCACACTTATCCCTAACACCCCTCACACTTGTCCCTAACACCCCTCACACTTGTCCCTAACACCCCTCACACTTGTCCCTAACACCCCTCACACTTGTCCCTAACACCCCTCACACTTGTCCCTAACACCCCTCACACTTGTCCCTAACACCCCTCACCCTAACACCCCTCACACTTGTCCCTAGCACCTAACCCTAACATCCCTCACCCTAACACCTAACCCTAACACCCCTTACACTTATCCCTAACACCCCTTACCCTAACCCTACCACCTCTCACATTTATCCATAACACCCATCAACCTAACACCTAACCCTAACATTCTCACACTTATCCCTAAGACCTAACACCCCTCACACTTAGCCCTAACACCCCTCACCCTAACACCTAACCCCCTCACCCTTATCCCTAACACCCCTAACCCTAACCCCCCTCACACTTATGCATAACACCCATCAACCTAACACCTAACCCTAACTTTCTTACACTTATCCCTAAGACCTAACACCCCTCACACTTGTCCCTAACACCCCGCACCCTAACACCCCTCACACTTAGCCCTAACACTCCTCACCCTAACACCTATCCCCCTCACCCTTATCCCTAACACCCCTCACACTTATCCCTGTGTCTCTTCCCCCCTAATCATCAAGGGAGGGTGGAGGATGATGAGGGAGGGGGGGGGGAAGAGACACAGGGGAGGATGAGGGATGGGGAAAAGAGACACAGGGGAGGATTATGAGTGAGGGGGAAAGAGACACAGGAGAGGATGATGATGGAGGGGGGAAGAGACACAGGAGAGGATGATGAGGGAGGGGGTAAAGAGATACACGGGAGGATGATGAGGGAGGTGGGAGGATGATGAGAGAGGGGGGATGAGACACAGGGGAGGATGATGAGGAAGGGGGGAAAGAGACACAGGGGAGGATGATGAGGGAGGGGGTAAAGAGATACAGGGGAGGATGATGAGGGAGGGGGATGTTAGGTTATTTATGCCCTTTATGGATTAAAACCAGACTCTGCATCGACTATGTAATTTTCCGTGGGAGTTTTGACATGGATCCCCCTCCGGCATGCCACAGTCCAGGTATTAGTCCCCTTAAAACAACTTTTCCATCACTATTGTGTTCAGAAAGAGTCCCTGTGGGTTTTAAAATCCGCCTGCCCATTGAAGTCTATGGCGGTTCGCCGGGTTGGCCAATTCGCGAACATTTGCGGCGGTTCGCGTTCGAGGTTCGCGAACCGAAAATGTTATGTTTGCGACATCACTAGCTGTAAAGGATGCATCTTCATTTAAGCCCTTTGGGCTGAAAGCTCCCAGAGTATAAATCCATTCAGCTTATAGCAATTATTTGCTGCTGTCTCCACCTCTGGATCTTAACTGAACACCATCAACTACATGACATTTAAGGTGATTCAGATATCCATGATGACATATTCTAATATGCTTAGAAATAGGAGTGTCCAATTGGTTTCTTATGGAACCTATGTGCTCCAGGATTCTTCTTGTAAGCTGTCGGTCCATTTTCCCGACAGATTTTATTACATTTGCAGACCGCTATGTATATCACAGATGTGGACATACAGTTGTAAAAATTTATATTTACATGTCAATGCCCAGGTTCCCAGAATGCAGTGGAATAACTGTATTTCTCAGAATTTTGAGTAGGAAATATGTTATTACCTTATTTTAGATGTTCAAATGTGAACACAAATGTGCAATTTATTTACTGTACTACTGTATGGTGGAGGTCTTCTATCGCTCTTTTGCCCACCATAAATTAAATGATTGTTGTGGTAAAATAGCTCCTCAAAAAATCCACTACATAAGCTAGGTACCGGTTCTACACTGATGAGAGTCAATAACCTTAAAACAGCTGTTTGTGGGTAGGTTTCCTAGCGTTTGTATGATCCATCCTGGTCTTTGCTTAAAGCTGTGTAATACAGCAGGCATATTCTTAAAGGAAGCCATGTTTAAAATGGTATTGAATTACAACTTGCATGTCCTGCCCAGGTTCCCAGAATGCACTGTATTTCTCGGAATTCTGAGCAGGAAATATATATATTTTTTACTTGTTTTAGACATTCAAATGTGAACACTAATGTAATATTTATTTACTATATATATATATATATATATATATATATACGGTACTCTATATATATTGTTACATACATAATACATTAAAAGGATGCAGTTACCAAATTAAGTTTAATCCTTCTTGAACATTGCACATTTCATTCTTAAGATATTCCTCAGATACTCCACACCTAAGTATCTAAGAGCCGAACATTAGCATAATAATTGATGCACAAACAATGTTGAATATCTCAAAAGCAATTTACTTTAAAATGGCATGCCTAATATATAGTCAATGTCTAATGTTTTATTAGTTAAAAACAGGACCATTTAAGCTGTATTTATATTCTTTACTGTCTTCAAATTAATTTTCTCGAATCATGGGATTTATTCATTTAAATGTAATATATTTTAATGCATTTAATACGTTTAATATATTTAATATTAATAA
Organism: Discoglossus pictus; assembly: GCA_027410445.1. Lineage (NCBI taxonomy): Eukaryota > Metazoa > Chordata > Amphibia > Anura > Alytidae > Discoglossus > Discoglossus pictus. Next base: position 414,272,531 of record CM050165.1, on the reverse strand, counting down.
ATGTCATATAAAAACACTTTTAGTTGTGCGATAGCATAATATGTTTAGTTTTAAAAGTGATGCTAACGTAGTTTTCTTTTATTTTCTTTACAAAAAGCGAATCGATGACCAATCTCTTAGGAGCCCAAGATCAGATTATTTGTATTTGCTCTTAAATTTTGCTGCTCACATCCTCATAAAAACATGTGTGATTTGTTACTCTGATACAACCAACTTTCAAAGGTGGAGAGCAGAAGAAAATTGTGGGAATGGAAGAAATTCTCATCTCGTATTATAACTTATCTGGGCAAAATCTTTTACTGCCTTTCTGCCTTGGGCAGTCCTAACCCACAGGGGAAGCCGCCGAGACTGCCAGTAGCAGAGGTCATGCCGTTTGTACAACCACCTTCTATAATTATAGGGGAATTTATAGTGGAAAGAAAGCTCTTATCATTGATATCTCTTGGTGATTCAGGCAACAATTATGAATACATGTTTATAAATCAGACTTAAATGATAATTGTATCTATTCACTAAGTACTATTGTAAAATATTTAACATAGTGAAATGTCTTTACAGTTAAATAGCTACTGTAGTCCTATATTGATACTGTTATTATTATTTTATTAATATTATTTATTTGTAACGCATCAACATATTCTTTAGCTCTATTTAGGGGTTAATTACAAGTCAAAAGAACAATATTAATACATTGCAAAAGAATGGAGGTCCCTGTCTTTGAGCTTAACATCAAATACTTTTCCTTTGCACCTACAAGACTGTAAATTTGCAAACATAGAGCCCTGTGTTAACATGGTACTCTAAAGTGCAGTAAAAGGCTGCAGGAGCTTTTCCCCCCTCTCTTCTACACTAATGTAAATCATTCACTCCCCCAGATTAGGGCACTCAGGGCACAGCTGTAAATCCTGGTGTAGATGCAACAGATTTCTATGTAGGGAGCAGCCAAACCAAGCTTTACGGATGAGACACGGCTGTTGGAGCCAATAGGAAATGTGAACTTTATCAATGTTATAATTATTATTTTCATTATTATTATTGTTTTTTGTAATGCACCAACTTATTCCATAGGGCTATGAGTGGGATGTGCAGTACAACTGCAGTAACTAGCTACAGCTAGGGAACATATACATATATATACATTAAATTCCCATTATCCAGCACTCAACCAACCGGGACTCTCAAGCAACCGGCACCTGCCTCCGTTCCCCGATTGACAAAAACTCTCACTTTTTTTTATGTCAACTTTTTTTCTGTTGTTTTTTTTTTCTAGCTTTAAATAACTTAGATTAGATAGCAGTAGCTGTTTAATAGATAGGATTAGGTTAGGTTAAGGATTAATTAGGCCTCATAAAACAGTGACTCTTAAGCAACTGGCAACTACACTTATCCGGCAATAGGCATTCTCCGTGGGTGCCGCATAAATATATTTTGATATTAAAAAGATGGGACAATTGTATTTATAACTTCAATAAATAAAGATATATTTATTCTGTGTTAAAATATGATATATATATATATATATATATATATATAGTCAATAAATATTACATTAGTGTTCACATTTGAATGTCTAAAACAAGTAAAAAAAAATATTTTAGACATTCGAATGTGAACACTAATGTAACATTTATTGACTATATATATATATATATATATATATATATATATATATACTGTATATAGTTACATAGTTACATAGTAATTAAGGTTCTCCTCTGATCTGCAATATGTGGATTAGTTATTAATTAATTAGTTGTTAAATAATTATTAATAATATAGTATTTGAGGATGAATAAAGAGTTAGTCCATCAAGTTCAACCTTTTTAGATCTCTATTGATCTTTTTAATATGTGGACTATTTATTATTAATTGTTAATTGATCCAGAGGAAGGCAAACAGAAAAAAAAAAAAACATTGAAACTTTGCCAATTGTCTCATAAGGGGAAAAAAAGCTAAATTCCTTCCTGACCCCAAAAACTGCCGATCAAATTTCTACCTCGATCAATATTCCTTCGCTAGTTATCTAGGATAACCTTGAATGCCCTCTTTATTCAAAAATATATCTAACCCCTTTTTGAAGTTGTCTATCGAATTCGCTGTCACCACCTCCTTTGGTAGAGAATTCCACAGTTTAACCACCCTAACTGTGAAGAACCCTTTTCTTTGTTTAAGGTGAAATCTTTTTTCCTCTAACCTCAAAGGATGTCCTCTTGTCAGTTGAAAATCTCTTGCTACAAAAAGTTCACTTGACAAAGCCTTATATTGACCCTGGATGTATTTATATAACGTAATCATATCTCCTCTTACACGCCTTTTTTCTAGCGAAAATAAGTTTAATTTGGTTAGTCTTTCTTTATAACCTAGCCCCTTCATTCCCCTAATTAGTTTTGTATCCCTTCTCTGTACTTTTTCCAGCTCTAAAATGTCCTTTTTATGAAGTGCTCAAAATTGTACTCCATATTCCAAATGAGGGCGTACTAGGGATTTGTATAGTGGCAGAATTATATTTGCTTCCCTTGCTTCTATACCCTTCTTAAAACATGCTAATATTTTACTTGCCTTTGCAGCTGCTGCTTGGCATTGAGCACTATTACCTAGGTGGTTGTCCACTAGTACTCCCAAATCCCTTTCAATATCTGATACCTCTAGATTTGCTCCATTAAGATTATAAATTGCATGGCTATTTTTCCTTCCCAAATGCATAACCTTACATTTATTTGTATTAAATCTCATCTGCCATTTAGCTGCCCATTTCTCTAATTTATGCAAATCCCTTTGTAGGGAAAGTACATCATTATCAAATTTTATTACCTTGCACAACTTAGTGTCATCCGCAAAAATGGAGACACTACTTTCTACGTCATTAATAAATATGTTAAAAAGGAGAGGACTGAATACTGAACCTTGAGGATCCCACTTACCACATTAGTCCAATGGGAGTATGTTAGATTTACAACAACCCTTTGCTTCCTGGCTTTTAGCCAGCTCTCGATCCATGAGCAGATATTTACTGCAATTCCTGTATCCTTTAGTTTGCTCACAAGTCTTCCATGTGGCACTGTATCAAATGCCTTTAAAAAATCCAAAAAGACTACATCCCCTGAGTTGCCCTGATCCAAGTTCCTACTAACGTCCTCATAGAAACTAATTTGATTTCTTTGACATGACCTATCCCTCATAAATCCATGTTGACTGCTATCTCTGATCTTGTTCAAATAGACCTATTCTTGTATTCTGTTCCTTATTAACCCTTCTAAAAGCTTCCCAACTACAGATGTGAGGCTCACTGGTCTATAATTCCCTGGATTTGCTCTTGCTCCCTTCTAAAATATAGGTATCACCTCTGCTTTTCTCCAGTCATCTGGTAGAGACCCTGTAGTGAGTGAGTCTTGAAAGATTAGATATAATGGTTTGGCTATTACAGAACCCAGCTCCCTCAGTACCCTTGGATGTATTCCATCAGGACCTGGGGCTTTATTAACATTTATTTTCTCCAATCTCTTTTTGATTTCTTCCTGCGTTAACCAATTATTTAGTGATGGTAGTGTAGCCCCATTATGTTGCGGTGTCCCAACCACTGGTACCTCACTTGTGTATACCGACGAAAATAACCTATTTAGCTCATCTGCCTTTTCCTGGTCACTAATTATCAGATGGCCTGAGTCACATTGTAATGTTCCTATAGCTTCCTTCCTCCCCTTCTTCCCATTAATATATTTAACAAATATTTTAGGGTTAGTCTTACTTTCCTTTGCAACTGACTTCTCATTTTCTATTTTAGCCAGTCTAATAGCCTTTTTGCAAGCCTTGTTGATTTCCTTATAGTCACATAAAACTGCCTCTGTTCCCTCCTTCTTGTATAATTTAAATGCATGTTTCTTTTTCCTCATCATGATCTTTAAGTCATTGTTAAGCCACATGGGATGTGATTTACTCCTATTCATTTTATTTCCACATGGTACATGCCGATGAAAATGTTTATTTAGTAAGGATTTGAATGTTGTCCATTTATTTTCAGTATTTTCCCCTGTAAGTTCTTTGTCCCAGTCTATATGTAGTATTGCTGCCCTTAGCCCATTTAAGTTAGCCCTTTTAAAATTGTGAGTTTTTGTTGGCCCCTTACAACTCTGTTTTTTGTATTCAATCTCAAATGATACTGTTTTGTGATCACTGCTCCGCAAGGCTTTCACCTATTTTAACATTTGATATTATATCAATATTACTTGTGATGACTAAATACAAGATGGCCCCATTTCTAGTAGGTTGTTGTATACCTGGGCCAGATAATGATCCCCGAGTGTACTTAAGAACCTGCTCCCCTTAGCTGATCTGCTGGTCTTATTTATCCAGTTTATTTCAGGGTAATTAAAATCTCCCATTATTAGAACTTGCCTGTGCTCAGCTGCATTTCCGATCTGTAACAATAATTTTATTTCCTCACTTTCAGCTATATTTGGGGGTTTATAGCATACTCCCACCAATACGCGTTTAGAATTAGCTCCTCCACTATTTAGCTCAACCCACAAAGATTCAATGATGCCGTTAGTTCCAGCATAAATATCTTCTCTGACTATAGGCTTAAATTCTGGCCTGACATACAGACAGATCCCCCCTCCTCTTTTACCATTTCCCCTATCTTTCCTAAATAGGTTATAACCATCCAGATTAACAGTCCAGTCATGAGATTCCTCCTACCATGTTTCAGTTATGCCTATTAAGCCCCATTTTTCTTGTACTGCTAATAATTCTAGTTTGTCCATTTTCCCAGGCAAACTTCTTGCATTAGCAAGCATACACTTTATGTTGCTATGGCTCTGCCGTTGTGAAGTGCTTGCCACTGTATTCGAGGCCCCTATTAATACCTACGTACTGTTTATTGTAACCCCCCCCTTCTCCTCCCCCATGGATAACTAATTCATCCCTTTCCCTCTCTACCCTTTTTACCCCAATACTATATTGGTACATACATAATACATTAAAAGAATGCAGAATTAAAGAATTAAAAGCAGCTATACATTGCACATTTTTCTTTACAGTAAATCATTCTTAAGATATTCCTCAGATATTACCTAAGTATCTGAGAGCTGAACATTAGCATAATAATTGGCGCGCAAACAATGTTGAATATCTCAAAAGCGATTTACTTTAAAATGGCGTGCCTAATATATAGTCAATGTCTAATGTTTTATTAGTTAAAAACAGGACCCTTGAAGCTGTATTTATATTCTTTACTGTCTTCAAAATAATTTTCTGTAAACATGGGATTTATTCATTTAAATGTAATATATTTTAATGCATTTAATATGATTAATATATTTAATATTAATGAATGTCATATAAATACACTTTTAGTTGTGCGATAGCATAATATGTTTCGTTTTAAAAGTGATGCTAACGTAGTTTTCTTTTATTTTCTTTAGAAAAGGCGAATCGATGACCAATCTCTTAGGAGCCCAAGATCAGATTATTTGTATTTGCTCTTAAATGTTGCTGCTCACATCCTTATAAAATGTGTGATTTGTTACTCTTATACAACCAACTTTCAAAGATGGAGAGTAAAAAAAAATTGTGGGAATGGAAGAAATTCTCATCTCGTATTATAACTTATCTGGGCAAAATCTTTTACTGCCTTTCTGCCTTGGGCAGTCCTAACCCACAGGGGAAGCCGCTGAGACTGCCAGTAGCAGAGGTCATGACGTTTGTACAACTGCCTTGTATAAACCATCAATTATAGGGGAATTTATATTGGAAAGAAAGCTCTTATTATTGATATCTCTTGGTGATTCAGGCAACAATTATGAATAAATGTATATACATCAGACTTAAATGCTAATTGTATCTATTCACTAAGTACTATTGTGAAATATTTTAACAGAGTAAAATATCTTTACAGTTAAATAGCCACTGTAGTTCTATATTGATACTATTATTATTATTTTATTAATATTCTTTATTTGTAACGCATCAACATATCCTTTAGCTCTATATATGGGTTAAGTACAAGTCAAAAAAAGTAATATTAAAATATTGGAAAAGAATGGAGGGCCCTGTCTTTGAGCTTAACATCAAATGCTTTTCCTAAGCACCAACACAACTGTAAATTTGCAAACATAGAGCCCTGTGTTAACATGGTACTCTAATGTGCAGTAAAAGGCTGCAGGAGCTTTCCCCCCCTCTCTTCTACACTAATGTAAATCATTCACTCCCCCAGATTAGGGCACTCAGGGCACAGCTGTAAAACCTGGTGTAGATGCAACAGATTTCTATGTAGGGAGCAGCCAAACCAAACTTTACGGATGAGACACGGCTGTAGGAGCCAATAGGAAATGTGAACGTTATCAATGTTATACCGTATATACTCGAGTATAAGCCAACCCGAGTATAAGCCGAGACACCCATTTTACCACAAAATACTGGGAAAAATGAGTGACTCTAGTATAAGCCGAGGGTGGGAAATGTGCTGCCCCCTGTGTCCTTCTTGTGCCCTCTTTGTCCCCCTCTTGTGTGCCCTTTTCTTGTGTCCCCCCTCTCTCTCCCCTGTGTCTGTTCTCCCCTCTCCCTCCCCTGTGTCTCTTCCCCCCTCTCCCTTCCCTGTGTCTCTTCCCCCATCTCCCTTCCCTGTGTCTCTTCTCCCCCTCCATTATCACCCTCCTCAACCCCCTCCTCTTTCTCAACCTCCCTCCTCAACCCCCCTCCTCATCTTCAAGCTCCCTCCTCATCCTCCCTCCTCATCCTCAACCTCCCTCCTCAACCCCCCATCCTCAACCCCCTTCTCAACCTCCCTCCTCAACCCCCCCATCCTCACCCTCAACCCCCCATCCTCACTCTCAACCCCCCATCCTCAACCCCCTCCTCAAACCCCTCCTCAACCTCAACCTCCCTCCTCATCCTCATCCTCCCTCCTCAACCTCCCTCCTCAACCCCAATCCTCAACCCCCTCCTCAATCTCTCTCCTCAACCTCCCATCTCAACCTCCCATCCTCATCCTAACCCCCCCATCCTCAACCTCCTCCTCCACCCCCCTCCTCAACCTCAACCCCCCTCCTCAACCTCCCTCCTCAACCTCAACCCCCCCATCCTCAACCCCTCATCCTCATCCTCAACCCCCCCATCCTCAACGCCCTCCTCAACCTCCCTCCTCAACCCCCCTCCTCATTCTAAACCCCCTCCTCACTTTACCCCTCTAAATACCTCCCCCTTCTTCCTTTCCCCTCAGTTACCTCCATCTGCAGCTTCTCCTCCGGCCTCCACACTCCTTCCGGCGTCTTGACCCGGCAAAAGCTAATGACGTGGTGCGCATGTGACGTCATGTCATTACCATATACCGGGTGCTGATGCAGGAAGGAGCGGAGGCCAGAGGAGAAGCGGCAGATGGAGGTAAGTGAGGGGAAAGGGAGAGGGGGAGGTATTTAGAGGGGTAAAGTGAGGAGGGGGGTTTAGAATGAGGAGGGGGTTTGAGGATGAGAAGGGGGAGGGAAAGAGACACAGGGGGTTAGAGAGACACATGGGGGTTAGAGAGACACGGGGGGAAAGTGACTCGAGTATAGGCCGAGGGGGCCCTTTTTAGCCTTAAAAAAGGGCTGAAAAACTCAGCTTATACTCGAGTATATACAGTAATTATTATTTTCAATAATAGTAATGCACCAACTTATTCCAACTTATTCCTATGAGTGGGACAATGCATAGAGTGTTTGTTCCTAGGCAACATAGTTTTGTGACTTGTATTAGCCCCTTGAGTACTGGGTTGTTTATTACCCTGATTTTTTTATGATTAAATTGGCTTAATACCAACATATAATATTTTTTTTATTTGAAATATGTTGCAATTTCATAATTTGGGGCTTTTTGTACTATACTGTCACTTTAAAATGCTTCTGAGAGACTCAGCAAAGGATTGAAAACCAGTTGCGAGTGGTCTTTGGCACAAGTAAATCTTTCTGTTTTTTGTAGTTATGGCAGTGCCCTGATTTGCTAATGATCCATAAAATCTTATTATCATAGGGTTCGGGTGCCACAGTCTTCCGGAGTAACTCGTAATTTATTATCAGTCCAAAACTTAGTGGAGATTTATGCCTTACATTTCAGCTATATCATGAACGTGGGTGTAGGAACTGTGTGTGTGTGGGGCGGGGGGGGGGGGGCTGGTGAGGACAAATACCCACCAGATTTTTCAATGTGTGTGTTTATGTGTAGAGAAGCAGTTGTGAGGTATTTTTATACTAAATGCGGTATCCCCCCCAGATTTTCTTTAGCTCCTACACCTATGATCAAGAAGTTCACTCTGAGCAGTGACCTGTAAGAGTTCTCTCGCAATGTTTTAGTGATGGGTGATTGTCATAGCTATGTAGGGATTACTCTGCAGTTAGGGCCCTTGTATGTGCTTTCTCAGGGATTAGTATAGGGGCCTAACATTCTAAAATACACATGAATATGTTTTTAGAATGAAAAAAATAATAATACAGCCTGTAATAAATTACCCCTTTTCTGGGTAGCTACCTGGTCATGATGATGGGGCTTGTGCACCTCAATGAAGCTTTGAGCTATCCCATGTAGGGTCACCCAAGATGGGCAGGTCAAAGTCGAGAGGTTAGATAAATCACGCTCCACTGGAGAAGGAACTAGCACCCCATGCAGTATCTTTGCCAAGAAAACTTTATGGATAAGCAGAACCAGAGACCTAACAATATGTCTGGCCTGCTGCAATTCATAGGGTCAAAACTGAGACACGACTGAACCAGCTGTAAATAAAAATAAATAAATTACCATTATATATATATATATTATTTTTTATGTATCTAGCATTTTAGTTTCTGCTTATCAACTTCCTGAGGTGGGGAAGACTTTGAAAGCAGAGAAATATGCTATTTGCCCAATGAAAATTTGGTATCTAAAATTGTTTTTGTATAGGGACTAATCTAAAGCTATTTACTATTCAAGGACATCCCTCTGAGGAAATTGGACAGACTCAGAGCAGAAATGAAAATAGGGCCACACAGTAAAGAATAATTGCATATAAAAGTTAAATATCTATAGGTTTAGTTATTAAAAAGATCATACAGAAAAAAGACCATAGTGGTGCTTTAAATTACTTTATAGTTTAAATGCAGTGAATTTGCACTTTTTAATACAATTCCACAATGTATATTCATTAGATGTTGATTTTCATGCATCATTCTTTTTCACCAGAACTAATTTACATATTGATTCCATTTACCAGAGAAATTAAGAGTCTAGTAATTGACAGTGTAATAGCTATTAAATTATAGAGAGGGGAGGGGGACGAGAACGAAAAAGGGCCAACTAGTGTAGCAAGAATACTCATGTAGGATCTTCTTTTATGACATTCAATATCCCTGAAGAAGTCCTTTCTAGACAAAACGTGTATGAGCCTCCTCTGTCACTGTTTTGCTGATGCCATTATTTTGTGAATATATTTTTTTAAGTATGTAATAAATCGTGTTTTAATGCTTCACTAGTCGGTCCTTTTTTCTCTTCTCGACTTTCATCTTTATTTATAGTTTGTCATGTCTGTCTAGAGCACTGACGTACTTGAATCTAACATCTGAATACATTGTAAAGATTAAAAAGATTATTGTGACCGGCACAGCCTTGAAGCTCTACTGTTCTTTACTGGCATTCAGGTAGATAAGTGTTTTGCTACTGTGTAGAGTTTTACTAATTTGTATCTGAGCACCTACTTGTGCTATTTGGTTTTCTGTAAAATTATCTAGTTTTCAGAGCCAGCTAACATCTGAAGAAGAAACACACACACGATGGCAGGCAGGCATATGCAATTAGATTACACAGAAAAAAATTATAAAATAAAATAAATGATGTTCTAGCCCTAAAAAGGGCTTTCTGGGTTGCTGTCCTTGCAGCAGATATCAGATGAGTCCTTCAGGTCTGTAATGGAAGCTAAATACACAGCCTGGCTATCTATTTCCCTATTAAATCTCCAGCAGCTACACTTTCTGTCCTCTCACAACGAATGCAGCTTCAGAATGATTCTAAAATGTATGCTGTCCTTTAGATGGAAGGCCCTGGAAGGGAGTGTATGCTGCTGATTGGCTGGAATGTGTTTGCTGACTGTGAGGTGCAGGGTCAAAGTTTCCTCCATGATAAAGTATAGGGGGTGAACCGAAAAGTGCATGTGTTCGCCGTCTCCATGCAAATGCGAAAATGCCAAAATCGCTGTGAATAGTCCGCGGGCGAACTGTCCGTGACATCTCTATTAGGGACTATGGGGGTCCTTATGGATCCCAAGGGCGCATTAGGGTTCATGGAGGTTTAATATAGACCCCTGTGGTGGTAGCAAGGGTTCCATGGGGTTCCTTAAGGACACACATGGTACATGGGGTTAATGTAAGTAAGTTCCATGGGGGTCCATTAAGACCACTATATTTATACTTTAGATGGGAGATGCCCTGAATCATAGAGGATAGCTGGCATTGAGAGGTATCCCGGAGATTTCCTGGCTCCTAGAGTAGTGGGTATTTAGGGTGAAATTGTGTAGGATATCTGGGCTCATAGGGGGGTAGTAGGTCATATGCTAAGTGGTCATAAATCTCCTGCATTAGTTTGTATTATTATTAATTACCATTTGCCATGGGTTAGGTTTTATATAGATAGAAACGGATGTGTAGTGTGTTCACATTACATAGTATTTGCGTTCCGTAGTGTTGCTATGGAGTCTCCCGTGAGAAGGCTGCGATTACATGTTAGAGCTAGAGAGCTCCGATCAAACCCCCCTGGGTGCGGGTCAGTAAGTTTTATGTGTTTTTTTTTTTTTTACTAGGAAGCATAGAATTGCTCCGGTACTTGGGTTCTCAAAATTCCTGTAGTTGTTAGTCAGCCTTCCGAGAATTTCTATGGGAGCCATGGTTTGGTAAAAACCTACACATTGTTACTTAGATCCGTAAAACTCCCAGAGATGAAAACATGTTGAAAACTTAAGCAATTAAAGAGGTACAGAGAAATATAAGTGCCAGGCATTATTATAGGTTGCCTGGAACACAGCAGTACAGATAGTCAAGTCCAGGACAGATATCAAAGCAAATGCAAATAGACGACCGAAGAACTGATGGAAAGTTATACAAGTAGTCAGACAACAGGACGGGTGTCACTGGAGCCAGGACCACAGTAGTACAGATTGCCAGGTCTCAGAAGAGGAGTTAAATAAATGCAAAAAGCAGGACGGATGGAAAGCAATGATAATCAAAATAAACCAGAAACAGATGAAAGTTTTCAGAAACACTGCAACAGTCAAGATACTCAGATTTAACCAGGAGAAGAGCAACAGAAAGCCAGGAACTCCACAGCAGGCCAGAATTCACAGACAAGATTCAATCTATGACATTGTTGGTTTATATGCCCCTGATGCCAATTAAGTCAAATTAGCAAGCCAGCTGGAAATTATGCCCGTGCCATTTAATTATCACATAGTAGTACATGTGCATGGCTACATGAATAGGAAGATTCCCATAAGGTTAGCAGTATGAGTTACATGGAAGGATCCCCAGGGTGGTGCCTGACAAAAAAAATGCTAAATAATGCATAAATAGGCAAAATGTCAAACTTAAGTGATACAGTGAATCTTGCTAAAAACTTCATTGTGTAATTTACTGTATATTTAATCATGTATTTCCCAGTATAGCAAGGCCTAAATCACATTTGTGCAGATAATGTTATCAATACATTTACACAAAATAAAATCTATATGTGCCTACATGGCAACACATTTTGGTAAAATTGGTGATATTTTTACATATTTATACAGTTATGTATTGTCTGTCTGACTGCTGTTTTTGATAGACAACTCAATTTACATAAATGGAAAATAGATAATATATTTTTATTTAACACGTAAAAGAAGCCCAAAAACAAAGTTTAGCTCATGTGTATAACATATTTGCCTTATAGCATACAATTTAAGATGATTTAAGAAAGCACTATATTTTCCACATAGAAATGGTCCTTTATGATACCCTGTCAGATATAGTAAATGATACAACAAAGGTGCAAAAACAGCAAAGTATTATGCTCAGGTAAAAGAACGCAAATGTCCATCCAGTCCAATCAATATTACTTGCCTCATGTTCCTCATTCAATTAATTTTTATTGATGAAAAGGCAATTAAAGAAAACTCTCTCTCTAATGTAGTAGGTTTATTCTTGAATCAGCCAATCTCTTAGATGTAACTTAATCTGAACTTCCTTTTGTTCTAAAAATAAGTGTTTAAGTTCATAGCCCTTATTGAAGTGATTGAAATACCATGGGGACACAATCCTGGGCCTTTCCTTGTCTACTGTAATGTAGCTCATCAGTACATTTCCTTCTCTTTTAACCACAAATCATCTCTCGCAAGATGGGGGATACATATGTATGTGGTGCTTCAAGTAGAACAGGTTCACCATTACTACCTTGCCACAATTAAAGTTTTCCTTTACTTATTATGAGACGTCTTTAAATCTAAGCTCACGGTGTGAGTTATATATTGTGCATGGGATGAATAAGTGTTTTCTGGACACAATTTGACAGAGCTGGCAATGAAGACATGATGTAAATTATCAAAGTTTTGCCCAACAACCTTAATGATGACACAATACACTTCCAAATGAGGTGCATGAGTTTAAATGTCCCAATATTTTCTTATATATTGGCCTCAAAACTCAGACTGACCTCTACCCCTCTTCCTGCTCTGGTTGAAATTGACTAGAAATGGTTAACAGTTATGTGTTTGGATTTTTTGGGGAATTGGACAGTATTGGATAACCACATATTTGATGAAGCCCTGTTTGACTAGCTATTGCTGTAAAGCACCTAGTGGGACTGCCACTAAAGAGGAGTCATTATGATATGTGTTTTCCTGGTGCTGCTAGGAAATTGAGCCAAGGAACCAATTGATTATGCAATTAACTGCAACAATACATCAAAGAGCATTCCAACAAAACTTCAAAGGCAAACCCTTAACACCAATTGACTGTGTGGTTATCCACAACAGCACTTCAGTGAGGACCTTGATGTCCATCAAATTGGCAGAGTCCCTTCTGCGTTTAAGGGCAGCTTCATGTTTCCCTGGTTGGCATAAATTGACTATTTTATTAAAATGGTTGGTGGGAGGAGAAAAGTGGATAGCATTAGTTAGCTGACAAGGATACTGCCCGCCATGACTGGGAGGTGGGTCCCTATTGTGCACAATAAAGGCTTGGTCCAGACAGGCAACGCACAAATCAATTGTTTTATGTTCCTGCTGAGGAGACCTAGGGCGTAGCTGGCCAGCACGTATGTCAGCATTATTGTGATTGGCCATGACACATACAGACGATTGTCCTCACTTAACCTGGCAGAATATATGACCAGGATTATCACATTCCCCTGGCCCACCTCCAGACAGTATCAAACCCAACGTTGTCAATGCTCAAACTGTTTGCCCAAAGTTAAGGTTTATATGTTACCCCTTCTTGTGTTGTGCCTTTAAATTCTGTATGTGTTTATGAATAAAGTGCACTTAGATTGGGAAACAAGCAATACATCTGTTTTTTCTCTTTACTAAAATTTCAGACGCTCCTCCTAAAAAATGGCACTGCATATGTCATTCTTCCAGCTGATCCAAGGTCCGAGTGCCAATATGTTACCCTATCGTTTGGAATATCAGAGATGGGTTCTCTTTATGGTGGTACAGCTGTCTGTGTTCAATCACAATTGTAAATTGCTAACTGCACACAAGGGTGTTTCCAACTCTGTTAAAGAAAGCAGTCAATCTAAAAGTCCAAAGTTTATAGGCAATTACAAGACAATCTGAATAATTTCAAACCTTACAGTCAATGGAAAACTTGATTGAACCCAAACAGAAACCAGCATGGCTCTATCCAGGTGGCATAGTACTAATATAAATCTGTACATAATAGTACAGATACAGTTCTTTACATGCACTAAATGATCTGCTCATGACTAAAGACAGGACACATTACTAATCCACCTAGACTTCTCTGCAGCATTGACACTAGGGACCATGAGATCTTAAATGATTTAAATTCTGTGGACTGGATCGTACAATACAATGCTACTCCTACCTGCCCCATTGGCATTTGGGGTCCCAGCAAACTTCCATGCTGCTTGATGTATATCTTTTTCCAGTTTTCTGAATGGTTATACCACAAGATGGTCTAAGACGTTATTACTCTGCTGATGACCCACAAATTCAAAGCTCCGGCTTCCAAGTAAACATCAGTGCCAGCTGCCAAAACTTCTGACTGGAGGAAAACCATATGTGTGCAAAAAGGTCACCAAATTGACATGATATTTAGAGAAATACAACTGCAAAACTCAGAAAATGTGCAAACTTTTGAGTGGCATTTGTTTTTCAAGCACATCTTGTGATAGCTGATAAGACAACTAAACTCTTTTGTGCCTGATTGGCTAAGGGTCTCCTTGATTTGACCTATATTATAACCAATTCCAAAAGAGGCCTCGGTATTTAATTTAATTTCATTAGTAGAAATGTAACTGCTGCACAAACAATAGTCAATTAAAATTAGGAAACCATGATATAATTCCTAATATATTCTGTAAATAAATAAATAAATATATAAATAAATAAATAAACATAACCTTTAAACATTTCACTTTTACATGTAATTATTCTTTACTGAGATGCTTCTTTTAGCTGATGAGCTTTTGATTAGTACTGGCATTTGAAGCTGCCACACATCCATTGCAGCAGATAAAACCTTCTTCTGCCATTAAAGTCTTCCAAGCCTTGGGAAGTAGATCAGCAAAAAACAAAATGGTAGATCCCACTACAGCATAATTAATGTAATAAAATAATTTATCAAAAACAGTATATTTAAAATATTGGAGAACAGTGGTTGTTTATGAAGATGTGTCTATTATTAAAACAGTTCTATACCAATATTCTAACTATACTAGTGACTTGCCCGTCAAAAAATGACGGCAATAAAATGTGAAGCCATGGCAATGCTGTTTGCCACACAATGCGAGGCTATGGCCCCTCTGAGCACCTTTGGCACTCATCGTGAACCTCTCCCCCCGCGTACTAATGCTGTTTGCCACACAATGTTAGGCTCTGCCCCCTCTGAGTACCTTCATCGGTAATCGTGAGCCTCTGCCCCCCATTTAGTTTAGGGGCCTTGTAATGAGTGTTACTGACTTTGGTTAAGTGTTACTGCCTTGGGTCAAATGTCACTGCCTTGAATTAAGTGTTACTGCCTTGCGTTAAATGTTACTGGCTTGGGTTAAATGTTACTGGCTTGGGTTAAATGTTACTGGCTTCGGCCTCGTTTTCATTTTGTTAAGTTTTTTCTGTCTCCATTTTGTTTCTCGCTTAGGCGAATTCCAAATATGGCTCAAATTAACTTGCAACCTCACTAACATGATCCCTGGCTCTCCTCTTGTGCTGTCTATGAGTGTGGAAGTTAATTTGAGGCATATTTGTTTTTTTTGTTGTTCGTTAAATTATCGTGGTCCGGCCATTACATTTTACATTTTTGCGAAGTCCAGAATTTTTCCGTCCTACGGGGCTCACGATGGCCTTCATCTCCACTCCTGCAATAAGCGCCTTTGGCGCTCATTGCAGCTAAGTCCTGCGGGCCTTCACCCCCGCAACTGTGTCCCTCGCTACGCGAGCACGGCAACTGAACAACAACTGGATTTTACGACAACTATATTAGTGATTGTTAGCTTAAGTACAACACTTGGACAGTATTGGAAGATGCAAGTATAGTTCTACAGTATTTACAATGAAATAATACAAATACAGATTTGCACTCTGTCATTGCATTTTAATGAAATGAGAAAGAACTTGTGGAAAGAGAAATGTCACCGATTTTTTCTAAAGTATAGTTCAGATTTCAAACAATATCCTCCAACCAGCTTTTGAAAGAGACAGCAAATGCAAAGAACAAAAATGAATTTGAAAGGACATTTCAATTTATTGTGATTAAATAAAGTCTTTTATGAGAAAATTCACCAAAAAATGGATTCCCCCTCATCTTTAAGTGAGAGCTCCTCCTGTCTTTTGCAAAGCTGCTTAGCACTGGTGACCAAGAGCCCCATTAAATAATAGCACGTAAAGGAGCCCGCAAGAGTTATGGCTATTAAATTGGCTGAAAAACCCAACGGGACGTCGAAATCTGAACTCCGACCCAGCTAAGCCTTTGTTCTGAAAAATCTGTAAATGTTGCAATCGAAAATCACTATTAAATTGCTACGAATCCCCAAGGACGCACTGGCACTCAAACCCGTAAACAGCAAATGGAGCCAAAAATATTACGGTCTCCAAAAAGGACCCACAAAGGGTTTACAGACTTAACACTGTAAAAGACAATATAAACCTACCAGTGGACTGTAAAATATGGGGAAAGCATGGAAAGGCATTACAATTCATTGCGCAACTATCCACAAATAAAAAAGAAGCATTTAACACATTTTTTATTTTATCATATGTTGGAATGGTCATGCATATGCCAATATGAAAAGCCATGCTGCAACATGCATAAAGCAATTAAAGGCACACTACCTGATTAAATTGCAAGACAAAAACATGAAACCGCTTGTCACATTAACCCTTTCTCACTCACAAAGGCTCTAATGTGTACCCTGGAATATATATATATATATATATATATATATATATATATATATATACAGTATATATAATTGCATATATATATATATATATATATATATATATATATATATTAGTATAGGCTTGGCTTCGTGAACGAAGATTTAAGAGGGGTGTCCACATCTATGGGCTCTTAGGTGGCCGAGGAGGCCAATGCGGGACAGGCAGACTCGATCACAGTGGTTGCACGGGAAGGTTTGTTCTTGGTTGGGTGCTGTAGTGACACAATTTTTTCTGCGTTTCCTCTTGTCTTAAATACCAGCCCTGCCTGTGGTCTCAAAAGAGGAGACAGCCTGGTGAATGGTACTTCTCCATGCCTTTCGGTCTGAAGCTAAGGGGGACCATCAACGATGGTCAATATGACAGGCATCAACGGACTGTTTCAGTGAGTCCTTGTACCTCTTCTTTGGCCCTCCTCTGTCACGATTGCCAGTGGTGAGCTCACCATATAGCACAATCTTTGGAAGTCGATCATCCTCCATCCTAGAGATGTGTCCTGCCCAGCGTAACTGCTTCTTAAACAGTATGGCCTCAATGCCGGTGATTCCTGCCTGTTCTAGGACTTCAGTGTTGGGGATGTGGTCAATCCAGTGAATGTTGAGGATGGTGTGGAGGCAGCATTGATGAAAGCGCTCAAGAAGTTGTATGTGGCTGGCGGTAGGTAACCCAAGACTTGGAACCATACAGAAGGGTGGTCAGCACCACAGCACCATACACGTTGACCTTTGTGCACTTGTTTAGATGCTTGTTTTTCCACACTTGACGAATGCACCATTTGCCTTTGCCAGTCTGTTGTCAATTTCCTTGTCAACCTTTGTGTCAGAGGAGATGATGCAACCCAGGTAGGTAACCTGTTGGACTGTTTTCAGCTTAGAGTGATATGAGGAGGACAGTAATCTTCCTGAGCTGCGGGCTGTTGGAGAACTTCAGTCTTCTTCAAACTGACTTCTTGACTGAAGAGCTTGGCAGTCTCTGCTAAGCAAGATGTAATTTGCTGCAAAGCTGTTGCCATATGGGAAACAAGGGCAGCACTGTCTGCCTAGAGTAGCTCTCATATGAGTCGTTCCACTGTCTTGGACTGCAGTCTGTGCGGAATCGGATGTAGAGTACATCCTCAACATCAAGGTCTACTGTGGCCCTTTGCACACTATCTGATTAAATTGCAACACAAAAACATGAAACTGCTTGTCACATTAACCCTTTCTCACTCACAGAGGCTCTAATGTGTACCCTGGAATATATATATAACTAGCGAATTGCCCGTCAAGAATTGACGATCATAAAATTGTAAGGCAGGTAATTCAGTTTGCCACACAATGTAAGGCTTTTGGTCCTCTGAGTACCTTCGGAGCTTATTGCGAGCCTCATGCTAAGCGCCTATGACACTCATTGCGAGCCTCTCCCCTTGTGTACTTTTGCTCCTCTGAGCACCCTCTGCGCTCATCGTGAGCCTTGCGCTGAGCTCCTTTGGCGCTCATTTCGTGTCTCGCAATGAACGCCTTCAACGCTCTCTCCCGCTCTTTTTTTTATTGCAAGTTAGTGTTGTAAAATGGTTGCAATTGTCTATGTGTTACGTGGGTCTGGAGCATTTTCTGTGTTTAATAATAGTGTCTCATGTGCCTGGCGGTGCTATGCATGGTTAGGGGTCATGTAGCCTTGTTTTCGTTTTTTTCGTCCGCCATTTTTCTTGTTGCTTAGGCGATTTTCGAGTGCTGAAACTCTGCAAATTGTGTTTAAATTGTTGTGCAACCTCACTCCCACCGTCCTGCCTGTTCCCTTGTGCTGTTTATTTTATTGGATGTGCGTGGTTCGGCCATTAACTTCATCCCACGTCTCGTATTTGTTTTTTCCTAAGTCTTGCTTTCCAGTCTTCTGTGCCTGGCAGTGTTTTGCATGGTTGGGGGTCATGTAGGCTCGTTTTTGTTTTTTTCGGCCGCCATTTTTCTTGTTGCTTAGGCGATTTTCAAGTGCCAAAACTGGGCAAACTGTGTTTAAATTCGTTGTGCAACCTCACTCCCAGACGTCCTGGCTGTCCCCCCTTGGTGTGTATGATGTTTTGCGTATTTTTTGGACCTTGTATTTTTTTGTTTTTTAAGTGCCGCGGATCGTATTTTTTTCTCTAAGTTCTGCTTTCCTTTTTGCAAAGTGTTAAGGCCCGTAAGTGCTACGGGTCTCGCATTGTGAATTGTCTAATTGAGATTTCTGTTGATCTGTAGTCCCGTAGGTCGTAAGGATGAGCGCCTATGGTGCTCATCTCTGAGCACCTACGGCGCTCATCTCCACCAGCGCAGTGAGTGCCTTTGGTGCTCACTGCCTAAGTCGTGCAGGGTCCTAGGGATGAGCGCCTACGGCGCTCACTGCTTAAGTCATATGCTCATCTCCACCAGCGCAAGGAGCATCTTTGGTGCTCCTTGCCAGCAACTGCGCGAGCCCACAAGCGTTAGCAACAACCCGCAATGCTCATAACTATATATGTGATTGCATATACATCTCGCTCATCACATCTACATTGGGAAAACAAATAATGCCCAAATTACACCGCCACATCACATATATCAGGTACCAGGGGAACATTTTAACATTTGTTGGTTAGTCCTTGAGTCATGTCCGACTCTCGGTGACCCTATGGACTGCAACACATTTAGCTAGGTCTCTGTCTTCGCTGTTCCGCGAGGTTTGCATGCCAAAGATACTGGATTGGGTTGTCAGTTCATTCTCCAGTGGACTGTGATTTGTCTGACCTCTCTGCTATGACCTGCCCACCTAGAGTGATCCTACATGGTATAGCTCACAGCTTCATGGAAGTACACAAGCCCCTTCACCACCACACGGCAGCAATCCAGAAGGGGAACCGGGGAAAACACACCACACTAATCTACTCTAAGCCATCAGGAAGGGCCACAAAAACACATGGACACTGTGCAGAGGCACGTGGAACAAAAGCCAACTCACCTCCATCAGGGACAATCTCCGCTCTGGCCATCCTGGAAAGTCCCACGCCCACCCTTTATCATCTGTTGACAACCCATTACGTTTTTTGCTATGAATCAATTTACCCCCTGTCATATTCCTATCAGGCCTTCAGGGAATGTTGATACTCCACAGTATCATAAATTGGACCTGTCATATGTATTAACCCTTTATTATTATATATTATATATATTATTATATGATATCTTATGATATTATTATTATTTTTATTATTAATATTATTATTATCATATGTATTAACCTATTGCATAGTAACTAGTGCACATTAGTTTACTGATATAGGAATGTGACACAAATGTGATGTATGTGGATGTCCCATAACCCCAACCATTGAAAACACACTGACACGATGAGAATGGTATAACAAAGCTTTATTTCCTACACAGAGCACAATCAGAAATGGACAAGACTGTGCATTAATATCATTGGTGTGGTGTGGGCGGATCCCGGGAAGGCAAGAGGCTCTCTGGGAAAAGGGTATACCTAAAGGGGGTAATGTCCTTGCCTAGAAAAAGCATGATGCATAGCACCTACCAGGGTCACATGTGGTCACTACACCACTGCAACCAGAATCTGAGGAATAAAAGGATCATCAGAAATCATTCCATGTAATTGAAGAAACCAGTAATGTGCACAGCTTGTCTATATCTGTTCAATGAAACAGATGATTCAACCTCTGCACTGTGTAATCCAATCCAGTTTCACACATACAGTGGGGGTTGACAAAACAAAAATCTGTAAAAAAAAGTGGTCAAAAAGAAAAAGGCGGAGGAGGATAAACAACAACAACATGCATTTACAGTACAGTGCTAAATACTGTAACTGTGACAATATACCAACTCACCTGATTCCCATCTGCAAGCATTACTAACCATTAGCTAGTTCTCAGGATAACTCACTGGCCATGACCATTAATAACTAGCGACTTGCCTGTCAAAAATGACAGCACTAAAATTTGAAGGCTGGCAATCAGGGTTGCCACACAATGCGAGGCTATGGCCCCTCTAACTTGCGCCCCTCGAGATGAGCGCCTTCGCCTTGCAATGAGCACCTTCGGCGCTCAATGCAAGCCTCTCCCTTCCTCTACTTTAAGGGCCTTGCGATGAGGGGTGTCTATGTGTTGACTTGTCTCTATGTATATCTATGTGTGTTATTCACTCTATGTGTATTTGTATTATGTGTAATCAGTATATATGTGTAATTAAAATGTAAGTGTAAAATAGTATTTATAATAATTAGAATAAATAAAAACATAAGATCCTGCTTTGAATACTCGCCTACTCTCTCTAGAACCAACCACAAACTCCGGGACCTCCGTGCTACTTTGGAAGAATCTACAACACAGTCAACGCATGGGCGTTGGGAACGCAGCTTTATTATCTCCCCGTCAATCATTTTCCGGTATCCTGCTTTTCACTGGGTCTGAGGCCTGTGTCACACTCCCTGGATTGGGTTATAACAGCGGACCACATCTATTCCAGCCCACTGACAGCTTGCGGACGCGGGCTTGCGGCGCTGGCCCTTTGGTGGCGGCCTTGTTGAATTGAATCGCTCTGTAACTCCAGCAGATTTCAAGCCCACAGACATACAGGATATACCACGGCCGCTGCAGGATTGGAATTTAATGGGGCTTCAAGTGTATTAGCATGGCTAATATAGTTACCCTTTTTGGTATCATTATAGGAAAACAAAATGTAATGTGAAGTACAACTACTTGTATGGTAAATGCCAAACTCGGCTGAAATGGACCGTTCAGAACAACATTGCACACATATTAATATAATATAATGTTTTTTCATTTTCAGTTTGTAAATATTTATACACAATGAGTAGCATTGTAATATGGTTCAATATTGTCATCTCATTTTTCTGGTGACATTTATATAAAACTTGGCCTCCAGCTTTTTGGTGTTACCAGAATCCCAAAATAGCCATGTAGGACTATATTACATTACTCAATATATACTGTAATATGTATATTACATCGTTGCCAGTTGTGCATTCTCTCATGCTCTCTCTATGTATACATACATATGTATGTCAATATATATGTATGTCAATATATGTTGAGAGTAGTTCACTACAGCAATCGTTTCATATATTGTGGTCTATAGAGTGATAGAACCCCTCTCTACAAAAACCTATCACGCAAACCAGGCACTCACCCTACACTGATCGGCAGTAACTGTGAAACAGTTCTGCATTTGGTTAAGTGTCCTGGTTTGTGCATAATCCATTCCGTTGCTGTGCTTAAAGCTGTTAAATACAGCAAGCATAAGCTTAACATCAACTTTATTTCTGAGAAATGTAGATATTCAAATGGTATCACTAATGTACTATTCATTGTTTGTACTACTGTACTCTGTAGGGTGGAGGGCTTCTATCACTCTGTAGGCCACCTTATGTGAAACAATTGCTAATATATATATAATAATAATATATATATATAATATATATAATATTTATATATATCAATAAAATGTTTTTAGCTTTTCGGGCCACTTGCACGTGGGAGCTTTTGAGTCCTTTTAGGTTTCTTCTTCAACTTCTGTACTTCATATGAGAAAAACAATTATGTTGATCCACTAAAAGGCATCACCAATTAGTTCAGGACCAATACTGCAATCAGCTCTTTGTGCTACAGAACAAATGTCAAGTAATCCTTCCATAATTTGTCATCTCCCTGTGAAAAATAATCAATATGTCATTTCCATCACTCAGTGAGGACATACATTAGGAATCCATATACACGGCAGGGTCTTATTTAATGGTTCTTGAAATAACACTGACCTAGGAAAAAGGCTTATTCTTGTTTGTCTGCACATTATACCAGGCAACCAAGCATAATGTTTGAATACAGCAGTGCATAGAGAAATAAGTCACTAAGCAAAATAATAATGCTGTGCCAAGTAACAGGAACTTAAAAGGGTTTTAAAAAACAAAGCAATCTTGTCTACAGTAACCGGAGCAGATTTTTGTTTTACGAAATCAGGATCGTGGTTGAGCATTAAGCTACTGTATCCATTACATTAAAGAAGTTGTTAGCCTAATAGAAAATATCTAAACAGACAGGGTAATAGACTGGAAGATGCAGATCATAAAGTTACATTCAGGAGGAGCTGTTCTCTGTTGTATAGTGCTGAAATATATGTCATATATATATATGGCAAGAGGAGCTGTTGTGTATTTTATAGTGCGGTAATATAGAGCCTCATTCAAATTGAGACAAGTAACAAACATAAAAGCTTAATTTTAGCTTTTTTTTCAGTAATGTTACACACAAATTTAATGCAGTTTACTCACAACATTACGACATCCGTAATTCTCGTCTTGTCAGTAACATACTAGGTGTAGAATTATGTGTTCTCTCATAATATTACACCAAACCACGCATTTTACTTAAATTACTGATGAGGCACGACTCTAGGAACCAATTGAAATCACGAACATCATTATATAGAATTTGTAAGTACAATGGGTAAGAATAAGCACCTGTAAATGCGAGTAAACATTTGGTTAGCTATTGTTTCAAGTCCATGTGGTTTCCTGATATGTATTAACCTCTTGAGTACTGGGTTGTGTGTTACCCTGGATGTTGTTTAACGACACAAACATAATAATACTGATTTTGTGTTAAACTCAGAAAGAGCTGCTTGTAATACAGGGGAGGGAGGAGGGGGAAAGAGACAAAGGGAGAAAGGGGGAAGGAGACAGAGGGGAAGGAGCAGGGGGGAAAGAGACAGAGGGGAAAAAGGGACACAGGGGAGGGAGGAGGGGGAAGAGACAGAGGGGGAAAGGGACACAAGGGAGGGAGGAGGGGGGAAAGAGGCAGAGGGGGAAAGAGGGAAAGAGACAGAGGGGAAAGGGACACAGGGGAGGGAGGAGGGGAGAAAAAGACACAGGGGATAGGGGAAAGAGACAGATGGGAAAGGGGTTAAAAGATACAGGGGAGTGAGGAGGGGGTAAATAGACACAGGGGAGGGAGGGACACATGGGAGGGAGAGGGTGAGACACAGGGGAGGCAGATGAAAGGAAGAGAAACAGTGGATGAGAGCGGGTAAGAGACACAGGGGAGGGAGAGGGGGATGGAACACAGGGGAGGGAGATAGGGGAAGAGTCACGGGGGAGAGGGGGTAAAGGGTCACAAGGGAGGAAGAGGGGGAAGAGACACAGGGGAGGGAGAGGGGGGAAAAACACAGGGGCGGGAGATGGGGAAAAGACAAAGAGGAGGGAGAGGGTGGACAGACACAGGGAAGGGAGAGGGGGAAAAGAGACACAGGAGAGGGAGAGGGGTGAAGAGACACAGCTTACCACTGAATATATATATATATATATATATATAGTAAGAGCTGTTCTAGTATCACTAATATAGTTTCTTAAGCGTGTGTAATGCTCCAGAAACTATTTGTATGGATTTTCGTACATGCCGAGTTCGCAATGCACAGCACCAGCTGCGCTGCGCAAGGGACAGAGGGGGGAAAGGGACAGACAGGGGGAAAGGGAGAGAGAGAGGGAAAGGGACAGAGGGGGTTAAGGGGGAAAGAGACACAGGGGAGGTAGGAGGGGGGGGAAGAGACCATGGGAGAAAGGGACACAGGGGAGAGAGGAGGGGGAAAATGAACACAGGGGAGGGAGGAGGGGTGAAGAGACACAGGGGAGAGGGGGAAAGGGACATAGGGAGAAACGGGGAAGAGACCAAGAAGAAGGAGGAGGGGGAAAGAGACAGAGGGGGAAGGGACACAAGGGAGGGAGGAGGGGGGAAGAGACAGAGGGGGGGAAAAGGACACAGGGGAGGGAGGAGGGGGAAAGAGACAGAGGTGGAATGGAACACAGGGGAGGGAGGAGGGGGGGAAGAGACAAAGGGGAAAGGGAGAAAGAGACAGAGGGGAAAGGGGGAAGAGACTCAGGGAAGTGGGGAGGGGGGAAAGAGACACAGGGAAGGGGAGGGGGAAAAGATACAGGGGAGGGAGAGGGGGAGACACAGGGGAGGGAGAAGACACAAAGAGGATGGAGAGGGGAAGAGACACAGGGGAGGGAGAAGGGGAAGAAACACAGGGGATGGATAGGGGAGAAAGAGACACAGGAAAGGGAGAGAGGGGAAAGGGTCACAGGGGTAGGAGAGGGGGAAGATACACAGGGGAGGGAAAGGGGAGAAAGAGACACAGGAAAGGGAGAGAGGGGAAAGGGTCACAGGGGAGGGAGAGGGGGTAAAGAGACACAAGGGAGGGAGGGGGGTAGAAACACAGGGGAGGGAGAGGGGGAAGAAACACAGGGAAGGTAGAGGGGGAGACACAGGGAAGGGAGAAGAGACAAAGAGGACAGAGAGGGGGGAAGAAACACAGGGGAGGGAGAGTGGGGAAGAGACACAGGAGAGGAAGAGGTGGCATTGACACAGAGGAGAAAGATGGGGAAAAGACAAAGAGGAAGGAGAGGGGGAAAGAGTCACATGGGAGGGGGAGGGGGGATAGACACAAGGGGAGGGAGAGGGGGAAGAGACACAGGGAAGGGAGAGAGGGGAAAGAGTCACAGGGGAGGGAGAGGGGGGAAGAGACACGGGAGGAAGAGGTGGGATTGACACAGGGGAGAGAGATGGGGAAAAGACAAAGAGGAGGGAGAGGGGGAGAGACACGGGGAGAGAGAGGGGGAAAGAGACACAGGGGAGGGAGAGGGGGAAGAGACACAGGGGAGGTAGAGGTGGAAGAGACACAGGGGAGGGAAAGGGTGGGAAAGAGACACAGGGGAGGGAGAGGGCGGGAAAGACACACGGGTGGGGAGAGACACATGTAATATTATACCATCATTTATGACGGGCAAATGACTAGTCACATATATAGTTGTGAGCATGCGGCCTGTTGCTAATGCTGCGGGCTCGCAAAGAGAGGGCCGTAGTTGCTGGCAAGAAGCGCCCTCAGTTGGTAGCAACTGAGGGCCGCAGTTGCTGGCATGGAGCACCAAAGGCGCTCCTTGCCAGCAACTGCAAATCTGGCAAAATTTACGGAGTTACGAAACAAAAATACGCGTTACGACCCATTACGACCTCGCAAAAACAGCCCAAAACCCGCGCACATGAAAACTTGAAAAACGCAATAAATACACACAACAAATACATAAAAAGCTTACCTACAGCAAGGCAGGGCACTCAGGACCTCAAAAACTGAAGTTACACCTCAATTTAACTCCAAATAAAAGAGTTTAGACACCCGAAAATCCCTAAGCGAGAGAAAAAATGGGCGCGGAAAAACAAAAACGAGGCTACAGCACTCTAAAGATGCAAAACACCACCAAACACCTACAGATTTTCCGAAAAGGACGTACGACATCCGAAAACAAGGACGCAACCCGCGCTACCTGAAAAACATTAGAAACACAATAAGTACACACAACAAACACATAAAAAGCTTACCCACAGCAAGGGGGGGGGGGGGGGGCAACCAGGAACTCTGCAAGTGAAGTTACACCTCGATTTAAGTTGAAATTTCAGAGTTTAGACACCCACAAATCACCTAAGCGAGAAAAAAAATGTCCGCTGAACAAAACGAAAACAAGGCTAAAGGACCCTAAACACGCAAAACACAAACCAAACACCTACGGATATTCAGAAACAGTCGGACGACATCCGAAACAAGGATGCAAAATCAGCCACAGCCGCATACCACCCATTGCGCGCCATTTTAGAACACTAACTTATACAATATGGAACTACACAGCTACCCTAACGGATTTGCTTTGCGCACGCACACTATTACACTACACACTGCACACATTCATGACACTTACACAGCAGCTCCACAGCACTAATGCTGCAGCAACATGAAAACAGATTGCCAGCTCTTCAACACAATGCTTCCTGCATATATTACTTCACAATAGGTAAAGTATATTAATTTTTTATTTTATTAATTATTCATTGCCATATAAAAAAAAAACAACGCTGCTCATAGCACACAAACAACCAAGAGCCTCGCAATGAGCGCCGAAGGTGCTCAGCATGAGGCTCACAATGAGCGCCGAAGGATCTTAAAACACCAACAAAATTAATTTTGCACTCAAACAACATTACCTGCCTTACAATCTTTTTGCCGTCATTTTTGACGGGCAAGTCGCTAGTTGAATATAATGTAGGAACTGTTCTATGGTTTATAGTGCTGAAATACATGTATGTTTTATAGTGCTGGAATATGTAAGTATGAACTGTTCTTTGTTGTGTAGTGTTGAAAATATATTTAGTAGGAACAGTTCTATGTCATCTAGTGTTGAAACATATCTAGCAGGAGCTGGTCTATGCTCTATAGTGGTAAAATATACTTAGTATGAGCTTTTTTCGATTGTAAACTTTTCTGAATAGGGACCCCAACTCTGTTGCACAAGTTGTCTGCAGACACATTTTTTTTCTATTTGTATTGCATTGTACTTATATTTCTACTAACATTAGAATTGGTCTATACCACTGTAATTGTGCCCACTGTTCTTTACTGTACTCTGTTAACAGCTCTACGGAAAATACTGGTGCTTTATAAATAAAAAGTAATAGCAATATGTTCTACCGAATATTAATAGGAGCTGTTCTGTGCTCTTCAATGCTATGTTCGTTAGTACTAAAATATATTTAATTGGAGCTGTTCTATGTTCTATAGTGCTGAAATAGGAAGTCTTCTACATGTTGTGTTGAATATAGGAACATGGGAGCTGTTGTATGTTGTGTAGTGCTGAATATATGTAGTAAAATCCATTCTGTGTTATGTGGTGCTGAAAAAAAATCAAGGAGTAGCAAAGCAAGCAGACATGGAATAATAGAAAAAAAATGCAGAGATATGGAAAGAAAGATGTAAGTCAGGATATTAAACATAAAAGCAAATGTCACAGGGCCTTATGGGCTGTATGTTGAGGAAATTGTACAATGTGTGAAAGAAGCAAAAGATCTAAAGGTTGATTATTTTGCTGTTTAGTGTACAATGTCAATCATTTCCATTGATGTAATTACTAGACACTTTTGCCCTTTCCCCCCCTATATTGGTAAAATCACAGCACATAACAAAAGATATTTGATTGAATGTCAGCTTTTTCTTGCATGCAGTAAAATCAGAGGAAATGTACATTTTGAGACCAGCTGTGGAAGGTGTACTGCACTTGGCTGAATACCTCAGCTCATACTGCCAGTGACCTAGATATCTTGTGCCCAAGGCACAGGGAATATTTGGTACAGGGCAGTGTAAAAAGCTTCAAGGTATATAGAGAGATTGCACATACTAATGTACCACAAAATATATATTCCATAGGATATTTCTTTCTATAGCAGTTTGCTATCCTGATTATTTTTACCTAGATATATAAAACATCTGATGAGCAATTCTCTGTGTTTGATTCTGTAATTATGGATGTGCAGTATAGTTTACGGAGACATGGACTAGTGATAGTCTTGTATACTAGACTGCACAACCAGCACTATAGTGTCTGTGTCTGCATACTCTTAAAGGCCAATGCCATGTAGGGTTTTGATTTTAGGAGTAAAAACTACATTTTTAAGTACTTCTTAATAGAACAAATACTATATACCTAGTAAAATATAGAAACCTATGCTCCTTTTCTGACTATATCTATTGTTTTTAATCTGGGCTGTTAAAGAAAAAAAGAAAATGGTTCCTTAAGCATGGCTTCTAAAACAGTGGCTCTCAACCTTTTTGGTATAGGGACTGGGTGGTCACCTTCCAGTGCTCTTGGGGACCACCAATGAGATCATTAACATTTAAAACTAGATGATATTACATTTATTATCTTTAACTGATTCAAACAGAGTACATTTGAACCACACAATAATAATTTATATGTAAGTGTGATTAATGGTACCAGTATGTAAAGGCATGTTTTGCCCTTAGGGACCTACCAGATAATATCTCAGGATCCAGGTCCCTGGATTGTTGTAGAAATATGCTGTTCAAAAAAAGACATAAAAAAATAATAGTTATTAGCTACTATAATATGTACTGCAAGAATGCTAAATTGGTGGCGGCTTGGTCAGCTTTTCTTATACTGTGAGCTAAGGGCAGTCTGTAAAAAAAGCAAACTCCTTTGTTTCCTCTGATTATGCATGCAAGATTTGTAATAACGGAATCCAATATACTTGTTAGAATTGCTGACTCCCACATGTGTTTTATGTAGAAAGTACATGGCATGTGTGGAGCAAGCATCTCCACTTCATTTCCTTATTTTACATGTAGAACACTTTTGCGGATGAAAAGAGATTTCACTAAAGCAGCTTTTATTTGGCTGTCATGGGAAGCTTTAATATAGATGGATTTTGCATTAGTTTCTCAGCATTATGATACTCTATCACAGTATGATGGGCAAGTCAATTGTCTTGAATGTAAAGGAGATAATAAGCTGTTTAGTTAAAGCGAAACAGCAGACGTTCCAGTTATAGTGGAAATGAGAGGTGCACATATAACTACATATAGTTACATCTGGTTCTTATTAAAAAATCTGTGTGAACTTTTTAGATTATTGTACTTGAAAGTTAGTTATTCTAAACATAAAATACCTTCATTATTCATCTTTGTGAGTTTCTTTATCTAAATCCATTAATCCACTGAGACAACTGAGATTTCCTCTATGGCAAAAAATATGTTGAGTTATTAAAACATAACTTTTATTGTGCTAATTATCTAAAAAAACAAAAAAAAAGTAAGAGAAATTAATTATTTTACATAAAAACTTCTAGCTGATTGATCACAATTCAAGTTTCAGGTTCTAAGTTCACCATAAGAAGTATTGGTTAGAACTAAATTATTTGTGTGATCAGTGACAACAATAAAAAACTACCCCATTAAAGGAATACTTTATTTTTTCTATGTACTTTATTTTATTAAGAAGTGCTTAAAATCATTCAAATAGTACCCGCTAAGGGCTGCTTAGGTCTGCCTTCTGTAGCTCATGAAGACACAAACTCTGCTGTACTAGCTGTGCAATGTCTCATACAAGGCAATTAGTGACCATCGCTCATCAACATTATGCACTGGCTGGCTAATTTGAAATACTGTACTTGAGAGTCTCTGTCTTTATGAGTTGAATAACCTGTGGAGGGCAGGTACTATTTAAATGGTTTTAGGAAGTAAAGGCAGTGCTATTAATCGCAGTTTGACAACGATCAGATCTTATTTTATATCAGTTTAATTAATTGCTGTGGTCCTGTTCATAGTAATTTTCATTTAAAATTTACACTAACTTCATGTAGGAGAGCCACTGATTAACACATTCTCATCTTCTAGAAGCTCCCTCTTTGTCCCTCTCTACTAGTGACCTATTTCATTTGAAGGGCTTCAAATGTGGCCCATGAGTCCTTAAATGTGCCTCGTAGTGCTTAAAGTCAGGGGCTCTCAAGCAGATTGTATGACTGTGCTGGCCCTTGAGACCTTATCTGTTGATCAGGGATATAAACCATCACAAATATAGTTATAGACAGATAGTTTAGAAAAGAAAAAGCTATTGGCAGTTAAACTGTATTCTGTTCAACTCAGACTAGATAAGTTAGATATGAAGTATCATCCTGATTAAACACAACCTGGATCTCACAGATGGTCCCCATGAGCACTTGGTGGTGACTAGCCTGTCCCCAGACAAAAAAAGTTAGGAAGCACTGTTAAAAATCTTTTTATTTTAGTAAAAGCAAAATGGTAAAATCATTGTAGGAAAGGAATGAATTGGTAATATAAGCATAGATAATGAGGACAAGTATGGGGGAGCCATGAAGACTTCATGTAGCTCCTGGGCAACCTATTGTTCTCTACCATTCCATACTATCTTGTAGGCTGCCATCTTGCACACCAGCAACACTGCATTGTGTGAGCTAAGGGGACTCCCACAGGAAAGGGGATTCACACAGCAAACAGTGTCAGTGGGAAATTATTCATGAAAATTCTGTCAGTTTGGTATTTCTGCATCTACAGACATGCAGCATGTCACTGCCTGCTTGTTATCAAACAGCACGGCACTGGTAGTGTGAAGGTATGCAAAATAGCAGCCAGCAGGAGACAATACAGGAAGTAAGAAGAAAGTATCAGAAGCAATATGAAGATTATATTGAGAATAATCAAATTAATTAATTACACTTAATAAGAAAAAATGGCTAAAATACCCTTTAATAAATATTTTGCACTACACCCAGGATGCAGTATTTTCTATAAATTGCATGAATTGTATGTTGCATCTGACTGTGCTGTTGTAAGCTATGCCTCAGCAGCTCATACTTATGCATTTTTATATGCATGTATATACTCCCAAACTTTCCATAAATTCTGAATGTGGATCCAGTAATTTTAATGAGTTGCTTTGGATTTATATGACAACTTTAAAATGCTCATAAATATTACAGCATTTTTTTCGCGAACATTGTGAATTGTGCATAAATATGCTTTACTGCCTAAAGCAGCTGTCTGCCTTGTTCAGCTCGGTTTTATTTTCCATTACAGTATTTGAACTGAACTTCCTTGCATCGGGGGAACCTTAAGGAACAACCAAGTCCAAATTCCAGCCATGCATTTAAAAACATGATTTAAACATTGGACTTTTTTGTGTATAGAAATGTAGTAACCTAAAGGTGCAAATTCAGAAATATATGATATGATGATTGTGTGTATTAAAGGACCATCTAAACTTAAGTGCAGTTTCTTGTTTGTGAAGCATGTAATAAATTAATATTGACAGCTTTACAAATAATGAGCAGAAATTCAGCTTGTGTCATGTGCACCTCCATCTTGAACTGCCTTTACTGAATTTGCACTTTAGGTTTGTAGCATGATTTTATCCTTAATGGGACATATATCCTATTTGAACTCTCTGTTTAGTCTTTTTGTCAAGCGAATATTCAAATTGAAAGCTGTTCAACAGAACTGAATAGAGATGCTATCTGAATCCAAGGTTACTTTCTATTCCTCGTAGGTGTGTAATTCGGTTAGGAGCAAAAGCAAATTTCTGCTGCTTTTGAAGTGAATTTTAATGCAATACTTAATATTAATGGTTTTATGAATTCATTTTAAACTTTATAAAATGATGTTGCCCATTATCAAGTAAAGTTATTTATAAGAACATATTATAAATATGCCATAATATATTTATATATACAGTAATATCCCGTTTAGCAATGTACATGCTCTAAACAGGGCCTTTTAATGCCATAGCGCTGAAACAGCGATATGGCGGGATAAAAAGCCCTGAGCAGGGATTTAAAAAAAATATAAACACGATTTGCCGCCAAAATTGTGCTATCGCGAGATTTATATATATATATATATTTGTGGTCGTGTCCCTCTCTCTTCCTGAGGCGGGCTCTGCAGCCTTGTAAGCACTTCCTGTTGGGATCTCACAGTCAGTCCATTTATAGGTTCATGCATGCAGAATGCTTTTCAGCTCTCTCACTGTTACAGGTTCTGATTTACTTTGCTACATATCTATGAGCCTATTACTGCCTTTTTTGGGCCTTTTCCTATTGTCCATAAGTGCATCCCCATTGCTGTAGAGCTATGGTTCCTCATGGTAATTATTCCTGCACTGCATTAGGCTTTCTTATTGGTAAGTATTCATGCTCTACATTACGCTTTCTTATCATACGCTTTCATATCATATACCGACCCCAAATTCCCTAAATTGTCTTCATCAGTATCTGAGGGCATGCTTTGCCCTTTTAAGCCATATTTTGTGGATTTCAGGCTAAATCTACTAACCTTAGACCTTTCAATAGCTTTCTATAAGTTCAAATCAACCTACTCTCTACAACTCCTAAACCGGCCTTCGTAGGCCTACCTCGTTCATGCATCCAAATCAGCCTTTGCAAGCCTCATTTTCATTAAGTTTTCATAAACCTCTCCCCTCTCTCCTCTACTTCACTCGGCCCTTGGCCCTCTAGGCAGGCCATGTAGGGCGTAGCCATAGGGTACATCTCAGCTGCATGAGGTGAGGTGGCCTCTATTCACCAAGCACACTTCCATTTCACGCTTCCTACTTGTCATAAATCAGCTTACGCCCGACTATCACTGGTTAGCTCCCAGGCACACACCTTGGCAACTCGTCACCGTAGGAGAGAGACCCTCCCACAACTATCAGGTAATTTCATTACCTGAATACTTATACATACATATATTTTGTCTATATATGGATTTTATTCCATTAATGGTCATTGGCTGAGTAAGCATATATATAAAACTAGTAAAACTGTTTCATCCTGCCTACTCGGACCTCTAATGGCCAGACATAGATGGAGCATAGGAATAGAAGGAATGGACAGAGGTATCATGCACCTCCCAACTAGCTACCAGGAAAATTCAGATGCGCACCCAAAGAATTATTAAAAATGTAGTGCACAGATTTAAAAAAAAAAAAAGGATTTAATTGCTTCTAAGGTGATTGGATATTTTAAAGGGATATAGAAGTTTTGGATTTTACTAAGTACAGTATGTAATATGGACAGACCCAAACAGGGACTATTTGTTTGATTTTAGGCAGTAAAAAACAAACTTTTAAGTGCCTCTTAATAAAACAAAATACATAAAATTAAAAATACGTAAGTATATTAAATATCTAGTAAAATCCAGAAACCTTCCATACCCATTTAAAGAAATGAAAACTATATGTGTCTCAATCATCCTGATTTAATGGGACAGCAGAGGCTAAAATATTATTGAAATAAAATGAATGCAAATTATGATTAATAAAGAGGAAGAGGGTATTCTCCCTTGCTCCCACCATTTAACCAACACTGGTAATTACCTCTCCTGTAAATCAAGAGAAGTTATGAGCTGATTTCACAGCACAACTTTAAATTAACCTGACTGGACCTGAGAGCCCCGTCAGCCAGACAGATACATATAACATTATTGGTGCACTGGGGGTTAATCTATTTAAGATCAATGTGCTGAAAATAACTAACTTGCACTATAAATATTGTGTACAATAATAAAAGGATATTTCAATACTCTCTTGCTTATAGTAATTGTGGATCAGCATGGTGTGTTATGGTCCATGAGGTCATAGAGTCAAACACCAATGAATGACACACACACTATATCACAACACTGGTCTCCAAATCCTTGTGGTCAAAATAATAAATGGGTTCCCTGCTGTTCTGTGTGGGTCGTATGGAGAATATTCACTTTGTAGAATGGAGCAGGTCTCGAGAACCTCTGAATTGATGCCCTGTAGAGAACAAGCAATGACCACCAGTTTACATTGAATTAGATATCAATTACTGCTACAGAACTGTCATTTTTTTAATTACCATTATAATATCCTGTTGCCATACTGCTGTGGTGGCCAGTAGAAATCATCTGGAAGCAGACTGCTAAAACTGGTGGTGGAGACCAAGCCTGAGTGGATTGTCTAAAACAGTGGTTTATAAGGTTCTAGGACTGCGCCAGTGCCTGAAACCCTCTCTGCCCATCCTCAGGGATGAACAGAGCCTAACACTTTATACAAACCACCACCATTAATCACAGTTATAGATTGCTAATAATTATCTGCCGTTAAACTGTACTCTGTACATCAGAAGCTATGTAAGAGATGTGCATAAAACCATTTTTAGAGAAAATCATATGCTTTGAAGAGTAGCTTTCTCTGAAGTGGGTAGCTTGCATCAATAAATGCAAGGCCTGTTCTCCAGACATGTAAACACCTCTCTCACATGCAACCTTCAATTGCAAAATAAATGCCTCCAGGCATCAACAGAGGCATCAGCATTTGTTTTTTCAAATTAAAATGTAGTTTAAGGACATTTGCTGCCTAATTATGCTTCTAAGCTCATCATTTTCTTACATATATACATGTTTTCATCATACAGTAGTCGTAAAATAATGATGTTCACATAAGGTGTATCTTGTCAGTGACACACCAGCAGAATAATTAATATTCTCATGCTACAATTTTTATCTCAACATAAATAAGACAAGCAAATACAGTAGAAAATAAACCATATAATATAAAAAAAAACACAACAGTGGAGAATGAAAGATTGGTCGTATAAAGCTTCTGTTTAGTGCACAGAATCCTCATGCTACCCATAAATTCCAGTTCTTTTGATATTTATTAAAGAAAATCTTCCAATACATTTTTTAAAAAGCAAAACTAACACTTAAATACCAAACTTTATGACAGGGCAAGAAGAGAATGAAGAATAAATGACTTCTCTCTGGATGTTGCAGAATTGTTAAACCTATGAAAGAGTAAATGATGAGGGCAAAAGGTTGTCTGCTAAGGGAGAGGTGAAGGATGATTCTATTGTGTAGTGTAACAGCTATGAATACATGATAAGGCATCCAGATAAAGTAGATGGCATATGAGTACACCACAGGGATCTAAGCCTCACACAATTCATAAACTTAAAGGTCTGTCATAAATAATGCAATCAAGAAATATAGATGCAACAAATTTCAAGTTGACTCCTGTGGCTGAATCTCCAACAAAGTACGTCCCACGGAACCCAGTGATACTAAGGAGATGCATTGACCATTCTCTTTCTTGAATAACTATAGAACAGAGGACAATGATTGTTTGTGTAGTTTTCCACTGTATATGCCTCAGGAACGAAAGATAAGAAAATCATTCTGAGAAAGCTTTTCAGTTTTTACATAGATTTTTTTCACAGGTAACGTTTTTAAAACAGCTATTTAGACTTATTTTTTTATAAATATTTTAAAGGGACTTGAATCTTTTTCATGCATTTAATAGAGTATGCTTTAAAAATTACCAAAGTTGGATTTTGTATGAAAAAAAAATAGTAGATAAAACCTTTTTAAACTGCATTGAATCTAATAGGAAATATACAGAGCATACGTACGTCTGTTGATATTTTTAGCTGGTGCTGTAGGTATGATTCAACTGGCAACCCACTCCAGTTTCTTTTCCAAGAAAACCTTATGGATTGGCACAAGCAAAAACACAGACAGATGTGACTGGCGTGCTGTGGTCCATATGGTCACCAAGAGTTGAACGCGACTGAACGACTGAACAACAATGATTCATACATCCCTCAGATCATTTAAACATTTATATCAGTGTTTCTGCTTTGAATGCTTTATTAGAAACAAATAAAACCCACAGTGGTACATTATTAAACAAAGATAAAAACGCTTTAAATGTTCCCTTTAACCAGGTTACTTAATCAATTTTATTTTCCGTAATGTTATTGTATAAAATGTGCATTTCAGGTAATTTTAAGAAGCCGAAAAAGGAACTGGGTCTCACCTTCTGGAACTGCCCTTTACTTTCTGTTCTCTCTCATGTATGGCGTCATGTTTCACAGGTGTGATGTAAGGCCATACCCACATGGGAGGGGATTCACACTACCAGTGTCTCAAGCTGCTAAGATAAATAGCATGTCACAGCTTGCTTGTTAACAACACGAGACACTGGTTGTGTGACATCCCTCTTCTGTGAGTTTGACCTTAAGTCACAGCTGTGAAGCATGGCTTCCTACATGAGACAGAACAGAGAGAAAATGACCAGTTCCAGAATCTGTTACTCTGGGGTTTTCTTATAAGTAAGTGCAGGTAGTTAAAACATTTATATATAACTAAAATGATTTGGTTAAAGTGTCGCTGGAAAGATGCAGAATACATGTTGTCGACTGATGTGAAAACTCTTAACAAAAAGTTTTTCAAAATTATTATGGATTAATAAAGTTAGCATCTATACAGATGAGTTCATGTTTTGATATCTACAGTATATATCATGTAGGTTTATGGAATTAACCACTATTGTTTAGGAAAAACATCACATTTGTGTAGTATGTAACAAGTTAACAATCTTACATTAGAGAAGATCTTTTTTTGTATAGAAGGTTATATTGCCTGGATTCATCATTTCATGATAGCTTGAAATTTTAGGACAAGTACTTATATACTGAGCAATATAGGGAGGGATGGGGAGTATGAGCAAAAAAATGTATTTGCTGTCACATTAAACTATTTAAATATAATTTCACTATACAAGCTCAGTAGTAGGTGGCTTGTAAAACATTTTTTTCTAAGTAATACTAGCTTTATGACTATTTTCTGTCTAATTATACTTTTAGACTTCCCATTTTCAAACATATATATATGTTATGTCATTATACTTCATAATCACAATCAAAAGGCAAATAGATCACACCTCTTACCCAATCTCTTAAGAGAATGATATTAAAACATAACTTTTATTTGATAAAATAGATTTTAAAATAAAAACATTTCAACTCCAGTGGACTAATTTGTATAGGCTTGTGCACTGAGATATTTGATATATGCTTGTATAGGAGACTTAATGCCAGAGTTAATAAAGTGACCAGAAATAATTTGCATACATAAAGTGCAAAGTTCTATAAATAGTAAAGTGACCAGATATGAATTTTTGTTTAAGGTGCTTTTACCAGGTAACGTTCAATAGTGTTGTAAGAATTCTGCTTTCATAAATACTTTATTAAAACATAGTAGCATGACTTTGTGATACTGATACTCTAATATTTTTCTTAGATCATTTATTGTGTATTTACAATATTGACATCTCCTTTAGGATAGCTATTAAAATTCCTTGACAATAGCTATACAATTTATTAAGATTTACCTATTGAGCTTGCTCTCTGCCCAGCCGCTTTCAAGTATTGATATACCCACACTACACTTAAGACGTTCCTAATTCTTGCTGTATTCTCTATTTTATTTCTTCCTCTTACTGAGATTTTTTTTCTATTTAAATTCCCCTCTGTTTATATAGATTGTCTATTTCTAATATTTCATCCCTAAAAGTTGTTTACTATATTGAATGGAAGCTGTATTGTAATGTATGGAGCGACTGATGAGTTGTGCACACCACAGCCTAGACTATTGACAACGTGCGTGCTGCGTCTGACCCGACACACGTTTCTATATTTCCTCACGGGTCAGCGTGAGTCTGTGTTGATAACTTTTTATAGACTCACATTACCATAGTAACATGTTACTAGAAGTTAAAAACACCTTATGAATTTTATAGTTATATTCAAAATATCACATTATAGACAGTGATGTAATTCACTTGTACATGTCTCTAATTTCTAGAGATTATTTTATTGATATTGATATATTTTTTTCTTATGTTCAGTTGCCTATATTTAATATATCTCCTTTCTTTTTTTAACAAATAGCATTCCTTTCTTTTATCAGATATGAATTTAATGCAATCATAACTGTTATGTCTACTAGGTATAAGAATTCATTCATTAAACTAAATTTTATTATGGAAATCTTCAGTGAGATTTTTTCCCATATCAGCAATAATATAGTTATTAATTTGATCTTATGTCCATTTGGGTGGAAAACAAGTTTTAATATTGTAGAAGGGGAAATTATATTTAATATCCCTATTACTTCATGATTTTGGATACATTTCTGTAATAAAATGTTTCTATTTCTAAGAATTATTTGTATACTAGCGACTTGCCCGTCAAAAATGAAGGCAATAAAATTTGCCACACAATGCAATGTTCTGCTCCCTCTGAGCACCTTCGGCGCTACTTACGAGCCCCGCGCTGAGTGCCTTTGGTGCTCATCTTGTGGCTCGCCAGCCTCTCCTCCCAACTACTACACCGCTCTTTACAGGCCTCGGCAACTTGCAACTTTTGTGCTTGGGAATGCCATGTTTCCCTTTCCACCATCTCCCCCCATCCCTTCTTTGTCCTCTGTGTCTCTGCTGAAACTATGCATGGCACGCGCTGACTGCTGTTGGTTTTATTTTCAAAGTCCCATGTGCCTGGCGTTGTTGGTGTAGGTGTTACTGTCTTTGTCGTTGTGTTTTTTATTTTCTAAGTCCTGCTGCCTGGCATTGTTGGTGTGAGTGTTACTGTCTCTTGCGTTGTGTATTTTCTAAGTTCTGTATGCCTGGTCTTGCTGAGCCTCAGAATTTTTATGTTTTATCCGTCGCCATTTTCCCCCCCGCTTCAGCGATTTTCGATCATTAAAAAAGACAAAATATGCCTCAAATTAACTTGCAACCTCACTCACAGGCTCCCTGGCTCTCCCCCTGTGCTGTGTTTGAGTGTGTAAGTGAATTTGAGGCATATTTGTGTGTTTTCGCCGTCTTTTCCAGTTCGGTGGTTAGGCCGCTAAAGTCGTATTTTTTGCCAGATCGTGCCTCAGCGGCTCGCAAGCGTGACGACTAGTGATGTCGCGAACATCAAATTTTAGGTTCGCAAAAGTCAATCAAATGTTCGCGAACAGGCGAACATCGGCGAACCCCATAGACTTCAATGGGCAGGCGAATTTCAAAACCCACAGGGACTCTTTCTGGCCACAATAGTGATGTGAAAGTTGTTTCAAGGGGACAAACACCTGGACTGTGGCATGCCGGAGTGGGATCCATGGCAAAACTTCCACGGAAAATTACATAGTTGATGCAGAGTCTGGTTTTAAGCCATAAAGGGCATCTATCACCTAACATTCCTAAATTGTTTGGAATAACATGCTTTAAAACATCAGGTATGATGTTGTATCGATCAGGTAGTGTAAGGGTCACAGTAACAGACCAATCTCCCCATTTAATGCACCGCAAACAACCATAAACAGTCCCTTTGCACAACCGCAAACTCCCCATTTGCACAAGGTTGGATACCAAGCTAGCCATGTCCCGTTCCTTGTCCTCACTGATGTCATTGAAGGTCTCTTCCTCCACCCAGCCACCAAGGGTCCCCGAAAGGTGACAACAAGCCCCCTGGGACGCCTGCTGTGTTTGGTCTTCCACCTCCTCAAAGCCACCTTCCTCCTCTGACTCCTCTTCTTCAGACTCCCAGAGTCTGGGGGCTTCCACTGCCCCGCATGGAATATTATACACAGGTCAGAGTCTGGTGGCTTCCACTGAACAGCATGGAATATTATACACAGGTCAGAGTCTGGGGGCTTCCACTGCACAGCATGGAAGATTATACGCTTTGCCTCTGTCTGCGTTATTATAAGGTGTGTTCTGTTAAGTAGTACTATTCCCATCGGTTTAATCCCTGTTACGTCCACTATCAGGGGAAGTGTATATGGCATGAATTTTTGGAAGCAGGAGATGGAAAAAGATGCTTGGTCGGTCCTCCCACTTCAAATTTGGGGCGCGTGCAATCTAAGGTGCCACCAGATATGAGTGTCACTGTGCACTGGCAAAAGTTGGCAGAGTAGTTGCAATAGGCTTCACACACACGCCTGTAGGCAGGCAACTGATATTCAATCTATTACAGTAAAAAAAGTGTTGTTTTATGTCACTGTACACTACGGTTGCACCAGATATGAGTGTCACTGTGCACTGTCTAAAGTTGGCAGAGTAGATGCAATAGGCTTCACACACACGCCTGTAGGCAGGCAACTGATATTCAATCTATTACAGTCAAAAAAGTGTTGTTTTATGTCACTGTACACTATGGTTGCACAAGATATGAGTGTCACTGTGCACTGTCTAAAGTTGGCAGAGTAGATGCAATAGGCTTCACACACACGCCTGTAGGCAGGCAATTGCTATTCAATCTATTACAGTCAAAAAAGTGTTGTTTTATGTCACTGAGCACATTATAAGCTGTGAGCCTGACACAGGCAGGCAACTGAAATTAGATTACAGGAAAAAAATGGTTTTCAATGTATGTTACACCACCAGGTATGAGTAGTGAAAATAAGCACAATATAAGCTGTTAGGTGTTAGCCTGTCACACACACACGCTGGCAGGCAGGCATAGATTACAGAAAAAAAATTATGAAATAAAATAAATGATGTTCAAAGTTTCCTCAATGATAAAGTATAGGGGGCGAACCGAAAATCGCATGTGTTCTCCGTTCGCGGCGAACCTGAACATGCGAAAATTGCCGCAAACAGTTCTCCGGCGAACTGTTTGAGACATCACTAGTGACGACAACTCACAGTTTGACAACTATTATATGTGATAAATCCTCTTAAATGTGTATGGGCTATTTTTGCTCTTTTATTATTCCATATACATCTAGTTATATATTTTTGAAAATTCTCTAACTCTTTGGGAATAATTGGTATAGGATCTGAATAGGTATAATATCCTTGGTAATATCTTCATCTTAATGTTGTTTATATGCCCTTTCCATGATAATGGATATTTGCTCCATTTGTTAACATCAGTTCTAAGGGACTTAAATAATGGGATATAGTTTGCATTGTACAGTCCAGACAGGTAAGGGGTTATGTTCAACCCCAGATATTTTATGTGGTGTTTAGGCCAAGAGAATGGATATTGTCTTATAAGATGGTCTAGGTCTTGTTGGGGCAGCAATGATCCTATCGCTTCCGTTTTATCTAAATTTACCCTGAGTCCTGAGAATGCTCCAAAGGAATTTAAGATACCCATCAGGGCTGGTATGGAGTTTACCGGATCTACCAATGTGCACAAGATATCATCAGCAAAAATGCAGTACTTAAATTGTTGCTGGACCTAATGACTTGGGCCAGGTGCTCAATCGCTAAAGCAAATAAAAGTGGGGAGAGAGGGCACCCCTGTCTAGTCCCTCTTTGTATGGAGATATGGGGCCCTATTAAATTCGAGCTGCGGATGTATTCGTATCTCGCAAAGGCCCATCGTAAGTCGATTTACGATATCCGAGTCGACTTGCGATTGACTTGCGATTGACTTGCGTAATTTCGAACTACTTTGCCGAGATTTGCCTCCGATAAGCGCTACGTAGTAAGTAGCGGACAAGAATTCCTTGCGTAGACGCTCGTATCTCGCAAATTCGCTAAGTGCACAAAAAACACACTTAAAATGGTTTACGCATTACATACAGACAACTTAAAAATATAAAAGTGAGTTAACTTGCGCTACGGAATATGTTGGCGCGTTATAAATAAAGGATAATAACAGAGGAAAAGCATGGAAGGCCATTACAATTGTTTTCACCATCCCCTCCCCCCACCAAAGCAAAGGCATTATACAACCAATTAGTTGTTACATTTTGAATGAAAAGCCATGCTGCAGCTTACATAAACCAAAATTAAAGACACACTACCTCATTACATAAAAACACAAAAACATCAAAAAAATGCCATATTAACCCTGTTATTTTGTATACATGTTGCTTATCACATCTACATTTGGGAACACAAATATGGGGCACATGGAGAATGTGAATATGTCCTGTTCAGTCTTTCGGTCGGGTCCGACTGTGACCCTCTGTCACTGCTTTCTTACAAGGTTCCTATGCCGGTGAGACCCGAGTGGGTTGTCAGTTCCTTCCCCAGTGGTTTGGGCTTTGGCCCTGCATTCAGCTTTCCCTCTCACCCCCACAATGACCCTTAATGAGATAGCTCACAGCTTCATTGAAATACACAATACCTCTTGTTTGGTCTTTCGGTCGGGTCCGACTCTGACCCTCTGTCACTGCTTTCTTACAAGGTTCCTATGCCGGTGAGACCGGAGTGGGTTGTCAGTTCCTTCCCCAGTGGTTTGGGCTTTGGCCTTGCATTCAGCTTTCCCTCTCACCCCCACAATGACCCTTAATGAGATAGCTCACAGCTTCATTGAAATACACAATACCTCTTGTTTGGTCTTTCGGTAGGGTCCGACTCTGACCCTCTGTCACTGCTTTCTTACAAGGTTCCTATGCCGGTGAGACCGGAGTGGGTTGTCAGTTGTGCTGTCACTCTCCCACCCACAAGGGCAGCAAACACACACA
Organism: Discoglossus pictus; assembly: GCA_027410445.1. Classification (NCBI taxonomy): domain Eukaryota; kingdom Metazoa; phylum Chordata; class Amphibia; order Anura; family Alytidae; genus Discoglossus; species Discoglossus pictus. The sequence goes on along the minus strand of CM050165.1, from coordinate 414,230,237 downwards.
GAGGGTTTGCAGAGGCACAATGAGCACCAGCCAACTCACCTCCATCAGGGGTAATCGCCACTACTCTTATCCAAGGAAGTCCCACGCCATTGCTGGTGGCCATGTGCCAAGATGACCATTCATTCCCATTTGGTGACCTCCCATTATGTTCTGCTATTCATCAATTTACATTAGTTTCGATTGCTAAGTGATGTTGGGGAAGTGCGTGTGAGAGCAGAATTGACGGACAAATCAATAATCACTGTTGAAGGAACTGACAACCCACTGCAGTATCACCTATCATTATCCTTTTAGGCCCACAGGGGAATGTTCCTACTCCCCAGTCCCGCTAATTGTACTTGGCCTGTGCATTAACCCTTTATTATGCCTAGATTTTAGATCAATTAGATGCATTATATGATATCTAATGCTATTAGGACTATTATTCCTCTTAGTATGTATGGATCTATTGCAGGTTAACTAGTGCTCATTAGTTTACAGCTATAGTAATGTGACACTAATGTGATGCATGTGGATGTCCCCTAACCCCAACCATTGAAAACACACCGACATGGGGAGAACAGAATAACACAGCTTTATTTTTGGACACAGACCACAATCAGCAGCGGTCAAGACTGTGCATTCACAGAACGGTATAACAAAACTTTATTTTTGGACACACACCACAATCAGCAGTGGTCAAGACTGAGCATTCACAGAACGGTATAACAAAACTTTATTTTTGGACACAGACCACAATCAGCAGTGGTCAAGACTGTGCATTAATATCATGGGTGTGGTGTGGGCGGGTCCCGAGAGAGCAAGGGGCTAAATGAAAAAAAAGGGGATACCTACAGGGGTCAATCTAATAGTCTAGAATAAGCATGATGCATAGCACCTACCAGGGTCACATGCTGCAACCGGAACCAGAAATCTCTCCATTTAACTGAAGAAACCATTAGAGTGCACTGCACTTACAACTTGTCTGGATCTGTTCAATTGAACAAATGATTCAACCTCTGGACTGTGTAATCCAATCCAGTTTCACACATACAGTGTGGTGTGTAAATTTGCCCACAAAAATGAATGGTCAACAAAAAACAAAAAAGGCGGAGGAGGCTAAAAAAAAATAATGACAATGCATGTACAGTAAAGTGCTAAATACTGTACCAATATACCAACTCACCTGATTCCCATCTGCAAGCATTACTAACTATTAGCTAGGTCTATGGATAATGAGTAATATGGGCAAATACCCATTAATATGGACAGGACACAAAGGCCAGCAGCCACATTCACTGTTTCTTACATCAGACCCAAAGATCTGTTCTCAGACCGATATTGAGGTCAGGATCACATGCTTTATTAGTGCATATATTAATGCTGGCTGTCATTAACATGCCATTGTGAGACTTTGCAAGTCCACCGCCATAGCGGTATTAGTCTACATTTCAGCTAACAATAATCATGTCTGAGATATCTGGCAATATGATAGTTTTAAGATTGTGGGAGATACATGTTAAGGAGGGGGCTGTCATTGGAGTAATGTCTACCTGAGAGGCACTGGGAAAACCTTACGCCTCATATAATTCCTCCACTATGCTTGCAGATGCAGGAGATGCCTTCATGGGCCTGAATTGTACCTAAAACAAAACAAATGGAAAGAAAAACATAAAGAGAAAACATAAAATCTAAGGGCCTAAAAAAAAAGGGGACTGCAGCATCCCTTCCCAACAGCATTCCCCAGTGACCATCAATTGGTGGCATGTTCAACCGAACCCTACGTGTCCACAGAGAAGAGGATCATGGACCATGTGATGGGAGGTAGCCATCTGCATACAAAATGTCACCATCACATAGGCAAAGATCCAAAACTTTGTAGCCAGGCTAGATGAGGTCAGCAATGTGACCAATAGATTGTCACTGAGGAGTGCTGTTGAGAAGGCACAATTATGTCCACAGCCCCTAGGTCCTCCTCCGCCTGGGCACAGGACCTGCCTCGTCCGCGGCCGGACGCCGTCTCCTTGTTGGTGGTGGGGGAGCAGGAGGAGGTAGTGGCACCACGGGTGGTGGTGGCGGCGGAGGCATGGTGGAAGGAGAGGAGGGGCCAGGCTGCTGTTGGCTGGTGACCTGCCCCGTTCCCAGCAGCCAGACCAAATGCTGCTCCAGCCTACGATGATGGCTCCTCTCCTCCCTAAAGCGCCTGTCCAGGCTGCGCCTCATGCCAGAGATGTTGGCATCAATCCTCCTCACGACGGCCAACAACTCCAGCAGCGCAGCCTCGGTCGTTGGTGGTGGGGGCTCGGGTCCTGCTGGCAGGGCCGGGTGGGAAGATGGCGGGGACAGAGTGGGGAGGATCTGGGACCCGGCTGGAGACAGGGTCTCTGATGTTGTTGTCCCCAGTGGCTCAGAGTGTGGGGAAGGAGGAGCTGTGGCATATTCCACTCCTTCTGAGGGCCCCGGCGAGATGGCAAGTCTTTGGAGGTGGGGGACAGTCGGGCTCTGGACAGGGGGGCTGTCAACGACCACGACCTCCCCCTCCGAAGAGCCAGGGCCCTCGGATGAGCCTGTAGCCTCCTCCCCCTGAGCGGTCTCCTGCGGGGCGGGGGCTGACGGCCCCGCTCGTGGCTCATCACTGGACCCAGACCTCCTACTGGATGCTGAAATAGAGAAAAGAAAGGTACATGTCATTAGTATGCTGATCAATACATTGATATGTTTTCACTCCTAACGTTCTGACATCTAGGCCTGAACATGGATGATTCTCGTAATTGCAACTCCCATTAGCTCTCATTTGCTAGATTGGATCTATTCTTTGGTTTCTTGTCTTGACCTCTCCTGGCTCCTAACACTGTCTGGATTTTTCCTGCGGTTTCACTCCTAACTATCTGACATCTAGGCCTGAACATGGATGATTCTCCTAATTGCAACTCCCATTAGCTCTCATTTGCTAGATTGGATCTATTCTTTGGTTTCTTTTCTTGACCTCTCCTGGCTCCTAACACTGTCTGGATTTTTCCTGCGGTTTCACTCCTAACTATCTGACATCTAGGCCTGAACATGGATGATTCTCCTAATTGCAACTCCCATTAGCTCACATTTGCTAGATTGGATCTATTCTTTGGTTTCTTGTCTTGACCTCTCCTGGCTCCTAACACTGTCTGGATTTTTCCTGCGGTTTCACTCCTAACTATCTGACATCTAGGCCTGAACATGGATGATTCTCCTAATTGCAACTCCCATTAGCTCTCATTTGCTAGATTGGATCTATTCTTTGGTTTCTTGTCTTGACCTCTCCTGGCTCCTAACACTGTCTGGATTTTTCCTGCGGTTTCACTCCTAACTATCTGACATCTAGGCCTGAACATGGATGATTCTCCTAATTGCAACTCCCATTAGCTCTCATTTGCTATATTGGATCTATTCTTTGGTTTCTTGTCTTGACCTCTCCTGGCTCCTAACACTGTCTGGATTTCTTATGCGGTCTGTAACTGCATAGGCTGCATTGGGCGCACCAGTACATGGACTCTATTGCTTAATTACTCTTGGGGTGGCCAGGAATGACAGTGATTTGTCAGCTTCATGGATTTAATGATGCATCCATCCATCCCTTGTTAATTCCATGGAGCTGACATGTCAGTGTCCTTGTTGGTCACCATGTGTAGTGTGTGTGATGCACATGTGGTGGCATGTTGGTGTATGTGATATTCATCTGAACTGGAGGCTGGGTCCTGCTGGGCCACCGGGGATGAAGCTCCAGCTGCGGGCGATGGTCCTAGAAAGTCCCTTGCGATCCTCTCCCACTCCTTATAGGCGACACTGTGTCCCTCAGCTTCTCTGGCCATCTTCCTTTTCACCGTGGCCCTGATATCCACATATCTGTGCTTCAAGGACCTCAAGCCCCTAGGAACCGTGGACACCTCCTTCCTCACTTCCACTACCTCCTTCCAAGCCTGAGCCTTAGGCCCAGGCTTCGCTTCCCTTGCAACAAGGATGACGGGCCGGTCACGGATCGCACCCAGGAGGACCATATTCTCCTGGGGCGTATAATTACGGGCCCTGCGCCTGCCCTTGCCAATAGCCCCTTGCTCTCTCGACTGTGCTCGGGGACCCTGGCCTCCCTGCACTCTTCCTGAGGCCTGTCCCTTCCCCAAACTACCCCGCCCCCTGGGAACAGGCCCCTTCCCCTCTGTCCCTGCTCTCTTAGTGCCTCTGTCTCCCTCCTCCTCCTCCTCCTCCTCCCCCCCCTCTGGGGACCACTCCTCCTCCTCCAGGGACACCTCCTCCTCTGGGGACACCTCCTCCACCCCCTCCGGGGACACCTCCTCCTCCTCCTCTGGGGACACCTCCTCCACCCCCTCCGGGGACACCTCCTCCACCCCCTCCGGGGACACCTCCTCCACCTCTCCTCCACCCTCCACTACACTCTCCTCACTCTCCTCACTCTCCGCTCCTCTCCTCTCCTCCTCTCTCCACCTATCTCCTCCCTCCATGCTCAAATAATACAAAAATAAGGATAACTCAAAATAAGTGTAACTGTTATATAGGTGATGGAAACAAAAGTGTATGTTCTATGTGTTTTTAATAACTGTTGGGGGATGCGGTGCAAAGGTTGGGGGGGGAGGTGTGTGTTGTGTGTCCTAACGCTATGTATGTCTCTATGTGTCTTTAATCTATGTGTCAGGCAAATATGTGTAATGTGTAAATATGTGTAACTCTTACGTGTAAATATGCTAGTAATAAAATCCCAAACAATCAAAAAGAGTGCGCCTACAAATCAAAAGAACGATAAAGAAATAAAAGTATTACTGGAATGTCTGTTGGAAAGAAAAGATGTGTGTGCTATGTGTATTTAATAAGTGGTGGGGGATGGGGTGTGTTGGGGGATGGGGTGTGGTGGGGGGAATGGGTGTGTGGGGTGTGTGTCCTAACTATATATATGTCTCTATGTGTGTTATTTAATCTATGTGTCTTGCAAATATGTGAAATCTGTAAATATGTGTATTGCTTAAATATAAGTACTTAGGAAGTAAACAAGAAACAAGACAAAAAAGTAATCTACCTCTCTCCAAACCACTAATCTCACAACTCAAACTCTCTCCCACCTGCTCCTGAAACTGCGTGCTAACTCCAATGGCTCTTACAACACAGTCAGCGCATGGGTTTGTATCAATCACATTTATAAGCTCATACTGTCAATCAAATTCTTAGCTCGTACGTGATTGGCTGAGAGGCGTGTCTCGCTAGGACGTCCCCTTATCAGCTTGCGAGCGCACCAACAGACTCAGCCAATTACATACGCACTTATAGTGTCAGGCCGCCACGTGCGTATGTAATTGGCTGAGAGTCCCAACACGGGCCGCCAAGTGCGTATGTAATTGGCTGAGAGTCCCAATACATACGCACTGGGCGTCCCGCGTTGGGACTCTCAGCCAATTACATACGTACTTGGCGTCCCGCGTTGGGACTCTCAGCCAATTACATACGCACTTGGCGTCCCGCGTTGGGACAGCCAATTACATGCGGCCAAGTGCGTATGTAATAGGTTGAGAGGCTTCTTGACTTAAAATCATCAGCTGGAATGCCATGTAAAGATCCACAGGTGACCAATGGCAAAGCAGAAATTAACGTGCCTAATACCAGATCATGCAATCAACAAGCTCTATAACCCCATCCCCAACAAGTCATCAGCATGTCTGAAACAGCATGGATGATCATGTGAGAGGGATGATGGCCAGGATGAGGGGGCGTATGAGGTTGAGATGCTTTTGTGCAGCTCAACTAGCACAGTATGAAGACCAGGAAGCAAGGTGTGTGATTGATGGGGTGATGGGGAGTGGCAGAGACGAATGTCTGGGAGTGAATGAGGGTGTGAGTGGTGATGTGATCCATGCTGGGGCAGAACCAAGCCAGGCAAGGGAATTACCACAGGCCATGCCTAGTATCGTGGGGGTGGATCAGGGAGGAGAGAGAGCTCCAGTAGCACAGGGACAGATGGATATAGGGCCACCTGCACCCAGGGAGGCTGACAATGTTGTCGGTGATCAGCTGCTGGGGGGAGTACAGGATGTGTTGGCTCAGGCAGAATGGGGGGAGCCTGACCAGGAGCCTGACCAGGAGCCTGACCAGGACCCTGACCAGGAGCCTGTGAGGAGGCGGGCACCCAATGTGTACAGGGAGAGACTCACATTAGAGGGGTTAACTGATGGGGAGGTGTATGAGCGTTTTCGGCTGACCCGTGCCAGTCTTGGGGAGCTCTATGAGGTTCTCAGAGCGGACCTTGAGCCTCGCTCAGGGGCAAATAGAGCCATCCCAGGAATGACACGGATGTTAGTTGCAATACACCTCCTTGCTTCTGGGAGCTTTCAGACCACCCTGAGCATAGCCGGAGGAATGTCTCAGCCAAGCCTCTCGAATTGTCTGAGTGCATTCCTCCGTGCTATTGGTTACCCTAACACTGCTGAAGAGATCTCGAAGGTGAAGTTCGATTTCTTCCAATTAGGAGGTATCCCCAATTTGCTTGGTGCTATTGACTGTACACACGTGGCACTGATACCTCCTAGAGAGCAAGAAGCGCTGTACAGAAATCGTAAGCATTATCATTCAATCAATGTACAGGTTGTTTGCGATGCGAACATGCGCATACAAGGTGTGTATGCAGGCTTCCCGGGTGTGTTGCAGGCTCACGACGCCTATATCCTGCGTGCATCCGGAATATCTGACATCTTTGAGCCCGGCAGATTTCCATCCAGATGGCTACTGGGTGAGTACACATTAGTAATGGCAGTCAACCATATCTTACTATGACTGGATACAATAACACATACGGTACATCATGTTTCCCTCTATTGCTCTGATGTTCACATGTGCATTACGGAGTAATACTACCAAAGCCAGAACAGAATAGCTCATTGCTGGCCATAACCCTGTGTTAGCTTGGCCAAACAGTATGCACAACAACATATGACAAAAACCATAACTGATTAATCATTAGGTTTATGTTCTGATGCATTCCCTTGTATCCTGTGACATGGACATCTCTAGTCTACATAACGTGTTGTGTGTTCTTGTACGGCCTATGTAAGTGAGATGTCTTCAGAATTCATCTGATAGAGGAGAATTAATATTGTTTGGCAAACTTTTTCTTGCCTGAATATATCCCGGAATAAACATGAATTAGCTTACCTTGAAGTTATCAAAATCTCCAAGGTCTTTTGGCATTTGCGTTTGATCGTGTCCGCCCCTGGGAAATTCCACCTGAATTAGCATCACATTTACGTTCACAAGAATACACGATCACGCTTCACCTCAGACCTCTGGCATGTGCTCGTTACAAGAACTGCAACAGTGACTTCCTGCTCTCTACCAGAAGGGTCGCAATATGTACCCTGTTGTATTTCCCTTGTATCTCCGCCTCATGTAAGTGTCCTGTGGGTGTGAACATCTGGATTTTCCATTTGTGGAAATCACATTATAATTGATCTGAAGCTTCAGATAGAATCCATGTGTTAATACCCTACTAATTATCCTATCAGATGCATTCATGATCCATCTCCCTTACATATATCTTTAACTGTGTATTAGCCACAGGGATGTGTTGATAGGTCATGATGACGATATTTGGCCATATGCTTTGTCAAACATCACAACATCCTATTCATATCAACATCATATTTTATTTCCACCAGGTGATGCAGGATATGGGTGTTTGCCGTGGTTGTTGACCCCTGTGAGCAATCCCCATACTCGGGCAGAGGCGCGGTATAATGCTGCGCGTAAAACCTGCCGGAATGTAATTGAGCGTACCTTTGGTGTACTAAAGATGCGCTTCAGATGTTTACATTCCACTGGGGGGGCTCTACAATACAAGCCCCAGAAAGTTTGTCGCATCATCGTTGCCTGCTGCTGTCTGCACAATATAGCAGTGCGGCTCCGCTACCTGGGGAGGAAGAGCCTTTATTTCCCCCTGAAGTGGATAATCTGCAGGGGTCACAACAACGTGCCCGCCTAATTCGTGAGTACTTCACATGTAAGTACATACCCAATATGCATGGAACACAGTCTAATGTATCTGGATTATGCCTAACTCCCAAATCCACCTTTATCCATCGCCCTTGTCATACAGAATTCCAACCAGTCCACAGTAGAGGAGAGTTTACTGACGTTGTCGATGTTTGTACACTGGAACAAGCCACATGATCAGTTATAGGTAAGTAAGCACACATTCCCATACACATCTTAAGTACTGACGGTTAGAAACATCAATGGCATAGATAATTTGAGTGGATTATATATCCCACTATGTTAATGTATATATGCCCCACGTTACATTGTTATCTAGTAATTTAGATGGAAAAAAGACTTTAGTCCATCAGGTTCAACCTCTATAGATCTATGATCTGCAATACGCAGAATTATTGTTAATTGATCCAGAGGAAGTCACCGAACAACAAAATGTGAAGCTTTGCCAATTGTCTACACAGGTCAGAAAAATATAACATTCCTTCCTGAGCCCAGATACTGGTGATCGTATTCATCACTGGATCAATACTCCCTATCTATTTATCCAGGATAGCCCCTAATGCCTGTTTGGTTTTGTAATGTAAAAAGATACCCAATCCCTTTTTAAAGTCACCTACAACCTCTACGGACCAGGATTGCTCACATTGTCTGATCCTGCAAAACCACATGAAATGGGATCCAAATGTGGTTGAAAAATACCATACACACATACTTTGTCTAATTTGTGACTGTAATCCTAACATCATATTAACCTTACAGAGCTGCTGTCGTGTGTCAACTCTTCTTTAAACAACCTAGACATGGAAAAACATGACCAGCAACAGAACTGCTACATCAATGTAAGCTACATAGTGAGTATTTGTGTAATAATATGGCCACGTATGCTGAAGGACACAAATAACACATCAATCACTTTATTAATATCGGCCTATCTCTTTCCAGAATACAGCAGATAGGTAAGCGGTGATAACTAATGACGATCCACATCGCACATGTCCTGGTGGAACAAATCACCTCGTGGATGAGCTTGGGACTGCGTCCAAGGTAAAACACCACATTTGGCTCTCCAAAGATGCATTAATGTGTAATCTATGTGATATTCCTACATCATTAGCCAGATGAGTAGCTCGTTTCATATGTAGGGAAAGAACAGTGAAGACGTTTGTATGAAATGAGCAACATATATCGGTACAGTGGATCGAAAAGGTCTAAAGTCTACACACCCCTGTTAAAATGTCATGTTTCTGTGCTGTCAAAAAATGAGACCAAGATAAATCATTTCAGAACTTTTTCCACCTTTAATGTGACCTATAAACTGTACAACTCAGTTGAAAAACAAACTAGAATCAGTTAAGTAGAGTGAAGAAAAAATCAAAAAAGAAAATCACATGGTTGCATAAGTATGCACACCCCTAAACTAATACTTTGTTGAAGCACATTGTGATTTTATTACAGCACTCAGTCTTTTTGGGTATGAGTCTATCCGCATGGCACATTGTGACTTTTCAAGATTTGCCCACTCTTCTTTGCAAAAACACTTCAAATCTGTCAGATTGCGAGGCCATCTCCTGTGCACAGCCCTCTTCAGATCACCCCACAGGGATTCAGGTCTGGGCTCTGGCTGGGCCATTCCCAAACTTTAATCGACTTCTGGTGAAGCCATTCCTTTGTTAATTTGGATGTATGCTTTGGGACATTGTCATGCTGAAAGATGAAGTTCCTCTTCATGTTCAGCTTTCTAGCAGAAGCCTGAAGGTTTTGTGCCAATATTGACTGGTATTTGGAACTGGTCCTAATTCCCTCTATCTTAACTAAGGCCCCAGTTCCAGCTGAAGAAAAACAGCCCCAAAGCATGATGCTGCCACCACCATGCGTCACTGTGGGTATGGTGTTCTTTTGGTGATGTGCAGTGTTGTTTTTGCGCTAAACATATCTTTTGGAATTATGGCCAAAATGTTCAACCTTGGTTTCATCAGACTATAACACCTTTTCCCACATGCTTTTGGGAGACTTCAGATGTTTTTTTTTTTGCAAAATGCAGCCTGGCTTGGATGTTTTTCTTTGTAAGAAAAGGCTTTCATCTTGCCACTCTACCCCATACGCCAAACATATGAAGAATACGGGAGATTGTTGTCACATGTACCACACAGCCAGTACTTGCCAGATATTCCTGCAGTTCCTTTAATGTTGCTGTAGGCCCTCTTGGTAGCCTTCCAGACCAGTTTTCTTCTGGTCTTTTCATCCATTTTGGAGGGAGCTCCAGTTCTTGGTAATGTCACTGTTGTCTTTCGCTGATGTCCAGCATTTGCCTTGCTCGCTGGCTTTGGGCCTGGTCCTCTTCGTCAATGTGAGCCATGATGTGCCGTAATTGGCCAGGGAGATGTGGCAGAGGACCTGGAGGTCTGACGGCTGGCGGCTGCGCGGCCGGCGACTCCGCGGCCGGCGACTCCACGGCTCTTCCTCCCGGGGCACTTCCTCCCGGGGCACTTCCTCCCGGGGCACTTCCTCCCGGGGCACTTGTGGCCGGGGCACTTGTGGCCGGGGCACTTCCTCCCGGGGCACTTCCTGCCGGGGCACTTGTGGCCGGGGCACTTCCTCCCGGGGGACTTCCTCCCGGGGCACTTCCTCCCAGGGCACTTCCGGCCGGGGCACTTGGGGCCGGGGCACCTCCTCCCGGGGCCCATGGTGGAGCCCAGGCTGAGTGCGGTGCCCCGTATGACGGCGGAGCACAGTATGAGGGGGGAGCCCAGGGTGAGGGCTGTGCCCAGGGTGAGGGCTGTGCCCAGGGTGAGGGCTGTGCCCAGGGTGAGGGCGGAGCCCATGATGAGGGCGGAGCACCAGATGAGGGTGGAGCCCAGGATGAGGGCTGTGCCCAGGATGAGGGCGGAGCCCATGATGAGGGTGGAGCCGCTGAGGGTGGAGCCGCTGAGGGTGGAGCCGCTGAGAGAGGCACAGGATGGTGTGGCTGGTGCAGGCCCTGAGGTGGCCACGCCGAAGAGGGCCCGGGCATCACTTCCCGCTCCGTATGAGCAAGTGATGCGGATGGTCCCGGGCCCTCCTGAATGTCCTGGGCCACTTCAGCCCTTCCTGCCTCCTCCTCTTCTGAATCTGTGGATACTGCAATGGAATAAACATATATTTCAGTTGGTTGCCATACACAATTGCAAGCTATGCATTTACATATCATTGACATCATGGTCACCTGTGAGTGACTGTGGTGCTTGTGTTACACAGATGAGCCACGGGCTGCATAATGAGCATTGTGGATCATGGCTCATATGAATGTGTACTGCATGTGCCTCAGACACGTGCTCTGCTGCATCTGCTGTGCAGTGTGTGAGACTGACCAATCTGACCAGTTTCCAGCAATGGTTGTTAATATGCAGCTGAGACATGGGCCAGGTTAGGACAGTATATGACACACATGCAGTGCTACAGAGTCTGTATCCACATATGCCGCACAGCCAAATCTTTAGTCACGATCGCAGTGGAGGCCAAAGTCAGGCCTGCATTTGGGGATAGCCATGCTGCATCCATCTGAGAATATCATTCTCCAAGTCATTAAGTCTAATTGACTCATCTGTTCACAACAAGGAAATCTACATATCCAGGCCTGTGCGCATCCCAGCAAGTTTGACTTTGGACACCCTGCTCTATTGCAATCAATCTGGATATAATTCCAAATTGACATATCAGGGAGACAAATTATGAACAGGATAGGTTTGCTACCAGGACTGAAATGGTTATTGTCGCACCATACATTTTTAGTCAACCATCGGGCTTACAGTGCTATTGTATGTGAATTATCCCAGTGTGTGGGCAGGGGTGTAGGAGGCCATATAATTCTTGAGCAAGGGTGGGCAGGTTCGGGCCTGGAGGGCCACACAGGTGAGCCAATTGCCTTTTCAGTCATCCGGATTGACTCACCTGTGCTCAAAAAGGATATCTTGAAAGTCCGGCATGTATGTGGCCCTCCTTACCCACCCCTGTTCTAGAGGGATACAGCTCATTATATACAGCAGCCAGAACACAAGCCTATTTATACATACATACATACATACATACAGCATGTTATCTGCAGGCTTTTAGACAGACCATCCCCCCACAATCTCAGCCAACCATGTGTGTGATATGATACTCACGTTGCAGGGTGTTAGGACGATCTGTGTCCATCTGCCCTGGTATTCCCACCACAGATTCAGAAGGGATGAAGCGCATCACTGTCCTCTCCCATTCCTTGTAAACATAAGTGACCGCGGGCCCACCACCAGTCTGACGTGCTGCTGCTGCCTCATCGGACATCTTTCTTTTCACAGCCATCTTTAAATCGTCGAACTTGTGCCGCACTAACCTCCAGTCCCTATTAGTAACCCCTACTGCCGACACAGCTCTGGCAATTTGGGACCAGGCCTGGCGCCTCTGGCTGGCATTAATGTCTCTGCCACCACATATAATTCCCTGGCGGGCACAGATTTCCCTGAGGAGAACCTGGATCTCCTCTGGGCTATAATTGGGGGCCCTGGGCCTTGCCACAACCCGTTGCCTTACAGACGGTGCCTGGTCTTCCTGTTCTATCCCTGGGGCCGCTCCCTCATCCCCACTACCTCCCACCAAGGGATCAGGCCCCTGACCCTCTGCCCCTTCCACTAGAATTCCTAGCTTTGGGGGCACTTCCCTCCCCCCTGCTCTCCTCCTTGCTCTCCTCCTCCTCCTCTCCCTCCACCTCCTCCTCCTCCTCCTCCTCTCCCTCCAACTCCTCTCCCTCCCCCTCCTCCTCCTCTCCCTCCTCCTCCTCTCCCTCCTCCTCCTCTCCCTCCTCCTCCTCCTCCTCCTCTCCTCCTCATCCTCCTCCTCTCCTCAGATATTCTCCTCACTCTCCTCCGCGCCTCTCTTGCCTTACCACCTCCTCTCCTCTAAACTCCTCAGAAAATAAATTAACGATAAATCAAGATAATCTTTGTGTTGGTTTAGGAGGTAAAAAAAGATGCAAGTATTATGTGTAGTATTATGTGTGGGGGGAGGGGGGGGGAAGGTCTTGGGGGGGGTGTAGGTGTGCAGTGGCCTACCACTAGGTGTAGCTATGTGTACGTATTAATCTATGTGTGTGAATTATGTGATATCAGTAATTATGTGTATTGTAAACAAAGGGTTAAATTATCTGCTAGTTCAAAATTGAAATTCTCTCCTCTCTCCTCTCTCTTCTCTCTCTCCTTGCTCACCAAAAACCCACCAACGCCTAGACCTGTGTGTCTACTTGCAAAAGCTCCAGCACAGTCAATTATGTTCTGTTTTTGGCTCCCTTTTAAAGGCATACTGCCGTCAGGTTAAGTGGTACGTATCACGTATTTCGCGCTCTTTTCATACGCAAAGTGATCCGAGATATCGTAACTCATGCGCAAATCCTAACGTTTACGCATTCGCATCCATCGCTCGTATCTCGCAGCCCTTTGAATTTAATAGCGTCGGAAATAATTTCATTTATAAACTACGTAGGACTTGCGTTTTCACCTATTATTTACGCAGCCCGAATTTAATAGGGCCCATGGTCTCTATTTGAGCCTTGTAGTTTTAAGTGTGCTATTGGATTTCTATAATAAGTTTAAGTAGATTAATAAAATTACCCTTAAAGCCTATCTGGGCCAAGACCTTGTATAAATATGACCATTCCAGCAAATCAAAAGCTTTCTCTAAGTCTAAGGCTATTGTGCATAAGGAATATTCTTTGATTTGGCTATATGATATATGTTGCGAATCCACCTAACATTGTCCCACGCCTGTCTGAATGGCACAAATCCTACCTGGTTCTTGTTAATCAGTTTAGGTAAGAACCTGGAAAATCTAGTTGCCATCAACTTTGCTAGTATTTTAATATCTCCATTAATAAAATGTTTGCCTTTTCATTGTGATTATTACTCTATCCCTATGAGCACCCTCTTTTGTACTGATGTTCACATGATATACACTTTAAGACATCATTCCTCTATTTGAAAGTTATTATACTCCATAAGGCATATATTGATACGAAAAATAAAATTGTAGTTAAATAAAAAAAATATCTTGCAATTTTTTTGTTATTTTAGAAATGTGTTTAAACATGTTTTGAGTTAGGGTAAGGAAGAACAAGTGTTAGGTTCATAATATAAGTGAAGAAGTGTAATTGAGATGAAACAGATGAGATCATGTGTAGCATTTTCTAAATATATATATATATACCATTCTATCCCAAAGGTAGACTGGGTAACACAGTTCCTGCAGTTATCAGTTGTTTAGTAGTGAGGTGTTTTACAGAATTGGTATATCTATCATATAATTTGTCACAGAGGTGGAGCAAGTGAATGGAGAGCCCTGATGCAAAAAAATAATAATAATAATAAGAGAAGGAAGAAAGTGGAAGGGAGAGAGAAAGAGGAGTAGAGAGGTTAGTGATCAAGAGGGGGTAAATGGTGCAAAGACAGAGGGAATTGTAGAAGGAATGGGGAAAGTAGGGGAAGTAGGGGTGAGAGAGAGGAGGGATAAGGAAGAGAAGATGGAAGGGGAATGAGAAGGGGTGAGAGAAAGGAAGATTAAGAGAATGCAAGCGGAAATCGGAAGAAAAATGAAGAGAGAAAGCAACAGATGTTGGTGGATGGATAGTTGGAGAAATCAATTAGAGATAAGAGGAAAAGAGTGAAGGGTAAGAGAGAGAGAGAAGGATGGGGAAAGAGAAGACAATGAAAAAAGGGGAAGAAAGGAGGACAATAGGGGAGAGGAACAATTAAGGGAAAAGAGAGATGGGGAGAAAAGAGAACTAGAGAAAAAAGAGAGAGAAAGGGAAAGATTAGTGAGAAAATGGAGGGAAGGCGAGGAGGGGACAAAAAGGGAGAAGGGGATACAGGAGATAAAGGAGAAAAGTAATGAGTAAGGGAAAAGTAGATGGTAGTGAGAGGGAGTGAAAGCAGAAGAGCAATGAGTAAGGGAATAGAGAGAAGAGAGAAGATGGAGTGAGAGAGTGAGAGATTGTTAGGAGAACAATAGGGGAAACAGAAAAAATGGGGCAGAGAAGAGTAGGAAAAAGATGCAAGGGGGAGAGGAAAGATGAGGAAGAGAAGGAGAAAGCAGGGAGAGTGAAGGGGAAAGATAAAAGGGAGAAAGAATGAGAGAAGGGAAAAACAAGGAGGAGAGGAGGGATGGGGATGGTAGAAGAGAGGTAGAGACAGCAGTAAGGGAAAGGAAGGAGAGGGGGAGAGACAGCAAAGGTAATAGAGGAAGGAAGAGTGAAGGACAGACAAAATGGAGGAGGAACGAAAAACGGAAAGAGAAAGAGGATGGAAGAAGATGGGGAGAAAGTTGAAAAGAGAGGAGAAAGAGCGGAAGAGAGGCCATGGAGCCATGGGGGAAGTGTGGTGGACATAAGGCTGGGAGGGTCTGCAGGTGATGGAGAAGGCTGCTTGAGGGCTGACAGGGCCTGGGAGGGCTACACATTGCCGTCTAGGGGTGAAGAGAAGGCTGCTGGAGGGTTGTGGGGCCGTTGGGGCCAGAGAGGGATGTAGGAGGGCCAAGGGGACAGAAAAGAGAGTGTGCAGACTGTGAGTGCCCATGAAGGCCCTTGTGGTAGCTCCATCCCTGGCTCTGTACCTTAGCCCAGTGCTGCCCCATTGTAAGTGGCATATTTTTTATTTTGTTTAATTTTATTATTTTAAAAAGATAAATCTACTTATAACTGAGGCCCCCTTTTCCATTGCCCCAATTCATCCTTAATTACTCTCCTCATCCACCTTGTGCTTGCTCACAACACTAGTTGTAGATGGGTATGTGACAGCTGACTGAATGGCACAGGCAGCGCACACTCAACTAGAAGCAACAGAGCTAGAATAGGAATACTTGTAATCACTGTCTAATCACTGGTGCAATTATACATTCACTATCAAGCCTTGTGAGTGTTTGCCGGTTCCAAGCCACTTTAACCTTCTCTCCAACCATCACTCTGCATGCCTATGAGGAATTTACACGAGGAGAGAAGGATGGAAGATAGATGAAGAAGATTAATAGGTGCATGATGGCTTTATGGAGCTTGTTATATCTTTATATATCAATAATACACATAGCAATATGGATATTGCTATATTTATATACTAGTAACTTGCCCGTCATAAATTAAGGTATCATTTGTCATATGTCTCTGTGCTGTCCCTCTGTGTGCTGTCTCTCTTTGTGTACCTTCTGTCTCACTCTGTGCTGTCTCTCTCTCTGTGCGCTATCTCTCTCTGCGTCTTTTCCTTGTGTGCATGTTGTCTGTGTTCCCTCTCTGTGCACCGTTTCTCTCACTGTGCGCGCCCTCTCTCTCTCTGTGAGCTCTGTCTGCACTCTGTGTGCTCTCTCTGCCTCCCTCTCTTGCCATTCCTCTCTCTCTATGTCTCTCCTTCCCTCGTTTTCCCTCTTCCTCTCTCCCTCTCTTTATCCTCCTGCCTTCCTCCCTCTCTCTTCCCTCTCTCTCCTCTACCTCTCTTCCTCCCTCGCTCCCCCTCTCTCTCTGTCCCTACCTCGCTCCCCCTCTCTCTCTCTTCTCTTTTTCTCCCCGCCTCTCTCTGCCTCTCTCTCTCTCCCTTCTCCTCTCGCTCTATCTGTCTCCATTTCTCTCCCTTCCTCTCTCTCTCCCTCTCTCTATTTCTTTCTACCTCCATTTTCTCTCTCTCGCCCTCTCTCTTCTCTCTAGCTCCCTGCCTCTCTCTCCCCCCTCCCTCTCCTCTGACTCCCTCCTCTCTCTTCTGCTCTTCCCCACCCTCTGTCTCTCTTCCCCCTCCTCTCCCCCCAGTGTCTCTCTTCCCCCGTGTCTCTCTCCACCACTCCTCCCTCACCTCAATGCTGTAGACGCTTATGTGACGTCTTTGCGTGTTGCGCGCGCGCACGCACGTTTGTTTGCCCGGCTACCCGTGCACGCGTCCCGCCCGCTCGTACGCGCGCGTCCCACTTGTGGGCGCACGCCACCAGAGCAGAGAGGCTGCAGGGCTGATGTGGGGCTGATGGGAGCCATGGCAGAGCGATTTGTAAAACTGCGAGTTGTCGTCAGTTGCGGCCCTCGCTTTGCGAGGGTCGCAAAGCGTGACGACAACTCGTAGTTTGACAATTATAATATGTGTTGTATATATGTAATGTGGAAGCCTTTATGAAACTTGTTATAATCTTTATATACAGTACATGCTCAGAACTGGGCTATTTGATTAGTGCCTAGTGTGGGACCCATTGCATTTTTAAAATGTTTTACCACTTGTTTAGGTCAATGATTCTCTTGACTAATAGAGAGCACAGTAGTAGAAGTACCAAATCCTAAATGGAGTGTAGTCTTGAGTAGAAGTAGAAGTACCAAATCCTAAATGGAGTGTAGTCTTGAGTAGAAGTAGAAGTGCCAAATCCTAAATGGAGTGTAGTCTTGAGTAGAAGTAGAAGTACCAAATCCTAAATGGAGTGTAGTCTTGAGTAGAAGTAGAAGTACCAAATCCTAAATGGAGTGTAGTCTTGAGTAGAAATAGAAGTACCAAATCCTAAATGGAGTGTAGTCTTGAGTAGAAATATAAGTACCAAATCCTAAATGGAGTGTAGTCTTGAGCAGAAATATAAGTACCAAATCCTAAATGGAGTGTAGTCTTGAGTAGAAATAGAAGTACCAAATCCTAAATGAGCAGAAATAGAAGTACCAAATCCTAAATGGAGTTCAAGATGGCTGAGATATGTTTACAAGGAAAGAAAGACCACATCACAGAGCAAACTTGGTTTGTTTTGACAAGCTTAAAAACTGCAAAGAGCACCATAAATATATGACTTATAATATGATTCTGAGTAGTTCAAGATGCCTGCTCTGGACAAATCACTATAGAGACTGGACGTTGAGAGCTAATGTTTTTCACTGTTTTCTTCATAAAAGAAAATAAACAGAAAATAAATAAATAAAGGGATAAATACAAGACAAACATAACTATTTACAAGGGGTACCCTGTACGACAAAGGACAAGACAAACATTGTGACACATAGGGAATTGATGACCCTGCTCCGCGGAGCTTACAGTGTAAAGGAGATGGGGAAGTGACACAAGAGGGCGAGAGTCTAATGGACCATGATACAGTCAGTAGGCAGGGACACACTGGAAGAGGTGGCTTTGTGTCTAGTAGGGTCTTCATAATGTTTTCGATTTCTCTCCACCGAGCAAGTTAGGTGTTGTGAGGTTGTATCCCTCCTCCAGGAAGGAATTGTTTTTTTACTTGGATAGTTGCATTACACTGACATAATGCAAAGCCTCTAGTCTCTCAAAGATTGTATATTACAAATAGGCTGTCTCCAATTTCTTCTTAAGTAGCTAAGATCAAGTTAGTAATAGTTGTCTATTTGGATAGAGAAGAGATGAAGCTGCCAGAAGAACTTGTGGATATCTCCTAAAGTTCTCAAAAGTTATTTCAATGCTTCATTCAATGTCAAAGAATGTAGAGAATATTCTGGGAAACCTAAATTCAGTTTTCATTTAGCTTACATTTCTTGTGAGTATTGGGTTGCAGTTCTGTAGATAAGTGAAATCAAGTTAAAGAACAATGTAGTTGTTTACAACACTATATTTGTTATGTTACTGAAGAAAAGGGTGTGTGTATGATCTAATATTTTAGAAAGTAATATATTTAGCCTTTAAATATTATATGCACAATATTTATATAATTATACATAGATGCATAAGAGTATATATATATATATATATATATATATATATATATATATATATATATATATATATATATATAAATGTATATATTTATTGAGGTGTATGTGAATATATGTCTGGGTATATTGCTACATTCATATATGCTATTGTGTGTGTGTATATATTTATATATGTACGGTGGAGGGCTTCTATCACTCTTTTGCCCACCATATTATAAATGATTGTTGTGGTGAACTACTTACTCATAAAGTCCACAACACAGGCTGAGATCCCGCTCCATGCTGATGATAGCCAGTAAGCTTGAAACAGTTGTACATGGATAGGATACTGAGCTTGTGTTTAATCCAACCTTGGCGAGAGTCTGATGGACCATGATCCAGTCAGCAGGCAGGGCAGTTGAGGCATTGCAGTTGAGGCATTGAAGTATGTGGGACTTGGGCTGGAATGAGCGATTAAGCAGCTGCGCAGCACTTAGGCTACAATGAGCACCGAAGGCGATTTGAGCCTTATTTGACGTGTTTCGTCAATCGAAAAGCAGCTAAGCGAGAAAAGAAAATGGCAGACGAAAAACATAAAAAATCCTGAAACTGGATGAATATGAGGCTGAGCAAAGCCAGGCATGCAGGACTTAGAAAATACATGACGGCAAAGACACTAACACTTACACCAACAACGCCAGGGACACGGGACTCAGAAAATACACAACGGCAAAGACACTAACTCTTATACCAACAATGCCAGGCATGTGGGACTTTGAAAATAAAACAAACAGCAGTCAGCGCAGTATGTGAGATACAGTATGTGATACAGTATGTGAGGTAAAGTATGTGTGATACAGTGTGTGAGATACAGTATATGTGTGATGCAGTATGTGATACCTTGTGTGATGCAGTGTGTGAGATACAGTATATGTGATACAGTGTGAGATACAGTATGTGAGATACTGTATGTCACATACAGTATGACACAATGTATCACATACTGTATCACATACTGTATGACAATGTATCACATACTGTATGACACAATGTATCACATACTGTATCACATACTGTATCTCACAGTATGTGTGATACAGTATGTGATACAATATGCGATACAGCGTGTGATGCACAGTATGTGAGATACAGCGTGTGAGATACAGTGTGTGAGATACAGTATACAGTATTTGTGACACAGTATGTGAGATAAAGTATCACATACTGTATCTCACATATTGTAGCACATACTGTGCATCACACGCTGTTTCGCATATCAGATACTGTATCACACATAGTGTGAGATACAGTATGTGATACAGTATGTGATACATTGTGTCATACTGTATGTGAGATACAGTATGTGACATACAGTATCTCACATACTGTATCTCTCGTATACTGTATCTCACACACTGTATCACATATACTGTAACTCACATACTGTGTAGGATATATATTGTATGTGTGATACAGTGTGTGAGATACAGTATGTGAGATACAGTATGCGTGATACAGTATGTGATACAGTATATATGTGAAATAATGTATGTGTGATACAGTGTGTGAGATACAGTATGTGATACCTTGTGCGATGCAGTGTGTGAGATACAGTATATGAAAGATACAGTATATGTGATACAGTATGTGAGATACAGTATGTCACATACTGTATCTTGCATACGGTATGACACAATGTATCACATACTGTACAACATACTGTATCTCACAGTATGTGAGATACAGTGTGTGAGATACAGTATGTGAGATACAGTATATATGTGATACAGTGTGTGATACAGTATGTGATACAGTATGCAAGATACAGTATGTGATACATTAGGGGATACAGTGTGTGAGATACAGTATGTGACATACAGTATCTCACATACTGTATTACACAATGTATCACATACTGTATCACATATTGTATCTCACATACTGTATATAATACATTGTGTAATACAGTATGTGATAAAGTATGTTATGTGATACATTGTATGTGAGATACAGTATGTGATACAGTACATATTTCATATAAAGTCTGCGTGATACAGTGTGTGAGATACAGTATATGTGTGAGTGTGTGATACAGTGTGTGAGATACAGTATATGTGTGAGTGTGTGATACAGTGTGTTATGCACAGTATGTGATACAGTGTTTGAGATACAGTGTGTGATACAGTATGTGAGATACAGTATATATGTGATACAGTGTTTGATACAGTATGTAATACAGTATGCAAGATACAGTATGTGATACATTAAGTGATACAGTGTGTGAGATACAGTATGTGACATACAGTATCTCACATACTGTATTACACAATGTATCACATACTGTATCACATAATGTATCTCACATACTGTATATGATACATTGTGTAATACAGTATGTGATAAAGTATGTGATACACACGATGTGATACATTGTGTGATACAGTGTGTGATACAGTGTGTAAGATACAGTATATGTGGCATACAGTATATGTGCGATACAGTATATGTGCGATACAGTATGTAAGATAAAATATGTGATACATTAGGTGACACAGTATGTGAGATACAGTATGTGATACAGTGTGTGATACAGTGTGTGATACAGTGTGTGATGTAAGATAAAATATGTTAGATACAGTATGTGATACATTAGGTGACACAGTATGTGAGATACAGTATGTGATACAGTGTGTGATACAGTGTGTGATACAGTATATGTGGGATACAGTGTGTGAGATACAATGTGCGAGATACAGTGTGCGAGATACAGTGTGCGAGATACAGTGTATGATACAGTGTGTGATACAGTGTGTGATACAGTATATGTGGGATACAGTGTGCGAGAGACAGTGTGCGAGATACAGTGTGCGAGAGACAGTGTGCGAGAGACAGTGTGTTACATAGTTACATAGTAATTGAGGTGGAAAAAATACTTTTAGCCCATCAAGTTCAACCTTTTAAAATCTCCTCTGACCTGCAATATGCGGATTAGTTGTTTATTGATCTAGAGGAAGGCAAACAAAGAAAAAAGAAACAGTGAAACTTTGCCAATTGTTCCTTCCTGACCCCAGATACTGGCGATCGGATTCATCCCTGGATCAATACTCCCTCTCTATTTATCCAGGATAGCCCTTAATGTCCTTTTTATTTAAAAATATATCAATCCCTTTCTAAAGTTATCTATTGAATCCGCTGTCACCACCTCCTTTGGTAGAGAATTCCACAGATTAACCACCCCTACTGGGAAGAACCCTTTTCTTTCTTTAAGGCGAAAATCTTTTTACTTCTAATCTCAAAGGATGTCCACTTGTCAGTTTAAAACCCCTTGGCACGAAAAGTTCCCTTGACAAAGCCTTGTATTGACACTGGATATATTTATATAAGGTAATCATATCCCCTCTTTTTTCTAAAGTAAATAAGTTTAATTTGGTTAGTCTTTCTTCATAACTTAGCCCCTCCATTCCCTTTATTAGCTTTGTTGCCCTTCTCTGTACCTTTTCCAGCTCTAAATAAAATGTCCTTTTTATGAAGTGGTGCCCAAAACTGTACTCCATATTCCAAATGAGGGCGTACTAGGGATTTGTATAGTGGAAGAATTATATCTGGTTCCATTGCTTCTATACCCTTCTTAATACATGCTAATATTTTGCTTGCCTTTGCAGAATCTGCTTGGCATTGAGCAGGGATCCGTGCAGGCAGAGCAGGACAGCTAAAGGCAGAGAAGCACAGGGGAGAGCGAGGGGCTGGCGAGGTGGCCTTGGGGAAAGGGACAGGAGGGCCATGGGCAGGTGAGGTAGGGGTGCTCAATCAATATAGATGCAGCAGAACAAGTTCTATGAGCTTACTGTTCCTTTAACATACATACACTGAAGTCTATAATTACACATAAACTAAAGCAAATTCTCTACTCACCTCATAGTCCCATCTCATCTCAGGTGAAATTATTCTTTACTTTATTTGTATACAGTGCTACCATTTTCTGTAGAAAAAAAAATGCAAGGGGTACTGTAAATACAAGGGTTTAGGACTATATACATTTAAACATACAACCATAGTAAGTTTAAGTAACATAACATTACACATGTGTTATGTTTCTTCTAAAATTAGAAAGTCAGTTATATATTACTTCAATTGGTATCATTTACTTTTCTGTCTGTACAATGAACTTAATCCACTAGGTTATTAAACTTTACCTTTATCTATGTAATCTCTCAGTCTCCATGTGCAAGGTAGGGTGTCCTCCTTTAAGCTTCCTATAGTCATGTTTATAGGACAGATGCACATTGCTTGATCTTTATGCTGGGAGTGGCTTGGCCTTCCAACACAGCTCCTTATATAGTGCCTTGGGCTCTGTGACATCATCTATTATGACACATATCTGATATCAGAAGTTGTTTGTGACCCAGAGGGCACAGCTGGGCTTTGTGATATCTGCCATTAAACAACTCATCATACAGTGCTCTGAAAATATCCCAATGTTGTCCAACATATCATGTAACAACAGGAGTTCCTATACACACATACACATAAGGGAGAACAAAAACATCCAACACTCCCACCTAACGTTACCCCTCACTATATGATTTGTCTCTAAAAGCTCCAACAATAAGATGGAGATATAAGAGGGAGTAGAGACTATAGTGTGTATATATAGTGGCATTGAGGTTATTTAGGCAACAATAGAGAGACAAAGATCTTAAAAGTGTCTAATACAAGCAAAGTTTGGAAGACAGACAGGAAGGAGTGTGTGAAAGAAAGGAAGGAAGGAACCGAGAGTGCAGTGCAGACAGGTAGAGTACCACGTGTCTAATATTTTAGCAGAGTCCCCCGTTTAGACCTTAAAGCACCTCTGTAGTTTGGTAAAAACTCCACACGTTTGTAAAGTATGTACCAAAATTTAACGTAAAAGCATTTTAAAGATAGTCTTTATTTAGATGTCTCATGGCCAGGCCCTTATTTAGCACACAAGTGACTAGGGGTGCATGCCAACAGGGAGTGCTGTGTTTTTACACTCTAAAATGTATTAAAACAGACTTCAAACATACACTGTTCTTTACACACAGCTCCTTGCGTGAAGTGCTATGCCTTGGTGATGGGAATAAAAAAGCGCCTTATTTTTTTATTATAGTCTTTTGAAAATATGTTTCGGCACAGCATTTAATTAATTACCTATCTGAAAAAAAAGATTGGGGTGTTTGTAGTTATCAGTGGAGGGAGGGCTGAGGGAGGAGGTAAGAGGCAAAAGTCCAGAGCCATTGTTGTATAAGATCAAAACTGACAAAACACCCCTTCCCTCTCACTGGTCCAGATGCAGACTCCTTGCATTAAGGGTGGAGCTACAGGTCTCTAGAAATGTATATGACACTCTCGCACAAGCTGACTGTAATTCAACTATTTACCGTATATACTCGAGTATAAGCCGAGTTTTTCAGCCCTTTTTTTAAGGCAAAAAAGGGCCCCCTCGGCTTATACTCTAGTCACCCCCCCCCCCGTGTCTCTCTAACCCTCCGTGTGTCTCTAACCCCCCCGTGTGTCTCTAACCCCCCCGTGTGTCTCTAACCCCCCCGTGTGTCTCTCTACCCCCCTGTGTCTCTTTCCCTCCCCCCTCCTCAACCTAAACCCCCCTCCTCAGCATAAACCCCCCTAAATACCTCCCCCTTCTCCCCTCACTTACCTGCTTGTGCTCCGGCCTCCACTCCTTGACCCGGCGCGCATGCGACGTCACATGCGCGACGCGTCATTAGCATATACCGGGGAAAGACACACAGGGGTGGGAAATCAATCAATATTACAGCCAATGGGAAGGCGCAGATGTCTGCACCAACAGTACGTGGGGGAAAATTCCATTGTGATTGGCTGATGCAATAAAGCCTTAGGATTGGTTCAAATAAAGATTGAAAGGTGTGTTATCCAATCAGCGTTGTATTTTGGGGTGTATACCTTTTTCATTGGTTCACAAATGGGGTCTTCTCATTGGCTGAATTTGATAGACAGCCTTTTCAGCCAATCAGAAGCCGCCATTGCCAATTTTAGTCTGGAACACTCCATAGGAAGGTCATTAGCGTCGGAGGTCATTAGCGTGTGTTGTTTTTTTTTTTTTTTTTTTTTAAAGGCGCGGATGCTTCCGGAGAAGACGAGGAGGCCGAAGACATCGTGGAAAGGTAAGTATAATGTAGTTTGTGTTTATTTAACTTTGCTTTATGTTTACTAATGTAATGTTTTTTTTTACAGGAGTACCGCCGGACAAGAAGCAAAGATGGCCGATGGAACATGGCTGACGGAACATGGTGGACGGAACATGGAGGACGTGACATGCTGGAACGGAACATGCTGGAAAGGTGAGTATAATATTTAGAATATTTAGAATGTTTTGGGAATGTTTTAGGTATTTCATGTAAACGTGTTGTATTAATTTTTGGAATCTTTTTTACCGTAGGTTGCTGATCTGAAGAAACATCTCAAAGGTAAGTGGTCTTAATTATTTTATTGTAGCTTACAATTAGGGTAGCTATATATATATAGATAGCATGTATTGTATATTAGATAGATAGGGGGATGTATTATTAGATAGTATTGTATATTACATAGTGGGATGTATATTACATTATATAGTGGCATGTATAGTAGATAGTGGCATTTATATTACATAGTGGCATGTATAGTAGATAGTGGCATGCATAGTAGATAGTGGCATGTATATTACATAGGGTTGGATTGTATTTTATTTAATTGTATTGTATTTTATTTAATTGTATTGTATTTTATTTTATTTAATTGTGTTGTATTGTATTATATGTATGCATTATATGTATTTCATTTTCAGGTGTGTAATTTAAAAAAAAAATTGTAGTGACAGGAGGTTGTAATGTATTTTTTTAATTTTCTGTAATGTTCCATTTTTTATTTTTGGTCACTTAGGTTTCTTTTTTTGGTTCTGTAATGTACATTTTTTATTTTTGGTGATTTTAGTTTTTCTTATTTTATGTCATGTAGATTTCTGCTTTTTGAGGAATTTAGTTACTTGAGGCACACAGTACGCTCACTTTGTGTGACAAACAGCATTTCAACACTTTCTTTTATTGACCGTCATTTTTTGACGGGCAAGTCGCTAGTATATATATATATATATATATATATATATATATATATATATATATATAATAAATAGTTAAAGGTCTTTCTTGTAAAAAGTATTTCTCCTTCTTATATAAACAAATAAAAATAGCTACGTTTTGACTCCCATGTGCCTGCCATTGATTATTTACTCTGTGATGTATTCATTTATTTGATCATATATACTGTATATATATATATATATATATATATATATATATATATTATGACAAGGCCGGCCTTTGGCTACCGGTTGCTCCTGTGATATTCACATAAACGGCTGAGTCACCATATACTTTATCTTTGCTTTTAATAAAGTATACAAAACAAACAATAGCTTAATTTCAGCATGAAAAGAAAAATCTAAATAAACGGCTTACTTATTTATGGGAACACTGTCACTAGAGACTGCTTCTTGGTCTGCAGGTAAAAAATACCTTTTCACACAGCAGGGTGGTCCCTTTAAGTCCAGTCTCTCAGTCACTCCGGTAAGTATTGTTGCAGTCACACAGACTGATCCTCTTACTGGCAACTTACTGTGCTGCTCTGTAAGTCCTGCCAGGTCCTGTTCAGGAGCTCTGTCTCTTTCTCCTCCCAGGTCATGCTGAAACACTCAATGTCTCTTCTTAAGCTGCCAGCTGTATTCTACAGGCAATCCAACTTACTTTCCAGTGTCTCTCTGTACTTTAAGCAGTCCTCCTGCTTCCCTGCTGTCTTACTTCACAGCTTATCTCAGCTCAGCTCTCAGGATCAAGTCTTCCTGACTGTCTCACATCACAACTTCTCACATAGACTTGAGCTCCACACAGACTCCTCACAGCACTTATGCCAGAGCCTATTTAGCAGCCCCCCATCTCTGTGTGTGTGTGTTTTAAAAACACATTTTACACCTGCAGCTCCAATGAGCCCAGCTCCAGGGGATTAACTCCAAGTTACCTGGAGCATATGTTCTCCCTACTGTGTGACTGGCCCAATCTACCGGGGGCAGCACACCACAATATATATATATATATATATATATATATATATACTGATTTATGTGCATTTGTATGTGTGAATGATAATGATGAGTTAAGTCACAAACTTAATTTTATCCCCACAATATAGGGACAGCACCTCCCTGTGTCTGTACTCGGGACATGGCTGCAGGTTTGGTATGTGTTCAGAGGTAAACTTGATTTAATAGCACATTAGTACACTGCCTTTGGATAAGTCTGATTGCAAGGTCTATTCTTGATGTTAAGGAGACAACTACTTCCATATTTTACCATCTTTCTTAGTCCGCATAAGAGGACAGTTCAAAAGGGGTGGACCTAGAAAACAATTCAAAGTCTGTGGAGAGGAGTGTGTCTTTTGCCCCAACAACTTAAAACTTCACCAGCCGCCACTGCTTGTGTGTGGGTGTTTTGGGAGCTTAAACTAAAATATTATTTAGTATATACCAAATACTCTTTGGCAAAGAGTCAGGGGATAATAGTACATTTTCAGATCACTTGTTCTTTGTACAACAAACAAAAATAATTGAAATGTCTACAATATGCTTATTTAGAAGCATGATATATATTTTTGTAAATAAAAGGACCCATTAAGAAATCCATTGCTGTTTGTAATTCATAATCAGTTTGCAATACCAACAACTCTCATACATACTCTGCAAAACAATGCAGGGGATCACCTTCTCAAATGTCACTTTCAGCAACGTTCCTCAGATCCCCTTGTATAACAGTCTGCTGTACAACCAGTTTAATGTATAGTATGGATTATTAGTGCATGAAAGCTCATTGATGTTTCTCGTTTGCGTTTTACACGTTCAAAATCTCTGGCTGTAAATGTATTTGCCTTGCACCTCTATGAAACCTGTAGACCAGAATCATTAAGATTCACAAAGATAAATATAATACAGAGAAGCTGCAGTAAAAACAGATTGAAAGCATGGTAACTTCGATCATCAGAGGGCAACGTGTGGTCCTATGAGACTTCCCATGTGGCTCAGTGACAGGAAAGCATGGCCATCTTACACACCCAGCGGTCATCTTTAACTTAAATATAGCGCAGCAAAAACATATTTGCCCACTCCATGATTTCCTCTATTATTATCACATGATACATTATTATCCTTAATTTGTTCAGATCTTTAGACAAAATCTAATATTAGACAAAGGTAGACTGGTTTAACAAATAACACATTTGATGTTGGACTTGAGTCAATGTTTGGTTTGCATGTAAGTAATTTTAGGGTGAGGGTGCTGAATCTGCAGAGGGTACTTGCAGACAGAAAAATTTACAGACAGAGGAATATTGCAGTCATCATCAGACACCACCAGCCTCCCTAAACATACACCCCCAGACAGAACCCACCCCTCTTAGCAGCCATCCCTAGTCCTTGTCAGCAGACATGGCCTCTCAGCACCCACCTCACTTAGCATGCATCTATTTCTCCTTTGCTCCCCATCAAAGAATGTATTATTAATTGTATCCTTTGTAATGTGCCAACATATTCTGTATTGCTATACAGGGGTAAGTACAAGTCATATTAACACATTGTAAAATAATGGAGGGTCCTATTATTGAGCTTAAAATCAAATGTACAAAGTGCTTTCTCTAAAGCACCCAACAAGATTAAAAACTTGCAAACTTACAGTCTCAAGCTTAAGGGTGAGGTATAGAAGGGTGATGTAAAATGCATGGCGCATATGAAATCTGAAAGCAATACGTTTCTGTAAACAGATGTGTAGTGGAGATGTGTAAGTAAAGTCCTGAAGGCAGTACTGAAAGGAGGTAATAAGAGTGGTGGATAGAAGAAGGTCATTAGCAGAGCAAAGAGGAAGGTTGGGAGAGTATTTTAAGACAAGAGCAGAGTTATAAGAGGGTGCATTATTATTGAGGGATTTATACGTTAGGGTCATGATTTTACATTTTGTTCTTAAGGCTATGGGAAGACAGTCGAGTAAATGAGAGAGAGGTGCTGCCGGCACTGAACCCATCCCCCTATCCTCCAACCCTTGATCTCACTCACCTCTTCCCTGATACACATGCATGTTGAACTGATCCAGACTGCCACCTAATGTTGCTTCAGTAGAAATGTTATTTTTTAAATAGGCAGGGATCAACTTCCGGCTAAAGAGTGTAAGTGGCCATGAAGGCCCAGGGGAGACCACGGAAGGGGGCATGGCATTTAAGCAGTAGTGGGGTCCTTCCTGGGGCCCCTACACTACAGAAAAAAAACAGAAAAAAATACACATCACAGCCCCCCCAGAGACGGGCCCTGGTGTATTGCACCACTGGTAGCTTCACCCCTGATTTGTCACCTGCCAAATAAATCCAACAACTTCTAACACTCTGTAACCATGCTTAATACGTTCTATTACTATCCAATAATACTCAATAATCCCATAATCCTAACACTATTATGATCCATTATGCTGAACTATCTTTTCTTGTGCCCATTCTATACCAAAATAACTCCAAAATATACTCCAACTCAAAATTTCACAGTACACAATTGTTTGAGCAAGTGCTTAAAAGCTCTGTTTGTACTCATTCATACCTTCCAAATAGTCTCAACAAAAGCCCATTCCCTGTGGCTTATGCATACAAGGTTTCTATTGGTACTATATGTACTAGCTAATCACAGACTGTCTCTCGACATGTTGTTGAAATGCTGCTGAGAGACAATATGTGATTGGCTAGTGAATATCATACCTTTGAAAACACTGTGCACATGAGTTGCAAGGAGCCAACCTTTGTAGGGGCTATTGACATGGTTTCAGTGAGTAAAAACAGAGCTTTTAAACAATTGACACTTGTTAATAAAATGGTGCTTAGATATGCGTATAAATATTTAGCAGATTTTTTATTATTTAAAACGGGACTTTCCATGTCCCTTTAATAATATATATATATATGTTTTTAATTTCAGTTGTTCTACGGGCATGGGTAGAACAACTTCACCCCTACACCCCTGTCTACGGGCCACCTTAGAGAAGCTCACTGAACACTGGTGGTCCACAGTTTGAGAATGTCTGTTTTACTATTTCTTAATCACATTTTGAAAATTAGATGCTACCTTACAATCCATATAATATATTTTGGCTGAGGCTCACATAAAAATGTCATCCCTAACATAACATTTCCCAGTTTTAGAAGTTTCCTTATAAAAAGGCTGTAATTTTGCTGTGGTTTTGCAGACTTTTGATGCTTTCTACCTCTCTGGTCTGACTGTCTAGACAGTTAATATTTGTCAAACTTATCATGCACTGCAGTTCAATGCTCAGTCTTCCGATGGAATGGCAACCATCGTGTTATCTGCCCCCTGTTGTTAGTTGAATATGAATGCCTATATTATCAGAATATCTAAAGACTTCAGGAGAGTGTATGTACAATGTTATTATAATTTGAAGATTGATTAGCAATCATGTTGCCAGAAAAAATGAACAGATAATATAGGGATAGCATTTTAACTACACTACAAGGAAAGGATGAGAGAGAGAGAATAAGTCTCTGATATAAGCTGTCTCGACATCTCCTGTTGGGAACTCTTTTTTATTTTATGCATAGGGATTTGACATTTCCCAAAGGTGCATAAAGAAAATGGAAATGGTGGAAGTGCACATGCACTTTATGAAGTATTTAAGTTAAAACGAAGAAAGATTTCTTAATTATATTCAAAGCTTAATACATGGTATATACAGTATCTCACAAGAGTGAGTACACCCCTCACATTTTTGTACATATTTTATTATATGTTTTTTTTTAACACCACTGAAGAAATAACACTCTGCTACAATGTAAAGTAGTAAGTGTACATCCAGTGTTTTTGTGCCTTATCCATTTATCTGTCATTTAGGGATTATTTCAACTACCTTTCCTCAGTAAAGATGTATTCTTTTGGTGGTGGGAGTGTCATGGTCTGGGCCTGCCAACGGTTTAGACATTAATGGCTGCATGTTGAGTTATAGAACGGGGACAGCAAATTTACACTGTTATACAGGTTGTACACTTACTACTTTACATTGTAGCAGAGTGTCATTTCTTCAGTGTTGTCACATGAAGATATATGATAAAATATGTACAAAAATGTGAGGGGTGTACTCACTTTTGTGAGATACTGTGTATATATATATAGTGACAAATATGGCTGCCGGGAACTGAGGTGTTCTTGAAGGAATATACCATAAAACTTGCAGTAGGGTGCAGTAGACCAGTATTTTATTGTGCCTCAGAAAGAAAAAAAAAACAACCTTAGCAGCAACTTGGCTAGAGAAAATGAAATCTACATAGGCGGTCTTACTAACTTTCTGGAACACCTTGACTAAGCCTGAGCAGCTATTCAGCTTCAGGAACAAACAAAACAAAGAATTAAAATAAGAGACCGCAAGTGTCTTCACTGGTGTGCACTAAACAGTCTCTGGAATATAGAAGGTCCTAGCATCTCAGATTTTCACCACCTAGTAATCAGAGCACCGGCCCACCCGTTTCTCCATGTGCCCTTCCCTCAAGGACCCATAAAGAGGACTACAGGTACTCTGAAAAGTAAAGTCACTCTTATTATCAACAGTCCCTTTGTTGGGGGTGTAAAGATTAAAGTAAACGGCTTCTGACCTTGACATAAGATGGTTGTCAGTCTCTCCAGTAACTTCGGGCTGCAGTGAGTGTCTCTCCAGTAGCTCCAGGCTGCAGTGAGTACCTCTCCAGTAACCAGTGCTTCTTGCTGGCCCAGCATCGCTTGTGTATGCAGACCTCAGATTTTCCTGGACTGCAGTCCTCCTCAGTTCAAATGCTTCCTGTGTCTCCACTCAGCCTCTCTCAAACTGAGGCTCCCTCCCTGGGCTTGTACTTCCTGGAGTTTAAATAGCATGACTACTGATCCAGGTACAGCTAATTGCTTTAACTCCCTGAGTACTGGACACACTGATCTGTTCAGTCTGGTGCTAACAAATCTGCCCTCAATGATACTTACATGGCTCCTGCTTGAATTCCTCACTCATCCCTCCCTCAGCGCAAGGATAGGTGATTGAGCATCCGCTGAAATGTAGTGGATCCGTGAGAGGGCGTCTGCATTGCCCTGGAGACCAGGTCGCAATGGAAAGGCTGCAGAGACAGGAACCACCTCATCACACTGGCATTCACTCCTTTGTCCAGGGCATACAATGCAGGGGGGCAAGGTCCGATACCAGGGTGAAGCGTCTCCCCAATAGGTAGTACCTCAAAGCATCTACGGCCAATTGATAGCCAGGCACTCCTTTTCCATTCCGGTAGCAGTTCTTGGCTTAAATAGAGTACTGGGTGTTCATTCCCCTTCAGCACTTGTGATTACGCTGCTCCCAGTCCCACCTCAGAAGCGTCTGTCTGTAGAAGAAACCTATGGTCGAAGTCCGGTGCCACTAATACCGGCTCACGGCATAGAGCTAACTGAAGGGCTTCGAAGGACATGTCTGCTTACGGGTTCCACTTAACCGTGTCGGGAGTTTAAAAAAAAAGGTTTGTATCTGTTTTTTTGTAGAGGTTTTGGCTATGCCTATATGGCCTTGACTTTATTTAACTGCGGTTAAATATGACCTAATACATATGCTAGGTAATTTGCCTCTATCCTACCCTGGTTGCACTTGGCCAGTTTGACCATCAGACCAGCCTTTCAAAGGGTTTCTAAGACTCTTTTGAGCTTGTCCACATGGTTATCCCAATCCGGAGTATATATGATATATGAGTATATATGATGATATCATCCAGGTATGCAGCTGCGTAGCCTCAGTGGGTCGCAGAAGTTTGTCCATGAGACACTGGAAGGTTGCCGGGGAACCTGTCAATACCCTTTTGTGAGGTCTAATGCGGACAGAAACCAGGATTTACCTAATTTGTCAACCAATTCGTCAATCTGGGGAAGTGGGTATGCATCCCATTGGGATATGGAATTTAATCTCTGGAAATCACTGCAGAACCGAGTACTCCCATCTGGCTTGGGTATGAGGACAATGGGACTGCACCAGTCACTTTATGATTCTTCGATAATCCCAGCTCTTAGCATTTTCTGTAGTCCTCCCTTATTTTCTCCCTTTTCGCCTCCAGTATCATATACTGTTTGATATAAACTTTAATAATCGGTTCTGTAATGATATTGTGACAGATTTCCAGGGATATATTGAAAACACGTCCTGATTACGGGAAACCATCTGTAGCACTAATACCCTGTGCTGAGGAAACAGCTCTGTAGAGATTGGTATCTTGGGAAATAGTTCCTCCAAACCGGAAACAGGAGAGGAAAGCTCACTTCAACTTCTCTCTCACACCATGCCTTCAATACATGTATGTGATATATCTGCTCCTGTTTCCGAGGATCAGGTTGTCTTATTTTATAATTAAGTCACCTATGGCTTCTAGGATTTCATAAGGACCCTGGAGGAGATCACACATTTATTGCCAGGCAGATTGCTGGTGGCAATCTCCACTGATGGTATCTGTGAGCCCTTACTGCTAGGTTTACTCCTTCGCGGGCGAGAATCTCTTTTTTTAACACAGTGTAGTCCAAGGCTTGATCGGCCGTAAGGTCATAATATGCACACTGGGTGGTACCAATCAGGAAGGGAGCAAGAATTTCGGCCCACTGAGCTCAAGGCCAAGCCTCACGCATAGCAATTCTTTCAAAAGACATCAAGTATGTTGTCTTCCTTGCTAATCTTTAGTAACCAGTGACTGGCTTTAACTACAGCCTCGCTTTACCGACTGGTGGTGAGTTTTTGCAGAGCTGACTGGGTTTGGTTCACTTGGGTGGCCAACAGCCGGTTACATTTTTGCTGTTGCTGTATTGTCTCCTGCTGTTGCCAGTTACTCTCTTGCTGTTTCCGGTGGGTCTCCTACTGTTGCCGGTTGGTCTCCTGCTGTGCAGCTGTTGCCATCATTAAGGCCTTCATCATTGCCTCCATGTCAGTGGTGGGTAGTCCTCTAAACCAAGACTAACAGAGGATCACACTTCTGACATCAGTGTGAAAAAGATGGCAGCTGGGAACTGAGGTGGTCTTGAAGGAATATACAAAAAAACGTGCAGTAGGATGCAGTAGATTGCATTCTATTGTGCCAGAGAAAACAATAATAAAACAACCTTAATAGCAACTTGGCTAGAGAAAATAAAATCTACATAAACGTTCTTACTTACGTTCTCGAATGCCCTGACTAAGCCTGAGCAGCTATTCGGCTTCAGATACAAACAAAACAAAGAACCAAAATAAGAGACAGCAATTGTCTTCACCTGTATGCACCAAACAGCCTCTGGAATTTTGCAGGTCTAGCGTCTCAGGTTTTCACCACCTAGTGGTCAGGGCACCAGCCCACCCGTCTCTCTGTGTGCCCTGCCCCAGGGACCCATAAAGAGGACTACATGTACTCTAATAAGTAAAGTCACTCTTATTATCAACAGTCCCTTCGATGGGGGTGTATAGATTAAGGTAAACGGCTTCTGACCTTTAGATAAGCTGGTTGTCAGTCTCTCCAGTAACTTGGGCTGCAGTAAGTGCCCCTCAGTAGCTCCAGGCTGCAGTGACTATCTCTCAGTCTGGTGATGACAGTTTCCAAAAGGCACTTGGTAACCAGGGTTTCTTGCTGGCCCAGCAGCTTTGGTGTATGCAGACAGCAGCATTTCCTGGACTGCAGTCCTCCTCGGTTCAAATGCTTCCTGTGACTCCACTCAGTCTCTCTCACTGAGGCGCCTCTCCCTGGGCTGGCACTGGAGGTTAATAGCCTGACTGCTGATCCAGGTGCAGCCATATGCTTTAACTCTCTGAGTACTGGACACACTGATCTGTTCAGTCTGGTGCCTACATATCTGCCCTCAATGATACTTCCATGGCTCCTGCTGACTTTCTCACAATATATATATATATATATATATAAATAAATATATATATATATATATATATATATATATATATATATAAACAAAATAGAGGTGCTCAATCAGAGAACAAACTAACCTTGATAGGTTAGTTCTGTGGACATGATAACCCAATCTGAGAGCAACCTCTTTTAGCTCACTTGTGCCCTTCACAGGGAGAAATATCCTGTAGTATATCAGTCTGGTCCCACTCACTAGAGTGGTCCAGCCTTGAAATACCAAGCAATTCTACCCCGAACAGGAGAAACAACAAACCCCAGAGGTACGTTTCAGCCTTCTATGGGCCTCATCGGTGAGGTGTAGCTGATGACACAGTGCCTATACATTATGTTATCCTGGAAAATATACTGGAGTGGGATTTCAGTTCCACCTTTAGTGGACTGCAATTTGCCTAACCTCTCTGTTATGACTTGCTCATCTTGGGTGACCCCACATGGTATAGCTCAAAACTTGAAATACACAAGCCCCTTCACATGACAAGTGAGCGATCCAGAAGGGAATAAATAAATAAATAAATATATGTATTTATTGATATAGTAAATAGATAGATTTTTTATCACATTTGAACGTCTGAAACAAGTTTAAAAAAACGTGTTTCCTGCTCAGAATTCTGAGAAATACAGTTTTTCCATTGTATTCTGGTAACCTGGGCAGGGACATGCTCCACTAAGGCTTCGCTCTTGAAATCCAATACCATTTTAAACATGGCTTCCTTTAAGCATATGCCTGCTGTATGGATTATACACAAGCTAGGGATCTCACCCACGTACAGCTGTTTCAAGGTTACTGCCTCTCATCAGTGTGAGGCTGGTTAGTATTATTTGCAGTTTCATTAATGGACAACTATATTTTACGAAAAACATCACACTGGTGAAGTAAGTAACAAGCTAGCAACATTAGCAGCTATGATGTTGGAATTTTTGGAATTTGACACCCACTCTATCTTTTACACATACTCAGAATGAGATAGTTTTCAACAATAATTGTAAACTCTGTTCTGCAGAAGTATAAACATACTGCTCATACATACAATCTTCAAAGTTTCATGGATGCCTCCTTCACAATTTATTTTTTTCTCATTAAAAACTAGGTTAAAGGGCCACTGTGATCATACAATAGCTGCACATTAGCTATAAAATCAATAATGAAAGAGAACAATCAGCGTCATTTTTAAACCTGACATTTTGAAATTAACTCTGTAGTTTCCAGTAGATATGCCCCTCTCCACCCCCTATTAGGTGACTTCCCAGAAGTCTGTCCTATTTTTTTCTGACCGGTGTATGAGAGCCACCTCAAGGAATAAGGCCGATAAACAATGTTATCAGGACAACATATAAGGTGTCCTGTGACGACAGGTATATTTTTGACATTTCCTGGCTGTGCATAATCATTGTTGATTGAAAGTAAACATGAGCATCAGACTATCATTATTATTCGTGTGTTTGACATATAAATATATATATATATTTGTGGCACTTAAATGATATTGCATATTTATTGTTTCATAAATGAGAAACTTTGAATTCTATAAAGCTATACCTTACCTTGAATTTGTAGTAATAAAGAAAATGTTAAAAAATATACACATCATCTCACTTTTACACTTTGTACTGCAGAGGAGTGCTGGATCAATGGATGGAATCAATATTTATTGAACACAACATGCAACATGGAATTCAGAGCCACATTAAATGTATATTGCATCTGAACTTCATACCCAATATCCAGTCAGGTAAAATCTTAATACTTATTATATTTTGAAGAACTTGACTTGATAACAGGCACAACATTTTTAATATATATTCTAAAATACAGCAATTATTTTTAAGTATTATATACAGTTATGTGTTATTGTCCACACCCATCCACCTATGATTGTTTTCATTTATAGTGCAGGTTTAGTACTATCACCTCCTTTTTTCACAGCTGATACACAACTTTAATCATTAATTGCCCTCTCTTTTCAATTACTTGTTTCTTCCTTTAATTACTTCTCCTTTTGTTTCAATATTCCCTTTAGATTTAAAATGTGTGAGTTCTCAATATTGTATGGTGTTTTGAAAAAATGGCCGGATTACCAATTAGGCCAACTAGGCAGCCGCCCAGGAGCACTTACCTTTCAGGGGCGCCACTTCTTAAAAAAAAGGTTCCTGGCTTGCAAAAAAAATGAAATGTTGCAGTTCATAGACTGGCTACTAGGGGGTAACCACCTAGAACACAAAAGTTACACTAGGAAAGGGAACTCCACTTACAGAAAAAGCAAACTTTGTACACTCACTCGCAGGGGCTCCTCCACTTCACTGCCTAGGGGCTCCAAAAAGGTAAATACGGCCCTGCATGTATATAAGATTTTAAACTCAAAAACAGGGCGTCCTACTTTTTGGCATGTGTTTAACATTGTATTTTAATTTCTTCTTTATACTTAACCCCTCAACAGCACCACAGAATATGTTGGTGCTTTATAAACTATATTAATAATAATAATAAGAATAGTTTTTTTTATATAAACTGATTTATCACTACTGTCAGACTTCAGAAACAGATAAGGTTTCCACAACTATGTACAGTATACGTTATATGGAAGTTCAACCACCAACAGAATACAACTCAATAAGAAAAACAAGGAAAGTATTGACCAACAACAGTAAATAATACTCTCCATTGGGAGACCACTGTAATATATGACAAAGTAGTATGTAGAAAACTTATAGCATTAAACCAGCATAAAATAGTTTTTAGATAAACGTCACTTTTTTGACACTGCAGCTATATAGAAAGTTCCATTCAGCCTGGTTAACTTTGAGATGGAGGGCATGTTCTTATCTATAAAGAAATGGAAAATAAAATAAAACATTTAGTGACCACACTAATACAAAAATAGGGGTAAACCGCAAACCAACTGGTTATCCCTGATATGCCCCAAAGCCCCTCTAACCAGAGGTGTCCTTGGATCTATTTACGCTATACTTAATGCCCCGACAACAAATGTCAAAACTAACTTTATGAAACAATGGGAATCAGACATGGTAACTTAATGGGATCCACATAAGTGGGAAACAATCTGCACAAATATAAGGAAATGTTCACAAAATTACAGTCTACTTGAAAATGTCTATAAAGTTGCTGCACAGAGCTTGTCTCACACCTGATAGAGTACATAAAATTAACACACAAACATCTTCAAGTTGCTATAGACTACAGGTACATTTCTCCACACTTGGTGGAAATGCCCGATAGTTCAGATCATTTGGACCAAAGTCATGAAATTAGCATCTACCATTTTGAAGACAACAATACACCCTTCGATAGACTTTTGCCTATTGGGAAACTATTCTCCTCTACTACAAAAGTGACATAATAAATGGCTACAATTCCTGCTTATAGCCATGAAAAGCCACATTGCAAAAAAAAAAATAAGACACCACAACTTCCCCTCCAAGAAATAATACTTCAACTAAATTTCATAATGATTAATGAAATAAAAGACTCATGTCATAACCAATACATATCCAATATTTACAGAAATATGGGCTGTATGGATCAACTCCCCATACTCAATCGCAATCATATAAAAATGACAAATATCACAAAACAAACACTAAACAATGATATTAAAACCTACTGAATTGATAAACTCGGAGTGAAAAGCGGAAACTGACAGGTACGGATTCAATGACAACTTTATTGACAAAATTGTAATCTGGAGTTCAAATCCATTAGGGATAAAAGAAAGAAACAAAATCAACTATGACTCACTCAAAAGCCCCCCCCCCACCTGATTGTTAGGGTTAGTTCAGTTTAATTTGTTATGTTTTAGGTTCATTTAGTTTACATGTTTTACTGAATCTACAATCAAATGGTGAAAATAAAAAAAGGAAGAAACTGGAGGAAGGTCACCGTTAAACAAAAGAACTACAACAACAACAAAAATGTTTACAAAGACTTTCAGATTTTATTAAATGCAGTTTATGACGTGTGTTTAAATTTACAAGTATGAAAAATGTTATGACATATGACTGTGAAAAATAAAGATTAATGATTGCAAAAGAAAAAGAAATGGAAGGAGGGGAGGGACTAGAAGGAAGGAAGCCTTGGTATATTATGTGTGTTTTTAGTTTTTGACCTCTACCCCCTTTCCCCCACACATGCCAAGAAGCAAAAAGGTGCAAGGTAAACAGTGTATTTACTAAACTAACAATATTAACTGTTGTGTAAGTCATAAACCGAATCTTGATTTACTTTGTCCATGAATACAGGAATCTACGTATTTTGTGTTTGTTACATCACATCCCGAGAGCTGGATGCTGGGGTTTGAGTTTGCAGTTATAACTGGAGGAAGGGTGGAGGAGGAGGGAACAGGGAGAAGTTTATAGACATTGTTGGATCACTGGATAAGTTTGAAATTGACACTACATCCCTTCCCTCTCAATGACACAGAAGCAGATACCTTGCATTAATGGTTGGAAGGAACCAGAGTTTACTGGAAATGTAAGCACCCCTCTAAAACACACAATTTCCACCAATGTATCATGGATACCTCCAGTGTTTCGCAGAGGCATTGGCGTGTATTGTCTAATTAAAAACTAGGAGTTTGACATTTTTCCTGATTAATTGTGCTTTTTGTCAAATTCAAATATATATATATATATATATAGATATACAGTGGCGGCTGGTGACTTTTCAAGTTGGAGGGGTGCAAGGGCGAAACATAGCCACTCCCCTTTTTCAAACCACACCCCTTTTTATAACCCCCCCTGACGTCATAATGACCTTTATAAGCCCCGCCCAATGACCTTATACTTGTAAAGCCCATTGAAATACATGATCAGCAATGCAGAAATGTCAAGAAGTAAAGTAACAATGTGTTAAATTCATTGGTATACAATATAGATTGAAAAAACTCATGTGACAAGACTACAGCAATATCATAATTGCACCTATACGCATTAACAGAAAAATTAAAGGAGTGACACCTACCATTAGTCGGCTCTTCTTCTCAGGGTATTCACGTTCAGTAAGTTGACCAACGAGTAGAAACAAATCTGCAGCCACATAGGGTTTGCACCTGGGGTTGAAAGAAAACAAGCAAATCAATCAGACCATTCAAGAACAAAACCATACTTAAAAAACATTAAAAGACCAAGTGGAACCATATAGACCCCAAACATACCTTAGAAGACCAAGTGGAACTATATAGGACCCAAACATACCTTAGAAGACCAAGTGTGACCATAGGCCCCAAACATACCTTAGAAGACCAAGTGGAACTATATAGGCCCCAAACATACCTTAGAAGACCCAGTGTGACCATAGGCCCCAAACATACCTTAGAACACCAAGTGGAACTATATAGGCCCCAAACATACCTTAGAAGACCAAGTGTGACCATAGGCCCCAAACATACCTTAGAAGACCAAGTGGAACTATATAGGCCCCAAACATACCTTAGAAGACCAAGTGTGACAATAGGCCCCAAACATACCTTAGAAGACCAAGTGTGACCATAGGCCCCAAACATACCTTAGAAGACCAAGTGTGACCATATAGACCCCAAACATACCTTAGAAGACCAAGTGTGACCATAGGCCCCAAACATACCTTAGAAGACCAAGTGTGACTATATAGACCCCAAACATACCTTAGAAGACCAAGTGTGACCATAGGCCCCAAACATACCTTAGAAGACCAAGTGTGAACATAGGCCCCAAACATACCTTAGAAGACCAAGTGGAACTATATAGGCCCCAAACATACCTTAGAAGACCAATCAGCACGGTATAGGCCCCAAACATACCTTAGAAGACCAATCAGCACTATATAGGCCCAAACCAGTGGATCTTGGGATTCAAGAAAACAACAACATTTCACTTCTGTTTAGACAACACAAAAATCAATGTCAAACAAACACGTTGAATTAGCATATGGATAACCATATGAGCAGTAACGCCAAGGAAGGCTTCAACAATTGTTACTGACCATTCACACACCTTTCATAGCTCCTTCAATATGCACACCTGCACACCATTCATACTTTACTTGACACTAGTTATTTTTGTTAGTGAGGTGGTGCCATTTCTGAGAACTTTACGTACCCTTGAAGGTGCCTCCAATTCCTTCAAACCAATGCATTCAACCTCTACAGGGCCATGGTGCTTTTTAAATACCTTTTTATCCTCTTCAATGTGGAGAAGCATCTTTCTGGTTCTTTAGTAGTCTTCGGTGTTGTAAGCAGGATTCCTTATAGCTTCACTCACTCTGTTAAATTATGTAGATTAAATTGATGCTAAAGTTGCTGCAGAGCAACAGCACTTGTACAGACATGGAATTCTGGCTTCCCGTACACAAGTGACAGCTACCCTTGGAAGTGCCTCCAATTCCTTCAAACCACGCCAAGGCTTCAACAATTGTTACTGACCATGCACACACCTTTCATAGCTCCTTCCATATGCACACCCACACACCGTTCATACTTTACTTACCACTATTTATGTTTGGTAGTGTGAGGTGGTGCTGCTTAACGCAGTTTATCTTTGCACACCCTGGGGGTATGCATTCTTCTTTGCTTCAATCACTTGTATTTAAATTTTGCACAGCGATCTTTCAAAGAACAAAACTTCTCAATGTTTTTTTCATTGAAGTCTGGGATCTCGGAAATCAGTTGCTTTTCCATTGAGAGCATCGCCAATGCATTCAACCGCTCCAGGGACATGGTGCTTCTTAAAAAGGTTTTTATCCTCTTCAATGTGGAGAAGCATCTTTCTGATTCTGCAGTGGTCATTCGTGTTGTAATCAGGATTCTTAATAATTTCACTGTCTCTGTGAAATCATTCTGCAGATTCAATTGATGTAAAAGTTTGTGCAGAGCAACAGCACTTGTACAAGCATGAAAATCTGTCTTCCCATACAGAAGTGACAGCTCAGTGCGTAATTGTTCCTTCTTCAGTATTGGATATGCTTGCACGGTGTCTTCCAGAGCTTGGGTTTTCAAGTGTCATGGGTTTTATACAAGTCACTTTGAACAAGTTTGGCACTGACTAGGTGATTTGAAAATGAAAAACGTTCTTTTGCATGAACCACCACTATGTCACATACCTCTCTTGAAAGTTGTCTCAAGGTTGAGATCTCTGCACTCCGTCTGTTGACTGTTACATCGCTCGGCAAACTTGCTTCTATCTCTTCAACAGAATTACGGATTTTCTGGATGCTGGCGACAAAGTCTTCTGTGACTTTTTTGATATAAACAGTATCCGTGTCTCGCTTCTGAAGCTGACTATAGAGGATGTCAACATGTGGCATTATTAAATGAAATAATTTAAGGAAGTAAAGGAACTCCGTATAGATGTTGGATCAAAGTTTAGACATGCTTCAATTGTCTGGAAACACTCAAGTAGCGCATCTCTGTTCTCGTAGATGACGTTCACGGTCCTAACGTTGAAGTTCCATCGTGTCGGTGCACCTCTTGGAAGTCTTCTACCAACTACCTCATCCAGAACTCCAGTCCTTTTTGGAGAG
Source organism: Discoglossus pictus (assembly GCA_027410445.1). NCBI lineage: Eukaryota > Metazoa > Chordata > Amphibia > Anura > Alytidae > Discoglossus > Discoglossus pictus. Next base: position 414,188,067 of record CM050165.1, on the reverse strand, counting down.
CGTGAAAAAAAAGATGGTATGCCGCCTATGTTTGAAAAAAAAACTCGAACTCTTCCAATCCTTGAAACTGCTTTCTCCATTATTAGGTTCAGTTGGTGAGCATAGCAATGGACGTAGTGTGCGTTTGGGTACATGTCTTTTATTTTTCTTTGAACTCCTCCTTGATCTCCATGCATCACACTGGCACCATCGTAGCTTTGAGATATGAGTTTCTTCTTGTCTTCTGGCTCTGGGAGAACAGTATTCAGACTTTCCAGCACAACAGCAGCAATCGAGTCTGCATCCGTTGATTTCATTTCCGTGAAGCCATCAAATCTTTCCACCACTTGATGCTTCTTGTCAATGTAGCGATAGACTACAACGCACTGTGTCCTAGCGGAAATATCGGTTGTTTCATCCGCTTGGATTGCCACAAACTGGGCTTCCTTAAGCTCTTGGTGAATCACTTCCTTAATAACTTCATGCATGCAGTCCAGTAACTCATTCTGCACGGTTTTGGACGTGCCCTTAAACACAGTTGCAGTCTTTAAATGCTGTTCCATTGCACTATCGATACTGCCAACCAAATCCACCAGGCCTCGAAACACTCCTGGATTTAGCGATGTTTCACTCTCGTCGTGTCCTCTTAATGCCAGTTCAAAAGCACCACAAAAGCAAACACAATCAATTATCTTGGAAAGGATGTACCTGTTCTTAGCCACTTCTTGGTTGTGTTTTTGAATACTGACTTGGTATCCTTGGTCCAGTTGAACTGCAATGTTCGCCTGTTCAAGCATCTCAAACTTGATCCTGTAATCCAAGTGAGCTTTAGAACTTTTGTGTTTCGCCAATTTGTCAGCTAGATGTTTTACGTCAGTCACTCCAGTTTTGGTCCAAGCAGCGTCACCACCAAATAGGATGCATGGGAAACAATATAAGGCCTTCCTAGAAATGCTTCCACAAAGCCAGTCGTTCTTCTTGTACCATTCAGTATTGAAAGTACGGATATATTGCTTCCCTCTATCTCTTGCGATTTGCTGCAGATTTATCTCTGGTTGGTCAGGTCCTAATCATTTTACTTCCACCTTCTCCTCATAGGTTAGGGTGCCGAAAGGCTTCACAAGTAGAGAGTCAATAGTATTCATTTCTGATACCAATAGAAGAAAGAGATCACGGTATATTAATTTATATTATGTCACAAAATTACTTTAAAATAACAGTGTGTTGAATTCATTGGTATACATTACAGATTGCAAACCCTCATGTGACAAGAGTACATCAACATCAAATTTGCACCTATACGCATGGACAGAAAATTAAAAGCAATGATACTCACCAACAGTTGACTCTCCTTCTCGGGGTATTCACGTCCAGTAAGTCAACCAACGAGTCCAAACAAATCTGCTTCCACAGATAGTTTGCACCTGGGAAGTGATAGAAAACAACAAAAAAAACATTAGAACGTTCAAGACCCAAACCGTAACTTTTAAAACCTTAAAAGACCAAGTGTGACCATATAGGCCCCAACCTCACCTTAAAAACCTTCAAATTCCAAGTGTGACCATATACTCACCTACAGTTGACTCTCCTTCTCGGGGTATTCACGTCCAGTAAGTCAACCAACGAGTCCAAACAAATCTGCTTCCACAGATAGTTTGCACCTGGGAAGTGATAGAAAACAACAAAAAAAACATTAGAACGTTCAAGACCCAAACCGTAACTTTTAAAACCTTAAAAGACCAAGTGTGACCATATAGGCCCCAACCGCACCTTAAAAACCTTCAAATTCCAAGTGTGACCATATACTCACCTACAGTTGACTCTCCTTCTCGGGGTATTCACGTCCAGTAAGTCAACCAACGAGTCCAAACAAATCTGCTTCCACAGATAGTTTGCACCTGGGAAGTGATAGAAAACCACAACAAAAAACATTAGAACGTTCAAGACCCAAACCGTAACTTTTAAAACCTTAAAAGACCAAGTGTGACCATATGGGCCCCAACCGCACCTTAAAAACCTTCAAATTCCAAGTGTGACCATATACTCACCTACAGTTGACTCTCCTTCTCGGGGTATTCACGTCCAGTAAGTCAACCAACGAGTCCAAACAAATCTGCTTCCACAGATAGTTTGCACCTGGGAAGTGATAGAAAACAACAAAAAAAAACATTAGAACGTTCAAGACACAAACCGTAACTTTTAAAACCTTAAAAGACCAAGTGTGACCATATAGGCCCCAACCGCACCTTAAAAACCTTCAAATTCCAAGTGTGACCATATACTCACCTACAGTTGACTCTCCTTCTTGGGGTACTCACGTCCAGTAAGTCAACCAACTAGTCCAAACAAATCTGCTTCCACAGATAGTTTGCACCTGGGAAGTGATAGAAAACAACAACAAAAAACATTACAACGTTCAAGACCCAAACCGTAACTTTTAAAACCTTAAAAGACCAAGTGTGACCATATAGGCCCCAACCGCACCTTAAAAACCTTCAAATTCCAAGTGTGACCATATACTCACCTACAGTTGACTCTCCTTCTCGGGGTATTCACGTCCAGTAAGTCAACCAACGAGTCCAAACAAATCTGCTTCCACAGATAGTTTGCACCTGGGAAGTGATAGAAAACAACAAAAAAAACATTAGAACGTTCAAGACCCAAACCGTAACTTTTAAAACCTTAAAAGACCAAGTGTGACCATATAGGCCCCAACCGCACCTTAAAAACCTTAAATAACAAATTGGGACCATATAGGCCCCAACCGCACCTTAAAAACCTTAAATAACAAATTGGGAACATATAGGCCCCAATCGCACCTTAAAAACCTTAAATAACAAATTGGGACCATATAGGCCCCAACCGCACCTTAAAAACCTTAAATAACAAAGTGGGACCATATAGGCCCCAACCGCACCTTAAAAACCTTAAATAACAAATTGGGACCATATAGGCCCCAACCGCACCTTAAAAACCTTAAATAACAAATTGGGACCATATGGGCCCCAACCGCACCTTAAAAAGCTTAAATACCAATTTCGGACCATATAGGCCCCAATCGCACCTTAAAAACCTTAAATAACAAATTGCGAGCATATAGGCCGCAACTGCACATTAAAATCCTTAAATAACAAATTGGGACCATATGGGCCCCAACCGCACCTTAAAAACCTTAAATAACAAAGTGGAACCATATAGGCCCCAACCGCACCTTAAAAACCTCAAATAACAAATTGGGACCATATAGGCCCCAAACGCACCTTAAAAACCTTAAATAACAAATTGGGACCATATAGGCCCCAACCGCACCTTAAAAACCTTAAATAACAAATTGGGACCATATAAGCCTCAACCGCACCTTAAAAACCTTAAATAACAAAGTGGGACCATATAGGCCCCAACCGCACCTTAAAAACCTTAAATAACAAATTGGGACCATATAGGCCCCAACCGCACCTTAAAAACCTTAAATAACAAAGTGGGACCATATAGGCACCAACCGCACCTTAAAAACCTTATATAACAAATTGGGACCATATAGGCCCCAACCGCACCTTAAAAACCTTAAATAACAAATTGGGACCATATGGGCCCCAATCGCACCTTAAAAACCTTAAATAACAAATTGGGACCATATGGGCCCCAACCGCACCTTAAAAACCTTAAATAACAAAGTGGGACAATATAGGCCCCAACCGCACCTTAAAAACCTTAAATAACAAATTGGGACCATATGGGCCCCAACCGCACCTTAAAAACCTTAAATAACAAAGTGGGACCATATAGGCCCCAACCGCACCTTAAAAACCTTAAATAACAAATTGGGACCATATAGGCCCCAACCGCACCTTAAAAACCTTAAATAACAAATTGGGACCATATAGGCCCCAACCGCACCTTAAAAACCTTAAATAACAAATTGGGACCATATAGACCCCAACCGCACCTTAAAAACCTTAAATAACAAAGTGGGACCATATAGGCCCCAACCGCACCTTAAAAACCTTAAATAACAAATTGGGACCATATAGGCCCCAACCGCACCTTAAAAACCTTAAATAACAAAGTGGGACCATATAGGCCCCAACCGCACCTTAAAAACCTTAAATAACCAAGTGGGTACATATAGGCCCAAATTGTACAAAATATATATATATATATATATATATATATATATATATATATATATATATATATATATATCAATTGATATCAATATATCTCAATAAATAAATATATATATATATATATATATATATATATATAAATAAATATATATATATAAATCAATCAATATATAAATATATAAATATATATATATATATATATATAACTCAATATAGATATATATATATATATATATATATATATATCAAACAATAATCAATATATAAATCAATCAATATATAAATATATATATATATATCAATCAATATATCTATCAATCAATCAATCAATATATATATATATATATATTTATATATATATATATATCAATATATATATATCAATATATATAAATATATATATATATATATATATATATATATATAAATATATATATATATATATATATATATATATATATATATATATATATCACACACACATAAAAAATACACATAAATATACATAAACATATACATAAAACAATATATATTAATTGATATTTATTATTTGATTAATTGATGTACTTTATAACTTATTTTATTATATTGTTCATGTATTTCTATTACACATTATTTTTTATACATATTACAGTGCTATTTTTTGGCTATACATGTTACAGGATATTATCCTGTAACATGTATATCACATAAATAGCACTGTAATATGTTTAATACATACATGGTCAAACAAGTTCACACTAACCTTTTTTTCCCTTACAGGCTTCCATACCTGCTTGCTGATTTGCTAATTTTTTAAAGACTCTCATTGGTTGAAATCGATGTCAATCAAAAATTTCAGCCAATCAGAGTCCTTCAAAAATCAGTATATAAAGCAGACCGTGGGAAAAAATCAATTAATCGCGGGTGGGGCTCCTTGTAGGAGGAGCTCTGTTAGTTTGTTGTTTTTTTTTTTTTTAGAGCGTCAGGTTTTTTTTGGTGGAGGCCTCTTTCAATGGGCCAGAATGGATGGATGGACAATGGCTTCAATCAAGATAGGTGGTATGCCGCCTATGTTTGAAAAAAAAACTCGAACTCTTCCAATCCTTGAAACTGCTTTCTCCATTATTAGGTTCAGTTGGTGAGCATAGCAATGGACGTAGTGTGCGTTTGGGTACACGTCTTTTATTTTTCTTTGAACTCCTCCTTGATCTCCACGAATCACACTGGCACCATCGTAGCTTTGAGCTATGAGTTTCTTCTTGTCTTCTGGCTCTGGGAGAACAGTATTCAGACTTTCCAGCACAACAGCAGCAATCGAGTCTGCATCCGTTGATTTCATTTCCGTGAAGCCATCAAATCTTTCACCACTTGATGCTTCTTGTCAATGTAGCGATAGACTACAACGCACTGTGTCCTAGCGGAAATATCGGTTGTTTCATCCGCTTGGATTGCCACAAACTGGGCTTCCTTAAGCTCTTGGTGAATCACTTCCTTAATAACTTCATGCATGCAGTCCAGTAGCTCATTCTGCACGGTTTTGGACGTGCCCTTAAACACAGTTGCAGTCTTTAAATGCTGTTCCATTGCACTATCGATACTGCCAACCAAATCCACCAGGCCTCTAAACACTCCTGGATTTAGCGATGTTTCACTCTCGTCGTGTCCTCTTAATGCCAGTTCAAAAGCGCCACAAAAGCAAACACAATCAATTATCTTGGAAAGGATGTACCTGTTCTTAGCCACTTCTTGGTTGTGTTTTTGAATACTGACTTGGTATCCTTGGTCCAGTTGAACTGCAATGTTCGCCTGTCCAAGCATCTCAAACTTGATCCTGTTATCCAAGTGAGCTTTAGAACTTTTGTGTTTCGCCAATTTGTCAGCTAGATGTTTTACGTCAGTCACTCCAGTTTTGGTCCAAGCAGCGTCACCACCAAATAGGATGCATGGGAAACAATATAAGGCCTTCCTAGAAATGCTTCCACAAAGCCAGTCGTTCTTCTTGTACCATTCAGTATTGAAAGTACTGATATATTGCTTCCCTCTATCTCTTGCGATTTGCTGCAGATTTATCTCTGGTTGGTCAGGTCCTAATCGTTTTACTTCCACCTTCTCCTCATAGGTTAGGGTGCCGAAAGGCTTCACAAGTAGAGAGTCAATAGTATTCATTTCTGATACCAATAGAAGAAAGAGATCACGGTATATTAATTTATATTATGTCACAAAATTACTTTAAAATAACAGTGTGTTGAATTCATTGGTATACATTACAGATTGCAAACCCTCATGTGACAAGAGTACATCAACATCAAATTTGCACCTATACGCATGGACAGAAAATTAAAAGCAATGATACTCACCAACAGTTGACTCTCCTTCTCGGGGTATTCACGTCCAGTAAGTCAACCAACGAGTCCAAACAAATCTGCTTCCACAGATAGTTTGCACCTGGGAAGTGATAGAAAACAACAAAAAAAACATTAGAACGTTCAAGACCCAAACCGTAACTTTTAAAACCTTAAAAGACCAAGTGTGACCATATAGGCCCCAACCGCACCTTAAAAACCTTCAAATTCCAAGTGTGACCATATACTCACCTACAGTTGACTCTCCTTCTCGGGGTTTTCACGTCCAGTAAGTCAACCAACGAGTCCAAACAAATCTGCTTCCACAGATAGTTTACACCTGGGAAGTGATAGAAAACAACAACAAAAAACATTAGAACGTTCAAGACCCAAACCGTAACTTTTAAAACCTTAAAAGACCAAGTGTGACCATATAGGCCCCAACCGCACCTTAAAAACCTTCAAATTCCAAGTGTGACCATATACTCACCTACAGTTGACTCTCCTTCTCGGGGTATTCACGTCCAGTAAGTCAACCAACGAGTCCAAACAAATCTGCTTCCACAGATAGTTTGCACCTGGGAAGTGATAGAAAACAACAACAAAAAACATTAGAACGTTCAAGACCCAAACTGTAACTTTTAAAACCTTAAAAGACCAAGTGTGACCATATAGGCCCCAACCGCACCTTAAAAGCCTTCAAATTCCAAGTGTGACCATATACTCACCTACAGTTGACTCTCCTTCTCGGGGTATTCACGTCCAGTAAGTCAACCAACGAGTCCAAACAAATCTGCTTCCACAGATAGTTTGCACCTGGGAAGTGATAGAAAACAACAAAAAAAACATTAGAACGTTCAAGACCCAAACCGTAACTTTTAAAACCTTAAAAGACCAAGTGTGACCATATAGGCCCCAACCGCACCTTAAAAACCTTAAATAACAAATTGGGACCATATAGGCCCCAACCGCACCTTAAAAACCTTAAATAACAAATTGGGAACTAATAGGCCCCAATCGCACCTTAAAAACCTTAAATAACAAATTGGGACCATATAGGCCCCAACCGCACCTTAAAAACCTTAAATAACAAAGTGGGACCATATAGGCCCCAACCACACCTTAAAAACCTTAAATAACAAATTGGGACCATATAGGCCCCAACCGCACCTTAAAAACCTTAAATAACAAATTGGGACCATATGGGCCCCAACCGCACCTTAAAAACCTTAAATAACAAATTGGGACCATATAGGCCCCAATCGCACCTTAAAAACCTTAAATAACAAATTGGGACCATATAGGCCCCAACTGCACCTTAAAAACCTTAAATAACAAATTGGGACCATATGGGCCCCAACCGCACCTTAAAACCTTAAATAACAAAGTGGGACCATATAGGCCCCAACCGCACCTTAAAAACCTCAAATAACAAATTGGGACCATATAGGCCCCAACCGCACCTTAAAAACCTTAAATAACAAATTGGGACCATATAGGCCCCAACCGCACCTTAAAAACCTTAAATAACAAATTGGGACCATATAGGCCCCAACCGCACCTTAAAAACCTTAAATAACAAATTGGGACCATATAAGCCCCAACCGCACCTTAAAAAACTTAAATAACAAAGTGGGACCATATAGGCCCCAACCGCACCTTAAAAACCTTAAATAACAAATTGGGACCATATAGGCCCCAACCGCACCTTAAAAACCTTAAATAACAAAGTGGGACCATATAGGCCCCAACACACCTTAAAAACCTTATATAACAAATTGGGACCATATAGGCCCCAACCGCACCTTAAAAACCTTAAATAACAAATTGGGACCATATGGGCCCCAATCGCACCTTAAAAACCTTAAATAACAAATTGGGACCATATGGGCCCCAACCGCACCTTAAAAACCTTAAATAACAAAGTGGGACCATATAGGCCCAAATTGTACAATATATATATATATATATATATATATATATATATATATATATATATATATATATATATCAATTGATATCAATATATCTCAATAAATAAATATATATATAAAAATAAATATATATATATAAATCAATCAATATATATATATATATAACTCAATATATATACATATATATATATATCAAACAATAATCAATATATAAATCAATCAATATATAAATATATATATATCAATCAATATATCTATCAATCAATCAATCAATCAATTAATATATTTATATATATATATATATATTAATATATATATATATATCAATATATATATATCATAATATATAAAAATATATATTTATATATATATATATATATATATATATAAATATATATATATATATATATATATATATATATATATATATATATATCACACACACACACATACAAAATACACATAAATATACATAAACATATACATAAAACAATATATATTAATTGATATTTATTATTTGATTAATTGATGTACTTTATAACTTATTTTATTATATTGTTCATGTATTTCTATTACACATTATTTTTTATACATATTACAGTGCTATTTTTTGGCTATACATGTTACAGGATATTATCCTGTAACATGTATATCACATAAATAGCCCTGTAATATGTATAATACATACGTGGTCAAACAAGTTCACACTAACCTTTTTTTCCCTTACAGGCTTCCATACCTGCTTGCTGATTTGCTAATTTTTTAAAGACTCTCATTGGTTGAAATCGATGTCAATCAAAAATTTCAGCCAATCAGAGTCCTTCAAAAATTAGTATATAAAGCAGACCGTGGGAAAAAATCAATTAATCGCGGGTGGGGCTCCTTGTAGGAGGAGCTCTGTTAGTTTGTTGTTATTTTTTTTTTAGAGCGTCAGGTTTTTTTTGGTGGAGGCCTCTTTCAATGGGCCAGAATGGATGGATGGACAATGGCTTCAATCAAGATTGGATTATTTTTGGACAATGGCTTCAATCAAGATTGGATTATTTATTTGACCAGTGGCTTCAATCAACATTGGATTATTTATTTGACCAGTGGCTTCAATCAACATTGGATTATTTATTTGACATGGGCTTCAATCAACATTGGATTATTTATTTGAAATGGGCTTCAATCAACATTGGATTTTATGACATGGGCTTCAATCAACATTGGATTATTATGACTATCCAGGTCATAGAGGGCAGAAAGCCAACGCTGGAGGGGTCAATTTGACAGGTAAGTATATGCTGTTGTTTATTTTATTTTTATTATTGTTTGTTTAATATGTATGTGCTGTTTACTTTATTTGTATAATTGTATTATTGTTTGTTTAGTATGTGTTATGTTTTTACTGTATTGTTTTTCCCTTACCTTATTTTTATTTTATCTTTAAAAGTGACAGGCACATGCACATGCCTGTTACTTCTAAAAATGGAATAAAAATAGGGGGGGGGGGGGGGGCTGCAAGGTAGGTAGTTGGATCAGAGTGGGGTCGGTCACGCTCAGGCGCCCATCGGTCGGTCAGTGGCCGCGTAGGCCACGATCAGGGGTGGCACAGGCCTCATGGGGATGGTCATCCACCCCCATGTAGCCTGTGCAACCCCGCTCACCGCCCGAATACCCCGATCACCGTGATCGGGGTAATCGGGTGGTGGCATAGCATAGGCCACATCGGGGTGGTGGTGATCGGGCCTCGGGGGTGGCACAGGCAACATGGAGGTGATCAGGGGTGGCACAGGCCTCATCAAGGGGGTGATCCGATCACCCCCATGTGGCCTGTGCCACCCCGCTCACCACCCGACTACCCCGATCCCGTGATCGGGGTAATCCGGCGGTGGCATCGCATAGGGCAGGCCTGATCGGGGGTGGCATAGGCCACATGGGGGTGATGGCTGGGGGTGGCACCAGGCCTAGGGTCGTCGGTGGTAGGTAAGTTGGTAGGTGGCTGGGTAGGTGGCAGGCCAGGCAGGCATAGTGGGGTAACTGGGTGACCCTACCTTTTATTAGGGGCTACTAGGGGTTTGGTTTGGCCAGGGGCAGGGCAGGTGCCAGGTAGACTTACTGTTAGGCAGGCTGCAGAGCAGATGTGAGTAGTTTCAGCCAGGGAGGTCTCTCAGTCTCAGCGTGACCAGGGTCAGGAAACAGAAAGGGGGAAGGGACAGGCAACTGGTGGTTTTATTCACTGTATCAGTCAATCAAAAAGTAAACTCGAGGCCCTATTAGCTGGCGGGCGCTCAGGGCTAACGGTCTGGGTGGGTTTACAATGTTCTCTTGGCAACTGTACAACCTTCCATCATTGATTGGTCAATGATGGAAGACTGTCAGTCATTAAATTGATACATTTATGACCATGCATATCGTCACTGTGCTGGTGGGCGGCATGCATTAACGGTCAGGGGGCCAGGCCACGCCTCATTGAAGAGAAGAGTCTAAAGGTTAGTGTACTTTACTAGTGTAATATGATCACACAGGGTTCAGGGGGCTACAATAGATACACAGCAGCATTAGTTAATATATACACACAGCGCAAGGGGTTATCTTAAAGTGACAGTGTCCCTGGGAATAGTTTACTTCATTTTATTACTGTATTAAGACTTGAATGATGATGTACACCTTATATTTAATTGTTTTTGGGTTATTACTAATACATTGTTGTGTTTTTTTATTGCAGGGTCACGAAATTATTTGGGGGGGGGCGTTTGCCCTGACGCCCCAATGGACGGGCCGCCCCTGTATATATATATATATATATATATATATATATATATATATATATATATATATATATGAAGAGTGAGGTAGCCGGGAATGTCCAGTAATCCAGTTGAATAATCATAGTATTGCAGTGAATAGTGATACCTTTTTTATTGGACAAACGTATTCATAATAAAGCAACGAGCTTTCAAGAGATAATGCCTCTCTTTATCAAGTCAAAAAGCGATATTGATTGAAGTATGAACTAAAAACAGTAAACAGAAAGAGATGAAATTTTTTTTTTGGGAAACAAGAAAAACAAAATTCATTTGTTGTGAATTAATGTCCTGATAGGTCAGTAAGTAAGTATATAGATCAGGTTGTAGATAAGAACACAGCAGAGTAAAATAAAGAGCAATACATTTCAGCATAGCATGTAGCTTACCAAAACAGCAATCAAATGGGGGGGGGGGGGGGCAAGTGGAATATGTGTGCTATAAGACATCAAGATAGTGGGCCAGAAAGCCTAAGTCGATGTTAATTCCCAAATCCTTTGTATTAAAAAATTGTATGATTTTTTATTTAAAAGTTTTCCGCGTTGGATAGTTCTAAAATTCTTTCTGAGTACTTTTATTTTGAGGTTCTGGATGGAGTGATTCTCCTGGGTGAAATGGTGTCCAACTGGAGTACAATAACTGTCTTCATGGTGCTTTTTGATGGAGCTTCGGTGGAGAAACTACACATGCGAATGAACGTCCACCGAAGCTCCATCAAAAAGCACCATGAAGACAGTTATTGTACTCCAGTTGGACACCATTTCACCCATCATTTCACTATCTTAATGTCTTATAGCTAACACATTCCACTTACCTCCCCCTTTTTCTATTACTGTTTTAGTCGGCTATGCTATGGTAAAATGTATTGCTCTTTAATTTACTCTGATGTGTTCTTATCTCCAACCTGATCTATATACTTACTTACTGACCTATCAGGACATTATTCACAATGCTGGTCTATTTCTCTCTTAACTCTGGCCAATTAATTTTGTTTTTCTTGTTTTTCCAATTTTTTCCCCCATTTCTTTCTGTTTACTGTTTTTAGTTCATACTTGTATCAATATCGCTTTTTTTTTACTTGATAAAGAGAGGCATTATCTCTTGAAAGCTTGTCGCTTTATTATGAATACGTTTGTCCAATAAAAAAGGTATCACTATTCACTGCAATACTCTGATTATTCAACTGGATTACTGGACATTCACAGCTAACTCACTCTTTATATAGATATATGTGTATATATATATATATATATATATATATATATATATATATATATATTTATTTATATAAAATAATTTTTTTGTCTTTTTTTTATTGTGCAGTGGTCCTTTAGGGTCATATCTATGTTGCCATAGCACATTGTGTTTTTCTACAAGTCAGAATGATACATTTGCTATGGAAACTCTGATTCTACAATAATACTTAAAAGGAAACAATAGAATCAATAACTGCTGGCAGTAAATTAGTATAATTGTTGTACAAGCTGTGGAAAATAAGGGATATGGTAAAATACAGTACTTGCATATAAATGATAATAATTCATAAATGAACTAAAAACAATGATGTCAGTGTGAGAGTAAATACCAATGTCGTAGATTTTGATTAGTATTATTGCTTATTTACTGATTTCCAACATATTTCTCAGGGTGCAGTCAGTACACAACGATGCATGACCTAGCTTTATATAATAGTATAGAAATAGTGAAAGAGTTTATTTAGCATTTCCCCAGTGCTAATATACAGTTTTTATTTCAGTGTTTTTCTATTATAAATCTGCTCTAAAGATTTCACACTTAATGAATTACTTAAATGCCTTATTTACTGTATGTTCTTATGAAGAGTCTGACATGAAAAAGTGCAAAATGTTTCAGAAAAGATAAAGTGAATTAATACAGCCTTTAATTTTTAATCATATTATTCAATGTTACTTATAGCCACATTAAATTCGAAGCTAGTATCTGCAACGTGAGACCCGCAACGGCTGCAAGCTAGATGATTTACAGTGCTATTAAATTAGAACATGCTGCAAGTTACGTGCTTAATTGGCAAGCCATTTTTCGCTAGTTGGATGCACGGCTGTGAACGTGATCAATTAGTCAAACTCGTAGTTACAGGTTTAGATGGAACCAATGGAAACAGAGATCGGCAGAATTACATCACTGAAAAATGGAGGTGGGATTTCAAAGTCTTACAGGGTTCAATTACGAGTTACGAGTTACGATCTGACCCACATTCCAGATATAATACAATATTGATAAAGCCGTAAATATGATATTCTATCACATACAAGTTCCATTATATGTATTTACACATTGATTGCCTGGATCGATATAACCCCGGAAAATAAACATGAAAATTATTTGGCAGATTTGTGAGGTTGAGAATGTTGTGCTATTTATTCTAAGACCTAACATCACTTGCCCTTTTAATAAAAGTATAGTAGTGTGAATATATGTACATTTAAAGTGCCACAGATTGGTCTTTACCCCCCTTGCGGGTCCTCTCTAGCACTTGTTGGCTTCTTGGCTCCATTTGCGAGTTATGGGGTTGAACGCCAGGGATTTGGATGTAATTTAATGGTGCAATTGGAACGTATCGGTTACGGGCTTGACAGAACAAAGGATTTGCGAGCTCGCAAGCCGAATTCTCACGTCCCATAGGGTTTTCTTGCTTCTACCCTGCAAGTCATCGGCGTGCTGGTTTAAGAGGCCAATTTGATAGGCGTAAGTCTTGCAAGCTACGTTACGAGCTACGTTAGAGGAATTTAATGTGGCTGTTAATTGTCAGCAGACATTTTCTCTTTGTTGTTATAAAAATTAGACTCATGGGATAAATGGGAGGGAGCATGGATGCAGATAAGATCTCTATTCAGTCTTTTAACTTATATTAGACATTCAAAAGCGAGAACAATAATATTTATTTACTGTAATACTGTATGGTGGAGGCTTCAATTGCTCTTTTGCCTACCATAAATTAAATGATTGCCGTAAACTACCTCCCAACAAAATCTACTACACAAGCTAGGAACCGGCCCCACGCTGATAAAAGGCAGTAACCTCGAAACAGCTGTTTGTGGGTAGGTTTCCTGGCTTGTAAATAATCCGTTCTGGGCCTTTGCTTATAAATGTGTAATAAAGCAGGCAAATGCTTAAAAGGAGCCATGTTTGACATAGTATTAGATTAAAGAGAGAAGCCTTTGTGGGCTCATTTGCATGTCTCTACCCAGGTTCCCAGAATTGCAGTGTATTTCTTGGAATTTCTTGGAATTCTGAGCAGGAAATCACTTTTTTTTTACTTATTTCAGACAATTATACTATTTGTTTGTTGAAATATATCTTGAATAATGCCAAGAGAACCAAATAGTAGTAGCTCACCCTCCATGTATAAGCACAATAGCAGTCCAAGATGGAATTGCCCATAACACCAGCAGAGTCTGCTAAATTGGTTATCATCTTAGCTTACATATTTGCTAATACTTCACAAATATGTGATTTTTTTTTTCTCAAACTACATTTACCCTCTAAGCAGAGACTTGACCCTGGCAAGATCCAATGGGCTTTAGAATAAATAAACACACTGAAACAGCGTTTCTTGGGAAAATTACTGGCCACAGCTTTATTAAAGAAACCATAAACCAATAACCAATTAACATAATTAACATTGTTAAATCGCAGCTCAAATAACATCCCGGAGGAGGAGCCCGGCCCGGTCAGTAACCTCACGCCCTGGGCCCGCGCCCAGAGCCTCCCAGTGCTTTCTTAAGCACGCCCCTGAGGCAGGGCAATGCCCACTTAAGACTGTGGGCTCGGGTGCCTCACCTCCCACCACAGAGCAGGCGATGGATACCTCCTGAGGCTGTGATCCCCTCTCTTGCTCTCTTAATAAAGCTAAGGCCCGGCTAGCCCCATCCTTAAGCTCCAGGATAAACAGCTCTAATCCTATCTCCGTTAGATGGACCTTATCTGGGCGAAAGAAGTCATCGGCCCCTACGCCTTCGAATTCTTGGTGTCTAATGGTAATGAAACCCAAACTCCTTACAAAACTAGCCATCTGTTTGTTTATCTTTTGTCTTGCTCTATACACCGAAACCGGATCCCTTGCTTTCCGCCAACATCTCCTTTTGATCATTTCGGACCACACTATGAACAAGCCTGGGAACCGTTCTAGCCAACACTTCACATCCCTCTTCATCTCTTTCAACATTTTTCTCATAGGCATTACCTCCAAATCGTTCCCCCCGGCGTGTATAATTAAAATGTGTGGGCTACCATGATGCTGAGCGTTGCTCTCCAACAGGCCATTTACCTGTGTCCATCTGAAGCTGCGAATCCCGAACCATCTTACTTGCATGCTCGTCTCCAGAAAGCCCAGTTGGACCTTGTGACTGCGGCTAACCGGTGAGCCCAATACATGTAGGAATGGCCGACGATCCACAGCTGTTTAACTTCTGCAACACATAAAACAAATTCCAATTAGACAACCCTTTCTGGCCGTATGTATGACCTAAAGCAATGCGACTCCCATCTCCTAATCCTTTTAACCATACTCTCGGGGAGACCTAGCCTTGTCGCCTCCGTAGCGGCTCTGATCCGAAACGAATGTGTGCCGATGTCCGCCGGGTCCACCACTAACTGCTGTAAGGACTTCTTCAGCATCCTTTCGAATTGAAATCGTGACAAGGCCTGGCCATTGGCATGCAATAGCAGTGTGCCTGGCCCCGTTGGCCTTTTTTCCAAGTACAAACTCACACTTGCCTGGGGGCAACACTCCGTTCCAGTTTTGTATATGACCACTTCCCTTCCTTTTCCGGCCTGATCCGTTTTTGACCTCCTCAGCCATACCAACAATCTGTCACCTTCCAGACAGATGTCCTCCACCAGCAGCCCCCCCCCGAACCGTGCCTGTTTTCCGAGACCAGTTCCCCAATCCTGAAAGCACCAAAGACGCTAAGGAAAAGGCCGTACGGAAAAGCAGGGATTCGAAGGAGTCCCTGCATAGCACACCAAACGCCTCCCCCAGGCGTAGTAACAGGGAGAAAGTGATCGGGCGCCTCCTATCCGTCCGGTGCTTCCCTTTGAACATACCTTTTACCAACCTGCAAACCACAAACTCCTTTGTTAGGTCCTTCCTTCCTGCCAACCTGCCAACTCTCTGTGCTCCGAAGCAAAAACCACAGCAGAATTCCTATGGCTTTCTCATCCGAACCCTCGCCACTGGCCTCCTCAACCATATCACTCCACATGTTCCAAGCCTTCCTGTAGGCCACCCACATCTTTGGCACGACCGACTGCCTGATATAACCAGCTACCGTACCACTCCAAGCTCCCAGAGTTCTGAAGGTATGTCCTCTCCTTGATCCTTCGCCGCCGGTGCCAGTGTGCAGAACCGGGTTCCCTGTAACCGAGAAAGGGCATCAACCATCCCTACGTTAAGGCCGGGAATAAACTCCGCCCTCACCCAGATTTTAGCCCGCAGGCAACAAAGAACCAAGTGCCGTATGACCCGTATCAACAGCCCAGATGCAGCCGTCAAGCTATTGACTACCTGGACCGTTTTCGGGCTGCCTGATTGAAAAAGGACCTGCCGGTTCCTGAAGCCCCTGCCCCACAGATGAACCGCCGTGGTGATGGCGAACGTCTCCAGAACCGTAGGATCTTCTGTAAGCCTTCCTTTGACCCATGATTCCGGCCATGGTGCTGCGCACCATGCGCCTCTAAAATAGGCTCCCATTCCCACCACACTTGAACCCGCATAGAGGTCTAGCTGCCCATTCGTTACCCTGCTCGGCTGGATCAGGGTGCTCCCATTGAAGTTCCGTAGAAACGCCGTCCACACTCGTGCATCTTCCTTCATGGCCCCGGACACCTTAATAAAATAATGCGGCTGAGATATCCCGGCTGTAGCCAACGACATTCTTCTGCTGAATATACGGCCCATGGGAACGATCCTGCACGCGAAATTCAGCTTTCCTAAGATGGATTGCAGCCGCCGCAGTGACACTCGCCCTGTGCCTTCCAGGGCCGCCAGTTCTGCAGACAGGTCCAACACCTTCTCCATCGGCAAGCTGCATTCCATCTTGTCCTAATTGATCCGAATCCCCAGGAAAGTCAGATCCGTGGTTGGTCCTTCTGTCTTCTTTTCTGCCAGTGGAACCTCAAAATCTTGAAATATCCTTGAGAAGGTCCGCAGTATGAAGTCACATGTGGCTAACCCCGCCGGTCCCACAAAAAGGAAATCATAGAGGTAATCCCTTGCCAGCCCGACTCGGTGTGTGCTACCCATTGCAGGAACGTACTGAAGGCTTCGATGTAGGAACAAGAAATAGAACATCCCATAGGGAGACACAGATCCACAAGGTACTGTCCGTCCACGAACGGACAGTACCTGCACATCTCGACCGCTGTGGGCTCCTTTCACCCCCTCTTGCGCAAGCATAGCTACAGCCGCAAGACCGTCTTCTCCGAGACCTGGATCTCCCTCTGGCTCTGGGGAACAATTACTAGCTCTCCTGCGTCTATCCCTCGTTATGGAACGAGCAGTCCACTGCCCCCCAAAGAAGAACTCCGACTCGGCGGCTACGTTAGGGCATAAGGATTCCCTCCGGCTCGGCGGCCTATGGCGGTCAATGCTATCCCTACCCCGGTCTTGCCCCTGAGTCACTATGGGCGTCCCTGTATCCGTAATGATGTCAGGGATGGGTGAGTTGTGCTGTGGCCTAGCTCTCCTGTCAGGGGATTTCCGTCTCCTGGCTGGTGTTGAGGTAAAATCAAGGGACTGTACCTGCTCGTTGACTTCCGGACCCTGGTGGGGCGCGACTGCCGTGACCGCTACTGGAACCTCGTCAAAGACCACCATGCTGTCGTCTGCAGCCATCTCCTCGATCACCTGATCCCTTCTTCCTCTGGTCGTCTCTTTTTTCTTCTCGGCCTCTCCCTTGGCGTTGTGTCGTCCCTGCGAAACACCTGCAGCGCTGGCAGTGAGTGCGTCAGTGGGGACCGCAGGGGCCAACCGGTGAGAACCTGTAGGAGCTTTTTTAGAGCTCCTTGTACTTTTGCTGTTCCCCTTGGAGCCTCGAGGCTGATTAGGGGTGTCGCCGGAACCTTGGTTCTGCTGTGTGCCATGTGACAAGACGCTGGGTGGTGGCCGGAAGTCTAGGCCCTCGCCCGCTCTTCCCGATGGCACCACGCTCTCTGTGGTGGGGGGGGATAAGCTACTGACTCTCAAGAACCATATCCGTGACCTCCACGCTGCTCCAAGCCCTATTGCTCTGATCAGAGGCCTGTCCACCTGGCCTAGGCTACCGGTCACTGCAGGCCGAGCCTGTGCCTCAGTGGCGTCAGCCTCCCCCCCAGACGGCCTGAGTCCATTCTGTCCTGGACCCATCTAACCCCATGGCTCAATGCCCTAGTTATGACCATGGTCAGTTAGCCTAGTGCTCTTTTTTACTTGCCCTTATGGTTCTTTGCAGAGAGCGCAGTGTGCAGACCTCAGATCAGCTCAATGGCGGCGCAGAGTGAGGAGGAAGCCCGAAACGGGCTTAAGTCCCTCCTCCTCCTCCCAGCCAATCAGCATCGCCCAGGCTCCGCCGGGCCACGCAGCGCTGCGTCAGACCCGGCGTGCCTGGGCTGCATCCGCGCCGGCCAGAAGAAGAAAGTATAGCAGTAAGACTCCATCATAGTTTCTTTTAAAACTAATATTAAAGGGACATTGCATTTATAAATGTTGCTCTACAATATAAAGCAGAGCAGAGAAAGCAAACTGCAACAACTTTTAGAATTTTTAAAATGCTTTCATAATTCACTGTTTTATAAGAGTTTTTATATAACCCAGTTACTCCTCTAACTGACTGCTTCTCTGCCTCACGTAGAGAGAGAAAAAGAGAGAAAGCATCTAACTTCTGAAAAGAAAAAAAAATCCCAAGCTCCCTGCATGAGCACCCTGCTTGCTGTGACAAAAAGAACTGCGTTTTTGCTTCTGTTTCTTTAGACATAAAAAAGCTGTATATTATTGCTGTGGAGAGTAAGTAAGGATTTAAATGAGCTTGTATTTTATGGTTCTTTCAGGACCTAGAATCTTGCCCTCATAAGCTCTATATATTGACCTGGTGCAGTTGCCCTGGAGATAACCCTCAAGGTCTTAGGCTATGACTGTATTCTCCCTGTACAAACGCTCCCCAGCTACTTAAGCATAACAAGGATTTTTACAAACAAGTCAGTAATGCCATTATCTGGCAATAGCAAGGGAACGCATGGTTGCGCTTGTCCACTTGCAACATGTCCACTTGCACATGTAAATTAGAAGGTCACAGCCTAAAAAGACAATAGTCTCCCACAGCAACACCATTCAAGTTAAAGAACATTTGCAAAATGTGCAACATGGTGTCTATGTAGACAAGTACATACTGCTACATACTCAACATACCTCTGCATCATACTCCATCCCCTTATATCATTCCCTTGCATCGCACACCTTTGATAAACAGTTAATATAACATATGCATACATTTGTATTATTATTTTTATTTATTATTTTTATTTATTATTATTTATTCATGTTAGTGGGCAGTGGCAGACCATGTCTTTGTGAGTGTCCATGTTGTATGATCAGTTCTTGTTTGTCTAGTATGGTGGGAGGAGACAGGAAGGGAGAAGAAAAGAGAAGGGACGTGCGGATGAAAAGTGTAGAGAGGGAGCCAGAGGATGGAGATGTAGAAGAGTAGACAGATAGGAGTGTAAAGAGAGGAGTGGAGAGGGTGAAAGGAGGAGGGGAGTGGAGAGAGGGTGGGAATGGAGGAAAAGGGGAGTGGAGAGAGGGAATTAGGAGTGGTGAGAGTAGACTAGGCCATCTACTCAGAAGGACAGAGTGAAAGATGCCCTATTACAAGATGCAATGCAAGAGAGAAAGGGGCAATCTCTAGTCTTTAGGGGCAAGGGAAGAGAACAGAGTCGGGAAAGTGTCAGGAATAAAGCACATGGCCCCTAGATTACACCATGGAGGAATTGTGAGTTCTACTTAACACCATGATGAAAGCCACACATTATACACGTAGTAAGTAAGGTGAGACCTGGACAGAGAGCAAAGATGTAGAGAGAGGTGACCCATTAGTTGGGCACTGTTGGAGTCTATATGAAGGATGTGAAGAGGATCAAACACTGGTATATTGACTGCCATGCTATGGTGCATAAGAAGAAAGTGGAAGAAGCTGAGTGCAAAAGAGCAACAGGTGGAGTATATCACTGACAGGCATCAACTCATAAAAAGCAATCATATTTTAGGTTAACAAAACATATACCATTTCTCACTGATATTGTCTACATCAACGAGCACTGGGTGTTTAACTCAGCTGCTCTATCAATTTCAAAGACACATTCAATCAGAGAGCCACCAGCGCCTGCTGATGTTGCCCTGAAATTCATACACCTATGTGTAATGAATTCATGAAAAGCTCAAAAATATATCCATGATGTGATGTAAGTAAATTAATGCTTGAACATAACTCAGAGCTACATTTTTTGTTAAAACAACAAGAATTCAGATCGTCATCTATTAGTCCTCAGACTCATGACATCTCAGATCACTGAGAGAAGGGAATATGTCTAGGCTGTTGAAACAAACCAACAGCAGTAACGCCAGCCATCATCAAGACTGAGCACACCCAAGGAGAGGTCCACTAATTTAAAACTCCACCATCTCAGCCTGCATCTTCCACTCAACTTCCACTACAACCACCACCAAGACAATCACATGGTAGTGTGATGCCTGAATCAGTCAGTAGTGTAGGGGCCCAATTTCCAAAAGGAAGGCGGGGAATGGGTCAAGGTTACCCTTTTCTTCATGTATTTGAATCTCTGAAATAGAATATTAGAGAGTGTTGATCTCCATCACTCTCTAACATAGTATTCCGAATTACAGTCTCATACGTTCTTTTTAGGTAATTCAATTGTATTGTATAAAATGTGAACTAGCACAGTTCTTCCTGCCATGTTTGAAGTTTGGCAGAGGTTATCAGAAACAAAATACTTCTAGATTGTAAATAATTATGCTCAGAAAGTGTAAGTGAACCATATACAGTACACAAAAACAACATACATAGTGGGATTGATTTCCATTTGACCAACAAAGTATCAAAGTTAAAGAGTTATAAATTGGAGTCGAAGTAAGCCAGCACTTCTTTCTCAAGTAGAAGACATCTGGACAATATTGTATGTTCAAATAATGTGCTTACACATGCACACAAAAAATGTGAGTTTGATGTGAATCACTTTCTGATAGATATAAAAAAAACATTTTAATCCTATTACACTTATATTTTTGCTATTTGCTTTTCTCTATGTTTCATGGTTCCTCAACTAGAGGAGGCGTTTGATCCACAACTGAAAGCCAAAGAGTAGATACCCAAAGAAACATAATAACTTTTTATGGTTTCTTTTAATGGTAGTATTGGTGGTATGTTAGATCAGATTAGTGTTGTTGATAACAAATTTGACAACTTGGATTTTGTGATGTAATGCACCTCTATTGAGACAGCTGCATTATTTGATTGAAGCTATTGGGAACAAAATTATAAAGTGGAATATATGTCCTTAACGTTACCAGATCTGTGTAAACATCTCATGTATGTTGAAATTTTAAGAAACAGTGGATGACAATATTTACAGTAAAACACTCAAATTAAAGCCTCCTAATATGGTCACTGTAACAACAAAGGCTTAATAATGTTAACTGGACTCACAGACATAACTTTAATAATATATATGATGAGGAGAACATCAAGGCTGTGGGTTGTCATCTAATCAATTTCTTTGAATCACATAATATGCCTGTATGTAAGTGTTTGTTTATTCCAAGCTTTACTCAACAGCTTGAAAACAAATCCCTGCACTCCTTGTTGCCTAAGAAATTCAATGATAACTAACACCAATACATCCACGGTGAGTGGGTGATGACAATTGATGCCATATTGATAATATAGTAATATGGATAGTGTTGGTTGTCCTTACAGACATACATTGCAGTTAGGACAATAGGAGTATGTCTTTATGTTCGCCCATGTGTAAATTGTCAATCAAATAAAGTTGATGGTGTAACAGTGTAGGGTTGGGTCATAGGTGACATCTATTCTCTATGTGTAGAAGCCACAAAGTTTAGCCTGCTGTAATGTCTCAAAAATAATTCTAGTCTTAATAATAATCCATTGACTCACGTAAGGCAAAGTCCTCCTCTGTTCTGCTTCTCTTTATGTGCTTCTGTCTTCTATCAACATCTATTCTTCCTCATATATGTCAGTATGTATATTAGAGCCAGTGAAGAGACAATATAACAGCAACACTTATGAAAACATATATTTAGGATTCAAAAACACAGTATTAGGATGAAAATGGATGACAATAATAATAACTGAACCTCTATCGTAATGTTCGTGTCTTTCTACATATACCAAATACACATATATCTATATGTATCATCCTTTGGAGTGCATATGTCAGATTGTTGAAATATCAGTTTAAGTGGGGTTTGGCATCTAGCCATCTAATGATTATTGTATAACTAGCGACTTGCCCGTCAAAAAATGACGGCAAGATCAAGTTTTTTCCAAAACATTTCTCCCTCCCATGTCTCTTTCCCTCCCCCCTCCTGTTTCTCTTTGCCCTCTCTCTCCCTCCCTTGTCTCTCTTTGCCCCCTCTCTCCCTCCCTTGTCTCTCTTTGCCCCCTCTCTCCCTCCCTTGTCTCTCTTTGCCCCCTCTCTCCCTCACCTGTCTCTCTTTGCCCCCTCTCTCCCTCCCTTGTCTCTCTTTGCCCCCTCTCTCCCTCCCTTGTCTCTCTTTGCCCCCTCTCTCCCTCCCTTGTCTCTCTTTGCCCCCTCTCTCCCTCCCCTGTCTCTCTTTGCCCCCTCTCTCCCTCCCTTGTCTCTCTTTGCCCCCTCTCTCCCTCCCCTGTCTCTCTTTGTCCCCTCTCTCCCTCCCCTGTCTCTCTTTGCCCCCTCTCTCCCTCCCCTGTCTCTCTTTGCCCCCTCTTTCACTCCCCTGTCTCTCTTTGCCCCCTCTATCCCTCCCCTGTCTCTCTTTGCCCCCTCTATCCATCCCCTGTCTCTCTTTGTCCCCTCTCTCCCTCCCCTGTCTCTCTTTGTCCCCTCTCTCCCTCCCCTGTCTCTCTTTGCCCCCTCTCTCCCTCCCCTGTCTCTCTTTGCCCCCTCTCTCCCTCCCCTGTCTCTCTTTGCCCCCTCTCTCCCTCCCCTGTCTCTCTTTGCCCCCTCTCTCCCTCCCCTGTCTCTCTTTGCCCCCTCTCTCCCTCCCCTGTCTCTCTTTGCCCCCTCTTTCCCTCCCCTGTCTCTCTTTGTCCCCTCTCTCCCTCCCCTGTCTCTCTTTGTCCCCTCTCTCCCTCCCCTGTCTCTCTTTGTCCCCTCTCTCCCTCCCCTGTCTCTCTTTGCCCAATCTATCCCTCCCCTGTCTCTCTTTGCCCCTATATCCATCCCTTGTCTCTCTTTGCCCAATCTATCCCTCCCCTGTCTCTCTTTGCCCAATCTATCCCTCCCCTGTCTCTATTTGCCCCTACTATCCCTCCCCTGTCTCACTTTGCCTCCACTCTCCCTCCCCTGTCTCCCATTCTCCCCGTGGAGCTGCCGAGGAGGGAGCCCTGGGGAAGAAGCCAGCCGCAGGCCCAATTAGCACAGGCCCAGATCTGAGCACCGCGGCTCCATCTCCAGGAAAGGCTCCTCCTTGTACACCCAACAGGGGTAATTTTATTGCGGGCCTCGCGATCCTCTCCCCCCTCTGCAGCCTTAGGCCTGTGGCTCATTTATCAGATCCCCGCCCCCTGCGGCCTGTCCTCGGAGCCCAGCGCAAGGAAGTAGCTGGGGAAGAACCCAGCTGCAGGCCAGACAGCACAGGCCGGGATCGGAGGCTCCTCCTTGTACCCCCAACTGTCCTGCCTCCCTGGAGCTGCATCCTGCAGCACTGATACCTGGAAGTGCTGGCTGGGTGTCTGAGCTTCCCGTGCAGGTGCCTGGGGTGATGTGGGCTGCTGGGGAGCATCAGTGGCAGGGTCCTGTCAGTGCTGGCTGGGTGTCTGAGCTTCCCTGCAGCCTGGGGTTATGTGGGCCGCTGAGGGAGCATCCATCGCGAGGGCCGCAGCGTTAGCAACAACCCGCATGCTCACAACTATATATGTGATAGCATGCAATTTCCTACAAAAACAAGTGTCAGAAAGTCATGGCATTAATGCACATTAATAATGAGAAGGTTTATAGATTTCCGAAAACATGTGGTCTTACAGTTTTTCATCGGTTATAAAATATTCTCTTTTTTAACACTAAAGAAACCACATTTTTAAACATTTATGTCATGTTTTAAAAAGTGTTTTATATATATATATATATATATATATATATGCATATCACGTAGCTATCACAGATTATATTCAAATTGTTTGATGTAAAATTCTGATGCTTCGTCTTTGTGGCTCTCTGATGGTCGTGTCTATTTACAGAAGGTACAATCTATTTCACAGTGACTATTGTGTCTAACAATCAAATTATCGTAATTGCACAAGTGCTCTTTTTAAGAGTCGCATCTAAATGCATTATTGGCAGTTCTCCAAAGTGAGATCACAGATCAGTCTGATACAACATGCACTGTATTGTAAGATTACACAGCATTGGTAGCACTGCTTGGACATCAACAACAGGTAATAATGCTTCATAGAAAACAAAAAAGTGGTAATTACTAGGCTTTATAAATCCATTTAAAATTTTTGATTTTGACAGATTTTTCTTTTTTCAACTCAAGGTGTTGTATCATACCAAACTTAGAGTTGCCAATGACACTTACTTTTATATAGGTTAAGCAAATCCCTCTCCCCTATGTGATAGTGCACTGACCAGAAGTAAAACATGTGTATCTGTTATATCTATTCATTGAATTTTAGGAATTCCATTGTATTAGAATCCCTTCTCATATGTGATATTCATTTTGCTAAACTGACCAGATATAAAACATATTAGTTCTGTTCCCTTGGGATCAATGTGTACCATACTTAAAATAATGATTCATTCCTATTACTCTGCTGACTATGCTTATTGTATATCACATCATTTTTCAGTAAAACTTTGAAATTGATTGATTTTGACTGTGTCTTTTTTTCAAATAGGTTAATGAAAAAATTAAATATACCCTAGACCAGTGGTGGGCCTGCAGTCCTATGAGGGCTCCAACAGTCAACAATTTCAATATGTGTTTGCTTGTGTATCCGGTTCTCTCTCCTTGAGCTCAGGTGAATTCAGTAGATGAATGATTCACTTGGGCACAATCAGAGAGAACCTGAATACACAATTAGATAGATATTTCATTTCTGTACTATTGGCAGTCCTCATAGAACTGAACAATCTTTGACCAATGCTATTTATTGTTTCAATGGCTAATGTGGGCTTTGTAATATATAGACATCTCTGTTTTATTTTGCATGGTCCTTTAAATACTTTTTTCAGTGTACATTTTTTTGTTGTAGGTTTAAAGTACACTTTATAATTTTTACGTATCACAGTAAAGTGTTTTCAAAATATTTATCAGGCTTTAGAAGTTTTTGAAAGGCTTGTTATTTATTGGGCCACAGCGAGTTATTTCAGATCTTAGCGATCACACATAAAAAATTAGATAGTGCTATATAATGACAGTTTCGATTACATTTTGACTACATTGCATGCAAAGCAAGGAGGAAGTCATACATAGTTATCACTTGCAAATAATTTTACTTTAGGGTGTTTCTATGTGCAGTAACATTATTTTTTACATGTGATTTTCACACATGAAAATTCCACGGGTGCCTCGTGATCAAGGATAAAACTGTAACATTTAAAAAACATTTCTAAACTTTTAAAAACGATCCAAAAAAAAAATGTTTTTACAACTTTTATTTTTTTTTATCATATGTTTTTTTTATTAGGCATTGGCAAATTATTATCTTTATTTATATTGCGCCAACATATTCCATAGCGCTGTACAGGGGTTGAGTACATATCAGAAAACAAATTAAACACCTTGTAAAGAATGGAGGGCCCTGTTTTTGAGCATAAAATCAAATGTACATAGAGCTTGTTTCCAAGGCACTGACACAAGATTGAAAAGTCGCAAACTTACAATCTAAGGGTTGCAACATTACAATGCATATGAACATAAATCATACTTATGCCAATAATATTTCACATAAAATACACAAATAGCATGACATGATTTAAACACAGATATCAATATATTTTATATTTACTTGTATCTAAAACTGGTATCAGGTTAATGTTAACCTAATTTTTCATTTTTAATATTGGTTAAACAATATAATAGTATAACATAAAAGGTGTATCAGGGGGAAAATAAAAATAAAACAAGAAACGAAAAATATAAACTTTTCATTTTCAGGTAAATCCCAAGCTTCCGAAGAGAGGTCTTGCCTCAATCCACCATCTCCAGGAGTCTCCCACAGACTAGAGTCATGTAATCATGGAGGTCAGCTACCTGTTTCTTAGGTTTGTGATTCAGGGTTCCTAAATCTGCCCCATTAAAAAACCCACTTTACCCCATAGTTATGCTATCTGTCCTGGCAATCCATGGTGATCATATCTCCATACATTTTGAAATGAGTTAATCTTTCGATGGTGAGGATGAAATTTGTTTTATTGATAATCGCCTGTATGCTAACTACTGATGATCTCCACTGCCGAGCAATATAGCTTTTTGTGGCTAACAGGAGGAACTGTAGGAGATGCTTGTGATGAAAAGAGATATTTGGAGCTGGGAGACCCAGAAGGCACACCCCAATATTCGTGTCAATTCGGGAGCTTAAAACTGTAGAGGCTAATGTGAGGACTTTTTCCCATAAATCCTACACTTTTGGGCACGTCCACCAAATATGTATAAATGAGCCTGTATTTCCACAGTCTCTGAAGCAACTATCAGTTTGGACAAGGCCCCATTTGTAAAGCTTAACAGGAGTAAGGTATGTTCTATGTAGGACTTTTATTGACATTTCAAGTATGCTATAAGTCAAGGAAGCCTTTGTGATAGTTTGCCAGGATTTCTCCCAGGCTTATTCACTTAGAGGTTCTCCCAGGTCTTCCTCCCACAATCGCATAAACGGTTATATTTTGGTTTTAACGCTGGGGTTATCTCATTAAAGTAATTATACAACATGCTACTGATTTTGCTCGACAGTGCATGATCTCTACAAAGCCCAGTAAACCAATTATCGGTCGGATTTCCAAATGTTCGTGTTAAACTTGTAATAAAATGTCTAATTCTGCAAAAATTGTAATGCTCCAAGAAGGGCGAATTAAAGTTATCCCTCAAATACTCAAATGTTATATTCTTATTATTTTTAAACCAACCCCCCAATCTTAGTAAATTATGGGATTTCCCCCATTCAGTGAATTAGCTGTAAATTGTGTCGGAAATAGTGGATTGGGTATGATAGGAGTAAGAGTAGATAATTTTGGAACTAAGCAATTATGCTGAGCCACCCAGGACCAAATGTTAAGTGAGTGTTTGATAATAGGGTTAGATATTGGACCCAGAATTATCTGTGGTTTAGAGAGCCAAACTACAGTGTACCACGAGTACGGAAACATCACTACATTTTCAATATATACCCAAATGGGCTGATGTAGAGAGGCATATAGGTACAAAGGCAAGCTGAGCCACCTTATAATATTGTTTAAAGTTCGGACATGATAGCCCACCATTTGTTTTATGTATGTACATATTTATTCTCAATATTCTTGGGGATTTATGATTCCATATGAACTTAAATGCTAAACTTTGAAATCTGTCAAGTTCCTTATAATCTATAGCTATTTGCAGGGTGCAAAACAAATATGTAAGACATGGGAGAATATTCATTTTTACCACATTTATTCTCCCCAGCCAAGAAATCTGCCCTTTCGTCCATTTTGCTAAATCTAGACGTAATTTTCTAAACATTGTCGAACAGTTAGCTTTATAAAGATCTGACAATCTTTTAGTTCTATTTACACCTAGATACTTAAAGTGAGATTTGGGCCAAGCAAAGTTATAATTTTGTTGAATTTGGTCAATATCCGACTGGGACATAGAAATTCCCTACGCTTCCGTCTTGGCTGGAACCGAGTTGGCAGGTTTCGTAAGGGAGCATAACAAGTTATCCGCAAATAGACAGCACTTAAAGTGATGAAGAACAACTTTAATCCCATGTATATTTGCTTGAGATCATATGTACTAGGCCAAAGGCTCTGTTTCTAAAGCAAACAACTGCAATGAGAGGAACACCCTTGCCTGGTCCCCCTTTGGATTTCAATTTGTGCGGGTGAGTCTCCTGGAAGTTTCAGGGTAGCCTTGGAAGAGTTGTAATATATCTTTATTAAATTCAAAAAATTGCCATTAAAACCAAATTTGTTAAGCACAGCATTGAGGTAGGGCTATTCTAAAGTGTCAAATGCTTTTTAATGTCAAGTGCCAACAAGCACATTGGAATTTTATTGCTAGTTGTCCAAGAAATGGAGTTCAAGATGCATCTGACATTATCCCTCGTCTGCCTATGTGGAATAAACCCTGTTTGGTCTTTATGAATAAGTCTAGGAAGAAAACCAGATATCCTGTTTGCCTTTATATTCGCCAAAATGTTTACATCCCCATTAAGTAGGGAGATTGGACGCACTTATGGACCTGAAGTGGGTCTCTATCTCCCTTTGGGAAAAAAACGATATTCGCTTGACTTAATTCCTGAGGTCACTGGTTAGATGGGGGAAAGTAAGTCAACATACTTTTTATAGTAAAGATTTGTAAAACCATCCAGACCCCCCACCAGGCCCTTAATAGTTGCTTTAACCTCAGCTTCTGTAACTATGGAATTTATCAGTTCGCACTCCTGTGCCACAAGCTTGGGCAAATCACAATATTCTAATAATTCCAACCTCTGCTGATCCTGATTCTGCATATTGGATAGGTATATTTCGTGAAAAAAATCCAAAAATGTTTATTGAATCTTGTTTGGGCTGGCGGTGATATATCCAGCCAGAGTTCTAATGCTATCTTCGACAGAGATATTTTATGTCTGAGTTTTCTAGCCAATAATGTGTCAGGTT
Organism: Discoglossus pictus; assembly: GCA_027410445.1. NCBI lineage: Eukaryota > Metazoa > Chordata > Amphibia > Anura > Alytidae > Discoglossus > Discoglossus pictus. The sequence continues at coordinate 414,158,809 of CM050165.1, read as the reverse complement.
TATTAGCTTTAGCATAGAATTTGTGATTTGTCCATCTCAGCGCCCTTTCAGGGCGATCCGAGAGTATTAGATCCAATTCAAGTCTAAGTTTATCAATTTGTTTGCGCAATCTTTTGGATGGATTCTGATGATTTACTCTCTCAAGCTCTAACATATTTTGCCCCAGAGACTCCTCTTTAAGGCGCATTTGTTTTTTGTGTCTAGAAGCTAATTTTATAAGGGAGCCCCTGATGAAGGCCTTATGGGCCCCCCAAGTATATCCAATATCTGATTCTTGACTAATATTAGTTGAAAAATATAGCTCTATATCCTGGGCAATTTGTTCCCCAATCAATGGGTTAGATAAAATCCTCTCGTTAAGCCTCCATGAATATGGTGGTTTACTCTTCTGGCCCAGACTTAGAGAAAGATGGACCTGAGAGTGGTCGGACCATGAGCACGGACGGATATCTACTACATGTATATCATCTAACAGGGCTGAATCAATTAAAATATAGTCAATCCTAGAATAGGATCCATAAACTAAAGAGTAAAAGGTGGATCCCCTCTCACCTTGATGCATCTGCCTCCATGAATCAAGTTAATGCAGCTAATTTAGAAGGGTATCAATTTGTTTCAGTATGTTGGAAAATCTGCCACCTCGGTCCTGTACTTACCTATCTAGACTAGGACCAAGGGCAATATTAAGGTCTCCACCCAGAATAACCCGGCCTAGATCAGCTAATCTCAGATATTTAAGTAAACTGGTAAATGAATTGTGTGGAGTATTAGCCAGGGAATATAAAGAAATTAGGGACAATCTCACACCCAGAAGTGTTCCCATCAGGACCACAAAACTTCCATTTCTTATGCTCAATAGTAAATGGGAAATCATTATGTAATAAGATTGCCACAACTCCTTTTTTAGTAGGTTGTGTTGCAGTAAAAATGTTGGGTAGGCTTTATGCAAAAACGTAGGAATCACATTATTTGAGAAATGAGTCTAATGTAAGAAGATCACATCTGGGTGCAGAGATTTATAGGATAAAAATGCTTTTCTTCTTTTAAACTGTGAGTTAAAGCCTCGGACGTTATGTGAGACAAAAACAAAAGATGTATTCGTCATAGAGCTTATGTTGCGAGTAAGTGACGGAAGAATAGCACCTTGAGATCCTGGAGATGGTGAAGGGACGGCCGCCAATTCCAAATACCTAAAACTAAATATACAGAAAAAGAAGGGAGAGAGAACCAAAAAAATAACCTTAACAAATAATAGATATCAATGTGTTTCATTCCTCAAACCAACACTTGAGGCATTTCCGTCCCAGGGAACTAGCGTTGAGTTTACCAGACTCTTTAATTCCCCTTAGATGAGGATGAAAAAGAACAATGTATAACACAGTCAGTCAAATGACCTAATAACATTTCATGGGCCTGGTCAGTCAATAGTGAGCTCTATCTATAACCTGGAAATCCTATGGGATTATCCTAAAGTGCAATTCTCAATAACAACATAATAGATTAGATCCTCATAACCATTCTGAAATCTAAATGAGCCAAGGTATCTCTGGAACCAATGTCTGTTAACAGGCCGCACAACCATTCAAGTGCAAATATCCATTATAAGTAACATATAATAACAATAATAATACAGTTATATGCCTGCACGGAGCAAACTATAATTGAAGTGTGAGTATATCAAATAAAGTCATAGTTTTTAAGTGTTCCCATAGGGGATCTATAAACGCCTCAGCTGCAATGACAATAAAAAAAAAAAGAAAAAAATTGTTCTGAGACTTAAAGGCTGCTTGCAAAGAATAGTCAGTATCACCCCAGGTGGGGTAGTAATGATTTACAATGCAATACAGGAATTTAGCTTCGCAGAAAGAGTCTCCTTGATCTAACCAGAGGGTTCAATCCGTTCTTAAGTCCAAGGTCGACCTTTGACTTTCTGAGGAGGGGCCAGGAGTAACATCTGGCAGAGAAACAATTTAGTCCATCGGTTTGCGTTTTCTACTAACTCGTTGAACATTCGTCCACTGTCTGGCTGGCCTTTGTGGCAAACCTGGCATTTGTGCAGATGCTATGTTGTCATCTTTAGTAATGAGGTTCAAGCGTGACAGGACTGCTCAGCATTCTTCTAGCTTGTGGGCAGTGTGGATTTTCACTCCTAGCTGAAACGTGAGGTTAAAAGAAAATGCCCACCTATATATATTATTATTTATTAGAATTGTCAGGGCCATCTTCAACTGTTTACGTTTGAACAGTGTAGCGGGAGCTAGGTCTGCAAAAATTTGTATAGACGCTCCATCTGGGTCAATGATGTTCTGCGACTTCCTTGATGCTGCCATCTCGCTGGATGCTTGACTCAAAAATCGGACTCTTACATCTTTAGGTAGGTCTGACAATACTGGACCTCCCATTGCTCTATGAGCTCTTTCGATATCCCATGCCTCCTGGGGATGATTAGGTAAAATATTATGGATTACAGCATTGAGATAAGTCGTCAAATCCGTTACTGACTTTGGAATACCCCTGAATCTAATGTTGTTGCGCCGCAACCTATTCTCGAGGTCTTCGAGTACTTTCTAAGGCGGCTATTTGAGAGGTATTTTAATTTATATCTGGTCTTTTTGTTGAGTGTCTATAAGTTGGTCAGTTAGTGTTTCCATTGCTTGGGTGCGTTGGCCAAGATTCTGAATGTCCTGTTTGATTTCACTAACCGCTTTATCAAAATGCGACTGCAGCAGACTATTAAAGTCGGTTAAAGATAATCCAAGAGCTTAATTTGCTCTTGTGGGGATGGAGCATCTTCATCTACATCCGAGCCCTCAGATGAACCTATAGTGAGGCTAGGATGAGAGGGTTGGGTCTGTTGCTGCCCTCTAAAGTGCTCCCTTATACTTTTAGCTGGTAGGGATTTCTCAATATGCTTAAATGTGCCGAGCATTCCCTATTTTCTAGGCACTCTAATCTAGGTTTCCAGATATTGTGTTAAATCCCTTATATCCAAGATGTCTTAGTGTTAGTAGTCCCAGGGCCAATATGGTGTTGCTTGAACTCCACTCCTTGTCAAGAGTTGATGTAGAAAGATGTTGTGGTATATATAAGGAAGCTGTCAGTGTTATTTGTATTCTTACAGTTGACTCCTATTTTCTCATGTGCATAGGGCGTACTTGCCCTCAATCACCACTAGGAGGCTGTGTGTTGCTGGGCAGAATGCAGTTTGCAGCTTTCCTGAGTTCCCAGCAGGTGGCAGCGTGTTTGTACACAGTGTTGCATAAACTAGTATAGTTCCGTGTGTTGGTTTTCATAACATTTCTTAATGTAGGTAGTGTTGTTTTTAACAGATTGTTGATATTGCATATGATGAGACAATAACATTACAGTTTAACTTGTTGTATATATGCACAGTCTCTGACCAAAATTATGCACTCACTGCTTTGAAACCCCTTGTCACAAAAATCCTGCATTGAGTTATAAGTGTGTATAACCCTTGCTCCTTGATGTCTGCTATTGAGTTCTTTGCCAGGATGGGGTAACCGTTTATCTGATCTGGCTTTGTCTTTTATTATTCAGCTCCCTGGGGTTTTGGCTATCATCAGGTAGCTCACCTCGTAACCCTCCTTCTCTTTTTGATCTTTCTCCTCAGCAGTTCTTTTGACTCAAGCCGCTGCTGCCAGGTGTCCCTGTCTGTCAATTCTCCCTCTCCACTCCTGGCCCAGTCGCAGTGGATTTTTTTATGTGTCCCACTGCTATATGGTATCATTTTATTCAGCAAGCTCTGCTGAAGCCAAAAATTGTATTTTTAGCTATGCAGAATTTAATATTTATGGATGAAATCCCTATAAAGTGGGTTTTCTCCAAGTGAGCTCTGCTCATCCACATCTGCTTCTTTTACCAGCAAGCCACGCCCCCAACTTTATTTTGATTGCAGTACATGATAGTGCTGAGCTGCATTCATGAATTTAAGGTGCCTTTAAGTGACTGACAAAACTGAAGGAAGATCAGGAGGTGAGCCATGATTTAACCTCTCAGCAAACAAGACTCCATTCCTCTCTCCCAGATCTACACCTACTAAGTAACTAGAACCAATACCCTCCCTTCCTGCCCATCTCCCACCCTTACTCTTAATTTATTGAGTCACACAAATTTCTTACGGCTGATCAATTAGCAACATCTGCAAATCCTCCCCAGATTAAATTAATAGGGGAACCTATTAATAAAAAAATAAAAAAATTAAACTTAATCATGCATCTATTAAAAAAATAAAATAAATTAAACTTAATCATGCATCAATAGATTTGGTTACAAGAGGGATATGGAGCCGTATGTCTTTCCCATGAAAGCTTTGACCCATAATTTATATATATATATATATATATATATATATATATATATATATATTTATATTTATTTATTTATACATATATAATATTTAAAAGTATGGGGGGCAGGGGCATTGAGAATTTAAACAATTATTTTTTGATGAGCCTTTGCAGCAAAGAGCCCACCCACCCCCAAGCAGGGCCTCTGTGCATTGTACCAGTGCACCAGCGGTATATCCACTCCTGCTTCCAATCCTGAGAGTAGAGTTGAATTACAGGAATGTGCGTTAAATTAATTGTATGTCTTACAAACCTTGCCTCTTCAAATCCATCCTAAACTCGGCTCCAAAACTCTACTTTCTTACCTACCACTCCCTATCAGCTACCCCTCTCTGCAAATCCCTAAACTGACTCATACTCTATTGCAGAATCAGATTCAAACTGCTAGTCCTTACTGACAAGGCTGCACCCCTTCACCTCAGCCAACATTTCCAAATACTCACCTACACTTCCCCTGTGCTCCTCCAAGGACTCTCTCCAAGCTTCCAAACCTTTAAAAACATCCTAAAAAATGCATATATTCAGGACAGAATATTGTAAACAAAGACTACTTGGCAATGTATTCCATACTACCTTTCCCTATGAAAATGCATCTGCCCAATCCTTACTACTCTGTCCACTGCCATCACACAATGCACTGGTTCCAAATTACAATTATCTAATGCCCTTAGGTCCAGACACAACCTTATTGCAGTTGATACCCCATCAATCTTCTATACAACGGTCACTCACTGCTCCAACCTACAGTACCACCATCCACTCTAGATGGTGACCTTGTAAGAAGTATGACATCACATCCTTCCATATTGGTTGACCTCTAAATGTAATTATAACTAGCTCCAATTGTACAGCACTGCATAAAATGACATTGCTTTATACATTCTTGGTATCAAATCTTTTTTCTGTTAAATTTAAACATACATTAAGCAATCTGACAAATACACTCTCATACTGGCTTATTCCTAACATTATTTTTTATTCACTTTTTCCAGTTGATGTAACACTTTCACTCAGTATAAGAAATATGAGTCTCTTTACAGTTTAAAACACTCTCATCTGTTTATACTGTACAACAATAAAATACCAGTACAGAATGTTCTGAATTTCCCCCAAAAAAACTATTCCATGTGTACAACAATGTTTTATGAACATCATCTGTTGCGTCCACTTGAAAAACAAAGACAAAATATAAAGTTAAAGCTTTGACAACATCAAAAGACAGTTTCCAGGGTGTCGGTATTTGATTGTTTGTGTTCTTTTTTTGTATTCATAAAATCTTTTTTTCCCTTTCTGTTCATTCCTGTCCTTAGTTGCATACTTCTTTATAATGCTCTGAGTAACTTTACACTTCAATAAAATCGTTATGAGCTCATAAGGAATGCAGCCTGCTCTTCAAGTCATCAGTAGTTTTCCTGTGGATTTCTGTGCTAAACCAGACACCATTCCAGATGAGAGAGGGAACTATCCCAAAATTACAAGCTATTTTTCTTGAAGTTTTTTCTAAGGAAATGCGTTACTTAAACACAACCAAATGCTCCTTGAAAATTGTGTGATGATCTCAAACAAGTGAGTCTAGTGAAAGCTGCTTTTTTTAATTAAGTCAAGGTTGTAAATATGGTATAATCTAAAACTAAAGGTAGTACTTTATTAATTGAAAATGTTGAATCCATTTTACTGTAAATATACAATGTTGTATATGTATCTTAATACACCTTTCTAATCCCGTCTTCTTGCTTTACTTCATTATGTTACATCTAATCATTGCTAATTACTCTCTGGGGGGGGGGGGGGGTTGTACATGCTTAGAGTAAAATAAATAAGTAGATCAGTGTTAGAATAATGTACAGCATAATATAATTCATATGCTCTGATCATATGCAAACTCCAATATTACCATTAGCAGTGATTATATTCTAACATAATAATAATTATATTTAATTCATTTAGCATTTGTCTTCCAAAAAAAACTCATAAGGATATGAATTAAAGCTAGAAATGAGCATTAGAAAGGCTGAACATTTTTAGTGTATGTTTACTATAAAATAATGTATTGTTTTGTTCTATTTTTTTTTATACCAATCATTTAAAAAAGAACATATTACTACCTATAGTTTTAAATGGGAAATTTTGCTCTGTCCCTTTAAATATTTTAATCTCTTTACTCTGAAAGTTACGGCAGAGATCCAACTTTTATAAGAAGTGCCCCTGGCTGTATGCGGTTAATTTGTAACTATCATTTCATTATACTTAATGGAGACTGGTGGCAATATCTGTGACTTGTGACATTGAGTAATCAATTAATTAATCTACCCTTCATATATTTATTCCCATTAATTTACTTAATGTGTTCTCTTCTACTTTCATTCATCTAGTGTGGGCTTTCAACCTCGTTTTTATTAATTCACTCTCCAATCTTTTGTTACATATTATTTTCCGTACATTTAATCATCAAGTGATGGGAATGTGACAGAGTAACTTATGTTCCGAAAAGCGCTTTGACTTATAAAGACTTTGAGATACTTTGTTCTATATTTATTTTTTTTTCTTATGGGAACCTGATGACTTACATTGTGCTTCTGGGCTGTGAGCTAGGAAGTCTATTTTATAAGATCTTTTTCCAACGAAAAACATTTGTAGAATACTTTTGGGAAAATCAAATGTTCAATGAACTTTGCTATGTCCTGTAATTTATAAAATAACTTGTTGAGTGCAAACCATTAGGTACCCAGTGAGATTTCCGCAATGTCTCCAAGTCCATTGAAGTATTTATCGGTATGTTTGCAGGCCGTAGCCTTAGCAAAGTGCGATCTCTTCAAGCACATTATATTGCTGTGGGGAAAAGGGTGAATGTACACTGGAAGTGAAAAATAATCATACAAAGTTTATATCAGATAACCTTTAAAAGACCCCTATGGGCATACTTTTAACATTTACTAATTTTAAGAACTACACTTACAAATATACAACATATTTTCAGAATGTAAAAATAAAATAATACAATTTCTGATTTATTATCTTTTAAGTTGCAACTATACTTGAGAATCTTTTATTTTTACTTCAGCAGATCAGCTTCCTGAGGTGGGAGGAGACTTTGAATTGAAAGGAAGTTTTGCAATGGGAAAATGGCACTTACATCTTCCAGTGCTCTCAGTAAGATTAAGGTGAATCAAATTAGTACACACCCACCTATAAAAATTAATATGCCCTCTAGCTAACTACTCTAAAGAACCCCTGAATGAGGGGGGGGGGGGCAGTGGCTGGTCCGAGAGGGGTGGATGGAGGTGAGTTTGGCCTACCCAAAACTAGCAACATAAAGGAATACAATGACAGGAGACTACCTTATTTGTTACCCCACTTCCCTTTTTTACCTAAGTTGTTATTATTTACCTAAGTTGTTTTTATCTTCTAGTTTAATCTTTATTTCTGGAAATTTGTATAAAAATAAAAAACCTATTAGGTTATGGCAAAAACCACAGACCTAACATCACTAACGGTGCTTAATCAAGAATCAAAACAAAATTCAACTGTGTAACTGAAATTGAATTTATCTTTGTAAATATAAACAAGTACATGAGCCCACATTCAATTGAGCTCTTGGGAGATCCGTGAGGTTTTTGTGGGTTCCGAACGGCTTCTGAGTTACAGGCTTGAAAAAATGGTGATGGTTAAACTCGTAACTTACAGCCTCCAGAAGTCTTTGAAATTGCTCAATTTCCCCAAGCTCGCAAATGTTTTCACATCCGTAAAGGACAAATGAAGGAGAAAATCCAACGAGAAAATCCTATTCGTAGCACTGTAAATGCTAATTAAAAAATCAACACTGCACTGTAAATAACGATATGGACTAGAACAATATTGGCATTCATTTTCATAATTCTTTATTTTGAGGGTTTGCGAGTCTGATCGCATATCGGATCCCTGAACCTAATTGGATTTTTCGAAATGGGAGGTTACGGGCTTGCTTAATTGATGATGTTCTCACCTGAACTGCTCCGAACCAGTGCATGGTTTATGGTTTTGGCTGTGGTCCCGTAACTTGCGGCCTTGAGCAATTGAATAGCATCACAATCGTAGATGAACGGGAGCCCGCAACACACTTGCAGACATTCGCCTGTCTGCAATCGATTTGCGGGCTTTGAATTGAATATGGCCTATGGCTTGTAAAGATGGGCTATCTATATTATGATATTTTATTATATTTCCATTCTTCTCCTCAAACTAATAATAAAATCTATATTAAAAAAATGAGTACGCCAACCTCATCAAGATCAATACAGCTAATAACTTAAGTACAAAATAATATTGAGCTCTGTTCAAGGCTGCATCTCAAAAAAACATTTTTTTGTGAATTGATACAGATGATGGCAACCAAACAAAAAAACCCTGTTGAAACAACACCAAGCGACAGATTACATTATTTCATACAATAACATCCTCCTTTTCTTTTATGAACAATAGCAGAGTTTTTATGAACATTTTCATTTCTCAGTCTAAAAATATATGTTATACAAATGTAATTACAATAAAGAATAGTTTAATATAACAACAGAAAACACAACTCAACATCAGCAAATACAGGCTTGACATATAATGGCGTCTTTGACCTTGCTCAAACCACTTGGTATTCTCAATGCTTACAAACTCTGCATTACAACAAAAACATACTCTGATGGACTACGGTCATCAGTTTTTCCTATCTAGTATTTTGAATAACTTGATGATGGCAAAAATGTTTTGGAAAGAAAACAAAAACAAACAAACAAAATAACAACATTTTAATTTTTTTACGGTTGGGTGTTATTTTTTTTTTCAGCAACTTTTGCAGATGGCTGTGTTCTTACATTTGTGTGAGCTTTTCTTTTGTGCAAATAGAAGCTCCCTCTACATTTAAGCCTTAAGGGGTTCATCAGCATAAACCAAAATGGTAGATTTCATTGCAGAAGATTCTAAAAACATGTTGAATTATTTTAAGCATAGTTTGTAAAAAGAGTATAGATTAATATATAGGACGCGACTTGTCCTTTTAACTAATCCTGATGCCAGCAATTTATATGACCAATACTGAATACTGATGTTATATTCCTAGCTGTTTCACCCCTTTAGTTCATTTTACCATGAAATTACTGTACATAGTAACATAGTAATTAAGGTTGAAAAAAGACTTTTAGTCCATCAAGTTCAACCTTTTAAGATCTCCTCTGATCTGCAATATGAGGATTAGTTATTAATTAATTAGTTGTTAATTGTTAATTAATTATTAATCAACTATTTATTTATTTATTTATTCATTTTATTTAATAATTAATCCAGAGGAAGGCAAACAGAAAAAAACCCAAGTGAAAGTTAGCCAATTGTCTCAAAGGGGGAAAAAAATAATTCCTTCCTGACCCCAGATACTGGCGATCGGATTTCTCCCTGGATCAATACTCTCTCTAATTATCCAGGATAACTCTGAATTCCCTTCTTAATTAGAAATAAATCCAGTCCCCTTTAAAGTTATCTATCGAATCTGCTGTCACTTTGAAGTTACAAGACATGAACATTTATATAGTGAGGACAAATATAAAGCTGAGTCTTGTTAAAGTTTATCATTTACTGTTGGAGTGTATTCAATAAGTATTCACTGGATATGTACTTAACGTAACTAAAAAAAAAACTCAAGCTCTTGACATGAAAATGATAATCTCTCTTGTGATGTTAATTAGATTACTGTCTGTTCTTGAATTAAAACTCTCCAGAAATCATGATGAGGTTGTACATTTAAACTTTAGGACAACATATTTCAAACAGTACAATGATTCCTACCATGCAATTATTCTACATATAATAGCAAATTATTATTACACAACCATCATTACTCAGTCTACCATATGTGTTATATAAACTTCAGTACAATAAAATGGATTTAGTGTGGCAACATAAAACATGATTCAACTTCAGCAAATATTGGATTGACATACAATGGCTTGACTGACCTTGGTCATACCACTTAGTATCATCAATGCTTACAATCTCTACATATTAGAAAAACAGCATTTTAAATTGCCACTGTATTTCTTTTGAATAACTCAACTTGATAACATAATTTTTTATGAGTGCGCCAGCAGTGGCAGCAGCAGTTGCAGAAAGGGGCTGCTAGATGGCGCTGCCGAACTTGTACACAGTTTGTAAGCGCTGTTGAGATCGTACACAATTTCCAAGCTTAAACCATTACCCTTACCCTAACCCTAGTCCCCTAACCAGTACCCTAACCATAACCCTAAAGCAATGACATCAGCAGCAAAATCTTGGCAGCGACATCTAGCGGATGCTCACCGCCACTGCTGCTGCCTGTGCTGGCAGTGTGCTGGTGCACTCATAAAAGGAAAGAGTCCTTGATAACAAGCAAAATGTTTTCAAATATAGAACCCCCCCCATTAATGAGTTTTCAATTAGTGCTGTTAAATGCAATTGTAGTTTCAGCTGCCACTTTTCTATTTTGTTGACAGAACCTCCCTCTACATCCGGGGTCTCTAAACTCGGTCCTGGAGGGCCGCACCCAGGCCTGGATTTGAGGATTTCCTTTCTGTGCACAGGTGAGTCAATCAGGAAGATTGAAGAAGCAATAGTTTCACTTGCTTGCATATCCACAAATCCAGGCCTCGGTGCGGCCCTCCAGGACCGAGTTTGGAGACCCCTGCTCTACATTAATGACTTAGGAACATTGTGGATTGTACTGCAGCATAAATAAATACATATAAAAGGTAATAAATCAAAAGCAATATGACTTTTATATACTAAAAACATTTCTCCTATTTTTACTTGTAGTTTGTGAAAAAAAGTGGTCCCTTCAATGAATCCTGTTGTCAATAATTTCTATCTCCAATACTGAATATGTATTAAATTTGTGTATAGAAACATGTTATCTCTACTGTAAGTTATTTTCCTATATGTTTCGCCTCTCTTGGCCAATTTTCTTGCTCAGTGTAATACTGGGATTTCAGATTTGAACTCCGAAGAGAAATTTTACAAGAGGCTACAGTAAACAGCCCATAGTAACAGAAAGAACATTGAGTCAGCAGGAGGACTTTCTGCCAGCAGTGCAGTGATTTCATTAGCATGCATACACAGTGCTGCTACCCACTCGTTGGTAAGCTATCAGTTTATAGATACTGTGCACTTTAAAAGATACAGCCAGCATCGGCAGGGGACTAGAATAACAAGGAAAGTTATGGCTTTCTATTGCAAAAAAGGATGTCCAGTGGACCATCTTTCTCTGTCCGCTTCATGTTGAGTCACAGAAGAGGTAGAAGTTTGGAAACTGCAGAAAGGACTGTGATATCACTTAAATAAAGTAATGCAGTTTTAGATTAATAGTTAAGTTGTTTACCCAAGTTTGTTGGCTGCAAAACTAAAGAACATGCATGGTAAAATAAAGGTATTTCTATTCTCAACTTTCTTGGAAAATGTATATGTAGAAATCAACTTGGGATCTTCATTACAGTGGCACAGAGGAGGTTGCAAATATGGTGTAATTTAAAACTATAGGTAATAACAAGTACTTTTACAGTTGTTTAACCCCCTGGAGTTCTCAGCCTATTGTCTTCAATGTAAGACATATGAAAAACAAAATGCTGGGCATACTACTTGATGGCAACTGAGCATGCCCAGTCTTTTGTTTTGATTGACACCGAGGGCAATAGGGCCATGATCTATTGACAAGGACTACAGAGAGCCATAGTGGGTAGACCATAAACTTCTATGTAATTTTACTATAGGAAATGCAAATTTTACCATACCATATTTGGCACCTCCACTTTGTCATTTTAATCAGGCACTGTCACAAGGACAGTGTTCTAATACTGATATACTTAAATTATTCTCTATTCTAACCCATCTCGATATAGATGTATTGCATTATGTATACAGTACATGATTATTTATTTTTATTTTTTATTTCATATTGTCACAAAAGAACTTTCAAGTGTTCAAGAAGGTTTGCAAGAACATGTGCCTCTATTTAATTCCAAGCCTGTACTTACCGTCAAACAGCCTGTACGTCTGCGGGTTAGATATTTGCAACAGTTACAGAGGTACTTAATTGAACAAGCCCGCAATTACAGGGCCGAAGGCTAAAACCGTAAACTATGAACCTGTATGCAGCATTTCAGGGCATGATCATGATCAATTAAGCAAGCCCGTAAGTTACAATTTTTGACAAAGCCAATAGTAAATGAGACTATCAACATGGAGTTCAAGCTGCAATCAATTCGTTTTTAGAATTCTGATATGTGATTGTACTCGCAATCCCGCAATGTAGAAATACAAAATGAATGAAGAAACTGTTCTAGTCCATGTGAGTGGCCTGATATGTATTAACTCCTTGATTCCTGACATCAATATAATCCAGAAATAAAACGTGAAAAAAATATTTTTTTTATTGATGATTTGCAAGCTTGAGGTTATTGTGCAACTCATTCTAATGAATGTCATAGCTTTCCCTGTATTTTTAAGTAAATTAGTGTATTTTTGCGAATGCTTTCTAGTACCCATAGAATTTTCTTCTACATTTGCCGTTTACGTGGATGAAAGCAATCGTAGGCTTGAGAAATTGTAGTAATTTAATAGGGATTTGCGATTTTAGAGATTGTAACTTTTGCGGGCTTGACAGATCAAAGGCTTAGATGCATGTTCCCGCCATTTAGACATGCAAATGGGCTTATTGATGTATTATTCGTTTTCTGTACGCTGTACGGTGGAGAGCTTTTCTCACTCTAGTGCTCACCATACACTAAATGATTGTTGTGGAATACCCAATCCTACAAAATCTATTGCACAAACCAGAATCTGCCTCATACTGATGATAGCCAATAGCTTGAAACAGTACTGTATATGAGTGATTCTTGGTTTGTGCAAAATCCAACCCGGTGCTTTGTTTAAAAGCTGTTTAATACAGCAAGCATATACGTAAAGGGAGCAATGCATAAAATTGCTATTTTGGGATTGAAAGAGTGAGTTACATTGTATTCTCATTTGCATGTCCCCGCCTTTTAGACATGCAAATGGGCTTATTAATGTATTATTCATTATATATATATATATATACATATATATATATATATATATATATATATATAAATTAAAGATAGTTAAATAGAATATATATATCCCCACCACAGCCCATGCCTCACCTCCCCACCCTGAGCCCATGCCATGCCTCCTCACCTCCCCGCCCCAACATATGCCATGCCCCCTCAGCCTCCCTTGGATCCCCCTGTTACTTACCCTAAACCACTGTACTTGATTGCTGTGCCTCTTGTGCTCTTACTCCATCATTCAGCATTCCCAGCTCTGCAGCAAGAGATGCCGCAGGAGACGAGCAGAAGAGACACAGCAGTCAAGTACAGTGGATAAGGGTAAGAAACCAGTGTGTGTCGTGGGGGATACAAGGGAGGCTGAGGGGGCATGACATGAGGTGGGGGCCTTACAAAATAAGTAATGATATTTCGGTGGGGCCCCTTTCAGAGGTGGGGCCCCGGTGCTTTGCACCGCTTGTACCAGTGGTTCCTCCGCCACTGCCTTTGACTGCTGCTCACAAGCTTACATTCTAAAAGACTACACACATTGGTATAAGATAGGCCAAATAGAAAAGAAAAAAAATATTTTATTTGATGAGACTATATCAGAGCACTATTTTGTTTGAGGACCCACTTTTTACATTTCAGCTCTTGAGATATCAATGTTTTGTGTCTCTTTAAGGCACTCAGGGACCATTCTTCACTGAGAGATAAATGTAAATAACAAAGTGGTAAATTTGACAGCTTCATTGGCATTAAATAGCTGGGGATGAGCAGTTTTGTTAGTACCAGACACACTTAATTTTAAATATAAGCTATTGATTTTATTGCTAATCAGATGCTAGATACAAAATTAAACATATTGAGCCTTATTCAATTCCGAGGCCGTAACTTCTGGGATGTAGGTCGTATGTCTGAGGGCCTCCTCCAGGCCCGCATTGCACTTGAGTTACAGTGCTATTCAATTCGGCAAGACTGCAAGTTATGGCCCGATAGCGAAATTCGGAAACCGCGCCATTTATGTAGCATTTGCGAGCTTGATCAGATCAATTAACCAAGGCTGTAATTCCCCAGATAGAAACAGCCAATGGAAACATAGATGGTCATCATTACATCAATGAAAAATGGAGTTTGGCTTTTAAAGTCCTACGGGCTTCAATTACGAGTTACGATCAGACCCACATTCCTGAAATATTGCGATATCGATAAAAACGGAAATATGATATTCTATTACATGTGAGTTTCATTATATGTATTATCACATTGATTGCCGGGATCGATATAACACAGAAATTAAGCATGAAATAAAGTATGTTTCTGTGCCGATTTGCGAGCTTGAGAATGTTGTGCTATTAATTCTAAGCTAACATCACTTTCACTTTTAATAAAAGTACAGTAGTGTGTGTATATGTGCATTTAAAGTGCTGCAGAAATGTCATTAAGCCTTTTGCGAGTCCTCCTTGGTAACCATGACTTATGGTTTGACTTTTGCGATTTGCATGCTTGACGGCTTGCTTAGTGAAGGGGAATTGGAGAAATTTAATAGCGATTCGCGATTTTAGCGTTCACAACTCTTGCGGCCGTGAAAGATCAAAGGCTTGGAGGAGCATTAACTTGCGATGTGAACTATCGCAGTGAATCAGAGGCCAGAGCCCGCAACCTGATCGGAGCCCGCAAAAAGACACCAATTGAATAGCAAAATAACTTGCTGTCTACATTTCCGAAGCCCGGATCTCACGAAAGCTCAATTAAATGAGGCTCATTGTATGACCAATACAGGGCCTCTTTAAAATAAGACATGGATGTAATTTACATAATATAGTCATATGTGCATGCTTCCCCTACCTCCCCTCCTCTTATATTCATGAGTTGTGGTTGGATAAAAACATAGTGGTTGGCATAGGATTGGCAGTTATTCTGAAATGTTTTTGGTCTGGGGTTCAGCTAGTCACCTTCCAGTGCTCATGGGGACCAGCTATGAGATCCTGAACATGTTTAATAGGTTGATACATCATGACATTTACTGTATTTTCATTTAGCTTTGCACAGATTTGAATAGAGTATACCTTATATGTTTCTGTATAATCTATCTATAACGGCAACTAAAGGTATTTTTATGTAAAAAGTATTAGGCTGTCCTCATCCTTGAGGCTGTTGAGAACCACTGCCCTAGGGAGAATATCCATTCGGCCCCTTCCCCCATGCCACCTCGCTGGTCCCTGCTCTCCCTGTGCCTCTTCACCTCCCTGATCTCTGCTCTGCCTGCACAGATCCCAGCTCTCTTCTCTACCTGCAGGAAAGAGGAAGAGCCGCCTGGTGGAGGTGCCACCAGACCGGGGACATGAGGAGCAGCAGCAGCATGGAGGTAAGAGAGAGGGGGGAGAGACAGAGAGGGGGAGAGGCAAAGAGAGGGGGTGAAACAAAGGAAGGAGGGAAAGACAAAGGGAGGGGGAGTGACAAAGAGAGGGGAGAGAGACAAATAGAGGGGGAGAGGCAAAGGGAGGAGGGAAAAACAAAGGGAGGGTGAAAGACAAATGGAGGGTGAAAGACAAAGGGAGGGGAGAGAGACAAAGAGAGGGGGAGAAAAAAAGAGTGGAGTTAAAGACAAAGGGAGGGTGAAAGACAAAGGTAGGGGAGAGACAAAGAGAAGGGGAGAGACAAAGGGAGGAGGGAAAGACAAAGGCAGGGTGAAAGACAAAGGGAGGGGAGAGAGAAAAAAGAGAGGGGGAGTGAAAAAGGGAGGGAGATAGACAAAGGGAGGGGAAGAGACAAAAGGAGGGGGAGAGACAAACGGAGGGGGCCAAGACAAAGAGGGGGGATACAAATGGGGGGTGAGAGGCAGACAGAGAAGGAGAGAGACAGAAGATAGAGAGTGTGTGAGAGAGAGAGAGAGAGTGTGTGTGTGAAAGAGAGAGAGAGTGTGTGTGTGAGAGAAAGAGAGAGTGTGTGTGTGTGTGAAAGAGAGTGTGTGTGAAAGAGAGAGAGTGTGTGTGAAAGAGAGAGAGTGTGTGTGTGAGAGAGAGTGTGTGTGTGTGTGTGTGTGAAAGAGAGAGAGAGTGTATGTGTGTGTGTGAAAGAGAGTGTGTGAAAGAGAGAGTGAGTGTGCATGTGTGTGTGAAGGAGAGAGAAAGAGAGTGTGTGTGTGTGAAAGAGAGAGAGAGTGTGTGTGTGTGAAAGAGAGAGAGTGTGTATGTGTAAAAGAGAGAGAGAGTGTGTGTGCGTGTGTGTGAGAGAAAGAGAGAGTGTGTGTGTGAGAGAGAGAGTGTGTGTGAGAGAGAGTGTGTGTGAAAGAGAGAGAGAGAGAGAGAGTGTGTGTGTGTGTGAAAGAGAGTGTGTGTGTGTGTGTGAAAGAGAGAGTGAGTGTGCGTGTGTGTGTGTGAAGGAGAGAGAGAGTGTTGTCGGGATTAATACGACATATTATTTTCTAAATAATATAGAATAATGAATTTTGAGTTCAGAATCAATTTATAGACACATATTCCCTTTTATAAAATAACATTTATTGAAAATAACAAAATCAACTAGTCTAATGATAAAAATGTAATGTATCAAATCAAATGCAAATAAAACAAAATATAACCAGCCAGATATTAAAAGAAAATTAATCCATAATATTGTATAACTTATTATTTTATCACATCTTCTATACAGTCCTAAAATCTCAATACAAAAGTTTATCTCAATCACATGTACAATAAAACCTGGAATAGCAACCCATAGAACAAAATCAGATAAATCAATTAATAAAAATTCACCCAAAATAACGTTTAACATGTACTAATAATGTCTAATTATAGTATAATATAACTATACAGGAATGTATTAAATATAACACAATTATAGTAAAGTATTTAATAATATAATTGATAAGTTAGCTAAGTAAAATTACTTTATCTGTATTGGTCAGAAAGAAAAATGAGATATCAAATTTTGTACTAAAATTTATATCCGGATTTATAAATTTCAATGACAAAATGAAATCTAGATAACTTTTTGGTAAGAAATAAACCAAACAGAGAAATTATGGTAATGGTTTTCAATAATATCATAAAATTAAATAATTCAATTTATACATTACCAATTATGACAAGATTCCACTGGTCAATTTCCAAAATTGTCTGGCCTTTTCCACAGGATCCAAGTTTTCCTCTCTTACTTTCTTTTTCTCTCCAGCCCCCTTCTCTCTCTTTTTCTCCTTCTTTTTTCTTAGATCCTGTTTCTATCCATAATTATACCTCTCGCTTATTTGCCTATCAGAATCCCAAATCAGTTAAAAGTATCTAGTAACCAATAGAATCTCTCATGATGTCATCACATATTTAAATTTTATAATGAATATATTTTTCTATAGAGGCATTTATTCCTTGAACCATAAGATGGCGCTCTCGGACCTTTGAATTTTCATACCTTTAATTAACTAATGACCCCTTTGACCCACAACCTATAAACAAGATAGGGTCATAAGAATGGTTATCAGTTAGATACCTCTTAACAGATTTATTATTCTGGGAAGGAGACTTAATGTCTAGGAACACATTCTTCACATATGAAATCTTGGGGAGGATTCCATTATTTCTAAGAAACATAACCTTTATAGACCTTTATCCATTAGTTTAGGAATTCACTCAAATTTTTATCTCTACAGAACAAAGAACTATTCAACCATAGATAACTCACTTGTGAGAAGCTGTGAAAACATATCTTTTACATAGATATATTCAAATAATGGAATTGCATGCATAGATATATATATATAAATATATAAAGCATATAAAATATTAATACATTGGATATAAAATAGTGGTTAATAATTGGAATATCATATTATACTATAATATCCATAGAATATAGAACTTTTTTCATACAAAAGTTCAGACAGTGTGTGTGTGTGTGAAAGAGAGTGTGTGTGTGTGAAAGAGAGAGTGTGTGTGTGAAAGAGAGAGTGTGTGTGTGTGAAATAGAGAGTGTGCGTGAAAGAGAGAGTGTGTGTGTGTGAGAGAGAGAGAGAATGTGTGTTAAAGAGAGAGAGAGAGTGTGTGTGTGTGAGAGAGAGAGAATGTGTGTGTGTGAGAGAGAGAATGTGTGTGAAAGAGAGAGAGAGTGTGTGTGTTTGTGTGAAAGAGAGAGAGAGTGTGAGTGAAGGAGAGAGAGAAGGGGAGGGAGTTCTTTTTTTTCCCGGGGGTCGGAGTTGGGGTGGAGTTGGGGGCAGGGGGCGGAGTTGGGTGGGGGCAATGGTGGGGGATGGCAAACCTAGGGGTACCCCGAGCGGCAAAAGGTCTTGTTACACCACGTAAATATTTAGTGACCAGGAAAAAAGCAGATGAGCTACAAAAATAAGTAGCAATGATTGGAAAACTGCAACAAAATGGCACAACCTTTACTAAATAATTGGGTAACGCAGGAACAAACACAAAATAAATATTAATAATGTACACTGGCCCTGATGGAATACATTCAAAGGCACTGATAGAACTAGATTCTGTAATAACCAAACTAATATATCTCATTTTCAAGACACACTCTCCACAACTAGGTAAGTAGGAACTTGGAACAAAGCAGCTTAGTAGTCTTTTTGGATTTTGCACAGGTTTATTATACAATTCCACATGGGAGGCTATTGTACAAAATAAGTACACTGATATAGCAGTATATATGAGCATGGATTGAAAACTGACTAAAAGGCAGGAAACAAAGGGTGGATCTAAATGGAACATACTGAGACTGTACTATTGGGGTAAGTGGGGTTCCAGAGGGTTCAATATTATGTCCTTACCTTTTTAACATTAATAAGTTAGAAGTATGATTGGAAAGTAATGTCTTCATATTTGCTTATGACACTAAGTTGTGTACTGTAATTAAATCAGAAAATGATGAGCTTTCACTGTAAATTGACGTACGTAAATTAGAGGAATTGGCAGCTAAATGGCAGGTGAGATTTAATACAAATACATCTAAAGTTATGTATTTATGAAGTAAAAATAAGCACGCAATTTATAATCTTAATGGAGCAAATCTAGGGTATCAGAGATAGAAAAGGATTTGGAAGTGTTTGTGGATAACCACCATTAACAATTAATACACACATGGCCGGATCTATAATTAGGTGAGTTAGGTGTCTGCCTAAGGCGCATTACATAGAGAGGCGCCTAATTTTGAATAAAAAAATCAATATATTTTATTGCTCTGGATTTATTTTTGAAGTATGTGCTTGTGAGGAGCAGGGTTAGAGAAGCAGGCATGTGAGGGTTAACAGACTGCTGGGGGAGGGATCATATCACAGTGCTGAGTGTGTGTCAGGCTGAGTGTGAGTGTGATGTGACATGCTGAGTGTGTGTGTGATGTGAGGTGACATGCTGAGTGTGGGGTGACAGGCTGAGTGGGTATGTGTGGTGAGAGGCTGAATGTATGTGTGATGTTACATGCTGAGTGTGGGGTGACAGACTGAGTGTATGTGTGATGTGACATGCTGAGTGTGGGGTGACAGGCTGAGTGGGTATGTGTGGTGAGAGGTTGAGTGTATGTGTGATGTGAAGGGCTGAGTGTGAGGTGACAGGCTGAGTGTGATGTGACATGCTGAGTGTGGGGTGACAGACTGAGTGTATGTGTGATGTGACATGCTGAGTGTGGGGTGACAGGCTGAGTAGGTGTGTGTGGTGAGAGGCTGAGTGTATGTGTTAAGTGAAGGGCTGAGTGTGGGGTGACAGGCTGTGTGTGATGTGACAGGCTGAGTGTGTATGTGTGATGTGACATGCTGAGTGTGTGACAGACTGAGTGTGAGTGTGCCACACTGAGTGTGGAGTGACAGGCATAGTGTGTATGTGTGATGTGACATTCTGAATGGGGGGTGAAAGGCTGAGCGTATGTGTGATGTGACATGCTGAGTGTGTGTGCCAGTCTGAATGGGAGTGTGATGAGACATGCTGAGTGTGTATGTGCCAGTCTGAATGTGAGTGATGTGACATGCTGAGTGTGATGTGACAGGCTGAATGTATGTGTAATGTGACATGCTGAGTGTGGGGTGACAGTCTGAGTGTGATGTGACAGGCTGAGTGTGTGTGACAGGCTGATTGGGTATGTTGGGTGACAGGCTGAGTGTATGTGTGATGTGACATGCTGAGTGTGGGATGACAGGCTAAATATGAGTGTGATGTGACTTGCTGAGTGTGATGTGACAGGCTGTGTGTGTGTGACAGGCTGAGTGTGGGGTGACAGACTGAGAGTATGTATGATGTGAAGGGCTGAGTGTGATGTGACATGCTGAGTGTGATGTGACATGCTGAGTGTGTGTGTGACATGATGTGTGTGGGTTGACATGATGTGTGTGATGTGACAGGCTGAGTGTGTGTGTGCCAGTCTGAATGTGAGTGTGATGTGACATGCTGAGTGTGTATGTGCCAGTCAGAATTTTAGTGTGATGTGCCATGCTGAGTGTGTGTGTGACAGGCTGAGTGTGGGGTGACAGGCTTTGTGTATGTATGATGTGATAGGCTAAGTGTGATGTGACAGGCTTAGTGTATGTGTTATGTGACAGGCTTAGTGTATGTGTGATGTGACATGCTGAATGTATGTGTTATGTGATATGCTGAGTGTGTGTGTGCCAGTCTGAGTATGAGTGTGATGCGACATGCTGAGTGTGTGTGTGACATGCTGAGTCTGTGTGACAGTCTGAGTGTGATGTGACAGTCTGAGTGTGTGTGACAGGCTGAGTGGGTATGTGGGGTGACAGGCTGAGTGTATGTGTGATGTGACATGCTGAGTATGGGATAACAGGCTAAAAGTGAGTGTGATGTGACATGCTGAGTGTGATGTGACAGGCTGTGTGTGGGGTGACAGGCTGAGTGTATGTGTGATGTGACATGCTGAGTGTGGGGTGACAGGCTGAGTGTGATGTGACAGCCTGAGTGTGTGTGTGACAGGCTGAGTGGGTATGTGGGGTCACAGGCTGAGTGTATGTGTGATGTGACAAGCTGAGTATGGGATGACTGGCTAAAAGTGAGTGTGATGTGACATGCTGAGTGTGATGTGACAGGCTGTGTGTGTGCCAGGCTGAGTGGGTATGTGGGGTGACAGGCTGAGTGTATGTGTGATGTGACATGCTGAGTATGGGATGACAGGCTAAAAGTGAGTGTGATGTGACATGCTGAGTGTGATGTGGCAGGCTGTGTGTGTGCCAGGCTGTGTGTGTGAGACAGGCTTAGTGTGTGTGTGTTACAGGCTGTGTGTGTGATGTGACAGGCTGAGTGTGTATGTGTGATGTGACATGCTGAGTGTGTGTGTGACATGATGTGTGTGGGTTGACATGATGTTTGTGATGTGACAGGCTGAGTGTGTGTGTGTGCCAGTCTGAATGTGAGTGTGATGTGACATGCTGAGTGTGTATGTGCCAGTCAGAATTTTAGTGTGATGTGCCATGCTGAGTGTGTGTGTGACAGGCTGAGTGTGGGGTGACAGGCTTTGTGTATGTATGATGTGATAGGCTAAGTGTGATGTGACAGGCTTAGTGTATGTGTTATGTGACAGGCTTAGTGTATGTGTGATGTGACATGCTGAATGTATGTGTTATGTGATATGCTGAGTGTGTGTGTGCCAGTCTGAGTATGAGTGTGATGCGACATGCTGAGTGTGTGTGTGACATGCTGAGTCTGTGTGACAGTCTGAGTGTGATGTGACAGTCTGAGTGTGTGTGACAGGCTGAGTGGGTATGTGGGGTGACAGGCCGAGTGTATGTGTGATGTGACATGCTGAGTATGGGATGACAGGCTAAAAGTGAGTGTGATGTGACATGCTGAGTGTGATGTGGCAGGCTGTGTGTGTGCCAGGCTGTGTGTGTGAGACAGGCTTAGTGTGTGTGTGTGTGTTACAGGCTGTGTGTGTGATGTGACAGGCTGAGTGTGTATGTGTGATGTGACATACTGAGTGTGTGTGATGTGACATGCTGAGTATATATGTGTGTGTGACAGACTGAGTGTGGGGTGACAGGCTGAGTGTGTATGTTTGATGTGACATTCTGAGTGTGGGGAGATAGGCTGAGTGTGAGTGTGATGTGACAGACTGAGTGTGTATGTGCCAGTCAGAATGTGAGTGTGATGTGCCATGCTGAGTGTGTGACAGTCTTGAGTGGGATTTGACATGCTGAGTGTGATGTGACATTCTGAGTGTGTGTGTGTGTGACAGATGAGTGTGGGGTGACAGACTGAGTGTGTATGTGTGATGTGACATTCTGAGTGTGGGGTGACAGGCTGAGTGTGTGTGTGATGTGACAGGCTGAGTGAGTATGTGTGATGTGACATGCTGAGTGTATATGTGTGTGTGACAGACTGAGTGTGGGGTGACAGGCTGAGTGTGTATGTTTGATGTGACATTCTGAGTGTGGGGTGACAGGCTGAGTGTAAGTGGGATGTGACAGGCTGAGTGTGTATGTGCCAGTCAGAATGTGAGTGTGATGTGCCATGCTGAGTGTGTGACAGTCTTGAGTGGGATTTGACATGCTGAGTGTGATGTGACATTCTGAGTGTGTGTGTGTAACAGACCGAGTGTGGGGTGACAGGCTGAGTGTGTATGTGTGATGTGACATTCTGAGTGTGGGGTGACAGGCTGAGTGTGAGTGTGATGTGACAGACTGAGTGTGGGGTGACAGGCTGAGTGTATGTTGGATGTGACATGCTGACTGTCACACACACACTCAGCATGTCGCCCCACACTCAGTCTGTGTGTGACATGCTGAATGTATGTGTGATGTGACAGGCTGAGTGTGATGTAACAGTCTGAGTGGGAATGTGGGGTGACAGGCTGAGTGTATGTATGATGTGACATACTGAGTGTGGGTTGACAGGCTGTGTGTGTGTGGGATCTGACAGGCTGAGTGTGTGCTGGCAGGCTGAGTGTGAGTGTGATGTGACAGGCTGAGTGTTGGGTTACAGGCTGAGTGTATGTGTGGGGTGACATACTGATTGTTTATGTGTGATATGACAGGCTGAGTGTGGGGTGCCAGGCTGAGTGTTATGTGATAGATTAAATAGGTGTAATATGACAGGCTGAGTGTGAGTGTGTTATATGATAGGCCGAGTGTGTGAACATTCAATCCCCTCCCTGCTAGTACTACCACCATTTTCAGACTTTGTGTGCAGTTGTGGTTAAGAGAACCGGACAATAGTTATCTCCAGGATTTGAGTATAAATTATATTGAAGTTTACCCTTTTGATAGAACACATTTTAAAGAAAGGGTTAATAAATTAAAGCGAGTATTTATTTTGTTATGAAACTGTACTACTATAATACCTAAAAACCTAATTAAACAGCCATTTGTATGACAATATATGACTGATTGTACATTATTAGCTGTCATTTGTATGTACCTACAGTTAATATGTGTGTACATGTACACATGCAAACATAGAAAAACAACATGGCACATTTGGTACAGTTAAGCCTCAGGATAGCCTTATGTTTATCACTGGGATACTAACAAACTTCAACCCTGTTTGACCCAACCATTTCGACTGGAAGCCGGCTCCATTTATATGCTCCTCTCTCAGTATGTATCATGATATAGACAGTGTTGCTTTTGCCTGGCTTGCATATATATATATATATATATATATATATATATATATATTGAAGTATTGAAGAGTGAAGCAGGCGTGAATGTCCAGTAATTTTAGTAATTTAGTAATTATTAATCCATATATATACATAGATTAATAATGAGTATTGCAATATAATTTGATACCTTTTGTATTGGACAAACATCTTATTTATAATGACGAGCTTTCGAGAGGCCTAACCTCCCTTTAACAAGTCTCAAGCAATACTACATGAGATGGAACCCTCAGTTTGAATAATAACAGCAGATGCAGATAGAGTGGAAACAGCATCCGACATCATCAGGTAAATACATATATGGGGAATAAACACAGCATAGCAAAGGAAACATATATACACATATTATATACACACATACATCAATATATACATGAAAAAGCAGAGCACTGTAGTCCACAGTGATATCTTTCTTGTTGGACAAACCCCCGCATTAAGAAAGCTAAGTCTGTTATAGTATAAGAAGAAAAAGAAAAAAAATCACATGAAATTCTGATAATGTGTTAGAAAGCCCAAGTCTATATTAAGTCCTGTGTTTTTAGAGTTGAAGAATGTGATCATCTTTATTTCGAATGCTTTTCTCTCTTGGATGCTTTTAAATTTTCCTCTGAGTATTTTGACTTTTAAGTTATGGATGGAGTGATCATTCTGGCTAAAATGGTGCCCTACTGGGCTACAATAACTGTCTTCATTATGTTTTCTTATTGAATGCCTGTGTAAATTCATCCTTAAATGCATTTTTTTGCTGGTTTCTCCAATGTAACAGCCTGTGTCTCATAAAGTACATTGTATCATATAAACCACATTTGACGATGTACATGAATATGATCCTTTGATGTTATAGGTTTTGTTGTTATGTGTGGCTGTATCATCATTACAAATGTGTTGGCATAATTTACAGGCACGTTTGTTACAAGGTTTAGTTCCATATTTTGTATTCATTTCTTCATTGGCCAATTTTCTGCTGACAAGTTTTTGTTTCAGGTTTGGTGGTTGTTTAAATGCAAGGATGCAAGGTTTTGGGAAATTATATTTTAATTCAGTATCTTCAATTAGTAATGGTTGTAAATCTTTGATTATTTTCCGAATTTTCTCTAAAATTGGATGGTATGTGGTCACTAGAGGTATACGTGAAGTAGTTTCTTTTGTTTTGTAGTTTAATAGGTGTTCTCGGGGTATTTTGATGGCAGTGGTTATTTTTTGGGTAATAATACAGGGTTTGTATCCCTTTTGTTTGAAAGATTCAGACAGTGTTTTAACATTTTTATCACGGTTTCCAGTGTTTGAGCAAATCCGATGGTATCTAATAGCTTGACTATGGATGATGGCTTGTTTGGTGTGGGAGGGATGGAAACTGGAGCTGTGTAGGTAATTACATCTGTCTGTAGGTTTCCTATATATAGATGAGTGGAGGGTGCCATAGGTGATGGATATAGTAGTGTCTAGAAAGTTTACCTGTTCTGTGGAGAAATCCATTTTAAGTTTTATAGATGAATGGAAGGTATTGAATGAATTATGAAAGTCTCTGAGTTTGCTTTCTCCTTCGGTCCAGATGATGAACAGATCATCTATGTAACGGTAGTATTTGTATGGTTTGTAAATGGACACAGATAAGAAGGTTTCTTCTAGATTGGCCATAAATAGATTTGAGTATTGTGGAGCCATTTTGGTACCCATGGCAGTCCCCATCATCTGTAGGTAGGTATCTTGGTTAAAAGTAAAATAGTTGTGGGTAAGGATATATTCTATACATATTTCAACCCACAACCTGGTCGTAACATCAAACTGGACAGTTATATAGAAAGCTTTCGCCTGAGAACTGCATCCATTATAACAACACAATATAAAAGAGACTTGCACAATCTGACTCCATCAGAAAGAACTGCCATGAAGTTTTTAAAAAACAATCCCAACATCACCAAACCGGCAGACAAAGGAGGTGCAGTTGTTATCATGAATACTCAGGACTACATAAATGAAGCCAACAGACAAATGTCAGACAATACTTACTACAAGAAATTGAACCAGGACCCTACAGAAGAATATACTCTTCATCTTAAGAAAATACTCAAAACATTCCCTAAAAATATACATCAGGAATTAGAACAACTCATCCCTGCCAATCCTACAACTGGGACTTTCTACCTACTGCCAAAAATCCACAAACCAGGCAACCCAGGGAGACCAATTATTACAGGTATGGACACACTGACTGAACAGATATCTGGATTTGTTGAAAACATCCTTAAACCCTTAGTTAGTAACACCAGTAGCTATATACAAGACACCACTGACTTTCTCAACAAACTCAGTCAGATTAAAGACCTACCTGCTAACACACTACTTGTTACCATGGATGTAGAGTCTCTTTACAGTAATATCCCACACAAAGATGGCACTGAGGCTTGCTTTAGGTTTCTTTCAACAAACAGGCAAAACAATAAATATGGCCCTGATATTATTGTTAAACTAATAGAATATATCCTTACCCACAACTATTTTACTTTTAACCAAGATACCTACCTACAGATGATGGGGACTGCCATGGGTACCAAAATGGCTCCACAATACGCAAATCTATTTATGGCCAATCTAGAAGAAACCTTCTTATCTGTATCCATTTACAAACCATACAAATACTACCGTTACATAGATGATCTGTTTATCATCTGGACCGAAGGAGAAAGCAGACTCAGAAACTTTCATAATTCTTTCATTACCTTCCATTCATCTATAAAACTTAAAATGGATTTCTCCACAGAACAGGTAAACTTTCTAGACACTACTATATCCATCACCAATTGCACTCTCCACTCATTTATATATAGGAAAGCAACAGACAGATGTAATTACCTACACAGCTCCAGTTTCCATCCCTCCCACACCAAACAAGCCATCATCCATAGTCAAGCTATTAGATACCATCGGATTTGCTCAAACACTGGAGACCGTGATAAAAATTTAAAAACACTGTCTGAATCTTTCAAACAAAAGGGATACAAACCCTGTATTATTACCCAAAAAATAACCACTGCCATCAAAATACCCCGAGAACACCTATTAAACTACAAAACAAAAGAAACTACTTCACGTATACCTCTAGTGACCACATACCATCCAATTTTAGAGAAAATTCGGAAAATAATCAAAGATTTACAACCATTACTAATTGAAGATACTGAATTAAAATATTATTTCCCAAAACCTTGCATCCTTGCATTTAAACAACCACCAAACCTGAAACAAAAACTTGTCAGCAGAAAATTGGCCAATGAAGAAATGAATACAAAATATGGAACTAAACCTTGTAACAAATGTGCCTGTAAATTATGCCAACACATTTGTAATGATGATACAGCCACACATAACAACAAAACCTATAACATCAAAGGATCATATTCATGTACATCGGTGGTTTCTATGATACAATGTACTTTATGTGACACAGGCTGTTACATTGGAGAAACCGGACAAAAAATGCATTTAAGGATGAATTTACACAGGCATTCAATAAGAAAACATAATGAAGACAGTTATTGTAGCCCAGTAGGACACCATTTTAGCCAGAATGATCACTCCATCCATAACTTAAAAGTCAAAATACTCAGAGGAAAATTTAAAAGCATCCAAGAGAGAAAAGCATTCGAAATAAAGATGATTACATTCTTCAACTCTAAAAACACAGGACTTAATATAGACTTGGGCTTTCTAACACATTATCAGAATTTCATGTGATTTTTTTTCTTTTTCTTCTTATACTATAACAGACTTAGCTCTCTTAATGAGGTGTTTGTCCAACAAGAAAGATATCACTGTGGACTACAGTGCTCTGCTTTTTCGTGTATATATTGATGTATGTGTGTATATAATATGTGTATATATGTTTCCTTTGCTATGTTGTGCTTATTCCCCATATATGTATTTACCTGATGATGTCAGATGCTCTTTCCACTCTATCTGCATCTGCTGTTATTATTCAAACTGAGGGTTTCATCTCATGTAGTATTGTTTGAGACTTGATAAAGGGAGGTTAAGCATCTCGAAAGGTCGTCATTATTAATAAGACGTTTGTCCAATACAAAAGGTATCAAATTATATTGCAATACTCATTATTAATCTATGTATATATATGGATTAATAATTACTAAATTACTATATATATATAATACATTCACATATATATATATCTGCAAATAGGTAATAATATAGCTATCACACCCATAAAACAAAAAATGTTGCACCCTACTTGCTTCCAGGGGCACCTTAAAGTTCACTGCCTAGTGGCTCCTAAAAGGTTAATCCGGCCCTGAATACACATATTACAAGGATCACAGGAGATCAAAACATTTTGAACTTGATGGACTAAACTGTTTTTTTTTAACCTCAAATTTCTATGATACTACATATAACTGGCATGGTTCACTACAGCTAATTTAATACCACTCTTCAAAAACATCTATACCAAATGTAATCTTCAATAAATATGTTTCCTAAAGCTTTGCAATTAATATGAAAGCAATGGGTTAGCGTACACAGATCCACTGGTGTTATAATTTGTTCGTAAAACAATTTGTGAAAATTGCCAGTGAGGGGATTGGATACGCTCTGTCCGTCATGTACATTGAGAAGCAATCAGCCCTGACATACAACTTATCCACTAAGGAAAATGGTGATGCTAGTTGTGTGTTTTGTTGATGTCAGCTACAGAATGATTTAGGGTAATGGAAGACAAATTAGTCCCTTATTTAAACAAGCATGTACTTTTCTTGGTTCATATACATATAACCAATTAAAACCACGTTTATATAATCAGTTTCTTTTTTTCTTTACTAAATCATCACATACAGTGAAATCTTCACTAGAGGTTCACTCCATTCATTACTTGGCATCAAAATAAGTAAGTGCTCTTGTGATGAATGGCATTTAATGATCAGTAACAATACATTACTGATTTGGAGTCTTGGAGAATAGGCCCACTATCACTTGAATTTGTGTGTAGCATCTGGATACGGGGATGCATCTAATAGACACTTTTAAAAATAATTATTTACTCTTTTTACTGCTTCTTCCATATGCAATTCACACCCTTTTGAAATTAGTTTTTTTTGGCTTTGTAAATGAAGATTCTTTTTGATGAATTAACCGTGGTGCAATTTTAGTCTTTGTGCACTCTGAAGCATTGCTATTAGGTCGACCAATGTTTCTGAGGCAAATATGTTCAAAGTACAGTTGTATGTAGACATATATAACTAGCGAGCTTATGCACCTTAAATATATGGATTTACCATTTTAGGAAATTATAACTTGACTGAAGGCTGGAATAATTGTATCCCTCCAATTGGAGCATATATACAACACAATTTGTGTGTCAATAGGATCAATATATTCCATACAACTGCCTCATTTTATCTCCCCTATGTTCATTTTATTTGTCGCTGTTGTGTATAAATAAACTTTATATTTATCTAGTCCTTACTAGTCCCACTATTTTTGTGCAAATAATTCCAGCATCAAACTGAGCTGCTGCTAGGTTTTATCCTCCAGCTAAGGGCTGAAACCTAAAAGGGACACTAAAGTCATCATATGCTCTCTGAATCATCATATATAGGGTGGAACATCATTGTTTTAGTGAATTGACCTAGATATTGCCATTTTTAAGTATTACTTATATAGCCCCTGAATCGTTCTCACATAGATAATCCAGTCCAGTCACTATGATTATATTTTAGCTTTATTGATTTATATGATCATTGCTTATCATACAGATATATGGTGCAGTGGGTAATAACTTCTCCTTTAGAACTGTAGGTAAGGAGTTTAAATCTTCCTTTTCCCATTATTATAAACTTTATTGCTAGAAATCTAACATTTTAATTTAATAACAGTTTAGATATTTCTACTTAGTGTAAGTATTCTTCTAATGAAGGTGAAGGTTATATAGGCTGCCTAAAACACACATAACTTAGGTACATTACCAGCAGCCTTCCGTATGCCTTTTCCACCACTTATCCAATGGTGTGGAGCACATAAGCTGTCTTCAGTGACCCCTTTAACTAGAAGTAACAATATATGTCAGAAAATTACATTCATTTAAAAATTAGATTTATACGATAGCAATACCATTCTGTATTGGTTATCTGAATATTAATTGAAATTGGATCTCAAATTATGTACTGATAGAACTGTGGAAATTGCTGGCACTTAATAATGGAACGATAATAATGTTAAAAGATCTCATAATACAATAAAATGTACGGTTTAAAAGTTAAGTTATGATTTATTAAATTGAACCTCAAAACTACTTGCCTTATTTATAATCAAATCTGGCTTTGCTCTTGACCCTGCGCTTTCTCCATGAAGTGATGTAAGACAAATGGGTTATCGACCTCAGCAAGGGCGCTTCAGTTCAGGGTGAATTTAGACCAAACTGAAGCTTGCTTTTAGAGAGATGAAGCATATTTATTTTATAAAACCTCTTTGACTTCAAATAAAATTAAGTAGATATGATGTGTTAACTCTGTGAAATAACACATATACTCTGCATCACTGTAACATGTCTTTGATTCACTGTTCAATTACACCATTTTTAAATATATGTTTCCTGGAAAGACATTGCATCCTAAATGTTTGTCTCCTCAGTCATTCGCTGTGTCCATATGGTCCCAAAATAAATTTGAAAACTTTACAATCTTACTTTACAAAAGTACTTAATATCACTGGACCACTATTTATCTACCATTAGCTCTGAGTCCTACACTAACTGTAGACTTTGCTCTAATGCAGGGGTGGGCAAGTTCAGTCCTGGAGGGCCACATCCATGCCTGGATTTGATGATATCCCTGCTGCGCACAAGTGAATCAATCACTTCTTCAGTCATCCTGATCGACTCACCTGGGTACAGAAAGGATATTTTCAAATCCTGGCATGTATGTGGCCCTCCTTGCCCACCCCGGCTCTAGTGGGACTTAATGTTTTCTTCCAGTGTGTAACTTTCTCAGCTTCTTCCTGTACGATATTTCTTGAGCTTCTCATTCCATCATTTGTCTCCCTTTTTTCTGCCTAAAAACATGCTTTTAAAGATGGTATCATCTTCATCATTAATTTGAACATCATCACGCTCTGCAAAGTCAATCTTTCTGGTTAGCTTACACCACATTATATTATGTTCGGTTTCTACAGACTAGACCACCATCTCTTCAACCACCTTTCTTATTTTCCCCTGTTCTGCTATACTTTGTAAATTGTCCTATAGGTTGTAAGATTTCAACTCATTTTTAGATTGATTTGGTATTGTGCTAGTTGCCATTTTTATAACACAAATAATTATTAGTACAGAATAATTGGTGCTTAAAAAAGAATAAGAAGAAAAATATTGCTACAGGTTCCTGCATTGAATTAATGCAATTTTAAGGCTTGTACAACCAGATCATTTAAGGCCAGAAAATAAACTTAGTTTCTGGCTTGTTTAACAATGCTTTATTAAGGAAGTTGTCCCAACAGAGACATTAAGATTTTCTTTATAGGAAAATAATTTGCAACAAGAACATCTAGCAGCTTCAGAATAAAAGCAGCATCTAATCCTCCTTATCCTTTAGTTGAGAACAGAAGAAATAACACATACAGGCACCGATTCATCCAGGTTATCCTTTATCATTCTTCTGTTTGTCTTAAAAGCTTCACATTGTAACACTTAGATAACTGCAATTTTCTCATCAAAGCCTACAACCTGCTAAGTGTACAATTAGGGCAGAACTGGTAAATTGCACTTAGGAGTCTAAAAGTTTCCCAGATGTAGTTTTTTTTTTAAAACTTTATAAAATGGAAACATGTTTTTTTTATTAATGAATGGAAATTACATCATACTTGTCCTAATTTTGTCAAATGTAATAAATATATAGGCAAAATTGAGATAAAGGTATATATAATGAATAACAAGTGTGTACAGTGTGTGTGTGGGGGGGGGGGGGGCTAGTATTTGATCCCCTGCTGATTTTGAACGTTTGTCCACTGACAAAGAAATGATCAGTCTATAATTTTAATGGTAGGTGTATTTTATCAGTGAGAGACAGAATAACAAAATCCCCCCAAGAAGAACGCATGTCAAAAAAGTTATAAATTGATTTGCAGGTCAGTGAGGGAAATAAGTATGTGATCCCCTATTAATCAGCAAGATTTCTGGCTCCCAGGTGTCTTTTATACAGGTAATGAGCTGAGATTAGGAGCACTCTGTTAAAGGGAGTGCTCCTAATCTCAGCCTGTTACCTGTATAAAAGACACCTGTCCACAAAAGCAATCAATCAGATTCCAAACTCTCCACCATGGCCAAGACCAAAGAGCTGTCCAAGGATGACAGGGACAAGATTGTAGACTTACACAAGGCTGGAATGGGCTACAAGACCATTGCCAAGCAGCTTGGTGAGAAGGTAACAACAGTTGGTGCGATTATTCATAAATGGAAGAAACACAAAATAACTGCCCTCAGTCTGATGCTCCATACAAGATCTCACCTCGTGGAGTTTTAATGATCATGAGAACGGTGAGGAATCAGCCCAGAACTACACAGGAGGATCTTGTTAATGATCTCAAGGTAGCTGGGACCATAGTCACCAAGAAAACAATTGTTAACGCACTACGCCGTGAAGGACTAAAATCCTGCAGCGCTTGCAAGGTCCTCCTGCCCAAGAAAGCACATGTACAGGCCCATCTGAAGCTCGCCAATGAGCATCTAAATGATTCAGAGGAGAATTGGGTGAAAATGTTGTGGTCAGATGAGACCAAAATCGAGCTCTCTGGCATCAACTCAACTCGCTGTGTTTGGAGGAGGAGGAATGCTGCCTATGATTCCAAGAACACCATCCCCATCGTCAAACATGGAGGTGGAAACATTATGCTTTGGGGGTGTTTTTCTGCTAAGGGGACACAGCAACTGCACCGCATCAAAGGGATAATGGACGGGTATCCCAGTATGACAATGAACCATAACACACAACCAAGGCAACAAAGGTGTGGCTCAAGAAGAAGCACATTAAGGTCCTGGAGTGACCTAGCCAGTCTCCAGACCTTAATCCCATAAAAAATATGTGGAGGGAGCTGAAGGCTTTGAGTTGCCAAACATCAGCCTTAAAACCTGAATGACTTGGAGAGGATCTACAAAGAGGAGTGGGACAAAATCCCTCCTGAGATTTGTGCAAACATCTGACTTCTGTGATTGCCAACAAGGGTTTTGCCACCAAGTACTAAGTTGAAGGGGTCAAATACTTATTTTCCTCACTGACCTGCAAATCAATTTATAACTTTTTTGACATGCGTTTTTCTTGTATTGTTTACAAATAAGTTTACTCAGGATAGAATTTTTCATAATTTCAAGAAAAACATATGGAGTTACTTTTCTGTCTTTTATTTTTCTCATTTTCTTGTATTTACAATGCTTTATCATATTTCAGCCTTGTTTACAAGAGAGTAGTATATGCATAACATTATTGTAGACCTGATTAAACCATCATATTTAGCATTTATTACATAGACTTGGTTAGTTAAAAACTCAGCACACTTAGAAGCTGCTATAACAACACAGGAAGGGAGGAGTAGTAACAATGACCTCTATGCTAATCTCCTATGCAGCAGATTACACCATGTTTAACCTAGCTATTCTATTCATTTATCACATAAAAATTGCAAGAGAATTGCTACGAGTTACTGTGGCAAAAGAAAGCCTAAAATTATGGCAAACTTTTCCATTGATCTTTGCAATGCTGAAATATTACAAGTTACTCCGTTAGACTTTTACAATCCTATTATAATCAGAGTTTACGGATCACTCGCAGAATAGGGCAGTGCCGTAACGTCAAATATCAAATACTCAAGTGGTTTATATATATATATATATATATATATATATGGAAATTACGTGCTCTAATGCATAACATATACATATATATATATATATGTATATATATATATATGTATATGTAGCCAAAATAAACACAATTGCATATATATGTATGTATATGTTTCCAATATATTACATTTAAATAAATAATAGGATAACATATATACATTTGATATTCAGTACTGCTTCTGACTTGACAAACAGAGGAAGCTCTTGAAAGCTTGTCATAATAATTATGAATATTTTTGTCCAATAAAAAGGCATCACTATATACTGCAGTCTGATTATTCATCTGGATTCATGGCTACCTCACTCTTTATATATATATCACATATAATAGTTGTCAAACTGAGATTCGTCGTCACACTTGCGACAAATCGCAGTTTGACAACTACGCATTGCACAATGGGCCACGCATGCGCATAGCGCGATGCAAGCCACGCATGCTTATAGCGTGGCATAAGCCTGCGCATGCGCATTGCGCAACGGGCCGTGCATGCGCATCCGCATTGCGCAAGTGCCGCGCAGGCGCATTACACGCCAGAGACAGAGAGGAGGAGGAGGGGAGACACACAGGGAAGGAGGGGAAGACACATGGGAGTGAGAGAAGGGCAGAGAGACACAGAGGGGTGAGAGACAGAAAGGAGTGAAAGGAGGGGGAAGAGACACAGAGGAGGAGGGGGAGGCATACAGGGGAAGGAGAGGAGGGGGAAGAGACTAATGGGATGGGGAGACACACAGGGGTGGGAGAGGAAGGGGGAGAGACACAGGGGAGGGAGAGGAGGGGGAAGAGACACAGGGGATGGAAAGGGGGGGACATACACGAGGGAGGGGGAGGAGACATGGGGAAAGAGACACCGGGGGGAAGGAGACACATGGGAGGGAGAGGGGGGCAAGAGGCACAGGGGAGGAAGAGGTGGGGAAAGACACAGGGGGACAGGGGGGAAAGACACAGGGGGAGAGGGGGTAAAACACAGGGGGGGAAGGAGACACAAGGGAGGGAGAGGAGGGGGGAAATGAGACACAAGGGAGGAAGTAGACAGAGGGAGAGACAAACAGCTTTGCCAGGGTTCACATTTTATTGCAGTCATTTTTGACAGGCAAGTTGCTAGTATATATATATATATATATATATATATATACAGTAAGTATGTATGTATGGATATATAGGAATACCCTGTTATAGCACTTCACATAGTGTTCCTGCAAACAGGGCATTCTATCAACATAGTGCTCAGACGATGCATCAAATGTCTGAAGGAAATAACATGTGTACTGAACACCACTCGAAAATGCTTTCAAAACCATTGCTGAGTGCTGAAGCAGCAGTTAAAGGGACAGCACAGCACCAAAAAACAATGAAAAAACATGAACTTTCATCATAATTTGACACTTATTAAATTAATTAAAACATAATATATTTTTATGACTGTGTCATTATACAGCATCCAGGGTAACCCACAACACAGTATTCATGCTCTAATGATCATGGCCATATTGATATAGTTTCATATTTGTACAAAATGAGGTATGGGAATATTTGTCTTAATAAACAAATCTGCCAGTTTGTATCGGGTACAATATTTAGTTTAAGCACATTCATATGTTTATAGAATAAAACAGAGAAACATGGTTTAATTCCATAGAACAAAAGGTGTTTTTATATATATATATACATATATATATATATATATATATATATATATATATATTTTTTTTTTTTGAGAATAGCTCTATGATATTCTTTTTCTCATTTAGAAGCGTTTGATAAGTACCAGCCCCCACAATATTACAAGTTCCTTGGCTTTAGTTTTAAATACCATTTTTGTACTTTGCATTTTATTATTAAGTGTTGCTTAAAAGTTTTTCAAGGCAATTTCCACATGAGTGGCCAAGGAAAAGCTTTTTGCAATAAAAGTTTCAAAGAATAATTTGGTAGTTGTATCCTAGTAACCAGATAGGAGTAATTTAGTATTGGACCTAAGTACCTATTAGAATATATGCCTAACGGCAATTATATTTTATTATAACACTTTGTAGTGTGATCGTAATGTCCACTTTCCTCTCAGCCCGTTGTGGTATTGTTAAAGTCTATGAGTGGTACAGATAATGGGAAACGAGAGCCCTATTAGAGATGTCAGTGGGTTTGTTATATATACAGTTATTTTTATATTGTTGTTATACTATTGTCTAATTAGAATTATTATTGTTAATATTTATAAGCATTAATATGTTTATTATTAATATTATTGATATTATTATCTTTCCATGACTGTTCAATTACTATACATATATATTTATATGAAAAATGGTATACACTAATATCCAAAGAATGTCCCTTTTCTATTATGTTATAAGCTTCCAATTGAAGACCATTACTACGTACTACAAACCTAACAGATATACCATCTGGTACAACATTCAATACACCCATGGCCGGATTACCCATTAGGCCAATTAGGCAGCTGCCTATGGGGCACTTCCCTACCAAGGGTGCAACTTTTTTTAAAAAATGGTTCCGGCTTACAAAAACGAAATGCTGCAGTTGATACACTGGCTACCCTCTCAATTTCTGGACAACTTTGCCGCCTGGCTCCCTCACTTTCTCTCCTCCAATATACCTTCACTCATTCTTGGCGATTTCAACATTGCCACTGACACACCCACCTCCCCAACAACTGCAAAATTACTTGCACTCACCTCTTCCCTTGGCCTCTCACAATGGACAGATTCCGCAACTCACAGTGGTGGACACTCTATTGACCTTATTTTTACTAATCTCTGCTCTCCAACCTTGACATCTCCTCACTTCCCCTATCTAACCACCACCTGCTAACTTGCAACCTCACCTCATCTACCGCTCACCGCCCTTCTTCAAATCCTGCCATCAGAACACGCAGAAACCTGCAAGCAGTCAACCCACAATAATTTTCAAATGTACTAACACCCCTTCTCAGCCCCCTCACCACCCTTGCCTGCCCTGACGTCGCCACTTCACAATACAACACTACGCTAACCTCCACCCTTGACTCTCTTGCCCCCATAATCACAAGCAAACGCCCTCACTCTCACCCACAACCATGGCACACCACACAAACACGCTATCTACAGAGATGCTCACGCACTGCAGAACGATTATGGAGGAAATCTCGCACTTCAGCAGACTTTCTCCACTACAAGTTTACCTTGCGCTCCTACTTCTCTGCCCTCAATCTTGCCAAACAACACTACTTCTCATCACTAATATCAAACCTGTCCCCCAACCCTAAACGTTTATTTGCTACATTCAACACCCTCCTCCGCCCAACCCCACCTCCTGCCCCTTCCTCTCTCACTGCTGATGACTTTGCCAGCCATTTTAAAAAAAAAATCGATACCATCCGAAATGAGCTCTCCTCCCAGCTTGGCCCTACCCCACCACCCTCTCCCCAAACCGACAACACCCAGCCCTTACCCTTACCCAATCCCACCTCCACTATGGACTCCTTTGACCCTGTAACCGAGGATGAAGTATCTACTTTACTATCAACCTCTCACCTTACCACATGTCCTCATGATCCTATTCCATCACAGCTAATCCCTCCCCTATCCACCACACTTATCCCAGCTCTCACACATCTATTCAACCTCTCCCTAAACACTGGCAAGTTTCCATCCTCCTTAAAACATGCCACAGTTACACCCATTCTCAAGAAGCCCTCTTCTGACCCAGCTTCTGCCTCCAACTATCGCCCTATCTCACTACTTCCCCTTGCGTCTAAACTCCTTGAGCGGCTTGTTTACAATCGCCTCACTCAATTTATTTCCTCCAATTCCCTACTTGACCCCTTCCAATCTGGCTTCCGGTCCCAACACTCTACAGAAACAGCCCTTACAAAAGTCACTAATGACTTGCTAACCGCCAAATCAAAGGGTCACTACTCTATTCTAATTCTCCTAGATCTCTCTGCTGCCTTCGATACAGTTGACCACCCTCTTCTAATCCAAACGCTCCGCTCTTTTGACATCCAGGACACAGCTCTTTCATGGTTCACATCCTATCTTAAAGATCGTACATTTAGTGTCTCCTTCTCTGGCACCTCTTCTTCACCTCTCCCTCTGTCTGTTGGCGTTCCCCAAGGTTCTGTCCTAGGCCCCCTCCTCTTCTCCATCTACACCTCCTCCCTTGGCACCCTTATAAAATCCTTTGGATTTCAGTATCATCTCTATGCATCCGATCTATCCCCCTCTCTTTTAGCTCAAGTTTCCAACTGCCTCTCTAGCATATCCTCCTGGATGTCCACCCGTCAACTCAAACTCAACATGTCTAAAACTGAACTTCTAATCTTTCCACCCTCTACTACAGCTTCCACACCTCAAATATCTCTCACTGTTGACAACACCATCATCGCCCCTACCTCCCAGGCCCATTGTCTTGGGGTTCTGCTGGATCCCGCCCTCTCTTTTATTCCTCACATCCAAGCAATAACAAAATCATGTCAGTTTCACCTAAAAAACATCTCCAAAATTCGTCATTATCTTACAGAAGACACAGCTAAAATTCTAATTCACTCTCTCATCATCTCTCGACTTGACTACTGCAATTCCCTCCTTGCTGGCCTCCCCATCTCTCGTCTGTCTCCCCTCCAATCCATAATGAACGCCTCCGCTAGACTCATCTTCAATACCAAACGATCAGTGTCTGCAGCCCCTCTCTGTCAATCACTCCACTGGCTTCCCATAGCTTCCCGAATCAAATTTAAAATCATGACCCTAACACATAAAGCCCTCAACAACAGTGCACCCCCTTATATCTCTGCTCTTGTTTCAAAATACTCTCCCAACCGGCCCCTTCGTTCTGCTAACGACCTTCTTCTTTCCTCCTCTCTCATCACCTCCTCTCACTCCCATCTTCAAGACTTTTCTCGTGCTTCCCCATCCATTTGGAACTCCTTGCCCCGCTCCATTAGATTATCTTCCTGCCTCAAAACCTTTAAGAAATTATTAAAAACACACCTGTTTAAAAAATCTTATCATCTTCAGCCTTAACATGTACAACTGAACATTCCACAGCTTAATAACACTCACACCCACAATCTACAGTACAACACACAGACCCCTCCACTTTACTGAACCAATTGCTTTCAATTGTATTTGTCACCCTCTTGTATCACACCTAAACCCTTAGATTGTAAGTTTGCGAGTTTTCAATCTTGTGTCAGGCCTTGGAAACAAGCTCTATGTACATTTGATTTTATGCTCAAAAACAGGGCCCTCCATTCTTTACAAGGTGTTTAATTTGTTTTCTGCTATGTACTCAACCCCTGTACAGCGCTACGGAATATGTTGGCGCCATATAAATAAAGATAATAATAATAATAATAATAATAATAATAATAATAATACTAGGTGGTAACCACCTAGAACAAGAGAGGTACAACAGGAAAAAAAACTTTAACTCACAGAACAGGCAAACATGGGTAAGTGCAAACCTTTACGTACTCACTCGCAGGGGCTCCTCCACTTTACTGCCTAGGGGCTCCAAAAATGTAGATCTGGCCCTGATTATGCCACTTAAATAAGAATATGGTCACTCTTGATGAATTCATAAAGGCCATTTGTTAAATTTGACGACCTGAATGTTGAAAGCTAATAGCTTATTATGGTGTATTGAGGCAAATCAATATGCCAAAGTAGTTTCACCATTTGAAAAACCTCAGCCATAGTCTTTTCCTTGGGGCTTTTATACTGTATATCACTCTAAGGCATCTTTTCCTTCCAGTAGTCATGTTGTTCTCAGTTTTTATTTCTTGAACAAAAAAGGAGGCCTACAGCCTAAATAGAGCTTTTCCAGCAATGAAGGGGCTTGAATACTTCACTGAATCTGTGAGCTATACCATGTAGGGGCACCCACGGACACAAAAGAAGGACTGAACAACAACAACATATATGGGTGTGTATATATATATATATATATATATATATATATATATATATATGTGTGTGTGTGTGTATATATATATATATATATATATATATATATATATATTATTTTCTTTACATTTATTTGGTGGACAATTCTACAATTTAATATTAGGTTATACCTATTTCCATCTAGATATATGCCATCTTGTCACCCTTCTGAAAGAAGTGCTCTAATTCCACATCATGTAAAGTTCTACAGTATCTTCTATCCTCTTTTTACTGTAGCAGGAAAATTACCTCTCTTTAGTGTGTGATTTACATAAACAGTTATTCTGTTATTCAAAGTATTGCCTGATTTCTCCGAGCTACAGCAACGGGAACAAGGAGGTAGTTTAAAATGTTACTTGAAACTGTACATTTTTATTTTTAGAGACAATAGAGAATTAAGTATAAACTTCAGAATGTCTAACATTGTCCTAATAAATGCAGAATATTCTCTGTTTTATAATGTTGTTTTTATATAACAAATACAACAGTGAAACAATAGAAACAAAACAATGTATATATAAATATAATGTTATTTAGCACTTTTCTGCCAGTTGTTTGACTTCGAGCTCTTTACAAAAATTATATCATATCATATATATCATATTGTGAATTACATTCTAAACTATATAATATCAATATATATAAAGGCATTTGGCATTTATTTGTGGGAGGGGCTATAGGTATAAAATTCCAGCCCTTCATTTTGGTCTCAAGTTTTTGTTGTCATTCTTTGTTGAACCTTAGAGGGGGTTATTATTATCTTTTTATTATTATCTTTATTTATTATTATATTATTTATTCTGTAGCGCTGTACAAGGGTTGAGTACATGGCAAAAAACTGCCCAAAGTGGGTAACTTAACACCTTATAAAGAATGGAGGGCCCTGTTTTTGAGCTTATAATCAAATGTACATAGTGCTTGTTTCCACGGCACGGACACACGATTGAAAACTCACAAACTTACAATCTAAGGGTTTAGGTGTGACACAAGAGGGTGACAAATGCAAGATGGCAACGTGAAAGCAATTTGTTTAGTCAATGGAGGTGTCTGTGTGTTGTACTGTAGATTGTGGGTGTAGGAGTGAATTGCAGTAGTCGAGTCGAGATATGATGAGAGAGTGTATTAGCATATTAGCTGTGTCTTCTGTAAGATAATGACACATTTTTGAGATGTTTTTTAGGTGAAACTGACAAGATTTTGTTATTGATTGGATGTGAGGAATAAAAGAGAGGGCGGGATCCAGTAGACTATAGTTTGAAAAAAATCTGAACACATTCCTATACAGTAAATATAAATATATACAGAGCCTTGCAAAAGTAATTACCCCCCTTGACATATTACCTATTTTGTTACATTACAGCCTTAAATTCAATGTTTGGTTAATGTGAATTTTATGTGATGGATCAGAACATAATAGTCTAAGTTGGTGAAGTGAAATGAGAAAAATATATACATAAAACTATTTTTTAGAAATAGAAAACAGAAAATTGGCATGTGCGTATGTATTCACCCCCTTTGATATGAAGCCCATAAAAAGCTCTGGTGCAACCAATTACCTTCAGAAGTCACATAAATAGTAAAATTATGTCCACCTGTGTGCAAGTGTCACATGATCTGTCATTACATATACACACTGCAACATCTAAGCAAGACTCACCACTAACCAAACACTGCCATGAAGACCAAGAGACTCTCCAAACAAGTAAGGGGCAATGTTGTTGAGAAGTACAAGTCAGGGTTAGGTTATAAAAAGATATCCAAATATTTGATGATCCTCAGGAGCACCATCAAATCTATCATAACCAAATGGAAAGAACATGGCACAACAGAAAACCTGCCAAGAGACGGCCGCCCCCAAAACTCACGGACTGGGCAAGGAGGGCATTAATCAGAGAGGCAGCACAGAGACGAAGGTAACCCTGGAGGAGCCGCAGAGTTCCACAGCAGAGACTGGAGCATCTGTAAATAGACAATAAGCTGTATGCTTAATAGAGTTGGGCTTTATGGCAGAGTGGTCAGAAGAAAGCCATTACTTTCAGCAAAAAACAAAATGGCATGTTTTGAGTTTTCAAAAACGCTTGTTGGAGACCCCCAAAATGTATGGAGGACCCTCACTCCCCCTTGTCTGCCTGTCTGTCTCTCTCCATCACTGCCCTCTTGCCTTCATGCTGGCGGTGTGTGGCTCCTCCCCCTGGGTCAGCCCCTGCTCTGCGGGCTGTAGTTTGGTGACCCCTGGTCTATATTATGTTTATGTACATTTTGATAAAGGTTTTTTGGTTTGTGCATTTTCTTATGTGTTTTTTTTTTTTCTGGCCATTTATTTTGTGAATAAGGAATTTCAGTTGTCACTTTGCAGGTCTTAAATTTACTATATTTAATTATTGCCAATCCTTTCATCATTCAGCCTCTTATACGCTGAACCAGCAGCCACCAAAGATACCTCTATATTATCCAGTTAAACCTCATCTTAACAAATACAAACATGGGCTCCTATTCAATTGAGGTTTAAGGCGATCTCATAGCCCATAAGTGAGTTGGCAAGCTAATTTGCTATTCAGTTGGCGGCTTTTTGCAGGCTCCGATCATCTTCAGAGTTACGGGCTTGAAAAAATGTGATGGTTAAGCTCGTAACTAACAGCCTCCAGAAGCCTTTGATCTTTCACAAGACGAAAATCGCAAATCTCTATTCAATTGCTCAATTTCCCCAAGTCTGCAAATGTTTTCACACCCGTAAACAGGAAATGAAGGAGAAAATCCTATGAGTACTAGAGAGGAGGTTAAACACCTATTCATAGCACTGTAAATGCAAATAAAAAAACACTACTGCACTGTAAATAATGGGGACAGACATTATAATTAATTTCACAACACTCTCAAGCCCGCAAATTGGCATGATCTGAGTTTTTTTATGTTTCATTTCAGGGTTAACTCGATCTCCATTATCAATGAGTTAATATATATCAGGCCACCCATATGGACTAGAACAGCATTGGCATTCATTTTTATAATTCTTTATTTTGAAGGGTTTGAGAGTCTGTCCACATATTGGAAACGGAACCTAATTGATTGACATGTAACCTCCATGTTTTGCTGCCGTAATAATGATAGTCTCATTTTCTTTTGGCTGATTCGAAGTGGGTGGTT
Source organism: Discoglossus pictus (assembly GCA_027410445.1). Lineage (NCBI taxonomy): Eukaryota > Metazoa > Chordata > Amphibia > Anura > Alytidae > Discoglossus > Discoglossus pictus. The sequence goes on along the minus strand of CM050165.1, from coordinate 414,115,802 downwards.
ATTGGCTTGCTGAATTGATCATGTTCCCGCCCTGAACTGCTACTTCCCAGTGCATGGTTTACGTTTTTGCCTTTGGGCCCGTAACTTCCGGGCTCGAGCAATTATATAGCATCACAACATCACAAAGCATCACAATCTGAGACATTCGGCAGTCTGCAATCAATTTGCGGGCTTCGAATTGAATATGGCCCATGATAAGGATGGCTGATCTAATTATTACTTGGGTACTTCTCCAATTTGTAATGATCTTTAATATAGTAGGATGGGGTTTTAGTGGCTGTAGATTATTGTACATTGATAATAAACTCAGACCCAACCTAAACTCATTGGTTCCAGCTGAAATACAATATTAAAATATTCAAACATTTTTACAGATATACTCCATATACTAAAATTAGGCGGAAAATCCCTACTGGCTGTCAAAACCTGAACTCCGTCCCAGCAAAGCCCTTGGTCTGTCAAGCCCGTAAATGGTGCTATTGCAAATCGCTATAAAATTGCTACGGAACACCAAGGAAACACTGGCATTCAAACCCTTAAACCGCAAATGGAGCCAAAAGTACTATGGGTACTAGAGAGGACTCGCAAGGAGGTTTAAGTCCTGTCCGTAGCACTGTAAAGGCAAATATAAACACAATACTGTATTTTAAATTAAAGGGAAAGTGATGTAAGGTATTAATAGCACAACATTCTCAAGCTTGCAAATCTGCAATACAAAATAATTAATTTTATGTTTAATTTCCCTGCTATATCGACTCCGGCAATTAATGTGTTATTACATGTAATAGAACTCGCATGGACTAGAATATCATATTTATTGATTACTAGCGAATTGCCCGTCAAAAAATTAAGGCAATGAAATTGTAAGTGAGCTAATGCTGTTTGGTGTGTACTACTGAAATATATAATACAATTAATAAATGAATCTACTTTACCTATTTTGAAGCATTGTGTTGAAGAGCTGCAATCTGTTTTGATGTTGCTGCAGCATTAGTGGTGTGGATCTGCTGTGTAAGCGTGACGAATGTGTGCAGTGTAATAGTGTGCGTGCGCAAGACGAAACCGTTAGCGTAGTGGTGTACTTCCGCATTGGCGTAAAATGGTGGGTAATGTGTGGTATGCGTCTTAACGGAATATCCGTAGGTCGTTTGTGGTGTTTTGCGAGTGTGTTGTGGTGTTTTGCGTGTTTAGAGTGCTGTAGCCTCGTTTTTGTTTTGTTTGGCGGCCATTTTTTCTCTCGCTTGACGAATTTTTTAGTGTTCAAACTGAAGGTGTAAGTTGTTTTTTTGAGGTCCTGGATGCTTCATATTGCTGTAGGTAAGCTTTTTATTTATGTGCTGTGTGTATTTATTGTGTTTTTAATTTTGTGATGTTCACGAGTTGCGGCCGATTTTTGCAAGGTTGTAATGTGTGGTAACGTGTCTCGTATGTTTTTTGCGTTGCAAGCTAAAGTTTGAGAGGGTCGCGGTTGTTGTGTCGTGTTGTTTGCGTTTTAATGTAAATTTTGCAAGAGTCGCAGTTGCTGGCAAGGAGCGTTTTCGGCGCTCCATGCCAGCAACTGAGGCCCTCGCTTCGAGCCTGCAAGCGTTAGCAACAACTCGTACGCTCACAAATATATATGTGATTTAATATTGCACTATTTCTGGAATGCGGGCCCGATCGGCACTCAGACTTCAAAACATAAGCGATTGAAATCTAACTTTCATTATTTTAGTGATGTAATGATGACAATCTCTTTTACTATTGGCTCCGTCTAAACCTGTAATTACTGTTTTGACTAATTGATCATGTTCACGGCCGCAAATGCAACTTGCGGAAGCATGGTTTACGAAATTGGATGTCGGACACGTTTGTTGTGGGCTTGTCTAATTGTATCGATCTGTAACTCTGCAGCTGTACCAGGGCCGCTGCGGGCTTGCGATTTAATGTGGCTATCAGTTAACCAGAACTCAAGCAACCGGAAAAAAAATTGAATACTGTGGGTTCAGCACCGCACCCTCCAGCCCAACGTACCTGTGTGTGAGGAGTGAAAGCTGCTGCTGCTAGAACAGCCCACACTGCCAAATAAACTTGGCAGAGAGCATCCCTATGTGCAGCAAATCACGGCCTCTTTTAATAGTGACTCTCAAGCAACCAGAAACTACATTTATCCGTTATCTACCAATCCCATAGGTGCTGGATAATTGAGAGTCTACTGTACTTTCAAAGGTAATTTTGGCTGCAAGTTCTTTTTTGCAGTAATGTTACACGTCTGTTCAATGCTCCACACAAGTAATATCACTGAGCACAACCGCAACTCATAAACATAAACCTTTAAGTATAGTTGCAAGGCTCAGCGTTACAAGCTGTGCTCAAGCCCACTGACAAACCCACTGACATTAATGAGAATCCCTGAGTATTACCTCCATCCATGCATGCAGTGAAGAAAATCTCCCGGGGTTCCCTTTCCCTCTCACCCCTTCCCTACTCATACCCCATCCTCCTTCCCTGATCACCCTTATGTACATTACCATGAGGATCAATTGAGAACTCCATGGCGTCTAAAAAAGTAACCTGTCCCATAGGATGCTAGAATGATACCCAGTGCACTTATAATTAACCCCCATAACCCCGATACCCTGATGCATCTAATGATTAATCCTTGCCTTGATGGACCTCTGTAGCATCCAAATATTAACCTCTGTGCAGCAGTCCTTAAAGGACCCCCATGACACATATTCTATTAACCATACTGTGGGGGTCATTCAAGAACCCCTGTGGTGTCTAATTAATTAACCCCTGCAGTGGAGGTCCTGTAAGGACCCCGTGGCACCTATTTAATTAACCCTATACCATAGGGTATACGGACCCCCATGGTATTTACATTAACTCCTAACTACCAGGGGGGTCCCTAAATGACCCCCATGGTAGCTAAATAAAATGACCGTTGATGCAGTTTCTGCGGCTTAAATAGAGTTTTTGAGCATTCTGTTTGGCTAAAATAGATATCAATCATATTTCAGTCAATCAGAATGGGTTTTTAGTCATCACCCTGCACAATATGAATTTTGAAATATCTTGACTAATCAGATTGCTCAGGTTGATGGACCTAAAAGTGACCCCCATGGTGTGGTTAATGTTTAGTTGACAAGGGGTCTTTTAAGGGCCCCATTGGCACAGGTTAATATATTAAATGCCTGGGGGGTCTCAATGGAGTCCCATGCTTATGTAGATGACTGCTATGCAATCCTCAGATTACATCCAAATAAGAGAAAAGTATGCAATACTCTAAGCCCTTAAAAGGGAAGTCGTGGACTCAAGACAGTCCGCATATATACATACAACTCCCAAACTTCCACTGGTCATGCATTTATAAAGAAATCCAAATATCCATATATTACTGCATGATCCATCACTGCTTAACACCTTTTCCATTTAAAGACAATATTAATATAGTAATCAAGGCCTCCATTTATGTTTCTATCTTTATTAGAATTCACTATTTCATACTCCACCCAAGCTTATCTAAAGAAGAAAAACCTTGTACATAATTTTAACCAGTTCAAGTTACCTTTACCTAATGACAATTGTAAAAAGCCCATAGAACTAACCTTCCATCCTACCAAAGATCAATGTGTCCTGTAAAAGTTTTGAATTAATTAATTCAATAGTTTTGATCAGGAATCCCCATTACTACCAATTAACAAAAAAGCATTACACATTTATATATTAAGATCTAGAAGTCTTGTCTCGATTCTATTTCTTATTCAGTTCATCCCTTTACAATAGGCACATTTAATTTAATCTCTTCTTATATAGTTAAAAAATTAGGAAGATGGAAAACGCCTTGCTATTGAAGGTAATAAATACCAGACCCTCAAGACAAAATTAAACCAACTTTCAAGAAAATTATCAACAGATTATTTATTACAGCCGTCTTACCAGGCCAACCTTTTTGTGTTTGTGTGTGGGGAGAGGCTAATAGTATAGAATCCCTCCCTTAATTTCAGACAATTTCCTTGCCATTCCCCCTCTCCCCATTTCTTTCACATTTATCTTCATATGGTTGGTCGGTTGGTCCTTTTAGCAACCTGACCTTCATATCATCGATATATAGCAGATTATTATTACTATCAATTTTCTCAATGCATTTCATTTTTAGTACCTCAGACCTGCCTACAAATATTTATCCCTGAATATATATTTTTCATGTGTATATATTAATATATACCCTTGTATATATATATATATATATATATATATATATATATATATATATATATATATATATATATATATATATATGATATAATAACACAAATAGCTCTACCATTCTGCTCAGTACATTTTAGTCTCTTGGATAAATAAACTCTACTTGTAAGCCACATATTTTCTGAGAGATGTTGCATTTTTATACCCATCTGATTAGATCTGTAGATCTTCCAAAATTCTCTTGCAACAGCTCCCTAGTGGTGATAACTAACTCCTGCAGCCAAGGCGTATAAAGTCAGTCTTCATTTACCTTAGTGAGAAATAAAAGTATCCCTTTACATGAAGAGGTGATATAATGTGATACATATTGTCTCATTTTCTATATATCAAATTCAGTAGTATTTATGAGTGTCATTTTGGAATACTGCACCGTATATCGTTCTTGAGTTACAAAGTCGGAGGATCGACACCGAGAGGTGCCTCTTGACAGCTTGCAGGATTATAATGTTTTTTTTTATTATTTTTTTTATAAAATTGCTAACTGTCTTGCAGGTTCTCACTGTGAATTTATAATCCAGCCAATATGCCTTCGAGAGTGATAGAGAATTGTCACAATTCATCTTGTTTGCTGCAGGACATTATAATATAACTAGCGAATTGCCCGTCAAAAAATGACGGCAATGAAATTGTAAGGTAGCTAAATTAGTAAATGAATATAGTGTACCTATTTTGAAGCATTGTGATGAAGAGCTGGCAATCTGTGTTGATGTTGCTGCAGCATTAGTGGTGTGGAGCTGCTGTATAAGCATGCTGAATGTGTGCAGTGTAACACTGTGCGTGCGCGAGACCAAACCGTTAGCGTAGTCGTGTACTTCCGCATTGGTGTAAAATGGCGAGTAATGTGTGGTATAGGTCTGTATCGGAATATCCGTAGGTGTTTTGTGGTGTTTTGCGAGTTTAGAGTGCTGTAGCCTCGTTTTCGTTTTGTTCGGCGGCCATTTTTTCTCTCGCTTAGATTTTTTTTTAGTCTCTAAACTGTTTTATTTCGAGTAAAATCGAGGTGTAAGTTGCATTTTTGAGGTCCTGGGTGCTCCCTCTTGGTGTAGGTAAGTTTTTTATGTATGTGCTGTGTGTATGTATTGTGTTTTAAATGTTTGTATGTCGGCGTGTTGCGTCCGATGTTTGCGAGGTCGTAATGTGTGGTAACGTGTTTCGTACGTTGTTTGCGTTCCTCGTAAAATTTAGCGAGTGTCGTAATTTGTGTGTCGTGTTTTTTGAGTAGCGACGTGAATTTTGCGAGGGTTTGAGGCCCTTGCCCAGTGACCTTGCCAGCAACTGAGTCCCTCGCTTCGCGAGGGGCCTCAGTTGCTGGCATGAAGCGCCTTCGGCGCTCCATGCCAGCAACTGAGGCCCTTGCCCAGTGACCTCGCCAGCAACTGAGGCCCTCGCTTCGCGAGGGGCCTCAGTTGCTGACATGGAGCGCCTTCGGCGCTCCATGCCAGCAACTGAGGCCCGTGCCCAGTGACCTCGCCAGCAACTGAGGCCCTCGCTTCGCGAGGGGCCTCAGTTGCTGGCATGGAGCGCCTTCGGCGCTCCATGCCAGCAACTGAGGCCCTTGCCCAGTGACCTCGCTACGCCTTTGTGCTGGTGGAGATGAGCGCCATAGGCGCTAATCCCTACGACCCCATACGACTTAGGCAGGGAGCGGCGAAGGCGCTCACTGCACTGGTGGACATGACTCTGCACGACTTATGCATCATACCTACGCCCCGCGTACTACAGATCAACAGAAAACTCAAATACACAATTCAAAATCCGAGACCCGTAGCACTTAAAAAAAATTACCTGCAAAAATTACGGCCTGTAACTCTTTGAAAGGGAAAAAAGATACGACCCGCAAAAAATACAAAGTTAACAGCCGAAGCGCGCACATCAAAAAAACACAAAAAAAATACAAAAATATCACACACAGCATGGGGGGACAAACAGGACGTCTGGGAGTGAGGTTGCATGCAAATTAAAGCTGAATTTGCAGAGTTTTGCAACTCGAAAATCGCCTAAGCGAGAGAAAAAGGGCCACCGAAAAAAAAAAAAAAACGAGGCTACACGACCCCTAAGCACACAAAACACTGCCAGGCACATACGACTTGTACCCAGGAACATACGAGGTACAAAATACACTATTAGGACGGATGGAAAATGCTTGAGACCCGCGCAACACATAGACAATCGCTGCCATTTTACAACACTAACTTAAAACTAATAACATTACCATTCTAAAATGCGGCTTTACACAACTAAACAAACGGTTTGACCTCGCTCACGCAGCCTATTTATACTGCACACTTGCCACGTTGCTGACACTTTCTCCTCAGGTCCCCAACAGTTCAAATGTACATTGTATGCTGCAGGAAAATACAAACAGATTGTTAGCTCTTCAGCATATTGATTGCTGGATATATTATTTACAAATAGGTAAAGTATATTAATTTATTATTTCATTAATTAATTATTTATAAAAAAATATATTTATATTAAAAAAAATAACAGGGGAGAGCCTCGATTGAGCGCCAAAGGCGCTCAGCGCGGGGCTCACAATGAGCGCTAAGTGTGCTCAAAGGAGCAAAAGTACATGAAGGGAGAGGCTCGCAATGAGCGCTGAATTTACTCAGAGGACTAAAAGCCTTACAGTGTGTGGCAAACAGCAATACCTGCCTTACAATTTTATTGCCGTAATTTTTGGACGGGCAAGTCGCTAGTCTATTAATATTAACGTGGGAACCGGGATTGTCGAATTGTGGTCATCATCACTAGGGATTGATGTGCTATCTCTCTCCCACCCCTCTTGTCTTTTATCAAGTTTATAGACACATTGGTGAACTGTGTTGGCCACGAGAGAAGATGCACACCAGACAGAGACCTGGACATCGCCATATTGAGAACCTGAGATTCTCGTCAAATATCTCACCAATCACACAGCTACTGGCCCTATATAAGAAAAGATACCGAAGTACACTGGTGAATTTCCACAGAACACAAGGCAGGGATACACTTTCCCTGCAATAGTACCATTTAGCTAAGATTAAGTTTCTTTTACATTAAACACTCCTAAAGAAGATTAACTATCTTTGTAAAATATATAAAATGTGTATAATTTGTCAGTTTCTCCTCCATCTTTTGGGGAATTTACTAAAGGATTGCAAGTACTAACATGCCTGCAATAGCCCACATTAGCCCACATTAACCCCCAATGTAGCTTCTTAGCCATTTGTGAGATTTGTTAAAGCTCATTCTCCCATAGTGGCTGATCGCAAATTTTAGTGATTGGGTCTGAGGAGTATATTTTCTATTTAAATAAAATAATATAACCAATATTTATCCAGTAATATACAACATACACTGTTAGATGATTTATATATAAGTGTATGTTGTATATAAATAGGTAAATATTATTTTTTTCTTAAACATAATATTTACTGCAAAAGTCTAACCAATCAGAATGCAAGGATTAATATCTGTGCATTCCAATAGGTTAGCTTTCAAACAATCAGAAACGGGCCAGGAGGAATTAAAATAATGAAATATGATTGACACATAACATAACATATAACATGAGGGTGAGGTCAGAATGCCGTTAGTTAACGTGGTAGCTCCTCAGAGGAGGAGCTGCATTTGTTTTTAGAGCAGTTGGATTTTTTAGGTGGAGGGCCTTACTAGGGGCCGAAGATAGAATCTAAGGGTCTTCATGCACGATAGAAGAGGACCAATTTCTACAACCAACATTGATCTGCTCGCTTATCCAGGGACAAAGACTGAGAACAAGGGTGTCAGTGATCTTCACTGGAGGGCCTTCCAAGGACGGGTAAGTATAACTCCCCCCTCAATCAGTGATATTTTGTATTTTTTTTATTATTTAAAGGTAATTCTTTTTATTTTTCTGTAATTATTCTTTAATGTATATAGTTATTTTTTATTTCTGTATTTCTTTTTTAATTTTATGCATTTATGTGGGGGTAGTGACAGGGTTTATGGGGGTGCCTGTGGACCCTCATATGGGGCAGAGTCCATGGGGGTTCATAAGGACCCTTATGGTAGTCATTAGGGTTCCTCATAGTAGGGGTTACCATAAGAACCCAATAGTTTAAAATAGTAAACAATGGGTATACATAGGTACACAATGGTGTAGGTGTTACGTTTAGGTGTTATATGGGTCCATAAGAAGTTCATGTGAGGACCCCATGGTATTAGGGTTAGATTACCATTGATGTCATTAGGGAGCCCATGATATATGTGTTAATGTTAGATGCCATGGGGTCCAATGGGAACAGGGCTACTTTTAGGTGCCATGAGGGTTACTAGAGACCCCATGGTAACGGGTTAATGTAAGATGCCATTGTGGTCCATAGGGGCACCCATGGTTTTATAATTTGAGTCTCCAAATTGGCCTTGATGGGGGTTAATGTGTCCCCACCCCCAAAGCACAAGGGAAGGGGACCCAATGGTCCACTCTGGGTATTGAAGTGGATTCTCAAGGATACCTGAGCTCATATGGGGTTACGGGCTAGTGTAGTTCGTTATCATTAGATATTTTACTAATATTTTGTGCAACCCACCATGCATGGGCATTATATTATTTCACCAGATTTGTTATTTTCTACATCATTATTAATGTATTGCCAGCCATTGCAGGTTTGACAACTAATATGACACCTGTAACCAATATTGTGTGCTGCACATGCCTAACCCCTGTAACAAGCATATGCTACACTTTAGGCATTTTTCTTTTTATGTAATGAGAGCTGCCATGTTTCACATCTATCAATTAAGACCACGCTTACATGGAAGAGACTTCCATCATTTTACTGAAAATTTACAGACTGCAAACATTTACAGATAAGTCCATTTAACATTAATTGTACTATAGAGTGAAGGGAGAAGAACAATATGAAAGATATCTTCAAATATATTAAAGTAGTGTTTTTAAACTTTGGCTCTGTTCCATCGCTCACATGGGAAAAATAACAAGGTACTTGTCAATCGGCTACCATCACTTCACACATCGTAATCGCTTTGCACACAACTAAAAAATCCTATGAGACATGCTCTCTGAATGCTTATGAGGTACCTAAAATCATACCCATGAGTACCTGTCCCATAGCCATCACATTGTTCCAGTAGTGAAATTTCAGCACTTGTAGGGATACTTGTAGATCCCTCTGACAAGTCTACATGCATCCATTCTGATGCTATCATCAACCTAACACATTGTGTCAGATTTGAGGCTTGATTCCTCAAATCCAATAAAATTAAGGTTTTCATAGTGCTGCTCCCATTAGATTGGGGATCCCCATGACTTCCCATGCACTAGACCCTACAACCTAAGGGATCCTTAAATAAAGTATAACCAGGGGAGTCCATATAGACCACCACGGCACCTAACATTAACCCCTATACCATGGGGTCTCCATAGATCCCTATAGTTTACTGTACTATAACCATGAGGGTCCCTTTTGATACCACTGAGGTCCTAAATGGATCCCTGTAGCACCTAGCATTAACCTCTATACCATGGTACCATTAACCATAACCATGAGGGTCTTTATGGACTCCCATGGCACCTAAAATTAACACCTGTTCCATGGGGTTGCTCAAAAACACACATGGCACCCTTCCTACATATTGGACCCCCATGTAACACAACTCCCATGGGGGTCCATAAGACCCCCCCCATAGTCACTAAAAATCACACACACAAAAAAGCATTACTAAAAATTAAAAATACATTACAAAAATATACCTTTAAGGGGGATGCTCAATCTTCTCCCTTGGATAAGGGGGTCATTAATGTTGATTGAAGAATCCATCCTCTTAAGTCTTGATTGAAGTCAATGATCCTCATCTTCGGCCCTTTTAAATCGGCCTCCACCTAAAAAAAATACCACTAATGGAGCTCCTCCTATGAGGAGCTCCCGCGCCATCTAATAGCTTTTGTTAAATTTTTCTGCATTAATTAGGTATTGTGATGATTCTGATTGACACATATTTCAGCCAATCAGTATTGAGTATTTGATGTCACCCTGCTCAATTTCTGAATTAGTCACTTAGTTTGAGGGGATTGGTTTGACAAGAGCCATTCTATGGCTCTATAAGTAATGGAAAAAAGCTCCATCAGTTAAGATGGCGACTCTTCTCTTAAGTTACCGAACACATGGAATGGTGGCCTATGTTTCCCTTTACATTTTTGTGTGACCTGGGATTCTTACATAAAATTACATCAGAAAGTTTATTTTTGAGACAGGCTTTGTGGATTCTTTGAATCATGAAGTTATGAGGTTCCGGGTGGTATTTTTACCTATTTTTTTAATCCATATTATAAGATTTTAGATCTAGTGTCCCAAAAGATCCATATTCTATTGATACTATCATATTCTATTGATACTATTTGGAGAACTAAAAGGGTTTTATACCTGAATTTTTTTCGGGGAAACCCTGTACTAATATTTTAAATATAGTTCAGGAGTGCATTTTAGATAGGGAGACACACCATTGTTTTGGATGGATAAAAATAATCCCATTATGTAATATCTGTTCCTGTCCAAATCATCCGTCTGTTGGCCATGTGTGCCCACAGAGACAAGAATTTACACAGACCCAAAAGTTCTGGTATAAAACTTCTTGTATTCTTCCCAACGAACGAACCCCCCCAAATACAACATAGGAACTTATATAATATAAGTTGATCAGATATAACAATCATACGACTCATTGTTAGACAGTGAATGAGTTATTGATTGGTTGACAAGGTAGGAAGGGTCCTTCCATATTTGGTCTCGGATGTTGATGTCATTATGGTCAGTTTATGTAAAGCTTCTGATTGGCTCTGGAAGGTGTGGGGGCTCATATCCTTATTTGGTCACGGATATGAATGTCATCTTAGGACTCCCAGGATATGACTCAGTAGCCATCTTAGGACTCTCAGAATACAGCTCAGTAGCCATCTTAGGACTCTCAGGATAAAGAATAAAGGTAATTAGTGCCTTATCTTATGATATATTGTAAGGAAAGGAATGCAGCATGGACATAATATACATTTTCATGAATTTCGTCCACAACACCATAACCACTTTCTTAGTTCTCTTTTTAGTAAAGATTATCTGTGAATTACAGCATAATTAGGGCAAATATGCAGGCATAGGGAATAATGTATTTAAATTAAATAAGTATTATAAAACAACTAACTAGCGAATACTAAATTCCTATTCTTCCATTTCCTTTCAGTAATGCTCAGGACAAGGGTTGGGTACAGAAATGACCATCCATCAAGTAAACTATTTGTGAATTATATTTTCTGGCTAAAAAATTAGATTTGTTGCTGTTTGCACATTTATTTTTAATGGTAAAAAATAGGTTTTCATGAAAACATTGCCAATTTAAATACTCAGAGACATGGCAGAACTCGTGGTCTGTTTATTTTAATATGTCTAATCTGCAGTGTGGTGATCCAGTATGGTGTCTGTTCTGTGTGACTGCAAGAACAGCTCTTCACACAACACATTGGATGGCCGAGGGTGAAGCGAGTTCTCCAACAAACATTTCCTGCATTTTGCCAAGCATAGTACTCACAAAAGGAACACTGTCACCCAACAGTAAATCATTCCTGAGAATAATAACACTGATTTTGCAACTAATGTGTGGCGCATTATGCTAATTCAAAGCTCAGAGTGCTTGATAAAGGTTGGGGAGGGGCTCTAATGCAAGTTTTCAATCTTGTAAGGTGCTTTGGAAACAAGCACTATGTAAGTCTGATTTTAAGCTCAAAGACAATCCCCTCTATTATTTTGCAATGTGTTAATATTGTTTTGCCTAACCCCTGTATAGCGCTATGGAATATGTTAGCGCATTATAAATAAAGGATAGTAATATCATTGTTTTGGCCATTGCAGAGACAGCCAAACAGACTGTGATTCTAATTAGTACATTAAAACAGCCTTAATTTTTGTAACCTGCAAATTTGCATAAAAATGCATCACACATAATTGTGAATTTCTCACCCTTTAGTTTGTAAGTCTGCAAGTTTTCAATCTTGCAAGGTGCTTTGGCAAAAGCACTATGCACACTAGATTTTAAACTCAAAGACAGGATTTTGCATTATTTTCAATGTATTAATATTGTTTTGCCTTAAACTTAACCCATGTACTGCTATGAAATATTTTGGCCCGCTACAAATCAACGATAATAATAATGATCTCTCTTCACTCCTTGTAGTGCTGATCTCTCTTCACTCCTTGTAGTGCTGTCTGTGCTGCCACTGCTATGAAATAACAAAGGATTTTAATAAACAAAATATTTATTTTACATTAATGGTGGCCCTAGGCAGCTGCCTATCCTTCCGAATGATAAATCCTGCTAATGATAGCATGTATTTCATAGCAGGTGAAAATACCTTTATCACTCTTAAAATAGTTATTAAATCAAAGTAATATATATTTAAGAATACAAGAATTAAGAATATAATGATTAACATTAAAAATAAAATGTGTAGAACTACGAATTCTTACAAATCATATGTTTCTGATTTACGTTTTTTTTAATAAATAGTGTATGTATGAAACAGCTGTAAGGTCAGAGGGTCAGTAAAGAATATTAGTAATTTTTATGTACCACTAGAGGGAGTTCTTATTAAACTTCATAACTGTGTTGTGTTTAACAGAAATCCATGAATTACTAAATATCACAAAACTACTGCAGTGGTAAATTTCTTACAGTTCTCAATCATACATCATTCTCACAGCTTGATTTATTTCAATGCTCCAACTCCAAATGATTGCACTTGAATTTTATTCATGATCGTAGTATTTTCACCACACTATATTGTATATATTTTAATGTAACATCACAGAGGAAATCACTTTGAAATCTATATCAGCTATGATATTAAATTAAATTAGATTAAATTATTCTTAATTTACATATTTGAGCATTACCATTGCAATAAATAAACTATATACTGACCATGAGGTAATATACACAGTGATCAGGCTATAATAGAGATATCCAGTTTGATATTTATGAGTTCTGATCTTATATCACTGAACTTTTTATCTGAAAATGTGCATTATTTTAGCTGACTGATATTGATCTGATGTTTTTGTGCTAATGTGAGCACATTGTGAGATTGCAATCAATATATTCAAAATTTGGCACGTAAAATATTATAGTCAAAGTTTTCAAACTCAAAACCTGAGTCACACATTTATAAAGTTGTTTTTCAGCTTTCTCAAGATTTTTTTGCAAATTAGAGCTAACATAATATTATGACATTCAAATAAATATTAAACTAGACAGTATTATTTTAAATAAGGGGAATAATAAGCGTAATAATAATTATTTATTATTTATATATAGATGTTGAGATGATGCCATCTAAAAAAAATATTATATATATTTATATGTATATGTATGTATGTATATATATATATATATATATATATATATATATATATATATACATATATTGAAAAATTATAATATAATTTTTTTTAAATGCTCAGTTTAAATGTTATCTCCTAGACTGTAGTACTGTGACTTAAATGCATATTACACATTAATAAATGTGCATGTTGATGTGTTATTGAGCATAATATATCGTATTGATGATTTAGTTAAATTAGCTAGCTTTGTATTTGCCAGTAAGGTATTTTGTCTCCTTGTTTAAGCTGCTTGAGGTTCTGAAGTGTTGCAAACATATCCATATCAGTATAATAAGCAAGTACCGTATATACTCGAGTATAAGCTGACCCGAGTATAAGCCGAGGCACCTATTTTACCACAAAATACTGGGTAAAATGAGTGACTCGAGTATAAGCCGAGGGTGGGAAATGTGCTGCCCCCTGTGTCCCTCCCTTTTGTGCCTTCTGTGTCCCCCTCTCTCTCCCGTGTCTCTTCTCCCCTCTCCCTTCCCTGTGTCTCTTCTCCCCTCTCCCTTCCCTGTGTCTCTTCTCCCCTCTCCCTTCCCTGTTTCTCTTCCCCTCTCTCCCTTCCCTGTGTCTCTTCCTCCCCTCCTCATTCTCAACCTCCCTCCTCAACCCCACTCCTCATCCTCAACCTCCCTCCTCATCATCCCTCCTCATCCTCAACCTCCCTCCTCAACCCCCCCCATCCTCAACCCCCTCCTCAACCTCAACCCCCCTCCTCATCCTCAACCCCCCTCCTCATCCTCAACCCCCTCCTCAACCTCCCTCCTCAACCTCAAATCCCCTCCTCATCCTCAACCCCCTCCTCAACCTCACTCCTCATCCTCAACCTCCCTCCTCATCCTCAACCCCCCTCCTCATCCTCAACCCCCTCCTCAACCTCAACCCCCCATTCTCAACCTTCCTCCTCAACCTCAACCCCCACATCCTCAACCCCCTCATCAACCCCCATCCTCAACCCCCCCTCCTCCTCCTCCCTCCTCATCCTCCCTCCTCAACCCCCTTCTCCTCAACCCCCTCCTCAACCTCAACCCCCTCCTCATCCTCAACCGCCCTCCTCATCCTCAACCCACTCCTCAACCTCCCTCCTCAACCTCAACCCCCCTCCTCATCCTCAACCCCCTCCTCAACCTCCCTCCTCATCCTCAACCTCCCTCCTCATCCTCAACCCCCATCCTCAACCTCAACCCCCATCCTCAACCTCCCTCCACAACCTCAATCCCACCATCTTCAACCCCCTCCTCAACCCCCCATCCTCAACCCTCCTCCTCATCCTCCCTCCTCATCCTCCCTCCTCAACCCCCTCATCCTCAACCCCCTCCTCCTCAACCCCCATCCTCAACCCCCTCCTCAACCTCAACCCCCTCCTCAACCTCAACCCCCTCCTCATCCTCAACCCCCTCCTCAACCTCCCTCCTCAACCTCAACCCCCTCCTCATCCTCAACCCCCTCCTCAACCTCCCTCCTCATCCTCAACCCCCTCATCCTCAACCCCCCATCCTCAACTCCCCTCCTCATCCTCAACCCCACTCCTCATCCTCAACAGCCTCCTCAATCTCCCTCCTCATCCTCCCTTCTAATCCTCAACCCCCTCCTCAACCTCAACCCCCCCATCCTCAACCCCCCATCCTCAACCTCCCTCCTCAACCTCAACCCCCCCATCCTCAACCCCGTCCTCAACCCCCAATAGTCAACCCCCTCCTCAACCCCCCTCCTCATCCTCCCTCCTCAACCTCCCTCCTCAACCCCCTCATCCTCAACCCCCCATCCTCAACCCCCTCCTCAACCTCAACCCCCCTCCTCATCCTCAACCCCCTCCTCAACCTCCCTCCTCATCCTCAACCCCCTCCTCAACCTCCCTCCTCAACCTCAACCCCCCATCTTCAACCCTCCATCTTCAACCTCAACCCCCCCATCCTCAACCCCCTCCTCAACCTCAACCCCCTCCTAAACCTCCCTCGTCAACCTCCCTCCTCATCCTCACCGGCACCCGGTATATGCTAATGACGTGGCGCGCATGTTACGTCACATGCGTGCCACATCAAGACCCGGATGGAGCGGAGGCCGGAGCAGGTAAGTGAGGGGAGAGGGGGTAGTATGAGGGGGGGGGGTTAGAATGAGAGGGGGGGGGTTGAGGAGGGGAAGGGAAAGAGACACAGGGGGATAGAGAGACACGGGGGTTAGAGAGACACAAGTGAGGTTAGAGAGACACGGGGGTAAGAGAGGCATGGGGGGGGGTAGAGAGACACAAGTGGGGGGGTTAGAGAGACACGGGGGGAGAGTGACTCGAGTATAAGCCGAGGGGGCCCTTTTTAGCCTTAAAGAAAGGGCTTTAAAAATCGGCTTATACTCGGGTATATACGGTAAATTGAACCATATGTCTGTTATGTATCAGTATATATTATTAATATTATTATTATTATTATTAATAATCCATATTTATAGACTGCATTCTTAGTTAAGCGGAGGATATACATATATATATATATATTTTTTTTTTTTTTGTCTCGCATCTACAGAGGAAACTCCTGTAATATTAAAATGTCATTGAAGGTGGTTACTTATTTTGTGAGAGGGAGTTAAGAAGATAGATTGCGAGTTCAGGAGTTTCTGATTATATATTTTACATATGTAACTCCATTAAATAAACTATGTATACACATAATCACATTTAATGAATGAATTGCAGATTGTCACTATGACTCACCCAACCTATACCAGCCTACCCATACCAGCCTCCCCAGTCTACCCTATACTTCCACACTAACATACTGTATATCTCCAGCTCCATATACATATACTCCATTCATATTCCTTGCAACATACTCCCTATTGAATATTCTACATTGTATTTAACATACCCACCTCACATACACACTCTGCTACCTACCCCATTCCATTACCCTTGCATTATACACATTTTAGATAACACATATTAATACACATAGATGACATATATATATTATTTAAACATATATACATAAAACACCTTTTTTTATACATTTAAGTAGGTGGTTAAGGTATGTGTAAGCGTGAATGTGTGCATCAATCAGTGTTTTATTTAAGTGCACTTCACAGAAAATTGAGGAAGGGAGGGGAGGGGGGGAAGACAAGACAGAAGAATGGAAGAGCTAGAGGGAGCCCCAGGGAAAGGAGAAGAGTGTAGGAGAGAATGGGATAGGAGGAGAGAGAAGGTGAGGAGTGTTGAGAGGGAGAGGAGTCAGTATCTGGGGTCAGGAGGGAATTATTTTTTCCCTTTTGAGACAACTGTTTGCCTTCCTCTAGATCAATTAACAATTAATCTGCATATTGCAGATCAGAGGAGATTTTAAAAGGTTTAACTTGATGGGCTAAAAGTCTTTTTTCAACCTCAATTACTATGTATGTAGCTTTTGAGAGGCTACGAGAGAGTGAGAGTTGAGGAGAGGGGGAGAGATGTAGGCAGGCACACAGCATAGGCCAACAGGAGAAGTACCTGAGCCTAGTGGTGGTATGAGGCTGGGGAGGCCCAAGCCTCAGTGCAAGCAGATGGAGGGCTGGATACCCAGCATAAGCCCATATTCTATTGTCCAGTTCTCATAGTTACATACACTTAAAACCATTCAGAAAATTGCCCTATATTCTATTAGCTACTCGCATTCCGATTACCAGTTCCCCACCCGCAATCAATACGGGCCAGCTAAACACACAAAATTGGCTTTAGAACTCCATTGGTTTTAGTACAGCTTGAATATTAAGAGCTCTAAATAATTGTAGTTACACAAAATCAGTATTCAATTAGACCTGTATCGCTAGATCGCAAATAAAGTCTAACCCGCAATTTTTTACATTTCTGTAAAAAATATTGCGAGTACTAAAGAGGACTCACAAAGGCTTTTTTCAATCCATTATTAGAGCCTTAACAGCTATTAAAAATGCAGTGCAGTAAATACTTAAAAAATATGGGAAAGCATGGAAATATATTAGAATTAATTGCAAAATATACAATTAAAAATGTAAATCTCTCCCTTTAGCTTGGATACATTATAGTCGATAAAGCAGCTGGGCCATCTGCTACTAGGGTGGCCTTTGGCACAGCCCCCCTTCTCCACACAGTACAACCTCCACCTGGAACCTCCTACAGGCAGGACTCCATGCCTTGGGCTGCACAAACATGGTGTCTTCATCTGTTTAATTAAACAGATGTACACAAATTGATTATACAGATAGATATGGTAAGATCAATACTCTACCTTTTCTTTACTGCCTTTACTGTGAAGAACCCTTTTATTTCCTATCACATTGCAATGGCCCTCCTACGGCAGGCTTGAGTTAATGGAAGGACTCCAGGGTGTACTGCAGGGCAATCCAGCATTTGGCATTGGGCCTATAGCGCGGGGGTGATCCTGTATAATTAGCGCTGCCAAGAATTGGGACTAAAGCCAGGGTCCAAGGAGGCTGTATTAATGGAACCCTTAATCCAGGAAGAGTCGGAGCTGGAAGCCAGTTATATGGAACTGCTGTTGGACGCAGCCCAGGCTAGGACCTGGCTCAAGGGATGGAATGAGTCCTGTCAATTGGGTGGAGATGAAGAAGACACATCTTGGTACCAGCAGGCCCTGGTAGTAAACAGCGGGTTGGATTATTGTTTACCCTCAGAGGGCACTGATTGAGAAATGCAGCTCTGGAAGGGCGCACAGAGGACTGTTGGCAGAAAGTCTGGATAGCAGCAGCTATGCTCACTGACCCTTGGAAGAGGAGGTAATTAACTGTGCTTCAGTATTAAAAATATCCACAGGCCAAGAGGTAGCAGCTGTAGAGAACGTGGCTCTGTATACCATGGTGGGGAAGAAATTGTGGCCCAAAGAGAGTTTATTACCTCCTGGAAAGTTTGTTCTGTCAGAGTGGCCAGGCATCCCCTTTCTCTCTGGCCTCAGATAAAAATGGAACCCCCCACCCTTCCTGACAGCAGAGCAAAGCCAGAGGGGGGTTGGCTAAATAAAGTGGGGAAGGGGAAGATGTGGGTGATGTCTGATTCTGACATTCTAAGCAAGGGAGTGTCTGCTTCTATTTCTTGTATTCTGGGCTAGTCTATATAACGGGATAGGGAAAATTGGTTATTATTTTTAATTAAATTAGTAAGATCCAGTAACCTGTGATTTCCAAAGTTCCCAAGAAATGGTCCTCAACATGCTTGGTGCTGAGAGATTGGGCAGAAAAATCACAACCTGGAGATTACTCTTATAAGCTACAGTAGGAGTCTTGGGGTGCACAAGGCCCCTCAAGGCCCCTCATCTCTGGGTCGTGACAGGTATAATAAGAATATAAGTTAATTATATCCATAAAGAGCAGTCTTAATTTGGTAATACGCATGGGCCCCCATTCAAGTGGCCAAATTGTAGTTACTGAAGCCCCTAATTCTTCCCAGAAAAGTAACTGATATTCAATAGGCTACATTTTGCTACTCGAAATCCATTTGCGAGTTACAGGCTCAGAATCACTGCGGTTGTAAATAAAACGTAACTCTGTTATATTTACTCCTTTGATGTTTCAAGCCCACAAACTATACCAGTGCTAATCCATATCCAATTACAACAATTCAACAAGCCCGCAATTTATTTCAAACCCGTAAATGGCAAATGTATCAAAAATGTATACGACTACTGGATAGGACTGGCAAGTGGGATAAACACCTGTTCGTAACACTGTAGAAGCAAATATAAACAAACTACTGTACTTAATTGCACAACAGTCTCAAGCTCCCAAATCTGCAATAAAAAATATTTTTTTTACATTTTATTTCAGTGTTATTTTGATTTTGGGAATCAAGGAGTTAATACATATCAGGCCAACCACATGGACTAGCACAGTTTCTTCTTGCATTTTTATTGATTTCTACATTTCTGGATTGCGTGTACAATCACATATCTAAGCAAACTTCTAAACACTAACTGATTGTAGTTTGATCTCCATGTTTTACTGACGTCATGATGATGACGGTCTCATTTACTATTGGCTCTTTCTAGATTGTAACTTACAAGCTCGCTTAATTGTAACTTAACTGATCATGATCATGCTCTGAAATGCTACATATGGGTTCATGGTTTACTGTTTTAGGCTTTAGCCCTGTAATTGCTGTCTTGAGTCAATTGAATACAACTGGAATTGGATGGAGGCCATGGTAAATTACATTTTGTAGATGGAGTATTTGAAAAGTAGATTGATGATGAATTAGACTAATATTTAAAGACATGGGCATTGTGGATATAAGTATAAAAGGCAGTCTCAAAGCAGAGCAAAGCTATTTAACTTCGGCTATTCTGCCATAGTGATATTTCATACAAATGTAACTTTTTTTTTTTATTCTGTTTTTTTCTATTGATCTGCATAATTGTTGCATTAAAATATGTTTGATCACCTTTGGAAATTGTATAGGAAAAATTCAGTAAAAATAAGTTATCAAAAATAGAATCCTCATAGTCTTTCGCGTTTTCATGTTAGGAAATGCTGTATTTTTAAATATCATTCATATCTGTTTGTGTTTTAGTCATGATTCCAGCTTTGAGTCTCTGTTCATTAGCGGTGACCTACAAGAGAGGAGGTCACCCCTTCCTAACACACATCACAAGCTAAAACTTTCAATACTAATCCATAGCAAGTATAGTTATGGAGAGCAACATTGATCAATTAACACAACAACTCATTATAACTAAAAATATTATAGAGTTTTTTGTAGGAACTGATATCACTGTGCACACCAAATCACTATATTTGAACATGCTCAATAAAGACAGCAATTAAGAATGTTTAAATAAAGGGATGTATTTTTCAAAGTATAACATTGCAATGTAATAGGTTAGGATAGATGAGAACATTTATTATGACTGTTAACAATAATTAAAGGTAATTTAAAAAATAACAATGAATACAAAAAAAGCAATACTACTAATGTAAAATGTTTTATATAAATATCACTGAAAATTTGGTTTTATTATTGAACTGATTCTCTGTACAGTGCCTTATGTATGTATTCACCCTTTGGACTGTGATGATGAAGTAGACAAATATTTAAAGACATGGGAATTGTGGATATAAATGTATAAGGCAGTCTAAAAGCAGAGCAACGCTATTTAACTTTGACCATTCTGCTATGGTGATATTTCATACAAATTAAACTGTTTATTTTATTCTGTTTTTTTTCTATTGATTTCTTAATTGGAAATTGTAAATGAAAATTGTATATGAAAAATTCAATACAAATAAGTTTTTAAAAATAGAAACCTCATAGTCTTGGAGTTTTCATGTTAGGAAATGCTGTACTTTTAAATATCATTCATGTATATTTGTGTTTTAGTCATGTTTTCAGCTTTGAGTCTCTGTTCATTAGTGGTGACCTACAAGAGAGAGGGTCACTCCTTCCTAACACACATCACAAGCTAAACTTTTCAATACTAACCCATTGCAAGTATACTTATGAGAGCAACATTGATCACTTAAAACAACAACTCATTATAACTAAACAAATCACAGAGCTTTATAGGAACTGATATCAGAGCACAACAAATCACAACTGAGCACAACAAATCACTATAGTTTCTATTTAAAAATGCTCAATTAAGAATTTTTAAATACATGGATGTATTTTTCAAAGTATACCATCGCAATGTAATAGGCTAAGATAGATAAGGACATTTTTTATAATTGTTAACAATAATTACAAGTAATTTAAAAGATAACAATTAATACAAAATAAGAATAATTCTACTAATATGAAATGCTTTATATAAATATCACTGAACCATTGAACTGATTAATGGTGCAGTGCTTGTATACATATTCACCCCTTGGACTTTTTCAAATTTTGTAATGTTATAACAAGGATTTAAAATGTACTTGAGATTTTTATTATTTGTTTTGCACAACATACTTAAGATTTGAAGGTGCAAAATATTTTTAGATTACAAAAAAAAAATTACCCTTCATGTGTCAATGGGGAATTTATTAAGCACTGTCTCACCTGAGATGATGTGGAAATAGCTGAGTTGTGAGAAGGACTGTTTTTTTCTATAGGAAATAGTACATTTGTCATGACTACCTAGACTAATAAACTTTTTTGAAATGGCAACTGGACTTGGATGGACACTAGCCATGTGGCCCAATGGCTATAATAATGGTCATAAGAGCATTTAAAAAAAACTAAGGGCCTCATTCAATTGAGAAATTGTAAGTTACTTGAGCCCGTAAGGAAGCCCATAAACTAATTTGCTATTCAATTGGCGTCTTTTTGCGAGCCGCAAACGGTCTACGGTTATGGGCTGAAAATCCCAGAATTTTTTCCAACTGTAACCTACACCCCATCTAAGCCTTTGATTTTTTACGTCTGCAAGAGTTACGATCACTAAATCACAAATCGCTATTCGATTTTCACAACCGTAAACAGCAAATGTAGAAGAAAATCCTGCGAGTACCAGATGGAACCCGCACAGGGGTTAAAGACATGTCCATAGCACTGTAAATGCAAATAAAAAATCAATACTGCACTGTATATGAAGGAGAAATAGATGAAAGACATTAGAATTAATTGCACAACAGTCTCAAGCTCATTTTATTTCGGGTAATAACGATCACGGGACTCAAAGAGTTAATAAATATCAGGTCACCCATATGGACTAGAACAGTATTGGCATTCATTTTTATTATTTTGTATTTTGCGGTTTTGCAAGTCTGATCGCATATCGGACCTCTAAACGCTAATTGACATGTAACCTCCATCTTATACTGCAGTAATAATGACAGTCTCATTTTCTATTGGCTGTTTTTAAATGGGAGGTTAACGCCTTGCTTAGTTGTTCATGTTCACGTTCTTAAATGCTACATACGATTGCATGGTGTACGGTTTCGGCTTTCTGCCCGTAACTTGTGGGCTTGTTCAATTGAATTGCACCATAATTGTAGCAGAGTTCAAGCCTGCAACAAGCCCGCAGACATTTGGCCTGTATACCGCGAGTTGCGGCCTTGCAACTGAATGAGGCTCTATGTCACTTGTGGAATTGTATTATGGTATAATGGTTTTCCCCAAGCCCTAGTGCTGGATCACTGAGACACCCTTTTACCAGGTCATTTGAGCATAGAGGGGTCATTTTTGCAATTTGTGAACAGTTATTTTATGTGCAGAATGTGTTTTGAGGTGTAACTATTACATTGGGCTCATAAAAATATTTTGGGGTTAGTACCTCTTTAAGTGCAACCAGTAGATGCATCCAGTAGCCAAGCATGATACACAGTTTGCCTCCAGTCCCAGGGCTGGGCTAGGGTCCTGGCCGGAATCAAACTTCCATTAAGAGGTAGATTAGAGTCCATAGACTTCTATGGGAAATTCACAAACCTGATTAAGCCATCATAATTAACAAGGCTGTCAAAACAGCAATTCAAACACTTGTTTCAATGGACAAAGATCAAGCATTGTCACATGATCTGCAAGTGATATCCTTTGATCCTTTGTCTTGGGGTTACCACAAATTAGGAAGTACTTGATCTTAACAAATGTTTGTGAATCCCAAATTCAGCCTAATAGAGAGCCTGTATTTCTAAAATTTTAATGGAAGTTCTGGTAGGCCACCAAAAGTGAATACAGTACCCTGAACTCACTATCCCCTCCCTGCTCAGGAAGTGCTTTGAGCTTGCTAACGAGCCAACTACGCTCCGCTGGGTCCCCCGAATCGTGGAGAGCCTGCCTCCAATGAACGAGTTTCTGCCTCGTTTTTCATCCTTTTGCGTTTTTGCGGTCATGAAAAAACGGCAAATATGCCTCAAATTAAGTTGCAACCTGGCTCACAGGCTCCCTGGCTCTCCCCATGTGCTGTGTGTGAGTGTGTAAGTTAATTTGCGGCATATTTGTTGTTTTTTTCAGCTTTTTACTGTTCAGTGATTCAGCCGTCAAAGTTGTATTTTTGCGAGCCCCGCAGTCCATGTACGTGCTTCGGGTCCTAAGTCATACGGGCCGTAATTGTGCGTCCCTCGCTAAGTTCCATGAACCAAGCCTAAGTCCAGCATGTTACAGTTTGCCAGGCGCAAAGTCTTACTGGCCTCGCCATGAGCGCCTTCGGTGCTCATTGAAGCCTAAGTCCTGCATGCTCCAGGTGGCAATGAGTGCCTTCTGCACTCATTGCAGCCTAAGTCCTGTGTGCCTCAACTGCTCGTCTCGATTTGCATTGAGTGCCAAAGTCCCGCGTGCCTAAGTCCCGGGTCGCTACCAGATGACTAGCGAATAGCAGAGGTTATAACTATATTTAAGAAGGGAGCAAGAGAAAATCCAGGGAACTATAGACCTATAAGCCTCACATCTGTAGTTGTGAAGCTTTTAGAAGGGTTAATAAGGGATACTATACAAGAATATGTCTATTTGAACAAGATCATAAGTAAGAGTCAACACAGGCCTCAGTCTCTTCTCTCACTCTCTCTGGATCTACAATCAAACACACTGTCTGAACCTGTGCTAAAGGTATCTAAAGACACTTTGGAGCCATTTCAACTTGTACTATATGTAATATTATCAATATTTGTATGAATGTTTCTGTGATATAATATTTGATGAGATAGAAACTTTTACTAAGCAAACCCATACCTTTGCATTTGTCTGAAACCCCCCTTACCTTGCCTGCTCCCCCACCCCCAAAGCCTGGTTTTATTGCTTCTTATCTCTGAAATAACATTTGTCCATCCTTCTCATATTCTGTTGCAGTCTCTCCACTATCTGTGGGCCTCAGTCTCTTCTCTCACTCTCTCTGGATCTGCAATCACTTCCCTCCCCCCCTGCCCCTCACCCACCCGCCCCTTGTTTCTCTTGATTTATTGAGTCACTCAAATCTCCTACAGCTGATCAATTAGCAACATCTGCTAACTATACCTAATTAATCTTTTACACAATGTTTCCTCATGCCTTTTCCTTCCTCATTACATCCTGTTTTTTCCTCAAGCTTCTCTTCTCAACTTTGCCACATCATGTCTCCAACCTAACCATCTCACCTTACATGCTTTCCTCTACTCTTTTATGCTCCCATGAGCTACTCTTATTCCTCCATCCACCATCTCCTACCCCTTCTAAAGCTCATAAGCAGAAACACTTCTGCAAGTCCAAATCCCACTTCCTCTCCCTCTCTTCTGCTGGCTTC
Organism: Discoglossus pictus; assembly: GCA_027410445.1. Classification (NCBI taxonomy): domain Eukaryota; kingdom Metazoa; phylum Chordata; class Amphibia; order Anura; family Alytidae; genus Discoglossus; species Discoglossus pictus. The sequence continues at coordinate 414,090,988 of CM050165.1, read as the reverse complement.
TTGGGACATACCTCCTAACACAGGCCCCTCACCTCCCACTCGCAGATTATACTATCTGACCACTAGGGGCAGATAACATATTACATACTAGGATCACTTACCAAATTACTTTCTCAGTTGCTTTCCTTTTCCTTCTAACTTTGCATACCCTCCTACCTAATGAAACTTCACTTACTTCCTGACCCTTGCTATTTGTTATCTGCCTCTTCCATCCCCTTTAGATTGTAAGTAGAGAGTTTTCAATCTTGTAGAGTGCTTTGGGAAAAAGCACTTTCTACAAAGATTCTAAGCTCATAACAGGGCCCTCCACTTTTTGCAGTTTGTTAAAATGTATATTTTTCCTTGTTCATTTTCTCTGTATAGCGCTACGGAATATGTTGGCGCGTTACAAATAAAAGTAATAATAATAATAATAATCATTTATGAAAGATAGGTCATGTCAGACCAATCTAATTAGTTTCTATGAGGAGATTAGTAGGAAATTGGATCAGGGCAATTCAGTGGATGTATTCTTTTTGGATTTTGCAAAGGCTTTTGATACAGTGTCACAATGGGAGACTATTGAGCAAACTTAGAGATACAGGAATTGCAGTAAATATCTGCTCATGGATCGAGAGTTGGCTAAAAGACAGGAAGAAAAGGGTTGTTGTATATGGAACATATTCCAATTGGACTAATGTGGTAAGTGGGGTTCCTCAAGGTTCAGTATTTGGTCCTCTCCTTTTTAACATATTTATTAATGATGTATAGGTAGGACTCGAAAGTAGTGTCTCAAGTTTTGCTGATGACACTAAGTTGTGCAAGGTCATTAAATCAGATAATGACGTACTTTCCCTACAAAGGGATTTGCATAAATTAGATAAATATGCGGCTAAATGGCAGATGAGATTTAATACAAATAAATGTAAGGTTATGCATTTGGGAAGGAAAAATATTCATGCAATTTATAATCTTAATGGAGCAAATCTAGGGGTATCTGATATTGAAAGGGATTTGGGAGTACTTGTGGACACCCACCTAGGTAGCAGTGCTCAATGCCAAGCAGGAGCTGCATTGGCAAGTAAAATATTAGCATGTTATATTAGAAGAGTATAGAAGCAAGGGAAGCAAATATAATTCTGCCACTATACAAATCTCTAGTACGCCCTCATTTGGAGTATGGAATGCAATTTTGGGGACCACTTCAAAAAAGGACATTTTAGAGCTGGAAAAAGGGTCTAAGTTATGAAGAAAGACTAACCAAATTAAACGTATTTTCTCTAGAAAAAAGGCGTCTACGAGGGGATATGTTTGCCTTATTTAATTACATCCAGGGTCAATATAAGGCTTTGTCAAGTGAAATGTATGTGCCAAGAGATTTTCAACTGACAAGAGGACATCCGTTGAGGTTAGAGGAAAAAAGATTTCACCTTAAAGAAAGAAAAGTCTTCTTCACAGTTAGGGCAGTTAAACTTTGGAATTATCTACCAAAGGAGGTGGTGACAGCAAACTTGATAGATAACTTTAAAAAGGGGTTAGATATATTTTCAAATAAAGAGTGCATCAAGGTTATCCTAGATAACTAGCAAAGGACTATTGATCCAGGGAGAAATTTGATCGCCAGTCTCTGGGGTCAGGAAGGAATTTTTTTTTTTCTCTTATGAGACATAAGGCAAGTTTCAATGTGTTTTTTTTCTGTTTGCCTTCCTCTGGATCAATTAACAATTATTATTATTATTATTATCTTTATTTATATCGCGCCAACATATTCCGTAGCGCTGTACAGGGGTTTAGTACATGGCAAAAAACAAACTTAACAATTGTTAACAATTATTAACAAATAGTCCACATATTAAAAGGATCAGAAGAGATCTAAAAAGGTTGAACTTGATGGACTAACAGTCTTTATTCAACTTTGAATACTATGTAAATATGTAACTACTATGTAACTGGAATTGTAAAATTCAAACTCTCTATTTATATGATCTCTCATTTTTCAGATTGTTATAATATAGGCTGGTAATCCACAGAAGCCCCAACAATCATTCCTATTATTGTAAAACTCATTATAACCATGTAGCCAGAGTCTTCAGGGTATTTTTACAAAATACAGTACAAGTGTGAGAGAGGTTAACAAAAAAGTTACATTCATTGCCTCACTCATGCTATCATACATAAGGTTTACATATTTTTGTAAATAACATATCTATAGTAGACAAGAATTTGGGTCCTGTTAACTCCAAGATAATGAACCCCTATCATCCCTACTATCAGACCTATTAAATTCGGGGACCGTAAGTCCAACATGAAGCTCGCAACGGCTGTGGTCTTGAAATTTGGCCGAGTTACGTTGCTATTAAATTAGAATGGGCTGTGAGCTACGGCCTTGAGACGTAAATCGTAGCTCGTTCATAGAAAGTTGGATTTGCCGCCTTGTGGACGATCAATTAGTGTAGACCGTAGTTACGGGTTTAGACGGAGCCAATGGAAAAAGAGATTGTTAGTGTTACGTCACTGAAAAATGGAAGGGTAGATTTCAAAGTCCTACAGGCTTCAATTACAAGTTGTGATCGGACCCACATTTCACAATAATGCAACATTAATAAGGCAGAAAATCTGTGAGTTACAGAATATGTATTAACACATTTGTGATCGATATAACAAAGAAATTAAACATGAAATAAAGTATTTTTTCAGGCCGATTTGCGAGCTTGAGAATGTTGTACTATTAATTCTAATACCTAACATCACTTTCCCTTTTAATAAAAGTACAGTAGTGTGTTTTTATTTGCACTTACTGGGCTAAGTATTTTTCTGTACCTCCCCTTGCGAGTCCTCTCCAGCACTTGTAGGGCTTTGGGCTCCCTTTGTGTGTTACGGGCTTACTCGCTGGTAACTATGTTGCAATTTAATAGCATGATTGGAATTGTAGCAGTTACGGGCTTGACAGATCAAAGGATTTGCGGGCTGCGAAGTTCAATTTTCACGTCCTGCAGGCATTTTTCGGACGCCCTGCAGGGACGTTTTCTGGGCTAATTTAATAGCTGTAAGTCCTACTTTCAACATATTGGGCTACGTTCTAACACGTAGCATGAATTTAATGAGGCTGTATGTCTATGGGGAGTACAAGAATATTACATAACATAAAAGGCGTTGCTTAGTGCAACCTTTGATTGGTCCTATGGTGAAGAATTTATGAAGGGAAATATGTGATCTTATAAAGCTTCATTTGCTGAAATAAACAGCAATTTTAATACTTTAATAACTATTTATTAAGAAATAATTGTATAATACTAATGTTAAAGCACACCGAAAAATCATATTTAAAGTATGCTCATACGACTACCTTTACTTGATAATGAACAAAATGGTATTAGAAAGACTAAAAAAATACAACCTTTCCTTTTTAACTGCTGTATTCAATTTGACATTTGATTTTGGTCCTATTCTCTATTCAGTTCTTCTGAAAGTCTGTCTAATTTCTATCCAGTTCTACTGAAAGATTTCCACTTTGATTATACACTTGAAAAAAGAAACAAATAAAAGAGCAACAATAGGATAACACCTGCCCTCAGGCTCAAGGCTAACAAGCAATCCCATTGCACAATTTTATTTAAACAGGCATTTACGATCCTGCCATTATATAAGATAATCTGTTAATGTAACTATAAATAAATATCTGTTAATGTAATGTTAAATACATCACAAATATATGACGTTTTCCCCAAACCATTATTATTTAAGGCTCTCTTTCTGGTGACATGATCAGAATTTGAGACTTTTACATTGCATTACATTAACAGAGGTTCATGACCTTTGTATTGTCCATCAATACAAGGTATTGGTATAGTTTTTTTGTTTGTTTATACTATTTTGAACATGCCTTCGTAACTCTTCTTTATTCAGCCACTCTGAGCTGTAAAATATCTACACCAAACAATACACTTGGAAAAGAACTGGAGATTGCAAGAATTGTGGATTGTGCTGACTGTCAGTAGCTTACAGTTAAATGGGCATAAAAATGAAATGTAGGACAAGCTAAGCTTTTTCTTCCTGTTAACTTACAACATTTTTGGCACTAAAATCAATGATTTAATTTTGACAGTAAGTTTTGGCCGGGGGGATTTTTTTTTTTTTTTTTTGCTTTTGCAGTTCTGGCTGTGAATAGAGTTCTCAACCAGCATATTTCGTCTTCATACTCTGGCATCATAAAACTAATGCCCATCTGTTCACATGGAATGATGCAAGTTAAAATGTGCTGAGACCCTTGGCTCGTGTTTTAATGGAAGTCAATGAGGGGCTTTCACAGGATGCAAGGACTGCTCAGCAAGGGACATCTGTTCTGAGAAAAAACCAACGTGTACATGCCAGAAATTGTACCTCGTATATCTTTTTTTATGAGCAAACCAGTTGACAAATCATGTGCCAAAAGTGAAAATGAAAAAAAAATCTGAAATAGGGAAGAGACTGTGAATTAGTCATTGTAGACTAAATGTTGTACTTATATTGGCAAATGGATGAAATTATACAATCTCTATTGTGCACTGAAAATGGGGAAGCTGTAAAAACTGCATAGTCTAATTTTAGCATATAATAATTTATATACTATATTTTCAATTAGACTCACTTTTTTTTCTACAAAATAGGCTATAAATGGCCTGCTTTTTATATTCCAAATGTAATTTTGTACTTTGCTTTACATTTGTATGCTATCTTAATTGGGCATGTATAATATTCAGACCTGTTTCATATTATAGCTAAAATGGTTATTTTATTTTCTATTTTTTTATCTAAATAATGTAATTTTAGGTCAAACTTGACATGGTATTTTTAATTTTTTTGCATCTGTCACATATTTAAAAATTAGTGATGCAAGTAAAACAGCGAGTTAAGTATAAAAACAATATATAGTTTATGTGAGATCTACTATAATGAAGATGGCAGATATAGTACATGGATGACCTTTAGTTAGTGGCTTGTTTAGGCATAGGCTTCCTAGGGAGACACATTTTCAGGGGGCAGTTGGCTGTCTAAAGATGCCAGTGCCATACCATAAAATAATGGTTGCATAGGCATAAGATGTGTAGTGACAGATCAGTCTTTAAGAGTACCTAACACTTTCTGATATACATCAGCACTCATAAACCTATGATTTGGGATACAGTAAGGGGATAAGAGTGTAAATAGGTTATGTTGTCCATAGCTGATGGACTTTTATTGAATTCATATGGTCATGGAGAGTTGGGTAGGACTTAATGCCTGAACAAGAAAAAGAGACAGCAGGAGTAATACTGGGGGTTGGGGCATGGATGCACTCAGGTAAATGTGGCATGGGGAGCGCATAAGTCTGAAAGGATCTAGAGCAGCATAATACCTAACTGCCCTATGCTTTATCCACCAAACAACACCGTTTTTTTTTTTTTACCTTTCAAATGTTCTACGTATCTTTACTTGTATTAACCTCTTTTCCATGTCTCAGTTTGGAAAAATAGAGTAAACTTTACTCGTTAATCAGCTACCAGCAACCACATCACACACAATAACAAACTAGAGAGATGTCCTCTGTATGCTTCTGAGGTTAATAGAATTGTAATCTGTCCCATTGATATTTCCTAAAAGGCAATCAAATTGTTCCACTAGTGAAATTCCAGCACTTGTAGGGTTACTCTTAAGCCCTGAGTGGTGAGATTTTTTCGATAAACACCTACGTGTACTTTCACTCACTCATTGAGGTACAAAAATGCCCTTGAGAAGCCTAGACATATCAAATATGACACTATAAAAAGTTAACAACTTAATTGTGTCAGCTGTACTCCCTAGGATTCTCCCTATCTTCCCTATGAGCCTGGGGATCCCCTGGGATTCCCCCTGCCCACACCCTATAAGCCAGGGATCCACTGGGATTCCCCCATCCCACACGCTAGCCCATATGACCTCAGGGATCTCCCAGCTAAAGTAAAACCATGAGGGTTCCTATAGACCTCCATGGCACCTAAAACTGGCATCTAAAATTAACTCCATACCACTGAGGTCTTTAATTGACCTTGTGGCATCTAAATATTAATCCCATACCATGGAGGTCCTTAATGGACCCCCACGGCATCTAATAGATAACCCCTTACAAAGGAGGTTCCTTATGGCATTTAAAAATGAACCCCATACCATAACTAATCCGCATATTGCAAATCAGAGGAGATCTTAAAAGGTTGAACTTGATGGACTGAAAGTCTTTTTTCAACCTTAATTACTATGTAACTATGTAATATTGTGGTCCTCTTGGACACCCATGGCACCTAGCGTTAATTGCTGTGACATGGGCCCCTTAAGGGCCCCACATAACCTAGCCCCCCAAAGAAGTCCATAAGGATCCTCTGGGTCCCAAACACTATATCACTCAAGAAAACTACTCCTGTAAGGGAAAAAAAAAATATTTTCCCATCCTTTGATGCTCTCCAGCGATGATAAACAAAGCCCTGGTCCTCACTCTTCTGCCCCGCTACTAAAGCTGACTAATGGTTTTTGGTGCCCTTTCCTAATCAACAGGATCCTGATTGATTAAAATATGTGTCAATCCTATTTCAGGCGATCAGAATCGAGTATGGGCCGTAAACCAGCTCAAATTCTGAATGTTTAGTCTAACCAATCATAATTCATTGATTGACAATCCTCATTGGATGAGGAGCTCCATTGAGAGCTAGGTTTTTATGTAAAGCTATATATTTAAAATAGCAGCACCTTCAGTCTTCAATATCTGTTGTCTTTATCTTCTGCTGAAAATGTAACAATCTCAATAAATGTTCTATATACTGCTGTGAGACATATTATTTAATGATGTGGCCACAGTTTTCAAAATACACATGGAATACTCCTGCTTTAGTGTAGGGTGTATTAAGAGTTTTTAATTTCTCCTAAAATTGAGAGCTACAATTTTATAATTACTGTATATACTCGAGTATAAGCCGAGTTTTTCAGCCCTTTTTTTAACACTAAAAAGCTTATACTCGAGTCACTCCCCCCCGTGTCTCTCTAACCCCGCCTTGTGTTTCCCTACCCCCCGTGTCTCTCTACCCCCCGCGTCTCTCTACCCCCGTGTCTCTCCAACCCCCCTTGTGTCTCTCTAACCCCCCTGTGTCTCTCTAACCCCCCTGTGTCTCTCTAACCCCCTGTGTCTCTTTCCCTCCCCCTCCTCATCCTCAACCCCCCCCTCATTCTAAACCGCCCTCATACTACCCCTTTAAATACCCCCCCCCTCCCCTCACTTACCTGAGGAGGGGGGCTGAGGATGAGGAGGGAGGTTGAGGATGAGGAGGGTTTTGAGGAGGGAGGTTGAGGAGGGAGGTTGAGGAGGGAGGTTGAGGATGAGGAGGGAGGATGAGGAGGGAGGATGATGAGGGGGTTGAGGAGGGGGGTTGAGGATGGGGGTTGAGGTTGAGGAGGGGGTTGAGGATGATGGGGGTTGAGGTTGAGGAAGGTATATATAGGATGGGGGGGTTGAGGTTGAGGAGGGTATATGCTAATGCCGTGACGTCACATGCGTGCCATGTCAACACCCGGAGGGAGCAGAGGCCGGAGCAGGTAAGTGAGGGGAGGGGGGGGGGGTTAGAGGGGTAGTATGAGGGGGGGATTTAGAATCAGGAGGGGGTTTAGAATGAGGGGGGTTGAGGATGAGGAGGGAGGTTGAGGGGGTTGAGGATGGGAGGGTTGAGATTGAGGAGGGAGGTTGAGGAGGGGGTTGAGGATGGGGGGGTTGAGGTGGGAGGTTGAGGAGGGGGTTGAGGATTAGGAGGGGGGCTGAGGATGAGGAGGGTGCCTGAGGATGAGGAGGGGGGCTGAGGATGAGGAGGGGGGTTGAGGAGGGAGGTTGAGGTTGAGGAGGGAGGTTGAGGATAAGGAGGGAGGATGAGGAGGGGGGTTGAGGAGGGCGGTTGAGGATGGGAGGGTGGAGGTTGAGGAGGGAGGTTGAGGATGGGGGAGTTTAGGATGGGGGGGTTGAGGTTGAGGAGGGAGGTTGAGGAGGGAGGTTAAGGCTGAGGAGGGAGGATGAGGGAGGGGGGTTGAGGAGGGCGTTTGAGGATGGGTGGGTTGAGGTTGAGGAAGGGGTTGAGGATGGGGGGTTGAGGTTGAGGAGGGAGGTTGAGGATGGGGGGTTGAGGTTGAGGAGGGAGGTTGAGGATAGGGTTGAGGATGAGAAGGGAGTTGAGGATGAGGAGGGGGGCTGAGGATAAGGAGGGAGGTTGAGGATGAGGAGGGAGGTTGAGGATGGGGGGTTGAGGTTGAGAAGGGAGGTTGAGGATAGGGTTGAGGATGAGAAGGGAGTTGAGGATGAGGAGGGGGGCTGAGGATAAGGAGGGAGGTTGAGGATGAGGAGGGAGGTTGAGGAGGGGGTTGAGGATGGGGGGTTGAGATTGAGGAGGGAGGTTGAGGATGAGGAAAGGGGCTGAGGATGAGGAGGGAGGTTAAGGATGAGGAGGGGGGTTGAGGAGGGAGGGTTGAGGTTGAGGAGGGAGGTTGAGGTTGAGGAGGGAGGTTGAGGAGGGTGTTGAGGATGGGGGGTTGAGGTTGAGGAGGGAGGTTGAGGATGAGCAGGGGGCTGAGGATGAGGAGGGAGGTTAAGGATGAGGAGGGGGGTTGAGGAGGGAGGGTTGAGGTTGATGAGGGAGGTTGAGGGTGAGGAGGGAGGTTGAGGAGGGAGGTTGAGGATGAGGAGGGAGGAGGATGAAGAGGGGGTTTAGGATGGGGGATTGAGGTTGAGGAGGGGGTTGAGGATGGGGGGGTTGAGGTTGAGGAGGGAGGTTGAGGATGGGGGGGTTGAGGATGGGGTGTTGAGGTTGAGGAGGGAGGTTGAGGAGTGGGTTGAGGATGAGGAGGGGGTTGAGGATGAGGAGGGGGGCTGAGGATGAGAAGGGAGGTTGAGGATGAGGAGGGAGGTTGAAGAGGGGTTTGAGGATGAGGGAAGAGACACGGGAGAGAGAGGGGGACACAGAAGGCATAAGAGGGACACAGGGGGCAGCACATTTCCCACCCTCGGCTTATACTTGAGTCACTCATTTTACCCAGTATTTTGTGGTAAAATAGGTGCCCCGACTTATACTCGTGTCGGCTTATACTCGAGTATATACGGTATATCCCAGTGGTGGGTCAAGCTCTAGCACAGTGCATATTCAGGGGGCAGCAGAAAGATGCAAGTGTAATACCTTGGAATAATGACTATTTGTAGTGACATTTCTGCCTGGAAGCGTATTTAACACTTCCTGATAATACATAAATAATCAATAATCTATGATTTGAGATATATAGCAAGGGAAATAGGATGAATAATAAATAACTGTAGTGTGGGGGCACATAAGTCTGATTGGGCCTAGGGCAACATAAACCTAAATATGCCCTTGCAATTAGTAGCAGTGCAAATACAGAATTTAAAGCATGTTTATTAGGAAAAATTTTTTTTACATTACTATCCTTTATTTGTAATGGTCCAGCATATTATGCAGCCCTATACAAAGTGTAATTTCAAAATCACAATACTAATATAAAGACATGGAAAAAACTGAATGTCCTTCTCAGGAGTGACTGGGGTCACTTAAGATTTTCAAAGCAGGGTCACATGGGTAATACATTTGGAGACACAACACATCTGACTTAAGGAACTGAAATGATGGAGACTAGATGGAACAGGCAGCTTTAGATACAACACTTGACATTCGTGTAGAAACCAAGGGCTCATGGTCTGGCTAGAATCGGCAGCCAGACTGGAGACAATGCAGAAAAGGCTATCCACACCAAAGGCACTATATTTTACAACAGGAACTTGCTATGAATTCAGCTAAAAAATATAGGCCCTGGGAATACTCAATTGGTTGATCCCATGCTCATTTGCAGACACGGGGTGAGGTTATAACACATGGATCGGTGGAGTGATCACACACGGAGCAAAGCAGCAGGAAGTGTGGCCTGGACAGCACTAAATAAACAACAGAAACATGCCTTCTAAGACATCAAAGTACCTGGAAGTGTCTCACTCTCCGCAGGGGAAGATTCAGACACACACCACCAGGATCAGAGTTCTTTCTTGGCCTACTCAGTGGATGACCTGACCATGTTCCCTTACCGAACAATCCTGTTTTTTATCTTAAAATCTAAGCTTAAAGTATTTCCTAAAGCACCTTACAAGACTGAAAACTCGCAAACTTACCATCTTAAGGGAGTTAGAGAGTCAGAAACATGTGTCAAAGTAACAAGATTTTACATATAGCAGGAAAGGAGTGAAAGTTGAGTGATAGTGGATGAAAGTGCTTGCTGGAGTCCTGTAGATGAATGGAGCCGGAGAGTCAGTAGGTGGTGTTAGCTGGTTCAGTGTTTAAAAGTGTGAAAATAGGGGGAGGGGAGGGTTATGTAGGAGTTTATCATTACTGGTTTAGAGGAATGTTAGTTTTGGAAAAGGCATGTGCAGTAAAAACAATCACATTATATTTACAACTTATACTTGACTTGACCCATCAAGATCTATTTGTGTTTTCCTTAGCAATCTAAACTATGATATCCTTTGAGAAGTAATAAGGTGAGAAACCAGGTTGGGAAAACAACAGGCCACAGCATTTATTACATACTTGTATTTGAAAACAATAATAATCGAAAAACCACAAAGGAGGAGGAGCCAGGTCTATGTGACATGCCCATGAGGTAGGAGGCAAAACCCCTTTCTCCCCCCTGGCCTGTTCAACTCCCCCACCTGCCATGGTGCAGACTTGGGATTCTGCACGCGGCTGCAATTCGCCCCATAATAGCCATGGCTCTTTGAACTCCTTCCCTGAACTCCGGCATCATATTCTTCAAAACAATTTCAGATTTTAAGCAGATTTTAAACACCTTGGAGAATTGGAATTATGAGAGTGCTCAGCTGTCTTTGTGGACTAACAGCAGGCCATAACCGTTCGTCTGCGGCTGTAAATACTCTCCAACTCATTCTAGGAGGCAACAATGCATGTGTACTATTACCTCCATTCCTTTACCTTGCTGGTCCGTTTTTGATCTCCTAATCTATATTATTACCATGTAACCCTGAAGAAACACATCCTGCCTTATATGCCACCTGACACTTGCCTGCAAGCCACAACCAACTGCCCGGCCCAAAATGCTTTAAAGAATGCGAGGGAGAAGGCCGTCCGGAAAAGCAGGGTCTCGTACACAGAAGTACACACCATCCCTAGTACCTCTGCTAACCATAATAGAAGCACAAATGTTATTAAGCACCTCTTACCCTGGGTACACTCGCCCTTGAACATTCCCTGTACCACACACCTGATAATAAACTTTTTTTTTATTATAGTATATAACATATAAAAACATACAAAATAGCATATAATCTGTTGATTTAAACATGATTATATCATAAAAAGGAATATGCTATACAATAACCAAATTCATCCACACACTCATCCACACACATTTGCATTCCTTAAACCTTTTAGGGGGAATCAAATATATAATCCAGTTAAATGGTGGGCATTAGAAAGGCAAGAAGAAAAAAACAAAAGAAAAGTAAAGGGGTACTTAAAAGGAAACTTATCCTAGGACAGTTCCTAAAGCAGCCAAAACTTTCCTCAACTCTGCTTTAAAGAGTCCCAGATTATCCATTTATTTTGATCTTGTCATGTTAAACCAACCAACATAAAATGTCTCTCTAATTCCCTACACCGATCAACTTTCCATAATACTTCATTCCCTAGTGGGGGGTTTATTTGTTTCCATTTTGATATAATACATAATTTAACTATTGTAAAAAGCTGAATCATTAGAGCTATTTCTGCTTTATTATATTTGTCTGAAAAAATGTGCAGTATTCCACTGCTGGGGGCAGGGATAATCCTTCTACCTACTGAAGCCAAAACAAATTCATAACACTTTGTCCATAGTGGTTTAAGGCAAGGGCAGTCCCACCATATATGGATCTGACTGCTGTTATACTCTACATTCTCTCCAGCACCATTTATCATCACTCTTATGAGTGATCTTGTATAGACTTATAGGGACCAAGTACCATTTATTAATCGTTTTAAAATACGTTTCTCTCTGAGCAGCATTTTTTATAAATCTATTGATGTTATTTAAGGATTTTGTCCAATTGGAGGATGATATAGACCTACCTACAGTATGTCCCTCTCCCATTACTTCATCGCCTTCGATACATCCCTAATCAACTCCAAGAGATAATATTAAATACCTTAGCTATCATGTGTGAATGATCAGACTTTATTATATTTAATTCCCAGCCTTTCATAGTGTTAGTTGAATTCACCCCTGATCTCAAAGAAATGATAGCGTGCCTCATCTGTTCGAAAACAAGCCAATCATTTGTTCTAATTCCTAACCTTCCACTAATTTCAAAAAAGTTTGCCATCTTCTCATTTATAAACAAGTCTTTTACAGTTATAATCCCATACTCACTCCATATTTTTGACCATGGTATACTAAAATAATTAGCTACTACATCGATTGGCGTAACGTTACTTAAGGAAGGCAATATTTTATATTTATTATTTAATCTTTTCCATATTGACAGAATATTCTTAACAATATAGGAGTCTTTTCCTATGTAACTTAACTGGTAATTCTGAATATATATTAAAGCTCTTAAGTCCTCGTTTTTAACTGATGACTTTTCTATCTGATACCAAGGATAATTATCCACAGGGTATAACCATTTTAGAGCATGTGTCAACAAAACTGCATCTTGGTACAATCTTAACAGAGGCTATGCGATCCCACCTTGGGTGAACCTACGTGCCATAATTTCTCTCTTCTCTCTAATATGTTTTTTCAAATGAATACATTTATCAATAGTACCCTGTATTTTTTTAACCCAGAAATTTGGCAATTTACTTGGGATACACCTAAATATATAATTAACTCTCTGTAGTATCGCCATTTTAATACAGGAGATTCTCTGGAAAAGGACAATTTCAAATCCTTCCAGCTCTCAGTAATCTCCTTAATTTTGTCATACAGTTTCTTACAGTTATATATTATCATTTGATTTATTTCATCTTTAAAGGTAATTCCCAAGTGTTTTATAGTATTAAAGTCCCATTTAAATTTATATTGTTCATGCAACCAGTTTCTATTTTTATTTGAGATATTAAAAGACATAATTTGTTTTTTTGAGCATCCAGTTTGTAATTAGATACAAACTGAATGCTCAAAAAAATTAAATTATGTCTTTTAATATCCCAAATAAAAATAGAAACTGGTTGCATGAACAATATATGATAATAAACTCCTTAGTCAAGTCTCTTAACCCAGCTAGGTTGAACATGAAAGCTAGGGCTGTGACCTGACGTCCCACGGAGGCTGCTGTGCTACCTTCCTCTTTGCATCATAGCAAGAACCACAGCAAGATGCCCATGGTCTTTTCCTTGGATCCGATACCACCAGCTAAAGCCACCGTTTCATTCCACCCATACACTCCTGTATGCATTCCATCTTGCTGGTGCCAAGGACCGTCTTATCAACTCAGTTATCTCTCTGCTCCAAGCTCCCAGTGCTGGTAATGGATACTGTTGCCTTGCTTCTGTGCCATCAATTTAAGACAGCCTAAGACCAGATTCTGCATCAGGCATATTACCAGGACAGATGACAATGTTTGTTGTTTATTGCATGAACGATCGCCATATTGTCCATGAAGAAGACAATCTGTAGGTCTCTCAGGCAATCTCTTTATATATGAATTGCGAAAACTATGGAAATAATTGGAGGAAGGCCAGGTTTTTTGTCTGTCCCTTTTGCCACACACCATCAGCCTTTGAAGTATGCAAAATTTAGCCTGCCCAAAATTGATTTAAGGCGACCGAGGGACAGTCTCCTAGCACCAACCAATGCTGGTAGTTCTTTGTTAAGGTTGACCACCTTATCCATGCGCATTTAATTGATCTGAATTCCTAAAAAGGTTATCTTCGTAGTGGGACCTTCTATTTCTCCTGAGCCAAGGATTTACTATTCATCCTTGCGAATATCCCCAGTATGAAACTGCAAAGTCTCCTGCCCTGCTGGTCCCACAAACAGGAAATCGTCCAAGTAATGGACAATGCTAGAGTATCTCGACTCCTTGGCAGCCACCCATTCTAGGAATGTGCTAAATGTCTCAAAATGCGCATATGATATGGAGCACCCCATTGGCAGACAGAGGTCCACATAATACATGTTGCTGAGGCAGCATCCCAGCAAATGGTGGCTGCCGGGGTGAACTGGCAGCAGGCGGAAAGCGACATCCGCTTCTGATTTCTTCTAGATACATGAAAAGAGTTGAGCACTGTTCCAGGAATTTCTCGCCTAGAACCCAAGCCATGATGGAGAAGGCTTGCAGACAGTTGTTGAACATGTACGTGATGGGCCCCAACATTTTTCGCCTCTCCTCCCCTTCCAGGCGGTACCCTCTCTCCTGCGAATCCACAAAATGTGGCACTGGTAGTAATGAAAATATTTTGATTAATTATCTCCGCCATATGTCTTCCTCAATGTCCTGTGACATAGCCGTGGGCTTGAGTTTCTCTTCCTACACCTTCAATGGATCTGGGTGGCATACCAGTAACTCCGGTTGGGTAGGACCACAACAACTAGAAACTAGTCCACCCACCAATGTGCTAGTGTACTCTGTCCTAGGTGAGACGGTACCCTTGAACCAAGCCCTACCTGCTAGGCTCACCACCTATTCACTCAATTCCCCGTCATTGATGGATATTCTGGGCCTATTCAATACATCTTTTAACCCTAATAAGAATTAGGAGCTTGCCTAGGGATCCTTCTCGACTTCACTACCCAGATCCTTTTTCTCACCTGGGTCACTGATGGTAATGTCAACATTTTGTCCTTCTCTCCTGTGCTGTGGATGCACACCTTCATGCCTTTCTCGTCTAGCCTCTCTATCCATACCAGAACATGCACAGCTACAATGACAAGACCTGTGGCTACAAAACCTTGATCTGTTCCTTGCCATTGAGGTAGCCTTCCTGGCACTAGCCGGTCAGGCCATCCTCATTGCCTGGTCCGTGGCCTCGACCTGGCCATCCACTTGCTTAATTTCATTATCAATCTCGGCAGCCAGCAACATTCCACTTTTTTGCCGTCTCTTTAACAAAACAACATTGCTCTTACCCTTAACACCACTTGGGCAAGGGTGCAAACTAGCACGAGTGGGTGTATCTGGAATAATCACTTGGCTCAAACGTGTTTCGGAAGGTGTGGCCTTCGGGGAGGAGCCCATACCTGCATCACCTGTCTGGTCTACCCTCCTCTGCTTAGTAAGTATTGGCAGCTGGAGTCCTAAGCCAACACCTGCTTCCATTACATGTCTCTTCTCACCTTCCCCCTACAGGCTGCGAGCACTGGTATCACACTGCAGCACAGTCCTGCCAGGGGAGCAAGACTCACCAGAGTCTCCCAAGCTTACCACCACATCAGGCTAGGTCTGGGTGGTCACTGGGAGGTCAAATCCAGCTGTGTGTTAGGAAGGCGGTCCTCTAGCCACTTCATTCCACGGCAGATGGCCTTGGAGGGGACCACCTCCATAAGGCGCTCTAATTCAGTTGCCTCTGCTGCGTCCATGTTACTGGCACAGCCTCATAATAAAACTGGTATAGGAACTATAAGGCCAGAAAGCTACAGGTAAACTATATATCAAGTGGGGAAAAGGAAAATGGAGAGGAGGGAGGCAAGAGGAACCACAAAATACAGGATTAATACTAATAAAGCACCAATGCAAAACTAAGGGGGTTGCCAATAAATGCAGCAGAAGTTGCAGCCCCACCAGGCCTAATGTACTTGACCTAAATGGTGGCTGATTGCAGTGCAAACAGAGAAGCATGAGACAAACAAAATCCAATACAATAGATACACCGACAAACGAAACAACACACACACCAACTGGACAAACATAACACACACAGAGGAACTTCCCTGCCACATGTGTCCCAATAGGCAGCACTGCTCGCGTAATCTGATCTGTCCAGAGACTGGCCGCGGAGTGAAGAAAATGGCGCCCTTGTGCACAAAGCTGTGCGTCTCTGTTTGTTATCCTGATTTGGATGCAGTTAAGATTTGTATTTATTTTTGCTTTTGTAATAGATGGCACTGTGGAGTGTAAGCTTTCATAAGAAACATCTGAAGACCTATCAGCATACTAATTGTCCTTTCTCCTACCGAAGCAGATAACCGTGAATTGCAACAGTGCATCTCTTTAGAATAAAAAAAAAACAGTTCTTCAAAAGTACTTACTGTAAATATGGGGTTTTGGTGATCCTTTAACAACCTCAATACAATTATGTTGTTACAACAATTTCTATCACTGTCTTTTGGAGCGGATGACTTAACTGCAACCCACCAAGCATTTCCTTCCCTTTTTAGTAGCTGCTGATCTAACTCTTCTCTAGATCCTAAGCTATCACAGGCACAGATCCCAACTCTGTGTGTATATTTACATCTGAATTGTAATACATCTCATATGCTTACTAATCCCTTATACAGCTTTTTATAAAATGATGGCACTTTATAAGTAAAGAATGACGACTCAAATCCAAGAGTCATATAAAGTTGTATAACAGATAGGACAATGGGTAGCCAAGTAATCCTTATCTCTTGTTATATTTTATAATTCTATGTTCAAAATCAGTACAGATTTTTCAGCTGAGTGACAATGAAATTATCTTTCACAATTGGATGCGCTGGCATACTAGGAAACCAATGTTCAGACCACAGTGTGTACATCCAAAAATATCAGAAGCAAACAATTCTCTATTTAAATATCTAGAGAATAATAATTGCAGTTGATAATTTTAAACCAGATCTGTATGTAGTATTTTTTTTATGCTGGAATAGGGGGTAACATATTTACTGCTGTGCTTAAGTTATATGGATCCACAGATCTCAATAATAATTATATTGCTTTGAAATAATGACAATTAAGTTGATTTTAATACCAGCTTCTGAAAGTTGGAAAAGTCACCGTTATCATTTCATGGGGACCTGCCTCTCATGGAAGCAATGCTGGTCATTTGCATATAATGAAAAGGTCTTTAGCAGAAAAGCATGGGCATTCAGTCAGAAAATAAAGCAAGCAGCATACCGAGTCCAATTTCAGAATGTTGTTGCTTTTTAGTTGCATAAATGCACTTTTCCATAAATGCAATTTTCAATTTTCAGTTTTTAATTGTGTTCTTATATTATTTTACCTTGAAGACTATTACAATGTATTCAACAGGGCATTTTCAGAATTTGGGGAACCAAGACAGTCTAGCCTGGGCAGCATGTTAGAGAGGCAAGGTGTCAATAGTCCTTTCTTCCACTTTGATTGGATCAAATTACCATTCATTTGAAAGACTGTGAAATTGATATGATTAAAGAAGTATATTATATAAGTAATTATGTAGATCATTAGTAGATCAAGCATGCAGTGAGTATAGAAGGTTTTGAGAAGACAAAATAGAATTCAAATGACGATTCCATCACTGATCAAGAAAAATGCATTAATGGGACTAGATTCTCTTATATAGTATAGTAACCTTTATTGAGCATACAGTCAGAGGGAGAATCACAACTAATCACCAAGTGGCATATTTACAACAGAGCAAAAAAGAAAGACAAAAAGAGCCACTCATTATAGGTGTATTATCCAGTCTTTTTATCAGTATGGTATAGTGAGAGCAATAATATTTGGAATTTGGTTACTTATTGGTGATTTCTATATTGTTGCTAAGACAAAGATTCTATTGACTTTGACCTATGCATAAGACGTTTGCCCTACAGCAATAATTTATTTGTATATATTTGACATTGACTGTTGTTACGGTCAACATACAGTGGGGGGAAAAGTATTCAATCCCCTTCTGATTTTGATTGTTTGTCCACTGACAAAGAAATAATCAGTCTATGATTTTAATGGTAGGTGTATTCTAACAGTGAGAGACAGGATAACAAAACAAATAAAAACAAGAAAAATGCATTTCAAAAAAGTTATAAATTGATTTGCAGGTCAGTGAGGGAAATAAGTATTTGATCCCCTATCAATCAGCAAGATTTCTGGGTCCCAGGTGTCTTTTATAAAGGTAACAAGCTGAGATTAGGCACATTTTCTTAAAGGGAGTGCTCCTAATCTCAGCTTGTTACCTGTATAAAAGACACCTGTCCACAGAAGCAATCAATTAATCAGATTCCAAACTCTCCACCATGGTCAAGAACAAAGAGCTGTCCAAGGATGTCAGGGACAAGATTGTTGACCTACCCAAGGCTATAATGGGCTCCAAGACCATCACCAAGCAGCTTGGTGAGAAGGTGACAACAGTTGGTGCAATTTTTCGCAAATGGAAGAAACACAAAATAACTGCCAGTCTCCCCCGGTCTGATGCTCCATGCAAGATCTCACCTCTTGAGGTTTCAATGATCATGAGAACGGTGGGGAATCAGCCCAGAACTACACGGGAGGATCTTGTTAATGATCTCAAGGCAGCTGGGACCATAGTCACTAAGAAAACAATTGGTAACACACTACGCTGTGATGGACTGAAATCCTGCAGCGCCCACAAGGTCCCCCTGCTCAAGAAACCACATGTACAGGCCCGTCTGAAGTTTGCCAATGAACATCTGAATGATTCAGAGGAGAACTGGGTGAAAGTGTTGTGGTCAGATGAGACCAAATTCGAGCTCTTTGGCAACAACTCAACTTGCAGTGTTTGGAGGTGTAAAAATGCTGCCTATAAGCCCAAGAACACCATCCCCACTGTCAAACATGGAGGTGGAAACATTATGATTTGGTGGTGTTTTTCCGCTAAGGGGACAGGACAACTGCACCGCATCAAAGGGATGATGGATGGGGCCATGTACTGTCAAATCTTGGGTGAGAACCTCCTTCCCTCAGCCAGGGCTTTGAAAATGGGTCGTGGATGGGTATTCCAGCGTGACGATTACCCAAAACACAGGAGTGGCTCAAGAGGAAGCACATTATGGTCCTGGAGTGGCCTAGCCAGTCTCCAGACCTTAATCCCATAGAAAATCGGTGGAGGGAGCTAAAGTTTCGAGTTGCTAAACATCAGCCTCAAAACCTTAATGACTTGGAGAGGACCTATAAAGAGGAGTGGGACAAAATCCCTCCTGAGATGTGTGTAAACCTGGGGGCCAACTACAAGAAATGTCTGATCTCTGTGATTGCCAACAAGGGTTTGGCCACCAAGTACTAAGTCGAAGGGGTCAAATACTTATTTCCCTCATTGACTTGCAAATCAATTTATAACTTTATTGACATGCGTTTTTTTCTGTCTCTCACTGTTAAAATACACCTACGATTAAAATTATAGACTGATCATTTCTTTGTCAGTGGACAAACGTTCAAAATCAGCAGGGGATCAAATACTTTTCCCCCCACTGTATGTTTTAATAAATCTTAATAAAGTTTGTTTTATTTTACACTGATATATATAATATATTATATTTACACTAATCATTTTGATCAGTGATTGCAAAAAATTACCAAAACATTCACTGATACATCTAAAAGAAATAGTGTAGGGTTGTGATTATAATACATACATATTGGAATTCAAAGTACACCACTAATGTGAACTCAATGTAGTAAGGTTGGACTTCTTCATAAAAAGACTGGACAATACTCCTATAATGAGTGTCTCTTTTAGTCTTTCTTTTTTAGCTCTGTTGTAGAAGGTATTGACTTTAGGCCCCATTCTAATGCCCAATTTGTTAATTTATACACACTTAAAATCACTCAGTATTGCTACATATTGGGCAAATATTACCTTTTGGCATTAATGAATTCTTAAGTCAATAGAATACATATAAACATTTATTTAAAAAAAAAAAAAACCCAAAGCCAGATTTATGAGTTCAAGGCATTTGCAAGTAGCTAATAGAATATGGCCCCATCTCTGTATCTATTTTTGTTGTGATGCAATCAGAAAACATAACTCTCGGTTATGTTTGAATACTATGAAAATGAATACTAAAACCACACTGATAGACTTAACAAACAATGAGTTTAGGTCATCATAGTCTTAGCAATAAATTGAAAGAGTTGTAAAAAATAGTAGTGTAGAAAGGTACTCACAGAGAAGTGTTATATGTGTTATCTGATCTCGCATTCATAAGAATGGGTTTACAAGTCCAATCTTAGCTGAGTCTAGAGATTCACAAGGATTCTCGTTATTTTATTTTCGGTATCATGTCTGGATGGAGCATGGAAAAACCACCCTTCCAGTCTACATTTAATGTAATATTCCTACTGTATAACCTGCAGATTTAGCAAACAAAACAGAAGGTTATATATTTAAAATGTACTATTTTGAGTAATTACACTTGAAAATATACAAAATGTTTTAGAATGGAAAATATGCAGCCTTTAATGTGTTATCTTGTATATGTAACATTACAGGTTCTGCTGATCAACTTCCTTAGGTACGAGAAGTCTTTTAATGTACATGAAGTTTCTCTCGGCACAGCTGGAATGTGCATCTACAACTGACAGCTCCTTCAGTACTTGTAATGGAATGCTCACTAGTTTTCAGAGACACCCTTCTAAGAAACTAACATACAAATTCAGATGAGAAGTGGAAATGGGTCCCCATATTAAACAATAAATGGGTATCACAGATAATATGTAAAGGTTGTATTTATGTTTTGTACTTTCTAAAACATTTGCACAATGCCAAAATTAGTTATTGAAAAGATAATGTAGAAATAATTTGCCCAAAGTGCTCATTTAAATCCATAATATAAAGTATTGTATTACGTGGCAGTGTAAGTATGAAACCTAAAAGCTACTGCACAAGAATAAAAGAGGCAGCTTAAAACCTCCACCATTCCTTATCTATGTCTTCATACCGAGTCTCTACTAGATAAATGATCTCAATTGCTGGAAGCAGGAGCTAGCACATTCTTCACATAAAAGTAAAACTGCATCTCTGTGATTCAATAACCCTTTTGATAATAATGGGACAAAAAGACTAATAAGGAGTTAGCTTGTACAGATGCTCCGTGACAAATAAACGACCTTATTTCAGTACAAAGTAGAAAATAGAATATCAGTTTGATGGCCCTCCAGAAGTCAAGAGAAGCACATAATTTTGTACAGGAGCCTTATATAAATCATGTCATTCTGCTAATCACTAGGGCATCGTCAGGTCAGGCGCTTTCATCTCTCCATATGGACATTGCACTACACATAAGCCACGACAGCAGATGCTTTAACTCTGCCAGCACTTAGAGTTCTGCATCATAGTGCATTAGTATGAAATGGATTTATTTGTTATTGATAAAAAGTATGTTTAAAATCATTTCAATGTTTCATTTTATCAGCATTGATTCCAGGCTTTCCGCTAAACAGCAAGATAGCTCTCTATACAGAGTATAGACTGCTTGACAAAAAGGCTGCCATGTCATCACAGACAGGTTAATACAACATAGAATATGTAAGTTATTTTTATGATATTCACGTCAATGAAACACTAAATTAGGCTCTACACAATTACTTGGATTTTTTCAAGGGCCACAACTAGGCCAATATTTAAAGTCGACCTGTACTTTTCAGACTATTATAAATTTTCAAAGGTTATTAAAAAATATTGTGCTGGTGGCACAATATCCTAATTAGTGTGTGGAGGGGATATAGTTGTATCATATCTTTATCTGAGCATAGGTTATTTTCAGTCATAATGATTAAGCAGAAATAATAAAACCCTGGATACTCAAATGTTAGATTTTAGCAAATGAACAGAATCAGTGTATAAGGTCATCACATCAGTACTAACATTATCTAATTGAGTGTTCTCTCTGATGCTAATTATTTGTATTTGGACATTCCTTAAAGTATAAATTATTGAACTGCAGTGAACTTCTTTAAACTGTTGGGTAGTGCTACAGAAATATAAAAGTACTGTCTGATTTGACTATCATCTGCATACTTGTTTTATTGTAACCATTAACCAGTTGCCATTCATTTAACTCTGAGCATTGTGATCTTTTTATACTAATTTTGCTACTTACTGCTTTTATGAAATCTGGTCTATGGTAATTGGTGCTTTAATGGAAAAAAAAATAGTATGCAACTATTCAGCAATGAGCCCACCTTTCACCATATAAAACCATACCATATACTACATCCCTATTGCTGAAAATATCTATTTTTATGAAAACACAAATATTTTAATATAATGGTATGGGCACATGATGGAAGTATACATAGTGAAAGGTGGCAATTATGCTAAATGTAGTTCTGCAGTGGAAGAAATGGGCCAGGGTCCAAGGTGTGGTAAAAGAACTTGCAATCTGTTTTCTTTGCCATAGACTAAACTAAGAGATTCCAACATATATAGTAGAGAATGTACATTATAATGACCATGCAATCTTTTTTATTTGACACTAGAGCTCCTGTCTTACTAATGTGAAAAATATAAGTAGCCAAATAGTGTTTATGCAGTATTGTGCTATAAACTCTCATAAAAAAAAAAAAAAGTATATTTGCAGAAGTGTAAGACAAGCATGCATTTTAAAATCATGGAAATAAATTAAAACAACAGACAATAGATGACGCTAATTGAAAGAAAAGTTAAAAAAACTGAAAAACTATTCACTTTACATTCACTTGCACAAAAAGAATTACACTGTGGATGATACTGAGAAACCCACTGAAAACAGTAAATAATAATAATCAATATTTAGACCAGTGTTTCAGGTTACAGTGTGGTCTGGAAGAATCCATTTGATTAATATGCCAGCAGTAGGCATGTGCTAGATTCCTTTCAAATTCCATTACTTACATGATGAAACAATATTAATTGTAATAGTTTCAAACATTGATATAATATCAGATGTATTTGTACATAAGAGCTTATGGTCCAGTGATCACCAGTCAATGTAGGTTAGTATAGAAGTGAAAAACAATTTAAAAAAGTTTTACGTTTTTAAAGGTTGACTTTTCCACTATTGTGCAAGACTCAATGATCAATTCCTTAGCAGTGCAGAACATTTTTAATGGAGCTCTGTTGAAAGCAATTATTTTTAGATGAAACCATACACTGCATTAGGTATTCTATAGGAGTTAAAAACATCACTCCAGTGCAGTAGTTCTCATTCTTTACTGAGACTGGATTCCATCCAAAACTTTCCTGGGCCATCTTTGAGATCTAAGCCATTAATAACAGGATAGTTTTTCATTAATATACAATATTGTGCCATAGACTTGTTTAAGGGGTCAAACTCTCATCATTGTTCATATTTCTTACTGCATTTCTTTGGGTATATTAAAGCAAAGAGAAAAAAAACTTGAATTCAGACTGAATATCATAGCTACATAGAGGAAGATAAGGACTTAGCAAAATACAAAATAACTAAATGATTGCTTCTGCTGTGTTTGGCTGACATTTGGGAAGGTGAATCGCCACTGTAACTATACCAACTCACCTGATTCCCATCTGCAAGCATTACTAACACTTAGCCAGTTCTCAGGATACCTCACTGGCCATTAATAATAATGCATCATCTCACTATAAATGCTTAGCTGGGACCAGCGTCAGTGGTTAAGGTGTACTATCAGCTTCGCAATATGATATTGTTCATCAACATTGATATCACATCCATCAACTATAGAGGGTTCTAGCACATGTTAAAGGATACTCATGATATTAGCAATATGGGGAAATACTTATTAATATGGAGAGGACACAAAGGTCAGCAGCCAGATTCAATGTTACTTATATCAGACTCAAATATCTGTTCTCAGACTGATACTGAGGTCAGGATCAGATGCTTCACTAATGCATATATTAATGTTGGATGTCATTAACATGCCATTGTGAGACTTTGCACGTCCACCACCATAGCGGAATTAGTCTACATTTAAGCTAACAACAATCATATCTTAGATATCTGGCTATATGACAGGTTTAATATTGTGGGAGCTACATTTTAAGGGGGAGGAGGTGTCATTAAAGGAATGTGTACCTGAGAGGCACTAGGAAAACCTTACACCTCATACATTTCCTTCACAATACTTGCAGATGCTGATGATGCCTTAATCTGAATTGTACCTAAAACAAAACAAAAACATAACACCGGCAAAATAAGGCCTTAAAACATATAGGGACTGCAGCATCTCTTCTCAACAGCATTACTCAGTGACTATCAATCACAGAAGCCTACGTGTCGACAGAGAAGAGGATCATAGACCATGTGATGGGAGGTACAAAATATCACCATCACATAGGCCAAGATCCAAGACTCTGTAGCCAGGCTAGATTAACTTAACATTTGGACCAATAGATTGTCACTGAGGAGTGCTGTTGAGAAGGCACAAAACATATCTGCAGCGCCTACATCATCTTCCGCCTAGCATCAGGGCCCCAATCCCCCGTGGGCGGGACATGGGGAGGAATCACCCCAGGAGGCAGCGCGGCAAGAGCAGTGTTGGCGCTGGTGGCCTTGGCAGAGGCATGGGGGTAGGAGAGAAGCGGCCAAGCTGTGGGTGTGCAGGGAGGCCTCAGAGGTGGAGGAGGCGGTCCTGGGGACCAGAGCGATGCAGAAGGCATCTGTGGTCAGGTGTTGGAATGAGCTATGGTCCGACCGCATGATTGCCAGCATCTCCACCTGCGCAGTTTGACTTGGTAGTGGGGGTTGAGGTCCGTGGGTCGTTGCTGGGTGAGAAGGTGGCGGCAGTGGTGGCCCAGTGGGGAGGGTCTGGGGCCCGGCTGAAGCCTCCCTTCATGCATTGGTGGTGGTGTTGCTGGGCCTGGTGGTGGTGGCCAGTCTGCGGCACTCATCAACAGAGGAAGAGATGGGGTCAAGCTCCGATGGTCCCTCCAGTAGGATGGCCCTGATGGCCCTGGTTGGATGCTCGGTCTTTGGAGGAGGGGGACAGTGGGGTCAAATGCCACCGGTGCGGCCAATGGTCCTGCTGGTGACCCCACAGCCCAGATGACATCCTCCTACTCCGAACCAGGGCCCTTGGCTCCACTTAGTTACATAGTTACATAGTAATTAAGGTTTAAAAAGGCTTTCAGTCCATCAAGTTCAACCTTTTAAGATCTCCTCTGATCTGTCTCAATATGCCGATTAAATATTAATTCTTCTTTTCTCCTCCCTCTGTGCCGGTTCCTGCTGGATGGGGGCTCACTCGCTGACTCCCTGCTCCGATGGAGCTGAAGCCCCACATCTGGCTCACCACTAGAGCCAGACCTCATTGATGTTGAAAGAGAGAAAATAAAGGTATATGTTATTAGTATGATGAATGATACATTGTTTTTGTTCATTCCTAACTACCTGACATCTAGGCTTGAACCTGGATGATTCACTTAATTGAAACTATGAATAGCTATCATTTGCTAGATTTGATCTATTCTTTGGTTCTTGATTGTTTTTGGCTTGATTCCAGCTTCAGTCTGTAACTTCATAGGGTGCAGTGGGCACACCGATACATGGACTCTTTATTGGTTGATTACTGTTGTTGTGCTCACAAATGACAGTGATTTGTCAGCTTCATGGATGATGCATCCATCTATCCTTTGTTAATTCCATTGAGCTGACATGCCAGTTGGTCATCATGTACATGTGTAGTGTGTGCGATGTACATGCAGTGGCATGTTGGTGGTGTATGTGATATTCACCTGACATGGAGGCTGGATCCTGCCGGGCAACCAGGCCTGAAGCTCCAGCAGTGGGCACCTGGCTCAGAAGGTCCTTGGCCACCCTCTCCCACTCGTTATAACGCACAGTCACTTTGGGGCCACCACTTGGTGCTGCAGCTTGCTTGTCCTCCTTGGCCATCATCCTCCTCACTTTGGCCCTGATGTTGTCAAAGCGGTGCTTCACAGACCTCACATCCCTTTCCGCTGTTCCCACTGCTGTTACTTCAGCCGCTATCTCCTTCCATGCCTGGGCCCTAGGGCCAGGCTTAACTTCCCTCCCCCTGCAAGGATAACGGGGCATCACATTCTCCTGGTGCGTGTAGTTCAGGGCCCTGTGCTTAGTCTCTTGCCCTCCCGACGGTGGACGGGGTTCCGTAGGTCCCTGAACTTTCCCTGTGGCCTGTCCTTCCTCGAACTACCCCCCCTCTGTCACTGAACAAGATGTGCCGATTTCTCCCCTGCACCACCGACCTCCTCCACTCCACTATTCTCCACTCCTCTGCTCTCCACCTCCTCCATTCCTCCACCACTCTCCTCTCCTCCACTCTCCACTTCCTCCACTCCTCCACCACTCTCATCTCCTCCGCTCTCCACCTCCTCCACTCCTCCACCACTCTCCTCCTCTCTCCACCTGCTCCACCTCTTCTTCCAATTCCTCCTCCAACAACTCCACTTCCTCCTGTCCTCCGCCACTCCTCACCTCCTCTCCTACACTACTCCCCAGGGCCACCTCTCTCTCCTGTCTCTCCTCCTCGCCTCTCTTCATCTTCTCCTCCCTGCCGCTCCACACCTCTCCCCTCCTCTATCCTCCCTCCATTAAAATCCCACAAAGAATATAAGGATACATAAAAATAAGTGTTTCTGTATATATATATATATATATATACAGTATATATATATGAAGAAAAAAAAAGTGGCTTTTATGTGTATTTATTAACTGCTGGGGAATGGGGTTGTGGTGGATGGGATGAGGGTGTGTGTATGGAGTGACCTAGCTCTACGTGTATCTATGTGTGTAATTTAATTTATGCGGTATTGGTATTATGTGTAATCTGTAAATATGTGTAATCAAAGATTAAGTGTGAATTTGTAAATAGATGAATATAAAAGAACAAAACTGCAATATACTGATCTGAAAACTCTCCTACTCTCACTCACTCTGCTCACTCACCCGGGACCTGCGTGCTACTTTGCCAGAATCTACAAAACAGTCAACACATGGGTGGGTAAAACGCCACTTTATAATCTCTCTCTCTGTCAATCATCTTCGGCTATACCGCTTTCTATTGGCTGAAAGGCCTGCGTTGCACTCCGTGCTGTATTTGGATCATAACTGTGGACCACATCTAGTCCAGCCCATTAACAGTTTGTGAGAGGTTTACAGGCTTGATGATTCGGGCGATAACTTGTGCCCTTGTTAAACTGAATAGCACCGGATTTGTAGCTGAACGCGAGCCTGCAACAGGCCCTCAGACACCTGGCTGATACACCGCAAGATGCGGTCTTCAAATTGAATAGGGCTCTAAGTCCATCAATTAAATGTTAAATAAATAATTTTAACAAGGTATTCTAATGCAAGTAAAAATCTTTATTTAGATGAACTTGTCATGGCTGTAGAGTGGTAATTTGAAGACTACAGAGTGGTAGTTTGAAGACCCCCCTTTATCCCTGTCCAGGCAATATCCTCTTCCACAAAGCCTTGGGTGACGTCCTGGCATCCAGCCAGGTACAATGAAGTCCCTAGAGCAAATCGAGGTATCCTCCTCAATCAATACCCTCCATGAAATGGCTTAACTTCTGTAGCATGTTCACGTTAGATAGTGGGTTGCTTTGTAATGGAGACTTCTGAGCTTTAGACTTAGTAGTAGTCAGTAGTGGGAAACTCAAGAACTGGGAATATGTAACTTTATCTTTTTACTACATCTCACCCATTGTGAAAAATATAGCATAGCTTAGAAGACACAAGGAAATTGGTTTACATGATGGAAACCTCTGAATATGTTAAGGGATTTAATACATTTCATGGGGGAAAGTTTTTTTTCACCAAAAGAGGAATGCAAAAAATCATAACTTAAAGGTGGATGGAGAAAGTGTTAAGGGTCAAGTGGGATCTAATAGTTATCGGGTAGGGTGGCAAATAATCATCTATCAGCATTAGTATAGACAGAGTAAAGGGATTCAAGCTTCCCTGGCATAAGTCTATGATGAGGACTTATTAAGTTATATTTTAGGTCTATATAATGGTCAATATAATGGGTAGATTAGAGGTCAATACCAATATATACCAATATTATAATGGTAGCAGTGCAGATATGTAATATTTGCTCACTGGTATTGTGGTACATAGTTAATTAATTAATTAATTTATAAAAATACAATATATTTTTTAACTTGTGCTGTTCATATATATATATATATATATATATATATATATATATATATATATATATATAAATATATAGGTAGTTTCAATGCAAGGCAGAATTAAGTGCTACAAAGTTAACATAAGACATTCACTAAGAGTGACTGCATACACTGAAGGTCTTCCTTTATTAAAATGTCCTGTGAAATGACATGGCTACAAGTTCTCTGATAACAGTTATTATGTGCAACTGCCACACATATATTTATATATATACACATCAGTCCATCATACCACATGCTGGTTCAAACCACAGTGTGCCCTGTGTAAAAGCTGATTTTCTCACAGTCCTCGGCTATGGTTAGAGAGCATCACTCTAATTATCAGCTTGGATCATGGTACGTAAACAGCATTTATTAAAAAGACACTGGAATGAGGCCCACACAATGCGTACACAAATGACATTTCCAAGAATATTAAATAGATTCTGAGTAGAGATAAAATATGTATTTTATCTAAAGAATATGTGTTAAATAATATCTAACAAATTGACTAGTTTGATATACAGTACTTTATTTGTGAACTAGATGCAACCTAATATAAACTGGATAAACTCAAATTTCCAGGTGCCTAATACTACTTAGTATCTAAATAATTTTACTTTAACTTTATTGACACTTAAGGTAACAATGCCGGATCATGAAAAACACTTAGGGACTCATTGTCTCTTTGACCATCAAGCAGACTTAAATGTGGATACGACAAATTGAATATAATGGTTGCTCAGATTGCCAACCATCAATAGGGACCACAATCATGGATAGAGTTATTCAAATCTTCTATTGCTTCAAATTTGTCACTTGTATATGGAGTGTAATATTATTCCATTAAAATATGATATAACTAAATTGTCATTTGAAATGGCCCTATTCAATTATATATGTCATACATTAATTTAATCTCAATGTTTGAGATTCTAGTCTCCAGGGTTTCCCTACCGGGAGCCTCACAATGTTTGGACTAAGCTGGGGTAGGAATTTAACCTATTCCCTGGATCTCTGTAAAGCCTAATGGCCATTTCACTACTTGTAAACGCAGCTTTCTCAAAGGCACATTCTATAACACCTTAAGTGTCAATAAAGATTTCTGCTTTTAAACAATTAACTAGATACAATCCAACTCTTAAGGGATTTATATTAATAAACATATTTTAATATTTCAGCTTTAAAGTGACGTGGAAGGTTCCCTGTTTGTATTATTAAAATAAACTACCTAAGTGTTTGTTTGCATATCTAATCATCATTTTATTAACAAGTGTTTAAAAGCTCTATTTTCACTCAATAAAACCTGTGACATTTCAATTAGACTTGCGGTGTGTAGGTGAAGGGAATTATCTTATCTTAGGTTAGCCATTCCGATCTACCAACAGATATATGTGGGTGCTATGCAGTATTTCTATTAGTTACATTTTATAAATTAAATTGTTCCCTTCTCTAAAGTTATATGGATTATGGTGTACTGGCCAGATACAATCGATATGAAAGTACTCTGCATTTTTCTACAGTGCTTGGGAAAGTTAAGTGTGCTACTTCATCTATTTAATTTTTTTTTTTTCCAACTGTTGGGACATTATGTTTCTGACTGTTCTTCTTCTACATTGATAATCTTTCAGTAAACTTTTGAAACTGATTTACTGTGCCTGCTTCTTTATTTTTTGAAGGGTGATTGCTATGTGCACCTACCAGTGGTAGTGAAGTATGTCCGCTGTGGGACACAACTGTCCAGAATTGCAGTAAGTTTCTGCTTACATAGGGCCACATTCAATTCCAAGCCCACAACTCGATAGCAAACAGCCAAATGTCTGCAAGTGAGTTGCCCTCTCCCGTTCGACTAAGATTACGATGCTATTCTATTATGCAGGGCGCGAGTTACTCTCCCACAGCCGAAACCGTATACAATCCAATGGTTCGTAGCAGTTCAGGGCCAGAACATGATCAATTCAGCAAGCCCGTAACCTCCCATTCCGAATCAGCCAATAGAAAATTAGACCGTCATTATTACGGCAGTAAATCCTGCGGGAACCCTGCTGCGTTTTTTTGGGGTGGATCATAGTGTAGTGTACAGTTGTGCTTAGACTTGGAGAATCTTCATGGCACTTATAGTGTTAATGTCAGGGTTAATGATTGTCCCATAAGTGTCTCTATAGACTCTTATGGGACTGATGAGTTTAATTTTAGGCACAGTTAATTTCAATTGTGGCGCGGGACCTTTAAGGGCGTTTAAAGTCCTTTATGGACCTGCAAGGAGGGTATTTTGAATTTTAGATGCTGTGGGGGTCCCAATCGGGACCCGTGCAGCAAGGGTTAATGTAGGGATCCTGTGGGGGTCCTGATGGGGACCCTGCATAATAGGGGTGTTAATTGTAGGTGCCGCAGGGGTACCCCTGGATTAAGGGGTTAATGTGGGGATGCTGCGGGGGTCCAGATTGGGACCTCTGCATCATGGGGGTTTAATTTAGGATTGGGGGTGTTAGGAGCAGAGGGGATGTATAGGGGTAACATACATAAGAGCTTTTAAAGCCCTTCCGAGTCCTCTCTAGCACCCATAGGATTTTGGGCTACATTTCCCAATTACAGATTTGAATGCATTGGAGAATTGTAGCAATTGAATAGCGATTTGCGATTTTAGCCTTTGCGAAAGTGACAGATCAAATGTTTCTGGATGGTGTAAGTTACGGCTTTAACTGCCGACATTTTTTCAAGCCTGTAACTCGGAAGCCTATCCAAGCCCGCAAATAGACGCCAATTGAATTGCAAATTTGCTTGCAACCTCAATTACGGGCTACCGGATCTCAAAATCGCACAATTGAATGTGGCTCATATTCAGGTTCTCTATGATTCTCTGGACCCAGTATGAGTGAATTTGAATACATAAGCAAAATGTTACTGAATCCTGGATTGTTAGTGACACTCATTGTACTGACTTGTTTCTTTTTTTTTTCTTATTTATTCATTTCTGACTCTCCATGACCTTGTGGACTGTAACACACCAGGCACATCTTTATTTCCATGGTCATGCCCATCCCCTTGGTTTTCATGACAGAGATACTGGAGTGGGTTGCCAGTTCCTTCTCCAGTGGACCACAGCATACAGCTCCTGGTATTCCTAGGAGGTCGCCCATCCAAGTACTGACCTGGCCCAACCCTGCATGACTTCAGGGGGATGTGACCTCTTGGTTCCCTGATTGGAATCAAACCCAGGTTGCAGCGGTGAAAGCACCGAATACTAACCAAGGGACCACCAGGGTCAATGTATTAAGCGTTATGTTGTATGTTAAGGTGTTAGGAATTACAATTTGACTCACAACACTTTGTTCATGAACATTGTAATTTAGACACATCACATTATATGTCAGTTTCACACAAACTACATGGTATTAAATAGCAAGTGATACACACTGAATGCTAAAACATAATTATTCTTGAGGGATTGTACATTTCTTTGTATGGTAGGTGGGTAGATGTTAACCCCTGGAGCTCTGCATTAAAATCGGTGTGACTTAGCATTAGGTGTCACTGTTTATTAATGTGAGCAGGTATTCACCTGATCACCTTTCCAAAACAATTACTTATTTAAAAAAAGCAGATTTACTTATATATTAGTTTGTAATTTCCCCCAATTTGCCCAGGGAGTGAGATAGATCACAGTAATGTGTTTGTAGTGAGTACTGAGAACTAACTCTGCCAACCTGGCTTCTCTTTGCAATAGAGGCAGAGAGGTTATTGCTTGGAGGGGGAGTCCACTTCAAATATAACATCAGGCACTTGCACAGGGGACTTTTCTCTTTTCTGTCTCTTAACACCACTGAACCCTGCTGGAGACCTTTCAAGACAAACTTGCTTCTGCTTTCGTTTCAAAATGTTTCTGAAGTGAGACAATGTTTGATCATTAAACAACATTTCCACTTGCTTGAACTTTTTCAGGCTGATACTTTTACACAAAATGTTGGAACTCAACCCATTAAGCACACATTTATTTGATCAGTGCAGTAGGTGTGCCCTCCCTTCTCTCTTCACCTGAAGAAATTTCCTCAGCCACTATCTGTTGCTGCTCCCTTTGAAATTTTTGTCTGTGCTATTTGATGTCTTCATTACTCATCTCCAGGCCCATGGACTTATCCTAGAGACAAAATGTCATCCACTACTGGACAAGGTTCAGGCCCCAAGTTCCTCTGAGTCACAGCTTCTGGCCACAATTTCCTCCAGCCACAGTTCGTGGTCGTGTTAGAGACTGCACACCATCTATCTATCAGAGTGACACAGTGAAGGATATTGAAATGGTACTTACAGAACTATTTCAGTGTCAATGATAGACGAGTAGAGGCTTAATTTTTAAATCCCCACTAGCATTCCCACACACCAACAGCATTATCCTGTCATTCATCAGCTTGTGCCCTGGTAATGACTTCTCTTCTTGGGTGATGTAGGTTCTGGTAGGCATTTTCTTCCAAAATAAACCAGCCTTGTCACAGTTGAATAATTGTGTGGAATAAAAGTCTCAGTCTCTACATAGTCTCTAAACTCCCTAACAAAGGTTTGGGCAGCTTCCTTGTTGGCACTGGCTGCCTCGCCATGCCTCACCACACTGTGGATGACAGTTTTCTTTTTAAAATTCTCAAACCAACCATGACTGGCTTTACATTTTTCACTGCTCTCACCACTTGTTGTAGACTCTTCTTTCACCAGACTGGCATGCAGTTGTTTTGCTTTCTTGCAAATTGTTGCCTGGGAAATACTATCCCTACTAGCTGTTTTTCCTTAATCCAAATGTACATCAATTTCTTCACTTCCTTCAATGTCTGTGACCTTCACGCCTCTAGCCACATCATCTCCTTTAAAAACGTCTTTTTTTCTCATCCTTAAGATCATTGTTCTAGGCATGTTGTACTCACCAGCGAGATCAGACACGTAGCTACTATGCTCATACTTAACTAATATGTCCATTCTATTGTGGTTCTCACTATTTTTCATTTTTGCTGACTATTATCATTACAAACTCATGATGTAAGCATAAGCTACATATTAGTTCTTGTAAGCACAAGCTGCACTTTGGTT
Organism: Discoglossus pictus; assembly: GCA_027410445.1. Taxonomy (NCBI): domain Eukaryota; kingdom Metazoa; phylum Chordata; class Amphibia; order Anura; family Alytidae; genus Discoglossus; species Discoglossus pictus. Next base: position 414,057,863 of record CM050165.1, on the reverse strand, counting down.
CTTATAAGCACAGGCTGCACTTTGGTTCTTTTAGGCACAGGTTGCATTTTGATTCTTGTAGGCACAGGCGGCACTTTGATTCTTAGAGGCACAGACTGGACTTTGGTTTTTGTAGGCACAGGCTACATTTTGGTTCTTATAGGTACCGGCTGCACTTTGGTTCTTATAGGCACAGGCTATGCTTTGTTTCTTATATTATTATTATTATTATTATTATTATTATTATTATTATTATTATTATCGTTTATTTGTAACGCACCAACATATTCCGTAGCGCTATACATAAGTTAATTTACAGGCAATGACAAGTTAAAGATTCATACATTGCAAAGAGTGGATGGCCCTATCTTTGAGCTTGGAATCCAGTGTCCATAGCGCTTTCCCTAAAGCACTGAGCAGGATTGAAACTCGCAGACTTACAATCTAAAGGTTAAAGTTTGTATGTGGTACAGTAGGGAGAGAGTACTGCTGAGCATGTTAGGGAGGAAGGTTATAGGCTTCTTTAAAGAGGTGTGTTTTTATTGATGTTTTGAAGGATTTAAGGCAGGAGGATAGTCTGGTGAAGCGAGGCAGGGAGTTCCAGAGAATAGGGGCAGCGCGAGAAAAGTCCTGGAGGCGGGAGTGAGAGGAGTTGACAAGAGTGGTAGAAAGAAGAAGGGCGTTAGCAGAACGAAGAGGGCGTGTGGGGGAGTATTTGGAGATGAGAGCAGAGATGTATAGGGGTGTGCAGTTGTTGAGGGCTTTATAAGTTAGGGTCAAGATTTTAAACTTTATTCTGGAGGCTAAGGGAAGCCAGTGAAGTGATTGACAAAGAGGAGCTGCCGACACTGAACGATGTGTACTGAAGATGAATCTGGCGGAGGCATTTATTATGGATTGAAGTGGGGAGAGGCAAGTGATGGGCAGGCCAACAAGGAGCGAGTTGCAATAGTCAAGACGAGAAATGATGAGAGAGTGTATTAGAATCTTAGTAGTGTCTTGTGTAAGGTAATGGCGTATTTTGGATATGTTTTTTAGATGGAAAAGACAGGATTTGGTTAGAGACTGTATGTGTGGGATGAAAGAGAGGGCAGGGTCCAGTAGAACCCCGAGACAACGGCACTGACTGCACTTTGGCTTTTGGAGGCACAGGCTGCACTTTGGTTCTTATAGGCACAGGCTACACATTAGTTCTTGAAGGCACAGGCTGCTCTTTCATTCATATAGGCACAGGCTGCTCTCTGGCTGTTTGTAGGCACAGACTGCTCGTGGGCCCTTGTTAGAACAACCTTCACTGTGCCAGAGTATGTTCTTTAACTTCCTGGTGAGACAGGATGAGGGGTGGTGCGAGCGTGACGAGTACTAAGCAAGCGTTGAATTCTGATCCAATTTCTTTTCATTCAGAAGTGTTGAGTACCGAAATTGAAGAGTTCTGCGGTAGTCGAGTCCCGAGAGTCCACTGTAACTGTAAAAGTGCAAATTCTCTTTGGTATAAATTTAGTAGTTTACAGCTTGTCATGGTCTAATTGCTTTCTAACAGCATGACATTGGTTAAGTAAGTTCCCTCCATTGTGAGAGTGTCCTTAGCTAACAAAATGAATGCTGCAGGTCACAACTGTGCAAGATGGCAGCCAGCAGGAGAGAATAGAGGAAGTAAAGGGTAGGTTCCAGAAGCAGATAAACTGTTACTCTGTTGAGTTCTAACAAGTAAATGAGCAACCATTTTATAAGGACATTACATTAAAAAGTATACAATTGAACAAACCTAGTTAAAAATATTTACATAAAACACAACATTTCCCAGAGTCTGTTAGAAGTATATTTTAGCAAACTCGAGATTTGGCGTCTTACAGTTACACATTTGGGCTACAGTCGACTAAGGCATATCCCATTGTGACACCCATGGGGCAAATGTTCTTATTTCATCCACAATGCCAATAATACTTGATCCAGCACTACTCACTTTCCATAGATTCTTAGAGGCACAGACTGCACTTTGGTTTTTATAGGCACAAGCTACACCTTGGTATTTGTAGGCACAGGATACACTTTGTTTCTTATAGGTACAGACTGCACTTTGGTTCTTATAGGCACAGGCTACACTTTGTTTATTTTAGGCACAGACTGCATTTTGGCTTTTGGAGCCACAGGCTGCACTTTGGTTCTTATAGGCAGAGGCTACACTTTAGTTCTTGAAGGCACAGGCTGCTCTTTCATTCATATAGGCACAGGCTGCTCTCGGGTTGTTTGTAGGCACAGACTGCTCATGACCTCTTGTTAGCACAAGCTACACTATGCCACAGTATGTACTTTAACTTCCTGGAGAGACAGGATCAGGGGTTGTGCGAGCGTGACGAGTACTAAGCAAGCGTTGAATTCTGATCCAATTTCTTCTCATTCAGAAGTGTTGAATACCGAAATTGAAGAGTTCTGCGGTAGTCGAGTACCGAGAGTCCACTGTAACTGTAAAAGTGCAAATTGTCGTTTATATAAATTTAGTAGTTTACAGCTTGTCATTGTCTAATTGCTTTCTAACAGCATGACATTGGTTAAGTGAGTTCCCTTCATTGTGAGAGTGTCCGTAGCTAACAAAATGCAATGCTGCAGGTCACAACTGTGCAAGATGGCAACCAGCAGAGAATAGAGGAAGTAAGGGATAGGTTCCAGTAGCAGAGAAACCATTACTCTGTGGAGTTCTAACAAGTAAATGAGCAACTATTTTATAAGGAGATTACATTGAAAAGTATACAATTAAACAAACCTAGTTAAAAATATTTACATAAAACACAACATTTCCCAGAGTCCGTTCGAAGTATATTGTAGCAAACTCGAGATTTCGGGTCTTACAGTTGCACATTTAGGCTACAGTCGACTAAGGCATATCCCATTGTGACACCCATGGGGCAAATATTCCTACTTCATCTACGATGCCAATGGTCCAGCACTACTCACTTTCCATAGAAAACTACTGAGATCCCTCTTGTTGGTGAGCTAGAGTTGACATCACTGGAAATTGGAACAGTTTCTTTTACAGCAAAGCATTTGTAACTAAGGAAATAACAGTGAAAATTAACTACATAAATTGAACTGGAAAATGTATATACTATAAATCATAGTCTTGTATTAAGACATATTTCCACTAAGTTAATTAAATATTGAGATCTTCTAGTTAATCTCTATAGCATGCCATAAAAGCATTTATACATTGTCCACATGAAAAGACTTGGCTGAATTATAGCTGGAAGTATTTTATGTTTTTTACAGGGAACTGAAATGTATGGCAACATAACATTTGCAGATTTAACATCATTGTGCCTCAACGTTGTTTACTAGAAACTTTATTTTACTTATATACTGTATTTATATTTCTTATGTGTTATATATGTTAAGCTTTATTTATGACAAATATTCAAAATACATCTGGTCTAAAATGAAATAAACACATACTTGAATGTATGCAGCTGGCATAATGAGATATACAATGTGGTATAAATAGAAATACTGTCAAAACTGTAAACCATGCATCCGTAAGTAGCATTTCGGAGCATGATCATGATCCATCAAGCAAGGCTGCAACTACCGATTTACTAACAGCCAATAGTAAACCGTCATCATGATGTCAGTAAGACATGGAGGTTAAACCACAATCAATTAGTGTTTAGAAGTCCGATCTGCAATCAGACTTGAAATCCGGCAACATACAGAATAATAAAAATAAATGACGATACTGTTCTAGTCCATGTGGGTGGCCTGATATGTATTAACTCCTTGATTTCTAAGATTGATATAACACGGAAATTAAACATAAAAAAAAGAAATATGTTTGCAGATTTATGAGCTTGAGACCTGTTGTGCAATTTATTCTAATGTCTTTCATTGCTTTCCCCCATATTTTAAAGTGCAGTATTGATTTATATTTGCATTTACAGTGCTACGATTAGGTGTTTAACCACCTTGCGAGTCCTATCTGGTACTTGTAGGATTTTCTTCTACATTTGCCACTTACGGGTGTGAAAACAATTGCTGGCTTGAGGAAATTTAGCAATTGAAAAGAGATTGTAACATTTAGGGGCTTGAAGGATCAAAGGCTTAGATGAGTCGAAGTTGCGATTTTAACAGTTCTAAGACATCATTACTGCACAAATCCAACAGAACTACACACAAGTCCCACTTCTAAGCAGACATTATTAGTGCACAAATTTCCCTCAATTCCCCAAAAACTACATCTACCCTCTCTAGCCCATACTAGCCAGAAGGAGTACGTAGGGGTAGCTTAGGGGGGAAACAATAAACTAATCCACCATAGGGGCTCCATCTTACCCATGGACCAGCTAAAGGGGGACAACCATAACCCCCAGCTGCCTCAAACTTAACCAATCATAACCCCCAAGTTCCTAACCTCCATAGGGATTGGGTCCATCATGAGCCCAATCCGCAATCGCTATAGGTACTCACTGGCTCATCATGGTCTCTAGCACTCGAGAGGATACCGCCTATTACAATTGAAAAATACTACAAATGAAAATTTTAAAAAACTGCTAGAGTACAGTAAAAACATACAATAACATCAAATAATAATAAAAAAAAAACATTACAAGCTGTAAAAAATAAATTAAGGCTATCACATACTTACGACCCCCATTCCAGTAAAAATACCCCAAACCCTCCCTTCAGCTCTCGTAAATAGGTACATACATCTTGACCGAAGCCTTGACTGAAGTCTTCAGTTTGGATCCACAGCAAAGGCCCAAACCAGAAAGCACTCTGCTCTAAAAAAAGATCTTATCTGAACCAACAAGAGCTCTTAGTAAGTGGAGCTCCACAGTACGTATCATGCATTATCTCTTTGTCCTCACAAACAGACTGTATGTTCAGCCAATCAGTGAGAGGAATAGAAGGGCAAATAATATAGACATGTTTGTAACCTACCACTACATCGCTCCACTTTGTGTGGCTCATTTTCATAATTAAATTTCAGTAAATCTGATGAGATTTACTCAACTGAAATACACATCACGTTCAGTCTTAAAACATTTCTCCCACAATCATCTTTCAGTTCTTTTGAAAAAAGATACCACAATATTGTAGAACTTAGAATAGTATTAAATAGATATAAAAAGGATAGCACCCCAATGCTTTTAGGAACAATTCAGGGATGCATAAAAACCCCAATAATAATCCACAATATAAAAATTGCATATATCCTTTATTAAATTACTTTAATAAATTAAAGACTGCATCTATAAGTTTACTTTCTAAAAATATTTCCCTGTTCTAAAGACTTCATATTTATTTTTTCAAACTTGCAGCCTTATTAAATTGCGATTTGGTAAATTTAAAAGGGCTCTATTTAAGCACAGAGCATATTTTTTTTACAGAAGTTTTTAGTTAGTGAACTTCTATCCAAAAGCAAGGTCTTCACTAACTAAAAACTTCTGTAAATAAAATATGCTATGTGCTTAAATAGAGCCCTTTTAAATTTACTGAATTGCAATTTAATAAGGCTGTTGATCTTTAATATGCATGTAAGAAATATTAAATCAATGTTAAATATGTGGTAATATATTTTTTTACCTTTATATACTGAAATGTACAACTTCCTCCTCACATTTCAAGCTATGATTAGCCATTGATTCTCTTTTGAAAATCATGCAGTTTATTCCTCAGAAATGAACAGATTCATGAAATCCACATCTTCCTAGGACACATTTAGCTGCTTTGAACCTTCTGTTTATCATCTCAGACCAGATAAAATGCTACTGTGAGCTTGAACATGATCACGGACGCAAGCCTGTAGCATGGTTTTCTACACACCCCTGTTAAAATGTCAGGTTTCTGTGCTGTAAAAAAATTAGACAAAGATAAATCATTTCAGAACTTTTTCCACCTTTAATGTGACCTATAAACTGTTTCTCTCAGATTTACACAGTTTCACTCTAATTGTTCCATGTGGGCTTATGCAGAGAAAGGTTGAAATCCTGTAGGACCAAGTTGCCAAGCCATATTCTACAGCCATCACACAATTCATACACAAATAATCAGAAGACTATACATTGTGTAGCAGATCCAGTAATACTGGCAAAATACTACCATAATAACAATGTCAGTGCTCTGGTAGTACTGTGCTGCCCAGTATTTTGTATTTACTTCCATGCTTGTGAGTCAGATGGTGAACCAGGGTTAGAAGAATTACAGTAGCATGACCCATGCATGATCCATTTAGGCTAGGGTGATAAATAAAAGACACGACAACTGAAATTGGGAGAACAACGGGCCACAGCTTTATTATAACAATTGTAAACAACAACACTTAACTTTATTTACATGAACTATTTTTAACGTTTTACCGGGGGAGGAGCCCGGCCACGGACAGTGACCTCACGCTTTAAACCCTGCCCAAAGCCCCAATGCTTATCTTAAGCACGCCCTGTGAGGTAGGGGCAACGCCCACTTAGGCCAGTGGGCCGGGCAACTCACCTCCCGCCAAGCCCTAAATTATCAAAATACAAACATTTTTGCCACTTCTCCCAAATTCCCTAAATACAAAAAACATCTTTTTTTTTTTTTAAATATAATAATTACATCTTACATTTTTACAAACCAAATTAACAGGGTGGGTGGTATTTCAGTCAGGAGACCGCGCTGCTGTGAAACGGCGCGAAACGCAGACGATCAACAGGCCTCCGACGCAGCTGATTGGCTGACAGGCCTCACAGGCTCCGCTGGGTCACGCAACGCTACGTGCTGACCCAGGAAGCCTGTGCAGCCTCCGCGTCATACATGACCCATGCATGATCCGTTTAGGCTAGGGTGATAAATAAAAGACACGACGACTGAAATTGGGAGAACAACTGGCCACAGCTTTATTATAACAATTGTAAACAACAACACTTAACTTTATTTACATGAACTATTTTTAACCTTTTACCGGGGGAGGAGCCCGGCCACGGACAGTGACCTCACGCTTTGAGCCCTGCCCAAAGCCCCAATGCTTATCTCAAGCACGCCCTGTGAGGTAGGGGCAACGCCCACTTAGGCCAGTGGGCCGGGCAACTCACCTCCCACCAAGCCCTAAATTATCAAAATACAAAATTTTTTGCCACTTCTCCCAAATTCCTTAAATACAAAAAACATCTTTTTTTTTTTTTTTAAATATAATAATTACATCTTACATTTTTACAAACCAAATTAACAGGGTGGGTGGGTGGTATTTCAGTCGGGAGACCGCGCTGCTGTGAAACGGCGCGAAACACAGACGACCAACAGGCCCCCGACGCAGCTGATTGGCTGACAGGCCTCACAGGCTCCGCTGGGTCACGCAACGCTACGTGCTGACCCAGGAAGCCTGTGCAGCCTCCGCGTCATTCATGACCCATGCATGATCCATTTAGGCTAGGGTGATAAATAAAAGACACGACGACTGAAATTGGGAGAACAACTGGCCACAGCTTTATTATAACAATTGTAAACAACAACACTTAACTTTATTTACATGAACTATTTTTAACCTTTTACCGGGGGAGGAGCCCGGCAATGGACAGTGACCTCACGCTTTGAGCCCTGCCCAAAGCCCCAATGCTTATCTTAAGCACGCCCTGTGAGGTAGGGACAACGCCCACTTAGGCCAGAGGGCTGGGCAACTCTCCTCCCGCCACGAAGACTGCGACCCCCCCCGCTGGACATCAAAGCCAAAGCCTGTAAAACGCTCTCCCAAAATTCTAGCATCAATAACTCCAGCCCCATTTCTGTAAGGTGAACCTTGTCCTTTCCGAAAAAATCGTCGACACTGGCCGGCTCGAACTCCTTATAACGGATTGCAACAAACCCCAACTTTCTAAAGAAACTCGCGAGCTGCTGGTTGATCTTCTGTCTTGCTTTGTCCAGGCAGACCGGGTCGCGCGCGTTACGCCAAGATCTTCTTTTTATCATCTCAGACCAGATAAAAAACGTGCCTGGGAACTTCTTCATCTATTTTTCGACATCTCTTTTCATGACTTTCAACATTCGTCTCATGGGTACCATTCCCAGATCGTCCCCGCCGGCATGAATTAGAATAAGGCTGGGCATACCGTAACGCTGCGCGTATGTGTCCAGCAGTCCGTCCAACTGCGACCATCGCAGACCCCAAATACTGCACCAAAGAACGTGCAAGTCCGTAACAGGAAAGCCGAGTTGTGTCTTTTCTTCGGTAACTGCAGCTAACCTGTGGGCCGAGTACACATACGAATGGCCAACAATCCACAATTGCTTCTGTACTCCTGAAAGCAGAAAGCAACAACCATTATACCACTGCACTCGACCTCACATAAGAACGAAAACACTCTGATTCCCATCTACCGTTGCGTTTTACTGCAGCGTCGGGCAAACCCAGCCTGGCTGCCTCCGTGGCTGCCCCGATGCGGAAAGAGTGTGTCCCGAATTCCGACTGCTCAAATCCGAGCTGCTGCAATGCACTTTTCAACATTTTTTGAATTGGTACCGTGACAGTGCCGTCCCATCGGCGTGTACCAGCAGCGAACACCGTCCCACCGGTCGCTGTGTAAGGTACTCCTTTACACAAGCAAATGGGCAACACTCTGTGCCAACCTGATGCAGAACCACCTTTCTTCCTTTTCCCACTTGGTCGGTCTTTGACCTCTGTAACCAAATTACTACCGTACCTTCCTTCAGGCAGGTATCTACTACTTGCAGTCCCCCCGAACCGTGTCTACTGTTCGCGACTAACTCCCCTATCCTAAACGCTCCAAAGAACGCCAGGGAAAAAGCCGTTCGGAAAAGCAGAGATTCAAAGGAGTTTCTGCAAACCACCACCAACACCTGAGCCATTCTCAGTAACAACGAAAAGGTAATCGGCCACCTGTTATCCGGCCTGTGAACACAGTTAAACATTCCGCGCACCACCTTGTGCACTAGGAACTCCTTTGTAAGGTCCCTCTGCTCGGCAAGCTTAAACATAAAAGCCAGCGCTGTGACCTGTCTCCCTACTACAGCTCTTGTTTCGCCTTGCTCGGCGCACCGCAGCAGGTACCAAAGCAGGATCCCTATGGTCTTATCTTCCGTAGTAGCGCCACCGGCCGCTGCCACTAGGCCATCCCATTTTGCCCACACCCGTCTGTACGCGGTCCATGTTGCTGGGGCAACAGACTGTCTCATGAGTCTCGTCACCTGGCAGCTCCAAGCTCCCAGAGTTCCGCGGGAATGCATTCCCCTAGGGCGTTCGCCTGAGGGGCCAATGCCATGAAACGATCCTCCTGAAACTGAGAAAGGGCATAAGCAATTCCGTTCTCTACCACTGGGACATCTCTCGCCTGAAACCATATGTTCAGGTGAAGGCAGCATAGTACAAGATGACGGAGTAATCTTATCACCGGTATGGATTTAGCCATGATGTTGTTCACGGCCTCCACCACCCCTATCTTATCCGAGTGGAATATGACTCGCAGGTCCCTGAAAGTCGTACCCCATATGTGTACTGCCACCACCATGGGGAATAACTTGAGGAATGTAAGGTTCTTTGTTAAACCTGCTACTTCCCATTCCTCCGGCCACACCGCGGAGCACCATTTCCCTTGGAGATATGCACCGCAGCCAACCGGTCCAGATCCATCTGTGTAAAGATCTAGCTCTGCGTTGGTGGCGCCCTTCTTTTGAAGAAGCGCCTGCCCATTAAAGTCGGCGAGGAAAACTGACCATACCCTCGCGTCATCCCGCATCGCCCTGGAAAATTTTATGAAGTGGTGCGGTTTTGCAATACCTATAGTAGCGAGTGACATCTTTCTGCAGAATATCCTCCCCATGGGGATAAGTCTACATGCGAAATTCAACTTTCCTAAGATAGATTGCAACCGTCACATGGACACCCTCCGTGCGCCTTGCATCGCACTGAGCTCTGCTCGCATGTCCACCACCTTTTCCAAGGGAAGACTGCACTCCATTGTCGTGGAGTCGATCCATATCCACAGAAAAGTCAACTGACACGTGGGGCCCTCCGTTTTGTCGTGGGACAGTGGTACCCCGAAATCTTGACAGATTCCGGTGAAAACCTCCAGCATGAAACGACAAGCGTCGTTCCCAGCTGGACCGACAAACAGGAAATCATCCCATGGGTAAACATAGGTCGATGAAATAGCTGCCGTCGACGAAACATCATAGCAGCCCGTGGCTCGACAGGTGGACGGGCAGCAACCTGAATGCTGCTTCAATGTCCACCTTCGCCATGAGCGCCCTGGTGCCCGCCCGCGATTCATAAGACACAGTAGCCTGGTCTTTTGATATACCGTCGTTCACTGAATGGCCTCTGGGATAGGAAAGGTGTTGAATTAACCTAAATTTACCATTATCCTTCTTGTGGACAACCCCAAGCGGAGATGCGATCAAATCCTGAATAGGAGGGGATGCAAATGGCCCCGCCATCCTACCCAATTTGACCACGTTGATAACCTTGGCTTGAGCTACCCCTGGGAATTCCCTGGCTGACCGCAAGTTTGGGACCAAGAGACCCTGAATGTCAAAACCGCACAGAATACGGAATCCCTCCCGGAAACCTTCTTCCAGGAGGCGTTCGGCTTTGACGTTGCCCGCCAATTTACCGTAGCGTTTTAGCCACGGCAGCATGGCAGGGAGGTGTATGGGCGTCCTGCCCTTTTGCAGGAGGCTCTCCCCCTCTACTCCCGTCTTTTGCTCTACCGCATCTGGCCAAGGGATGCTCACCCCCGCAGTTCGAACATGCGTGTTTGAACCTGCAGTTCGGGGCCCATCTACAGACCCCTTCATTATATGCGAAGCAGGTCTTGGGACCGGCTCCCGTGGTGTGGGTGGGGCCCTTTGCTCCACCGGCCCCGCTCCGAAAGGGCAGCGTGACTCTCATCGGTGTCATAATGTTCTACCAGTATGCCACCGCTTTGTCACTCCAAGCCATGGTTGGCCTTGAGGCCAAGTACTGGCAAAATTCCTCGTCGTACCGCCACCATGCCGTGCCTCCATAGACTTTGTGGGCATTGTGAATTTCGTCTATGTAAAAGAATAATCCCGAACTCTGTTCTGGTTGTCACTCACACAGTACGAAAGGTCTAGATGGAGAATGCTTGCAACCATGTATCGAAAGTCCTAGGTAACCTCCCGAAGGACCTTCGCAAATCATCTCCCTCCCTGAGGCCCCTCTCGGCCATATCCAGTTGTCTAGACATGGGGAGAAGGGAGAACAATTCTATGAACTCCCTCCTCCAGATCTTTTCTTTAACCTCTTGGGTAAGATGTGCACCTAAGTTATCCAACGAGCACAAGACTATCGGCCTCATGGCTGCGTCGGTAAACCCTGCGTTGGTACTGCCAGCTACTGCAACAGGAGCGCCTACCGGCTCGGATGCCCCAATGGTACCTATTGCCTCTGCTGGAGCTGTACACGCTGTCGCCACAATGGCAGATGGCTGGGGCCACGCGCTCTTCGCTAGCCCGCCTATCCAAGATCCCATCTCTTGCTCACTGACCATAATGTTGTGTGCAGCTAAGAGGGTCTTTAACAACCCAAATAAACCCAGCCTTTGTGTGCGAGGGTTCTCTATCACCCTTTTCTGCTGTGCAACTCAACATTGTGCGCTCACCTGCTTCCAGAAGCCTTGGAGTGGAAACAGCCAACGGAGTATCGCTGTGTCTCTCCTGATGCTCCGGGGACTCTGACCGTCTGGCCCTCCTCGGGCTCCTTCTCTCTGATCCAGTGCAGGCACAGCTGCACCGACATGATCTCCTGCTTCTTGATCTGGATCTCCTTCTGGACCTGTGGGTGCAAGAGGAACAGTCACTAGCTCTCCGCGACCTGCATGCCCGTGCCCATACCGTCCGCTCCTCCTCTGAGGAGTGGCCCTGGCTGGAGTAAGCTAGTGCCGCCTCCTCTGTCGCTCCCCGTAGGGGTTCCCTTGAGACTTCATTAGGCGTTGTAATGTCTGGCTGTTGGGTCTTAGACCCCTGTTGCTGTGGCCTAACCGTCTCGCCCTCAGTCTCAATTCTGTTACTTCTTAGTGGGGTGTGTGTGAATAGTAGTGGACTGTACCTGCTTGTAGCCTTCCTAGCTCGAGTGGGGCGCGCCGGCCTCGCCACTGCCACTGTTACTGGCACGTCATCGATTATGACCATGCTGTCCTGGCTATTCATCTCTCTGATCACTCTATCCCTTCTCTCTCTCGTTGACGCCATGTTCCGCTCACCGCCTAATGAGCGTCCCTGTAAACACCCTCTACGGGGTGTTAACGGGGTGTTTCTTGACCTTTGTCCCGGCCTAGGGCCTTTAGGCAAAATGACCGGTGGTGGCCGGAGTTCTAGGCCCTCACCTTCACCACCCTTTGGGCCTGGCGCTCACCTGTCTGAGGGGTATGGGGTCCTGGCCATCCTGACCCATAGCCCCCTCCTTTCTCGTGGCTCTGCTCACTGATGGAAAGGGGTCTGTTAGCCCTACAGTGGTGGGATGGGAATAAGTTTCCCTGGCACCGCCAGTATTGACTAGGCCACCAGCCACCGCAGGCTGATCCTGTTCAATGTGCTGCGGGTCCAGCGCAGAAGGCATGGGAGGTCCCAGCCTGTCCTGCACCTACCTGACCCCTTGGCTTAGGGCCCAGGTCCTAACTTCAGCCAGTAAAGCCTCTAAGCCTTCTGGATCCATATTATAGCTAACAGGGGGACAACAACAGGCAGCAGCACCAGATACTGACACACGCAGCACAAGCAAAGACACGAAACACACAAAAACGGAGGGAAGAAAAAACACAAAACACACAAGTTTAGCCTCAATAGTATTGCCCCTTATATGCTGGTAAGCTGGGGATATTAAAGTATTAAACCTTCCTACTGTGATTCTAAAGCTGCAGGACCTCAGACCTCCGTCCGTTTCAGTCGGGAGACCGCGCCGTTTCACAGCAGCGCGACACCGCGCCGTTTCACAGCAGCGCAACAGCGCGACATGCCCCGGACGCAGCTGATTGGCTGACAGACCTCACAGGCTCCGCTGGGTCACGCGACGCTATGTGCTGACCCAGGAAGCCTGTGCAGCCTCCGCGTCATACAGTACATAAAGAGAGTTGATGTGTGTCATTTGTATTAACAGGTAGATTTCAAAATTAAAATGACTAGCAGAGATGCCAATGGTAGCCATTATAGATGTTATATAACTAATCTTATAACTAAGATTGAACAGAATTCTATAACATCACAATAAAATTACTTTATACTATTATAAACTTACAGCCTTATTAAATTGTAATGCGGTTAATTGAATAGGGCTCTATATAAGCACATTTATTTTTACAGAAGTTTTTAATTAGTGAACTTTTATCCAAAAGCAAGGTCTTCACTAACTGAAAACTTCTGTAAAAAAATATGCTATGTGCTTATATAGAGCCCTATTCAATTGGCCAAATCCCAATTTAATAAGGCTGTTAATATTTTGCATTTTTTTTACTTTGTCGCTAAAGCAAACACATTTAAATATCAACAATTACAAACGTGCTTATTCCTGCATTTCAGATGTTTTTTTCTGTGTGTAGTGGTTGGGTTATATTCTGAAGCAATTCATACTTATTTTAATAAAGCAATCAACACTTACATCACTATAAAGACAGAAATACGAATTTCATTAAGATATGTCGAAGCTACTTTGCTGAAATGAATGATGATTATCTTTAGTAAGAGTATATTTTTAGCTAAATGAAAGTTACCTTTTTTCTATATAATGCCAATGTTAATTGTTTAGCAATGTAGAACAAATATAACTTATGTCCATTAGAAATCTAAACTAAATAAATATAATGACTGGAGTACTGAATGGAAGATATACACCTCCAAAAAGAAAATGAGTGTTCACAGGCAAATGCAGTTCTTACATGTATAAGCTTTCTTAATGTTTTTGCTTTATCTCCCATGGTTTTCACAAATTGTACAACTCTTTCTTTTTGAAGAACCCTGATGTTTGCAATTTATTTGTGTGATGCAGAACAATTTGGATGGAGCAATAAAGCTCTTTGTAAAGGCGATTTATTTTTTATAGCTTGGTCCCAATTTTTAAACAACGTGTTCACCGTTTATGTGCAGTGAATGCCTCTTCAGCTAGGGATTTGGCTCGTGACTTACTATATTTCTCTCTTTTTGGAGTGCTGGCTATTTGTAGGGGGTTTCATTAGTATTTCGTTTCTCAGCGTTCAGGATAGCACTTGTATCTTTTATTCTTCCTTAGCAAAAGAGCAGAAACAGTGGGAGAAATAAGTGTTATCCTTAAAATTATATAAAATGTGTTGTTCACATTTATGCCTTATGCTTTACATGAAGCCATATCTTAAATATATAACAAGCCTAGATTATGTGAAAATGCAGGTTTTGCCCAAGAAAGCTCCTTTTTGTGTAAAGGTGTAATTGGCACCCCAAGCCCTAAACTCTTTTTCTGTGACAGTGACACGTTTATCAGGCTTTACTTTCACCATTCTTTTAATCTAGTTTGATTGGAACTCTTAGAAGGAATCATGGATCTGTAACTTTGTATATGGAGAATACTGAGAATCATGTACAGATATAGCAGTTAAAAAAATGTGTTGTCTACATACATTTTATCCAGTTTACTTCTAAATTTGTTTTAAAAGCCTAGTCTAAGAAACCGATACTTTTGCATGACTCTGCATCATTATATTCTGCTTACGAAAAATGTGTAAATTTCTATGTAGAGGGTGATATAGATAAACTAGGAGAACTACAGCTTCATGCTTTAATGGGCACCAAAATATAATTGTTTCCTATTTATAAAACATATGCTAAATTAATATCTCTTAGTTCTGAACATTTTATTTTACATACAATTTATCTTTACCTGGGGATTATTTTGGTAATTTGATAGAAACAATGACTTAAATGTTTGTGTGCTGATTGATTACATTGTTTTTCTCTATTTTGTATGTTGATAACTGCTAACTTAATAGTTTGATTTAGGATGATTAGTATGCATGCATATATCTCTCTATCACAGTTATCCAAAGCACAGAGCGTTAATTTGCACATTGCATGTTCGTCCACTTTCCAAAACATTATTATAGTTGTTCTATATTCACTGATTGGCTTTTTTATGACATTGGCCACCCTGACATATACCCTATATATATATATATACAGTATATATATATATATATATATATATATATATATACATATATATATATAAAATCCTAGAGAAATAGCTCTTAGAGAACTCTGTTAATTGGATTTGATTATTGATTCTAATAATATATGTGTTATCTGTGTGCACTTCCTTCTCCTCGGTTGTTCTGCTTCTCATCTGTGGATCATACCAGAATACAACAAAAGCCCAAACCAGAAGAGTTTCGTTTCAGGATGAGACATGGATCACTCGGTGATACTTCATGGCTAAAGACAACCCTGATGCTTCTGAATTATGTATTTAGGTAATCGCAAACATGTTTCTACTTCCTTGCTAGTACTTCTGCTTCCAGACCATATTATATGGATCCCTTTATTACTGCATTAAGGATTCTTTCATTCCTTGACAGTACCTCTGTTTCCAGACTGTATTATATTGATTCCTTCATAACTGCATGTGACCTTGTCTCATTAATCCAACCTCTTTTTTTGCCTACTGACTGTCATGGCCATTGAGCTGTTACTTGTGGCCTTGATCTTGCTGTTTGCTTCCTGCCTCAGCCCTTAATATATGACCTTACCACATCCTATTTGCTTGCTCCCTCAAACTGGATTACCTATCAACTGCTTATGACTTGGCATTAATGTGAGATTGCGAGTAGAAGAATCAATAGCATTTCCGCTTTGAGGGACGTTTTATCATTTCTACGTTGGTCCAATGTATCTACATCTTATTGTACAATAACCAGTTTAACTTTTCACACAATTTAACTCCACAATAAATAAATACTGTATAAGACAATTTTAATTTACAGGTGTATTTTTGCATAATGACATTCATATTCATTAACTTGAGACAGACACACAAGCATATATTTTTTAATGCTTTACATTTACACATTGCTTTGGTTACATATGTATTGTTACAAGATCGCTCTTCAGAGTCCTTACAAAAGCTCTGAGAGCGATAGTTCAAAGGCTTAGGTAAAGTTTCAACAAGGTTTTTAAATAAAAATAGAAATGTACTAATAAAAATATATTTCTGCATAAAACAGCTGCCTGACTTTGGGAACACCCACCAATAAAGTCACTGTTCCTGAAATTAACTTTCTTAGGGTTCCACACTCTGGTTTGTATCAGATATAACAATAGCGGTGTGTGGACCCTGATCCACCCGTCACTCAAAATGCTCCACCCAAGGTACCCCTAAAGGTCTATGTGGTTCTTTACTAATAGGTAGCCAATTGCTCTCCTTCGGGTACTTGTACTTCCATTATCTCTGTCAGTCTCTGGTTCTCACTCAAGTTCAGCGCTTTTCAGTTGGGCTCTTTGCAGGTTTGAGCCTTTGAACACAAACTCCAGTACATATCACTTGTTACCCAGGCTCTTTCCCTCTCTCTGCTTTAGGTCCATCCCCAGCCCAGCAACACTAAATAGGTCTGCTCGAGCCTTCCTCATGTGTAGCCTAATGGTGCTGTGTGAGAACCTTTTAACTCCTGAAGGTATTAATAGGGCAAATGGCTTTATTTGGCCTCAGGCTCACATACATGCATAATATGATTCTCCCATATCTCTGTACAGCTTTGTCACAGTATACATACTTTCATTATGTATTTGAAATCCACGCAGAGGGGATTACGGGTCAGAAAACAATATATAATTATAATTTTTTTCTGTATCAGAGACATATACAATACCATCAACACAACAATTTATTGCAGGTTCTTTCACTTTTTTATATATCAAAATTGATTTATAGAATAATAATTTCCTGTATGTTTTTTCACACTCTTTGTGAAATATCATTGTCTTTTGACTGGACTGTTTAAACCAATGGTTCCTTTTATACCACCTAATACTTCTTTTTCCGATGCAATAAGGATCTTTTACACAGTTCAGAAAAATTGATGGTCAGTACACAACAAGGTATAAAATGACTTGAGTAGACAGGATAAAATGGTGTAAACAATACAATAAATAAAAAGAGTTTGGAAAAGACTGAACATAAGCAGGACTGAATGAAAGACTTCATAAGAACAATCCAGAATCAAAATTTTTTTAAGAGATATTTTTTAGCAACAATAAAAACGGTTTTAGATGGACAGCAGAATATCCTTAACCAACGTGATTTTTGAGCACGAATGTTTTCACACAGTATATAAATATGTGTGTGTGCTGTGATGTATGTAATCATGTGTAAACATACAACCACTAAGTAATACAAACAGTGAAAAAGAACATCAATGGACAATGCATATACAACATTATCACAATATAATATTTTGCTTAACATATGTTATTTAAATCTTTGGCTATTTATTATGTAAGTATGTGTGTCATCTTTTCTTATTTCTTTTGTACTGCTGTTCTTCTTTTTACCCCTTTATCTTACTCATTAGTATTCAATATCATGTTGTTTTTCTGGTATATCTGTTTTCAGACCTAATTATGCAGATTCCTGAATTACTGCATATAACCTTGGCTCGTTAACCTAACATCTTTATTACCTGAAATCTACCCTGACCAATAACCGGTTACTTGTGGCCTCAATCATTCTGTTTGCCACCTGCCTTAGTCCTTATTCACCCATTGAATCGATCATTCTGTTTGCCACCTGCCTTAGTCCTTATTTACCCATTGAATCGATCATTCTGTTTGCCACCTGCCTTAGTCCTTATTCACCCATTGAATCGATCATTCTGTTTGCCACCTGCCTTAGTCCTTATTCACCAATTGAATCGATCATTCTGTTTGCCACCTGCCTTAGTACTTATTCATCCATTGTGTTTGCTGGTTTCCTCAGACTGGATTACCTATCATGTCAACTACCAATGATTTTGGAACTGTTCTATTCTACCATGGGTGTAGGAAATTGGGGGGTGTGGGACACAAATCCCCCCCAGATTTTCCTATGTGTCTAGAGAAGTAGTTGTGTTTTATTTTTTATACTATATGCAGTATCCCCCCAGATTTTCTTTGACTCCTACACCCATGTATTCTACTGTCAGTCAGGCCATCATGACAGCTTTATAATTTCTACATGTTTAAATGGACCTGCATCTTGTAGTACAATATCTAATGTTAACCCAACAATAGTTGCTTACTGTATAAAACACTCTTTTATTTACAGGTGTAATTTTTGCATAATGACTTTCATATTCATTCATTTAGCACATTTTTAATGCTTTATGTTTATACACTGCTTTGGACTATGCGTGTATATATTAATTCCACATAACAACATGGAAGAGTTACATTACATACCATCAAAAGTAAAATTGAATGCAGGTTCTTCCACTTTTCTTTTATACCGATTTATAGAATCGTAATTTTTTGTATGTTTTTTCACATTATTTTTGAATGATCATTGTCTTTTGACAAGACTGGTCAAACCAAAGGTTCCTTGTTTTAATCACCTATTAATTGTTTTCAGGCGCAGTAAGGATCTTTTACACAGTTCAGAAAAATGATAGTCGTTACACAACAAGGTAAAAAAATTACTTAAGTGGACTCAAGATAAAATGGTGTAAACAATACAATAAATAACAAGAGTTTGGAATAGACTGAACATAAGCAACATTCAGTCTTCAAAATAACTATCCAAAATCACAAATTTTTTAGACATCCAATTTAGTTAAGAATGAAAATGTTTTCGATGGACAGCAGAAAATCCCTAAATTAGTTTTTGGTTGTAGATCATGCATTTCCATAATCACATATATAGTTGTCAGCAATATGGGCTGTTGCTAACGCTTGCGGGCTCGCATAGCAAAGCGAGGGGCCGCAATTGCAGAGGTGGAGGCTCCCACGTCGGCTGCAATGAGGTGCAGGCTGATTGCAGCCAGCATATGGGGACCCTCGCAAAGCGAGGGGCCGCATTTGCAGAGGTGGAGGCTCTACGGCGCCTCACAACCGGTTACAAACAACCACACAAGCGGGACTTTGAAAAAAGCAAACAAACACACAATGACTAACTATGGACTTACACAAAAAAATACGAGCCGCGGGACTTAGAAAATAAAAAATTGCGGACTTACACAAAAAAAAAATTACGACCCGCGGGACTTAGAAAAAATCCATTCCGAATTCGCAAAAATACGACCTTAACGGACAACCCGCGCACAGTGGCAAACATTAAAAAACACAAAAATACAGACAAAAATAGAATAAAAACCTTACTCACAGCAAGGGGGGTCACCCAGGACCTCTGCAACACAGCCTAGACATCGATTTCAGTCAAATTTACAAAGTTTAGACACTCGAAAATCCCCTAAGCTAGAGAAAAAATGGCCGCCGAAAACCCCCAAAACGCGGTTACACGACCCCTAAAGCAGCAAAATACCGCAAAGCAAATACGGCTTTTAGAAAAACCTGTACGGCCTACACCATTAGCAAGGACGCTAAATCATACAAATCCGTCAACCAAATACACATTTGCCGCCATTTTACAACACTAACTTACAGAATGCGGAACTACTCGGCTACACAAACGGCTTCCCCTCGCGCACGCAGCCTTTTTACACTACACACTTCACACATTGCTGACACTTACACCTCAGCTCAACAACACTGCAAACCTACATTATATGCTGCAGGAACATCAAAACAGATTGTTAGCTCTTCAGCACATTCCTTGCTGCATATATTAATTAGAAAGAGGTAAAATATATTAATTTATGGTTTAATTAATTAATTTATTAGCATAACAAAAATAAAATAGAGACAAAACAAAAAAAAAATAACACCACACTAGCGCAAACAACCACAAACACCTTCACCACGCTACCCACAATGAGCGCCAACGCTGCTCATAGGACACAAACTACACCAGGGAGCCTTGCAATAAGCGTCAAAACGAGATCACTGCGGACCTTACAATAAGCGCAAAAGCGCCTATGATAACAGCAAATAAACCAACCCAGAGGCTCGCAATGAGCAACAAAGGTACCAGCCTCGCAATGAGCGCAAAAGGATCTCAGACCACCAAAACACCAAAAAAGTGTTATGGAAAAGTGCTAAATAGTTAAACCTGTATTCTGCTATATTGCAAGTAAAACGGACATCCTTCTAGAGATAATAAAACTCACTCACTTGTATGTGTGGCCAATAATTGAGTCTTGTAGAATGACAGAAGACATGTCCATTTTTAATCATATGTAAGAAAAAAGCTCATTAATTATTCTCCACTCAAACTGTTATTTTAGACAAGTCTATACCTTCAATTTGATCATATACATAAGTCTATTCAGATATAAAAAGCATTTGCCAGCTGGAATCTGTGTGATATCCAGCATTTGTGTCGCATGTGCAGGAGAGTCAACAGAGAGTCAACAAACTATTTTTTTACTTTTGTAACCATATTTTGAGACTCACAAAAATAGTGTGTGTATATATATAGGTCTTACTATACATGGTCCTTTTACCAAAGAAGTCATATAGCACAATGCGGAAGTCCCAACAACAAGGAACTCTCTCAATCCTCCAATATAACTTCAACAGCTGACAACTGTGTGATGTGAAACACTTTTCCTGCAATTCGTTTTTTGCATTAAGCAAATTAATTAGGGCCTTATTCAAATGTGATTTGCCTAATTGAATAGGGCTCTATATAAGCACATAGCATATTTTTTACAGGTGTTTTTAATTAGTGAGCTTCTATCCAAAAGCAAGGTGTTCACTAACTAAAAACTTATTTAGAAAAAATATTCTATGAGCTTAAATAGAGCCCTATTCGATTGGCCAAATCGCAATTGAATGAGGCCCTTAGTGTTTGGACATTCTGACCCTTTTATAGTCCGTACTAAATATGGTGTTAACATTCACACATTGCAGACACTCTGATCTCATTAACAATGTATCAAATAAATGAAACAATAATCATGATGGTCAACATATCGAAAGCTCACAAACATGACATTTTGAAACAGCTTTTTGGGTAAGAGAAGAAAAGGTGTAGTCCTTTGGGATATTACAATGCATATTTCGTTTTTTTAACCAAATCAAATTTTAAATCACTATGCTACAGACACACTCTATTCGAAAAACATAAGTTTGAATAAACAGTAATTGTAGAGGATATAATGATGTACTGAGTATCCAGTTTATAACGTCTGCCTATTCTCTGCACGCAACGTTTACTATGTACTAGACAGATATTCTAATTAAGGGCCTTGAGCTATTAATATGTAAATAAATTAAAAGGGAGTTTTTTATTGTTCATCTCTGATAGTCTTTGTACAAGACTGGGAGTTGATGTCATCTTTTTTAACATCTGTGGAAAATTAGACAGTCGTCTGGGAGGAGTTTGTCATTTACATGCAACACACCAAACTGCAAACTACTGCAGATGCTTGAAGACTTTTTATAATATGAGAGGAATGATGCTGTTGTGTATACAACCTGATCTGTGGCATGCAAATTATTCCAAAGAAATGTGTATTACAGAACTTTTATCTTGGATGTATGTATACTATTTGTCTACTCTATAGATAATCATAAAGGAATCCAATGTTATTGCAAGCAGAAGTGTAGCACAGGTCTCAGCGAAAAGGTCTTCTAACCCTCTGGGACACCTCATGAGATGTTGAATTATTTGTAGTAAAAAAATGCCACTTCTGAAGTTGTAGTTGAAGCTTAAATGCAGAAGTAGAGAGTAAGTATGATGTTTTTTAAGGTCCTTAAAGGGACATTTACCTCCCAGAACTTGCTCTGCAGCATCTTGCAGCGTAAGTTCGTTTGCAGGCAAAAATCCATGTGAAGCTTTTAAAATAATTGTATTAGAAGAGTGACAGGCCATTTTTTATTGGTGTGTTTGCATTTTGTGATTGTTCACCCACATACCCTCCCACTAGACTAAATTACTTTAACACACACACACACACCTACATCCTGATTGGTGGAAGCCACTTAGGAGGAGAAACAACACTCTGTGAGGCAGAGAGGAGGCATAGACACAAAATCATAATTTTTTAAGATGAGATATCTTTGTCAAAAAGGCACGTGTTTCCAAAATTCATAAAGTATTTCTATCTGCCTTCATGAGATCTTTCCACTGGTGTTGTCCAAATTGTTCTGAATTAACTGGCCCTTTAATCACATTTAGAAATTATAGTACTCTCTATATGAAATCAACTCTCTGGTCACATGTTTTTATTTTTATTTTAAATACTGTAACTAGACATGATAATGGCCAAAATGTTTTTAGAAAGCAAATAAAAAATACACACTTTATATTTAGCAACTTTTCAATGCAATTATGCTCTACTACAGGCTTCCATTAAGTTTTATTGTCTGCTGTTGTGTATTACTTTCTGAGTACAGTTGGGATCTCTGGCAGATGTCCCACTGTGCAGGTAAGCACTTCCTGTACATTCAAGTCTCCTCCCACATTGAAAAGTTGATCTGCTGATATTAAAATTATAGATTCAACAGCATCATAATTGCAATTTTGTGTTATATCATTGATTGGAAAATTACAAATATGAAGTACAAATATGAAAATTACATATTATTGAGAATACTGCATTACAAGATATACCTATAATGGCTGTCTATATTCTCTCCTATTCACCCTTATCTGTTGTTTTTTTAATTCTATCTCTTCTCTTCTTCATTTTATACATATATTCTTTATTTCTTTGTTACATTCCTGGTTTCCCTACAGCTCTATTCTGCACTCCTATTCCTTTCTCATCCCAGCTATAGTTAATTCATTCTTTCTTTTTCTCTCTCAACTGTGTGCCTCTTTTTTCTTACTATTTTCTCTGTCTCAAATTTCTCTTCTTGTGCCAACCTTTTTTTGTCTTTTAATTCTCATTCGATGCCACTATATATTTTTGTTATTTTCTTTCCCATCCCTATTCCCTTTTTCTCCTTTTACCCACTCTGTAAATATCCAATTTATTATTAATGACTAATATATTATGTATTGTTTGTTTATTCTCCTGGTGTCTTTTAACTAAATTAGTTGAAAACTTTAACATTTTCATTAATTGCTGAGGAAATAAATATAATTATTTATTTTTTCCTGCATGTGTTTGTTGCTTACTTGCAGTTAAAGCACACGTTAATAAGTGGAACATCTTGTGAGGATTTTAATGTGTATAACTGTTTAAATGCTCTTTGGTCTTATATATAAGACAAACTAAACAACAGCACAAGCTGACACCTCATTCTTATTTGACATTGTTTTAAATCTGACCTGACATGGAGCCATATTCAATTTTAAGCCCGCTACTTAATCGCAAACGGCCGTATGTCTGCGGGTGTGTGGCGGGTTCCAATTTGTCTCCAATTGCAACGCTATTCAATTGCTCAAGCCCGCATGTTACTGCCCGAAAGCCGAAACTGTAAACTATGTACTTGTTCTTTGCAGTTCATTGAGGGAACATGATCGATGAATCAAGCCCGTAACCGCCCATTTTGAATCAGCCAATAGAAAATGAGACTGTCATTATTACGGCAGTAAAACACAGGGGTTACATGTCAATCAATTAGGTTCTGGGGTCTGATATGCGAATCATAAACCCGCAAAATAAAGAATTATGAAAATGAATGCCAATACTGTTCTAGTCCATGTGGGTGGCCTGATATGTTTCTCATTGATACCCGAGAATCGATTTAACCCCAAAATGAAACATAAAAATACATTAAATTTCCAACCGATTTGCAAGCTTGAGAGCAATTCATTCTAATGTGTATCATCACTTTCCCAGTTATTTACAGTACAGTATTGTGGATCCTCTCTAGCACTCGTAGGATTTTCAACTTCATTTACCATTTACAGGTGTGAAAATATTTGCGGGCTTGGGGAAACTGAGCAATTGAATAGCGATTTGCGATTTTAGCCTTGTGAAAGTGAAAGATCAAAGGCTTCTGGAGGCTGCTAGTTATGGATTTAACCATCGCAGTAATTTCAAGGCAGTAACTCGTAACCTGTTTGGAGCATGAATAAAGAAGCCAATTAAATAGCAAATTACCTTGTGACCTCACTTACGGGCTACCAGATTCCCAGAATCCTCAATTGAATATGGCCCATGGAATTTTAATCTGTAACTCACCATAACCCTTGGGATTTCGGGTTTGGGCAACATTTTATCTAAACTGGACCATTTTCCAGATAGAGAAGCAGATCTGTTGATCCTACCAAGAAGCTTTAATGTAGAATTATGTTTATCACTGTTGAAACCACACATTAGCTGAAGTGGGGAAGTAATGAGTCCCTTTGGCCTTATTTTAAAATTAAATTACAAAAAAAACATTTTATAAGGAAGAACAGAGCATGTAAGAAGACTTGCTACTCATGTGCTTACTTTATACTCAGTATACTCAGTGAGGTGTTTCTCTGAGTGTACTTGGAGCCTGATTCAATTGAGCAATCGCAAGTTACTGTAGTCCTTAAGTGATGCTATTAAATTGCCATTTTTTTGTGGGCTTTAAACGGGTTATGGGTTACGGTCTTGAAAACTCTTCAATGGTTAAACCCGCAACTTACAACTTCCCAAAGCCTTTGATCTTTTAATTCGCAACAGTTACAATGGCCAAAATCACAAATCGCTATTCAAATGCTCCAATTCCCCAAGGCTGCATATGGTTTCACACTCGTAAATGGCAAATTAAGGAGAAAATCCTACGAGTGCTAGAGAGGACCCGCAAGGGGGTTAAACACCTGTTCGTAGCACTGTAAATGCAAATAAAAACTTAATACTGCAAAGTAAATAACGGGGAAAACGATCAAAGACATTAGAATTAATTGCACAACAGTCTCAAGTTCGCAAATCGGCAGTAAATAAAATGTATTTTTATGTTTCATTTTGGGGTTATATCGATCTCGTGAATCAATGAGTTAATACGTATCAGGCCACCCACATGGACTAGAACAGTATTGGCATTCATTTTTATTATTTTGTATCTTGAGGGTTTGCGAGTCCCATTGCATATCGGACCTCCGAACCTAATTGATTGACATGTAACCTCCATGTTTTACTGCCGTAATAATGACGGGCTCATTTTCTATTGGCTGTTTCAAAATGGGAGGTTACGTTCTTGCTTAACTTCAAAGAGTACCAATAAATGTAAAGATCGGCATAGGTCAGTACAGCTGTAGACCTATATTTACAATATGAGCCTTTGAAGACATGTTTTTAGAAACTTGCGAAGATATAAAGTAGAGGTATTTGGGGCAGGGACTATGCAATCCTCTGGTGGTCTTTATGTTAACTGCACCATTTTTTTTTTGTACCTTGTCCCTATAAAGAGCTGTGCACATTGTTGATGCTATACAAATAAAATTACGGTTTAACACCAATATTGCCTCCATGCAAGATCTAATCTCTTATGGCACAAGAAATATCACAAGGCATGTTGGTAGCTGCCCTTAGAAGGATGGGGCAATAGTAAACATTGACTCTGTGTTGTAATACAGTAGATTGTTGTTGGTGGACTAGGATACTACTGCAATTTGTATTTTTTGTCCAAGCCTAGTTCTAGTTATTTTAAACCAGTTTTATTATTTTGTTTCCTGCATCAAAAACTCTGCAAATAGCAAGAATTTTATTGGTGGTGTTTTCCGCAATTGGGTTTCTCCTCATCCGGAAACAATTTGCTTTGCTTTCTGGAATAAAAAATCTCCTATCCGGAATTGTCAGAAAATAATGAAACAAATATGATCTTTAATTTATGATTATATTACATGTGTCTCTGCAACCATTGTCTTGCTACTTGATTGATTTGATTTCTCAATAGGGAAGAGTACTATATACTAAGAAGACTTCCGATAGTACTACTCATTGGCACTTACGACTGCATAGTGTATATGATAATTGTGATGACCCCACAGACACCTTAGGAAGAAAGGGCTCAACTGTTCAATGGCCCAAGCTAGGGAGAGCAATTGACTGATAATCAACAATAGTTCCAAAAGGATCGGAAACCATGATGCCAGATACAAGTGGTTAGTACCTTCCAACCAATGGCGGAGCTAGATAATGAAGAAAAATGTGGGGCCCCCCTCTGGGGTGTTGTAAAAAAATGTTTTGCGCTGAGCCCCGCCACATTACTCAGTGCTCCTCCCAAAGACCCCTTCCCATAATAGCAAACCTTCCTATGACCTTTACCTATTGCTGCTCCAACCCCAAGACCCCTTTTCAATATATATACATATATATACCGTATATATCATCACCCCCATGCAGCACCCACCCCTCTTTGTGTCCATCCCTACCCAGTCCTTGTCAGCAGCCAACCCCTATCAGCATCTATCCCTGCACAGCACCCTAGCACCCAAACCCTCTCAGCACCCACCTCACATAGCGCCCTTTCCTATCTCCTTTGATCACTCTGTACTTTGGAGCCACTTTGCTAGTCCTTGCTCTCTTACTGTCTTCCCTGATATACATCCCCAGTGTGCTGACCTGCGGCACACTGCCACCTCTTGGAGGTTTAGTAGAAATGCAGTTATTTAAACCAGCACACACTAATTTCAGACCGGTGGTGGTAATGGTAGTGTGGGGGGGGGGAGGGGTGCAGCCAAGAATGCACAGGGAGCCCAGGAGCACCGTGGTGGGTTGGGCCAAAGTGGGTGACCTGTATAATACAGAAAAAAACTAAATGCAAAAATTTTTTTTTTTTACATTTACACAGTACTGGCCCCCAGAGGCAAAACCAGTTTATACCACAACTGGGACTTAATTGTATTAGCACAATGCATGCTTTGACACAGAAATTACATATTTAGTACTAATTAAAAATAAAGATTTATCAGACAGATACAGCAGCCATCAACATACATTATCATATTGTTTTTAATCACGAATGTAAGCAATTGTATCCATTCCGTAGTCTTTGACATCAGTAAAACCAATAAAAATAACCCATTAATTATTACATGTACATTTTATTCATCCACACATGAAGATAAAGTTATATACTAAAAAGGGTGAAAATGCATGAAAAAGAATACATGTAACTGTAAATAACTGAGCCTCTTGTCTGAACCCAGTACCAACCAACATCCAATTCAAATCCCGAACAACTTAGGGAGGAGAGCCTCATAATAATGAATAAATAAACTTTATAATTTTTTGCATCTTAAAATATTTTTGTGCGTTCTTTACAAGAGAATATTATAAACCCAGGAGTACAATGGTCTTTTAAGGGCAAGTTTTATCTAAACTAAAAAATTTTTTAACTATCAGTCTTATTAAATTGCGAGTTGGCCAATTGAATAGGGCTCTATATAAGCACAGAGCATATTTATTTTACAGAAGTTTTTAGTTAGTTAAGACCTTGCGTTTGGATAGAAGTTCAGTAACTAAAAACTTCTGTAAAAAAATATGCTCTGGGCTTATATAGAGCCATATTCAATTGGCCGAATCGCAATTTAATAAGGCTGTAAATGTGTAAAAGTTATGAAACTGTTTTAGAATATTGAACTGACTGGGTAAAAAGAGCCAGCCCAAGAGTCAATCAATTTGTAGTTTAGTTCTTACTTGGGACAGTTGCATACATGTTTCTGTCTTATTCACAAACTTATTTTAGCTAATATACAGAGGTCTTGTAGCAATACAAGACAACTGCGAAATATTTTGCATATATAAGTGAATTTCTCCTTAATATAGCGGTGAAACTTCTCCTTTAATGATTGTAGTGTCTAATATACTGAACAGAGCATAATGCAATAAAATTAAACAGAATATAATGCAATATAATATTCAGTTGTAGCAACTCTACATCCATCTGATCTGCATCTCATATTTAAACAGTTTATTTCTGACCATTTCCTAAAGGAAAATTATAATTAATCTCTTTGCACCCATTCAATCCTCACTTTCAAATTAGTTTTTTTTTAATTATGATTGTGAACTGAGGCTTATAAACTATTTCTCAAAAAAATTCTCTCTACTTTTAATTACTTGAAGCCACACTAGTTCTGAGTCAAGTCTAGAAGGGTGACCTAGATCTCTGAATACTAATTATTGGAGATACTCAAGTCATAACACAATAAGAAAAAAGTCCTGTGTATCTGTGTGAACAAAAAGCCGGCATTTATATCTCATTTTTTGTGCTAATGTTCTTTGCTGAGATTGATTGTTCCACTGTCTGAAAGATCTGTTTTAAGTTCTTTTCAGAGACTACAATATGACTAGAAGTGAAGTAGGTATTCATCCACTTAAAAACAAGAGGTTGCATTGACTAGAGACACAGTATTTTTCTGTATGTCCTTTTAAAACTCTGTTAACATTTTAAACTTTTATGTTCTATACAGAAATAAAATGCCTGGTAACAAAGAGTCTGCACTGAAAAAGCCACATAATAAAGTACAAGTTCTTGGACACGTTGTAAATTGTGTATTATAATTGAGGACAATAATTATTGCATAACTACTTTGATTAAAATGTAACTTGGTCCTATTCAGCAAAGTTAAAGGGCAATGTAACATCCAAGCTTTAATAACTTTCAAGAAACAAATATTGGCCTCCATTCCATGGATCTACCAAGTAAAGAATGAAGTGAAATTAACTTGTAAATCCCTACCAATATATCATATCCCTCATGTGTGCTCGAAATGCCCAAAGTACTTATCCCATAACTATCCAATCTAATGTCTTAAAAAAGCATACAAGAACCTTCAACCTCATGTAAAAAAAGAAAAATGACTCCAAGAAGCCTAGATGACTGATTGTATATTACCCACCATTAAGGGTGTAATTTTTTTATTTTCTATGTTTTTTTATGTAGTGTTGGGGACTATGGAAGTCTTATGGACCCACATAGGGGTTAGGGTTCATGGGCGTCCAATAAGGCCCACTGTGATGGTAGGAAAGGTGCCATGGGAGTCCTGGGGGACCTCAATGGTATAGGGGTTAACTTTAGCTGCCATTGAGGTTCATAAGGATTCCCATGTTCATAGCTTAGTATTCCATGGGGTCTGTAGACAGTGTTCCTCAACTCCAGTCCTCAGGGCACACCAACAGGTCACATTTTAGGTATATCCCTAAATCAGAGTCTCAGCATGTGGTTAAACAGAATTACTGAGCCTCTGATTAGCTCACCTGTGCTCAAGCAGGGAACTGTTGGTGTGCCCTGAGGACTGGAGTTGAGGAGCACTGCTTTATGGTATAGGGGGTTAACATTAGTAACCATGGAAGTCCATATGAACCCCTAAGATTATACTTTGATTACCATGGAACCCCTATTGTAACTGGTTAAAGTTTGGTGCCATGGGGTTCGCTATCTCATTGGAGGAATGGATATTAGGGGGAAATCCAAGGCGATACACAGCTCATAGGTAGCAGGTCATAAATCCCCTGCATTCTTTATATTATTAATTAAACCTTTCCCTGCCATTTGAAGTGGTGTATATAGATAGATAAGCAAATAGGAGGATGCTAGTGTGTTCACATTAGGTAGTGATACCCTTTCCTAGCATTGCTATGGAAACTACCGAGGTTCAGACTCAGTCTTATGTGAGCAAGTTGTGAGCGCACTTTAGTGCTAGAGAGCTCCGAGTAAAACATCCTACCTGCATAAATTAACTTTTCAAAACTCTTGTAGCTGCAAGTCAGCCTTCCGACTCTTCTTATGGGAGTCATGGAATGGGGGTCATAGTTACATAGTAATTGAGGCTGAAAAAAAAACATTTTATCCATCAAGTTGATCCTTTTTAAATCTCCTCCAACCCATGTTTGATGTCAATGGTGAATTTCTCAAGAGGATGTAAAAAAAAGAAGAAACAAAACATTGAAAAGTTACCAGTTGTCTCAAAAGGGGTAAACAATTCCTTCCGGATCCCAAATGCTGGCAATCAGATTAATTCCTGTATCAATACCCTCCTATTTTCTTATTCCAACATAACTTTGTATGCCATTTTTATTCAAAATATATATACCACATTTTAAAGCTTTCTATTGAAATTGCTGTCACATCCTCCTTTGGTAGTCATTTCTTCAGTCTGACTGTCCTTACTGTAAAAATCGCTTTTTATTTCTTAAGGTGAAATCATTTTTTGCTTCTAACTTGAAGAGGTGGCCTCTTCAATTGAAAAGCTCTTGTTAAAAAAGTTTACAAAACCTGCACTCTTAGGTGCCCATTTTCTAGAGAAAATAAATTTAATTAGGCTAGTCTATCTTTATAGCTTAATCCCTCCATTCACCTTTAATTTTGTTGCCCAACTCTTTACCAGTTGCATCTACAAATCAGTATAAGTAACCTCTCAGTTGTGATTAATATTTTGTGAAAAAACAGTTGTTTCATCCTCATGTTTATGCTTTTTATTTTTACAAACTGGTTAGTATAGGTGGCAGTATCTGGCTGCAGCTGCTTAATGAAAGTAAGTTACCCTCTGAAACTAAAGCTTTTGTGAAAGATGGGAAAAACATCATGGGAAAGCTTAAAGGTAAGAGGAAAATCAGGTATATTCATAGTAAGATTTCTCAGAACGATCTTAACTTTTTTAATCATAATAAATATATATATTTTTTCTAAAATAATTATTCCCAGAAATTCTTCATTATTTGTACTACATAATGGGTTCCAAATGCTAATTAACTGTGTTGATGTGCTAATTACCGCTCTACTTTTCTGTTTGTGGTGGCCAAAACAATGACCCCCAATGTTGTAATTCAGTTAAAATCCCCACATCTACTTTTCAAGTACTCCAAGCCACAAATTAGCATACTCAATCACATGTTAGCCAGAAAAACGGTGCTGTATATCTATCAATTATTTACTATAGATGAAAAGGATTATACAATGTATAGGCATGTATTAATATTATTCTTATTCTTATTATTATTACTACTTCTCATTCACATAGCGCCAACACATGTCAACACAGGTCTGGAGTACAATAAAACATGGTATGACAATAAGTACATTGACAGGCTGATTTAAAAGGAGTTGAGGACCCTGCCCTTGAGTTAACAATCATATAAATGACACTTTTGTACAAAGTTCTTTGCATGGCTGATAATTCACAAGCTTACAGGCTAAAGTATTAGTGAAACAAAGGGTGAAGTAATTAAAAGGAAGAAACAAGACTTGGCAAGTAATTGAAAAGAGAGTAGAGGATTAGTTGTTGATTAACAGCCTCATTAAATTAGCCCTCGTAGCTCCCTCGGTCCTCGCAAAAGACAGTTTTATGCTGTTTGCGAGGACCGATACCTCAATATGTCCCTCGCAGCCTCCTTTGCGAGATGAGACCCAAAAACTGCAGAGAATAGGCTCCGGGAGAGCTACGTAGTATCACACAGCCATAAATCTATGAGGTGAACTTCGCACCTCGGAAGAATCCCTACGGGCACAAAAAAGTGCCCGCAAGGGATCCTAAAGCCTATATGTGCTGTATCGGAGCAGCCTGAAACAGCCATCTGATGCCGCCCCGCTCCCTAAACACATCCCTATGCTGCAGGGGTCCCTATCGAGACCCCTGCAACCTCCCCACATTAACCCCCTTGTATTTAAAAGTTTGAACTTTTGTGCCACAGGTCCTTAAAGGGCCCGTGGCACACTATTAACTGATCCCGGCCGCGGGGGTACTGTAAGTTCACCCCGCGGCATCTAACATTAACCCTCCCCTATGCTGGAGGTCCCCATCAGTACACCCAAAGTCTCTGCATATTAACCCCTTGCAGCAGGGGTCCCCGATCGGCCTGGCTATTGTCACTGTCAATAAGACTGCAGCCAATCAGAAGGTGCAGATGAGGAGCAGATGCCTTCAGCCAATCACCCTGTGGGGGTATATCCCATTGTGATTGGCTGAAGGCAATAGTGCCTTCTGATTGGTTTATAAAAAATTACAGGTCCTTCAGCCTATTAGAATGAGATACAGTGGTATATCCCCTTGTGATTGGCTCACACCTTGGCACCTTGTGATTGGCTGAAATTTGATTGACAGCCTTTTTAGCCAATCACTAGGCGCCATTGCCAATTTCCTCTCCAAAAGAGGCTCTGGAGGCCTCATTAGCGTCAAGGAGCTCCGCAAGTGCGGATAGGGGGAAATGTTTTGTAGTTAGGGGTATATTTATAATGTATTTATTACTGTACTGTTATGTATACTTGTGTATGCCTTTTTCTGTGCAGGTGTGTAATTATTTATTTATTTTATGTAGTGGCGGGGGGTTTGTGATGTTTTTTATTTTTCTTTGTTGTGGGGGGGTTGTAATGTCCTTTTAGTTTTTGTGTACCATAGTTTTTTTTATTTTTTGTACCTTAGGTTTTTCAAATTTTTATTTTGTGTAATTAGTGGGGTGGGGGGTTTAATGGGGGGTTAGTGTTAGGTAGGTAGGGGATAATAGGTTAGGGTAGATGGTGTTAGTTTAGATTTAGTGGTTTAGTGGGGGAATCGTGTAGTGTAGTGATTGTACTTAGTGTCATGAGGGTTCTGGAGGACCCTCATGGCACTTATGGGGTTAATACTAGGCTTCTCGTTGTCCTATGAGGGTCTTCATAAACCCTTATGGGACTGATTGGGTTAAATAGAGGCTTACGGTGGTCTGTATAGACCCCCATAAGGGATGGTGTTAGATGGAGGCTTATGGGGGTCTGTATAGACCCCCATAAGTGATGGGATTAAATAGGGCTAGATGGGGTTAAAAAGGGCCCAGTTAGGGTTGTTAGGTCCAGTTAGGTTTAAATAGGCCCAATTAGGGTTTAGATTGACCCACTAAGGGCTAGATCGGCCCAGTTAGGGTTAGATAGAGTTTAGTATGGGTTAATGGGGTATAGTTAGGGTTAATAGTGCAGTCTAGTGCTTAGTCTTTGTCATGAGGGTCCTGGGGGTCTGTATAGAGCCCCATGAGTTATAGGGTTAATTTTAGGTGCCTGGGGGGTACTTACAGTACCCCTGCGGCAGGGGTTAATATTTTTTAGTGCAGGTCCTTTCAAGACCTTTAGGGTCCTTTAAGGACCTGCGAGGCGGGAAATTTGACTTTTTAAATGCAGTGGGGGCCTTATTGATGCCGATTGGGGCCCAAGTGGTTAAAGTAGGGAAACTTTTGGGGTCCCGATGGGGACCTCCAGCATAGAGGGAGTTCATTTTAGGTACTTGGAGTACCCCCCACATCAGGGCTTGTATGTAGGACTGCTGCGGAGGTCTCGTTCAGGACCCCCGCGGCAAGTGATGAGGTGGGGGAGTCTGCAAGATCATCTCGCAGACTGTCACTTCTCATGCACTATTTCTCCAGGTTTGACACGGACGGCCCTGCTGCATAGCTCACATGTTGCTCGCAGCAGGGCGAATTTAACAGCGTCGTAACTTTTCTGAATTTGAAACACGTAGGGCTTAAGTACAAACCTTGTACCTAGCAGGCTGGCATTTAATATGGCTGTAAGTCTGTGGGTGTATTAGCTGTGAAAATGGAGCTAGTAGCAGGTATTAGGTGCAGAAAACAGCACTATTAATTAACACAAATCATAGGTACGTGGGTGGGTGCAGACTGGGTAGGTGAAAGGGCACGTTAGACGAGTTCAGAGGCAAAAGAGAAGGTGTTGGTGTGTGAGGGCTGGAGTTGAAGAAACTAAGGTGAATGGATCTGGGAAACATTTCAGTTGGTCAGTGCTTCTGTTCATCTGGATGCTATGGGGCCCAGTGTCATTGTGTTACTGGCTGAGCCCCTTCAGAAGTGACTGCTCAGTCCTGATGGTGAATTCAACTAAGAATTATTTACTGTAGAGGAATAAAGATACTTCACTATATAACTATATTTTAAGCTCTTTAACATGAAACTAATGTCTTGTTCGAGTGACAGTGTTGCCATAAAAAAAAAGTCCAAAATGGTATGATTCCACATCAGCAGAATTGGACAAAAAATGCTGTAAATTAGAGCCAATGTTATATTCTTAAAAGTTCTGTTTTAAATATATGACTACAGTGGCCCTTTAAAGGGACATAAGGCAACACATTTACTATCATGTAATTAAAAGAACGAGTTTTCAACGTTGCAAATGCTTCTCTATGACAAATGAGGGTAACATTGCAGAGAGAAGCGTATATATATATATATATATATATATATATATATTTATATATATATATATATATATATATATATATATATATATATATATATACATACTGTAGGTGTTATAGCTTGTTATCTTCTACCATGCAATCCCTCTAACCCATATACAGATTCAACTTTACCAGATTGTAGGCTCTCACATATTTGTTTATATTAATGTGTTTAATTATGTTAAGTTTCTTGATTTTCACAAAACACATTATTGGATATGGCTAAAGTTATATATATCTGTGTTCTGGCATGTATCTATATACATACCGTTGCAATAGATGCATATATTATAATGATTATTAAAAAAAAGAGACGAAAATTAATCATCCTTCAAATTATGCACTCACGAACACAAGGAAGTAAATGCTTATATTAAAAATTTGCATTATTTGAGTCTCCATAAAAATCCACATATAAAAAAACAAAAACAGTCCAGAGCTATATAATGTACATTGTTACTCCTATTGGCACTTTGTTTCATCCATTGGAAATCAATGATAGTAATAGATTCACGCCTTGCAATGGTTATGTTCCATAGGTTGAAATTGGTGTATTGAATAATATCAATATATGTTGCCAATAGGCTTAGTCCACACAGTGTATCAGTGAGGCAAAAACCACAGTGTATCAGTGAGGCAATAAACATGTCATCCTTTATATGAATCTCAATGGGTATCCAATTCTAGCATAGTGATATATTGTAATCATCACAGATGACGCAATAGTTTGGCCTCCCTTATTATACTCATTCAATACACGTATCAGCTGATCTCCCAATGTTATGATACATTATAGCCGATAAAAAAGGCCCTTCCAACCTCCGTTATTATATCCACTAGATACATTCATCAGGCACTGATCAAAATCTTTAGCAAGAGAAGCAGTCTCTTATTATCCCAATGGTAAATATATTACACAATGAATGTGACTTCATAGCCAGCCCCGGAAAATACTTTATTTCATGTTTAATTTGTGTGTTATATTGGCAATCAATGTGTTAAAACATATACTGTAACTCACATGTGATAGATTATCATATTTACGGCTTTATGAATATTGCATTATAACTGGAATGTGGGTCCGATCCTAACTCGCAATTGAACCCCGTAAGACTTTGAAATCACACCTCCATTTTCCTGTGATGCTATGATGATGATCTCATTGGCTCCATCAAAACCCATAACTACGGGTTTTACTAATCGATCACTCGCCTCCAATGTTCAACAAATGGTTTACAGGTTTGTGTCTCAAACTCGTAACTCGCAGCCCATTCGATATTAATAGCACAGTAACTCGGCCAAATTTCAAGCCCGCAGTCGTTGTGAGCTTAAAGTTGCACATACGGTCTTCTAATTTAATGTGGCTGTATGTTATAGTTTTATGCCCCCTCCTCTTTCAATTTTTTTCTGTTCCTTAGCACCATCTGGCTGCTCTCCTGCTTTACACCATTTCGCGCAATTGTTTTCTTTTTCCTTAATTTAGTGCGCACAATTTTTTTGTCACTGGGAAAACATTTGCACAACCTGTGTTTTTTTGTGCACACGCTGAAATTTAGAGGGAACATTGCTTGCAAGTCTGTCCCTCTGCTGTTATTAATCCCTGTAACATATCTCAACTCTAAGAGCCACCTCACAATGATTAAGGCTTAACGGCCCTAGCTAAATCCTGAGACTACATATCCTTCCCCGCTGGAAAATACTTGTTGAAAATCGGCACGGGTTAACAAACCATTGTTTGAAAAACAAATGTTCTGTACCTTTCTGATAAGACAGCAACACTATAAAACTACTCAGCATCCTCCCAAATAAGTGTAAATCAGAAAATAGATGCCATAACAGAAAATAAGGAAGAAAAAGAGAGTCTATGAAGGACAAACAGTGGAAAAGAGCACATACATTTATATTGCCCTTCCCTGTCTCTGAGAACAAGACAATTATAAGATAACAGAGGTGAGGGAGAGAGGAAATTCTTTCATTTTTACACAGCAAGCGGAAAGGATCCAATAGCCTGTTTATGAAGAACAATAAAGAAGAAACATGAACCGGGGAAGAGGTTGTAACAAATATATTGCCCTATTTTGAAAGGCCAAGTTTTCTCTCTGTATAGAGCTGTCATCTATGTTTAGAATTATATTTCCACTAACAAAAAAATAATATCTGGTTCCAACACACTGCATTCTGATAGCAAGAAATATCACTTTTAAATGGGCTTGACAATTATAGCTGACAAGAGTAGAGAATGTCATTTTGCTTCAGAGGTGCCAAGTGACAGTAATGCAAAATATTACCATATATTTAAATCTTCGGATATCTGTTAAAGTCCAAGGAAAACACTTATCGCATGAGATACAATTACATATTATTTTTGTGCTTTAGATGTCCAGCATTGCAAATAAAAGTGACTGAGAGGAAGGTCTAATGCAATTAATTTGTATGTGAATCAAAGTAATCACATCAGTAAGAGTGGCACTTAGACTGCTGTAGTGTAAACTAATGCGACAATGAAGTGTTTCATTTCAGATAAATAAGGAGTTTATCACACCTTACTATGATTTTATTCGACCTGTTATGGTGCAGTTAATAGAAATGTAAGACTTGTGCAGACGACATCAATTTTTTTTGAGCTATAAAGGGACATAGTAGGGACGAGTAGTGCAAATATACATAAATATAAATATAACTGCTATTTGTTGTTATTAAAGAGTATGAATAGAAGTGTTAGATATGGAGCTTGAAGTTAGGTGCTTTGAGCATCAATTAAAAAGATAATTTTTCTATACTAGCAACTTTGTCTAAAGTGATTAATAAACTCTCACAGTTGTGTTGTTATAAACTGAGAGAATATGCCTCAGTCCGATGTCTTTTTCAAAATGTCCTCTTTTTTCTTAATCAAGACAAGCACAGAACCACATTGGCTTGGTCTATATCACATTTCACTGATTTCATTCTCTCCTTGCTGCTGATTTACCTCATGCACCCACTGACAACCAGTGACACGTCCAACTTTTTGGAGCCCCTGGGCAGTAAAGTGTAGGAGTCCCTGCGAGTGCGTGTGCAAGGTATGCATGAACCCATTTTTCCCTTTTCTGTGCGTGTATATCGCTCTCTTGCTGTGTGAGCAAATCACAGACATTTCTCCATAACAGATATTTTAACAACATAGCTACTCATACACACGCCAAGCTATTAGTTGTTTATTAAATGCATTTTATGGTGGGCCATATTATTTATATTTTTCTATGGGAGGACAAAAAACATATGTTACACAAATACATATCATGAACACTTGAAACGCAAATAAAAACTAATTAGGAGAGTTAAAGGCCCACCGTAGAATAAAAACAGAAATTGTCTGGAACAATTGAGCCCAGCTAAGAGCATAAGTAACCAGGAAAATATATATATTGTCATGGACCCCTTTCCCGGGCCCGATCCTGGTCCATTGAGCCACTATAGAGTACAGACTGTCCCATTGGAAAATGGGTAGGGGAATTATATTGCCACATGGGCAATATGGGCAGGTGGGTGGTGGGATGAATAGCACTAAGACATAGGGACATAGTGTACCACCATGCTACATGGAGTCTTATGGCATATGTCCCTGCCTTATGCTGTATACTGTATGTCATTCCCAATTTAATATTACTGTATTCTGTGTTTTGTTTAAACTGTGACTGAGTGATCATGATGGGGTTGAAACAGGGTGTGCTGAGCCTGCAGTGATCAAAATCCTCCATTGTACTGTTATCTGTTCTTGCCCATTGTTAGCAAATTAAGTTAATCAAACAAATATGTAAATATGTACATATTTAGGTCCCTTCTAATACTATATATGTACACATATTCAGCCATGGTCCTGTGCAATACATAATTAGGTCCCCTCTAATACTATACACATACATATTCAGCCAGGGTCTCTTATAATTATATTAATGTATAAATATTCAGAGAGGATTACCTGAAATCATCATAGTAATACAGTGTATAAATATTTAGTCAGTATCTCATACAAACAAACACATATTCAGCCAAGGTCTCCTATAGACATATATGGGTCAAAAATATTAATGTATACATATTCAGCCATGCTCACCTATAATTATAAACACATACATATTTAATCAGAGTCATCTATAATCATAATAATATATATATTCACCCAGGGTCTACCGTAATTATAATAAAAAAACATATATATTTAACTACATATTTGACTAGGGTCACCAATAATTATAGTACAAATACAAAAATATTTAACCAGGATTAACAATAATTAATCAAATGTACACATATTCAACAAGGGTCACCGATAATTAGCATAACAATATATAAATGTACATATAAATACATAAACAAATTTTAACCTAGGAATACCATAATCATACAGTATTAATAGCCATGCAAACAGAAACAAGTAAGCAACCTGTCCCCAAG
This sequence comes from Discoglossus pictus, assembly GCA_027410445.1. Classification (NCBI taxonomy): domain Eukaryota; kingdom Metazoa; phylum Chordata; class Amphibia; order Anura; family Alytidae; genus Discoglossus; species Discoglossus pictus. The sequence goes on along the minus strand of CM050165.1, from coordinate 414,019,315 downwards.
AATAATTACTATTGAGGAGCTACTTTCTACCAGTATTTCTTTACAAAAAAACATTTTAGTGAAAAAATATTATACTGTATAAACTTACTTACTACTTCTGTCCAGCTGGTGCAGTTTTTGAACTTCCAGGGGATGAGAAAATGTTCAGAGAGAACTCTATACTGTACTCTCTTTCCAGTATTTTGATTTGAAGCCAAAAAAAGTATTTTAGGGAGTTTTAGGCTGAAAAAAAGCAGGCGTCCCTCACGGGGAGGCGCCCCTAGTCTAATTTGCCAAATGGATAATCTGGCCATTCTGACAACTGACATCTTTTGCAGAGAACTAGTTCACACCATGATTGCCATCAGCTGTAATTCCATTTTTTAGAGAGGGTCAGCTTTTTTAGATGAAGGGCCTTTCCGTGCCCCGAAGATGAAGATCAAGGGTCTTCAATCAAGAAACAAGAGGACAGATTTCTTCAGTCAATATAGGTATGCGTGCTTATCCAGAAATGAAGATTGACGACAAGGATGTCGGTGCTCATCACTAGAGAGCTAGAGGGTCATCAAAGGGAGGGTAAATAGAATTGCTCCCTAACAGGAATATACTTTTTTCCCATTAGGACCCCTATGGTAGTAGTTTGGGTGCCAAGAGGGTCCATAGGAACCCCTATGGAAGAGGGTTCGGTTTAGGAACCATGGCGTTCCATACAATAGTATAACATGGGGGTCTATACAAGGACGTAGGAACCGGGGGGATGGTTAGACATATCCCCCAACACTTTATTCAACCTCTCACTCCCCAGTAATGTTCCCCTCTTGTCCCTTTAGCTGCTGAATTCTCCTGAAAACTGGGTCTCACAAGCTCTCACAAGATCTTTTGAGACCCGGCAGTTGAGGCAGACATGACTTAGGCTGCATTGAACGTTGAAGGCACTCATTGCAGGGGTGGATACGAGACACTTAGCTGGTGCTCATCCTCAGACACGTGGGACAGCTGCAATGAGGCCTCATCGCGAGGACCACGGACTTTGCGACGGACACAAAATTACAGCCCATATGACTTAGGACCCAAAGCACGTAGATGGACTGCGGGGACCTCAAAAATACGACTTTAACGGCCGAACCACCAAACTGGAAAAGCCTGCAAAAACACACAAATATGCCCCAAATTACCTTACACACAGCACAGGCGGAGAACCAGGGAGCCTGTGAGTGAGATTGTAAGTTAATTTGAGGCACATTTTGTCTTTTTTAACGAACGAAAATCGTCGAAGCGGGAACAAAAATTCTGAAACAGGATGAAAACGAGGCTCTGCAATGCCAATCATGCAGAACTTGTAAAATACATACGCGAAACGAGGCGAGCGGTTAAGGCAAGCGGCACGCGGGACTTAGGCTGCAATGAGCGTCCAGCAGTTGAGGCACGCGGGACTTAGGGTCGAAGGCGCTCATTGAACTGCGAGCCTTGCAAAGCGAGGCAAGCAGTTGAGGCCCGTGTGACACGTGGGACTTAGATCTGAAGGCCTGGAGGCAACCAGTTGGTTCAAACTCGTAACTCCAAAACACAGAAAAACAACCAAAATAATAATAAAAAACAATAATAACACACTCACACAGCACAAGGGGAGACCCAGGAAGTTTGGGAGTGAAGTTACAAACTAATTGGAGCCATATTTTGCTTTCTTCTTCGAACGGAAATCGGCTATGCGAGGGAAAAAATGTCAGAAAAACTAAACAATTCTGAATATGTTGGTGCTTTGCAAATAAAGGATATAAATAATAAAACGACATTGCAAGGCAATCTACCATTTTGGGCTTCCGTGTAAATCAAGTGCTCTAATTTAGGACTGTGTAAATCAGCTGCTGGATTTTTCCCCCCTACCTTACACACTGATGTAAAACCTTCACTCCTCCAAATTACGTCACTCGGCCAACGTTCGCAAACCATGCTTTCCTCTGTAGCTGTGAAGTGGCTGGGATTTTCGGCACCTGCCAAAACCAAGGCTGCAATGGCAATTAAAAACAAACAATGGCTGTGGAGCAGCCAAAGGAACCAATGTGAACCGCAAAAAAGCTTATTAACTGCCAGGTACAGCCTTTAAAAACCTTGTCCAAATGTTCAAAATTTTACAGTGTTGAAGCAATCACCCAGGTCTCCAGAATTTGGAGGGTTTTGGAGCAAGTTAATCTGAGCAAGTGTCCATATGAGCTGCAGATGGCAGACCACAGCAGAATATTTTTTCTTGCCATGAGTCAGAAACAATCTAGCAAAATCAAATAACTCAATGATCATCTTGGTAATATAATAGTTACTGCCAATCTGTAAATCAACATTCTCACATTTTAGATCACTCACATGATCAGACAAGGTCAATAACTCACACATCATTCTCTCATTTTAGGAGCCAGGGAGTCAACATCAGCCACTGCGAGTGGTCTTTGACACACGTAATAATTACCTCTTTTTTGTCTGTTACGGAAGTGCCCGTATTTGCAAGATATCTGTAAAATCTTAGCATTGGGTTTGGAGGTGATAGTCTCTCAGAGTAACTCATAATATAGAGTCAGTGTGAAAGGTCAAAGGAAAAGTCATCCGTAATTTGCAACTTCAGCAGTGACTTGTAGCAGTTCTCTCTCAATGTTTTTTGGGATGGGTAATTAACATAGCAAGGTAGATCTTCTTGTTCCACTATGGCACTTGTCGTTGATTTTGCCGGGATTAGCATAGGGGCCTTCTTTTCTACTTTCAAGATACTGAGGAAGCACTAATTGAAAGCTTTTTAGTTTACAAGAACATACACTTCTGGCAGCTAAGAGAAGCAGCTCAGAAAGAAAATGGTACCTACAGTATAGTATAACTGCATATAAAGGTAAACATTTTTAAAACATTTTTTTCCTTTTAAAAACATTTACCTGTTTTAATCAGTTTAAGTATTCACAAAAAACAAAACATACAGAAGAAATGGGACCACAGTGGGTGTTTAAAGTCTGAACTTTTAAATATCTGCCAGACAAATATACACATCCCACATTCCTTAACTCTCTGCAAACTTAATAACATATTTTTGCACTTTCTTTTATTGTTTTTGCAAGCCTGTAAAATAATCACAGCCTAATAACTTGTACCAGACTAGCAGAAAAGTTTGAAATATTGGTCAAAAACTCTACAAGTGTGTGTGAGTAATCTTATTATATACATTTCTTGCAATGTCTCATTTCTTTCCCAAGTTGTCTGCCAAGAAGAAACTGAATACAAAAATGTATTTTTTTTTGTTGAAAGAAAATTACAACGTTGTTCTAGATGCCGAGATTAAATGATGTTGGCTGTTTCACAACCTGCAGAGTTGCAGAAAACATTGTACATAGTATTGATAATACTTTCCTCTTTCTATGACTTGTTTTGCTTCAAGCACATTTTAATGTTAGAACAATTCTGTCCAATGAAAAATACCAAGAAAACATGCTATCAATTATTCAGAATGTCATAAATTATGCATTTTTAATGTTTTTCTTCCTTCAATTTAATTTGTAATGTCATATTACGGCTCCCTCAGTATTTTTATATTATTTGCGAGAAATGGGCAGGAGTGGCAGCTTGATTTTCCAACAATAGCTACTTAAAATGTTAATTACCAAACTTAATTTTATGTAATGTAATCAGATTAAATGATAGTGATATGAGTATATGATTGGCACCATAAGAAATAGTCCACCTTTCCTAACCATTAAGCTGTAAAGATCATTTTCATTGCTTGTGTTGATTTTTTTGAGAAAACTTACACTGAGTATAGCTGTTTTTTACCTTTTGACTGTAGACCCCCATCTTTGAGACTATTGAAGAGTGTAGAACACAGTTGCCTGCAGCTTTCAATATGCTGGGCAGCTTTTGTGGCAGTGTGTGGGGAAATGAACTTACCACCACTGAAAACAATGTGGAAGCTCCATTGTAAAGATGGTGGGAAATTCATTTTTTCAGTTTTAGTTTTCTCCAAAAGATTAACCATTTTATTGCAGAGAACTGAGGTTATTTATTTTGATCTTCGCCAATTAAATGTATGTAAGCTGGATGATAACAAAGAGTTAGTTATTCAAATAATTGCAGAAATAAAGAAGGGCACATTACTTTACATACCAGTGACATGTTTAAACCAGAAAATAGAAGAATATAATAATAATAATTATTATTATAGTTCATTTACAACACGCCGACATATTCCGTAGCACTGTACATAAATTAAGTTCAGACAAAGATAAATACAAATTAAAATATAGCAAAGCAAGGAGGGCCCTGTCTTTGAGCTAGGAATCCAATGTCCGTGCTGAATTCCCAAAGTACTTAGGATAGAAACTCGCACACTTAGGCCCTCATTAAATTGCAATTTGGCCAATTGAATAGGGCTCTAAATAAGCACATAGCATATTTTTTTACAGAAAGTTTTTAGTTAGTAAACATCTATCCAAAAGCAAGGTTTTCACTGACTAAAAATGTCTTTAAAAAAAATATGCTATGTGCCTATTTAGAGCCCTATTCAATTGGCCAAATTGCAATTGAATGAGGCACTTACAATCTAAGGTATAGTGAGTGGTAAAAGAGAGAGAGAGAGGTGATAAGCGTGTTAGGGGGAAGGTGATACGCTTCTGTAAAGAGATGTGATTTAAGTGAGTTTTTGAATCACATATATAGTTGTCAGCAGTGCGGCTTGCCAAAAGCCATTGCTAAAGCTGCGGGCTCGCAGAGCGAGCCTGCGGCCCTCTCAAAGTAGAAGGCGCTCCTTGCACTGCTGATGAGCGTCGTAGGCGCTCATCCCTATGATGGGACTTACACAGCAAAATGTATGGACTTAGCAGCCACAAATACGAGCCGCGGGACTTAGAAAAAAAAACATTGCGAGCTCGCAAAAATACGACCTTAGCGCCCGAACCCCGCACACATGAAAACACATTAAAAACACAATAAATACACAAAACAAACACATAAAAACCTTACCCACAGCAAGGGGCTCACCCAGGACCTCTGCAAGGGAAGTTAAACCTCAATTTAAGTACAAATTCAAGAGTTTAGACACCCGAAAATGGCGTGAGAGAAAAAAAAGGCCGCCGAAAAAAACGAAAACCAGGCTACAGGACCCTAAACACGCAAAACACACGGATTTTCAGAAAAAGCCGTACGAGGTCCAAGATACACTATTAACAAGGACGCAAAATCATCCACAGCCGCGTACTACACACATTAGCCGCCATTTTACAACACTAACTTACACAATGCTGAAGTACACAGCTACCCTAACGGATTTTCCTCGCGCACGCACACTATTTACACTACACACTGCACACATTGCTGACACTTACACATCAGCTCCACAACTGTCAAAACCAACATTGTGTGCTGCAGCAATATCAAAAGAGATTGTCAGCTCTTCAACACAATGCTTCCTGCATATATTACTTCCAAATAGGTAAAGTATATAAATGTATTAATTTATTAATTATTTCATTAGCATCCAAAAAAACACCGCCAACGCTGCTCATAGCACACAAACAACCAACAGCCTTGCAATGAGGGCAGCAGTTTTTAGTTAGTGAAGACCTTGCTTTTGGATAGAAGTTCACTAACTAAAAACTTCTGTAAAAAAATATGCTTTGTGCTTAAAAAGAGCCCTTTTAAACTTGCCGAATCACAATTTAATAAGGCTGTCTGTTTGGCTCAGTTTCACATATCGCTCCTGCATGCAGAAACTCATGTAAAGTGCTAAACGTGATATTCCTGTACATTCTTTTCAATACATTTCCACAGCTTTCTCTATCCTCATATATCACACTGAATGTCTTAAATTACTAACACATTTGCATCTTTGCTAGTATGTTTAATTGCACAGTGAAGCACCCGTGAAAGTCTAGTAATCTAGTTAATTTAGTAATTATTAATCTAAATTTATATATATATGTATTAATAATGAGTATTGCAGTATATTTTGATACCTTTTGTATTGGACAAACATCTTATTTATATTGACAAGCTTTCGAGAGGTTCAACCTCTCTTTATCAAGTCTCAAGCAATACTAAAATCTCATGTTAGTATTGCTTGAGACTTGACAAAGAGAGGTGAAACCTCTCAAAAGCTCGTCAATATGAGTAAGATGTTCAATGCAAGAGGTATCATAATATACTGCAATACTCATTATTAATCTCTATATATAGATTAATGATATATTAGTATTTTTAGAATAACTAAATATCAGCCTTATTAAATTGCGATTCGGCATATTTAAAAGGGCTCTATTTAAGCACAAAGCATATTTTTTTTACAGAAGTTTTTAGTTAGTGAAGATCTTGCTTTTTGGATAGAAGTTCAGTAACTAAAAACTTCTGTAAAAAAATTTGCTTAAATAGAGCCCTTTTAAATTTACCGAATCGCAATTTAATAAGGCTGAAATGTTTTTCACTTTACCATGGAACTTCAATTCAATTTTGTCTAAGCACACTCGTCTTTAGAAAATGAAGTTACCTTTATATGTAACTTTTCCATGAAAGCTATAATATGTTTTAATTATTGCTCTTGTTTTATGACCTATGTAGCCTTAATATGAAAGTTTATATGCAGTAGCGTCCAGTCACTTATGACTAAGTGCCTCATTTGATTTGAAACACATCACTGGACCTTGTTGATCCGCGGTACACATTTTAAATGAAGATATAATAAAAGATTAGTGTTGTTACCTGCTGTTCTGGGAGTCAGTGTTACTGGGCTGATGAACAGGGCAAACTTGACTATTGAAAGCATATTTAAATTCCCATTAACAATTCTGCTGAGTGGTTGTTCAATTAATCCACCACTCTTTCAGTAAAGTAGCACTTTCTCACATTACCTTTGAGGTATACACCAGTAATAGCTGCTATAGTAAAAAATAGGCATATCATGAAAAGCTGAATGTTAAATTCCCTATACAGTGATGCACTGTGTAGAGAAACATACTGATTTACAGTAATGACAGTAGCTTTCAGTGTCCCATGGAACACAATATTGATAATTTATAGACTGGGTATAAAGCTGAAAGTCCCACTAGTACTTCATAGGCACATAAAGAAGTATTCACAAGTGGAGATGTTCCTAGCATGTATTATGTATTGTAGAACGTCAATATCCTTCTACGTATCAATGCCATGATATAGCACATGAAGATAATTGGACAAGGCAAATACTAGTTTATGTGCCTATGAAGTACTAGAGGGATGAGATTTTATATCCAGTCCATAAAACACTGATGTTTTGATCCATGGGACACTGTAAACTCCTGTCATTACAGTAAATCAGATGGTAATTTCTCTACTTTTCAGTACCATTGGGAAGTTTTACATTCATGAATGTCCATTCTTTATTATGGGTGATCACTAGCAGTTTATAATGCACTTGTATATTTATGTACTATTATGACCATATGCTATGTGTTTGCTAATGCAGGACACATCCCAAGAAGATTTAGTATCATACAGTTTGCTTACTGGTTGCTTAAAGAAGAGCTGCAGTTTGTTAAAAACATTACATGCTTGTGAAGCATGTAACAAAATAACATTATTATGTATGAAAGACAGCAATATAAAATCATTTAAATATGTTTACATTTAAATGAATTTGATTGTGTCATGGGCGTTCCATCTTGGACAGCTACAGCCTTATTAAATTGTGATTTGGTAAATTTAAACGGGCTCTAATTAAGCACACAGCATATTGTTTTTACAGAAGTTTTTAGTTAGTGAACTTCTATCCAAAATCAAGCTTTTCACCAACTAAAAACTTCTGTAAAAACAATATGCTGTGTGCTTAATTAGAGCCCGTTTAAATTTCCAGAATCGCAATTTAATAAGGCTGCTAATCTGTGCATAGTTTGAATAAGAGTATTATCTGATAGGGGTTATATAGCCTCTTTATAGAACTGAATAGAGATCTTATCTGATTCCACTGCTCTTCTCACTACTTCCAGGTTTAATTGGAACAAAACATCTGTCATCATTAAACTAAAACTGAATACAATAGTTAAAGATTAAAGGCTGCAATGATTTATTTATTTTAAAGTGTTTAAAAAAATATTCATTATTCAGTTAAGTTTTTCAAAAGAAATTCTATAATACTATTTCAGTGGTGCTTTAACTCTATTCTTAGACTTTAATATACTTTTTGTATTTTTGGCTTGAGTTCACTAATTGCTTCTTCTTGATTCTATTCTTTTATACATTTATTTTCAACTCACATTATTTATTATATAATTTTCTAGAGAAATGAAACCTCCACCCTATTGATGTCAGACTAGGTATTTTGTATTTATTTAGTATCTTGAGCAATTACATTTCTTTGTGTTATTTATGTAACATATTATTTCCTCCATTTTCCTTTTGTCAAAATCTAAAAAAGTAAAAATGTAGTATAGTTCAGCCTAATGTTTCCTGTCTGAAGATATTGAGGTTTCAAGTGTTCAGTCTTCTTTTCATCGTCTTATTTAAAAGAACGGATGAGAACAGCTATTATCAATTTACAAAAGCCTTTTCCTTCTTTTGTTTATATAATACCTCAGTATCAGGAATAGTTTTTCAAACCTGCTTTAAGAAGTTCACCCAAAGGAATAAATTATTGTTAATAAAGAGACACTATGCTCTAATATTTTCAGTTGTCTCTTTTTATAGGACCACTCTGGTGAAATTGTTTCTATATTGTTTTTTGAATAACTAAACATTTTAATGGGCAAATATTTTTAGGATGAAAAAAATTAAATTAATAATCACAATCTTTACATTTTGCAACTTTAATATGCAATTAGACTATAATGGGTGACTCCAATGTACTTTATTCCTTGCTGCTCACTGTTACTTTCTCATGTGAGTGTCTTCCTGTGAATTATTAACTTGGCAAGTCCTATTGGAAGCACTGGCGGATGTAACCGCCACATCCAAATTGTGCTGACAGATACCTGACAAATAGACTGTCAACATGCTTGGTAATAGGTGAGAATGAACAACATAACACACATGAATCTAATTAATACCAGCGATACTGTATATCATTATGTATGCTGAGAATGCAAGGGCAAGCTAGAAGTAATTTTAAAAAGGAAATCACTTTTCTTCCATATACTTTTCCACCCTTTACCTGATGATGCAGAGAACATATGGTGACTTCAGGGTCCCTTTAACCCTGTATAAAAAGAGTTGTAATACATCTGTGCAGATGTAAGAGACTTGTGATCCTAAGCATACTTATCCAGGGGCCCTTGAAATTTGCAGGATGTACATAGCGATTAAATTAGAAAAAGCCGCAACGAATTGGCCGCAACGACCTGGCCGGAATCCAAATCCGTAAACCATGCTTCGTCACGTAGCATTTCCAAGCATGAACATGATAAAATATTTAAACCCAGAGCCCATAGTAAAAGAGACCGTCATCATTACGTCACTAAAACATGGAGGTTACATTTCAATCACTTGCGGTTTTGAAGTCCGAGTTATGATTGGGCCCGCATTCCAGATGTAATGCAATATGAAAAAATCAATAAGTATAATATTTTAGTTCATGCGAGTTCTATTATATGTATTAACACATTGATTGCCTCCTTGATATAACAAGGAAATTAAACATTATTTTTTTATTTTTATTTCATTTGCAAGCTTGAGAATGTTGTACTATTAATTTTAATACCTTATATTTGCTTTTACAGTGCTATGGACAGGAGTTTAACCCCGTTCTGGGTCCTCTCTATTACTCGTAGGATATTTGGCTACATTTGCCATTTACGGGTGTGAAAATAATTGTTGGCTTGAGAACTTCCAGCAATTTAATAGCGATTTGCGATTGTAACATTTACGAGAAAGAAAGATCAAAGGATTAGCTGGGATGGAGTTCAGATTTTGACATCCCATAGGGATTTTCAGCCTGTAACCCGCAGATCATTTGCGAGTAACTAAAAGAGGTCAATTTAATAGCCGTAACCTTTGCAAGCTCCTTTACGGGCTTCAGGAAATACAAATAGGCAAATTTAATAGGGCCCATAGTCTTCTGTTAGATTGTGGAGCAGATTTCCTAAGAAGTGACCTCCAACCTTTCTCAGCTACCTCCCATTTTAGTTTATCTGGTCCTGTGTATTTCACTATTAATAGCCTATAGCATACAGAGTAAAAATCATATCTCTCACTGCCTTTTAGCTCTGGGCTGATTGGTGTGAATTTGTAAAAATCTCTTAAACATACTGTATTCTTGTGTAATTCATCTTAATTGTGCCTATAAATACAACATTTAAGTCTACTAGTTAAACTCACTTCTAAGTATAAATTTGGGCTAACTGCCAAATTTGATTTAATGCTGACAAAATAATATGTAATTTATGGATCTAATTATTAACATTAATTAAGCTGTTCCAAGCATATATTAAGAATTATTTTCTCTCAGTCCCCGAGAGTACACCCCCTTTGTCTTTAAAGTACAACAATTTGTTCTATTAGATGCACAACATAATTCCATTTTGCAAGATTTGTTTGCCCTTGAGGTAGATGTATATATTATATGTGTAGTGCTAGAGATTTTAATGTAAGCTTGAATTTATCAAGTATAGATTTACTAGAGAATTCATTTATTATACATTGAAGTTAGATATGTGTTATATGTGTGTACATAAAAGGGATGACAATAAAACAATACCAAATAATTCTAGGTTTTACAAGTACAACTTCTTAGTCTAAGTTTCACAAAAGGAAAAAAATCCCAATCAAGATATTAAAGTCTAGTTTAATTATGGTTCATTATGTGTAAAATCCATTGAATACTCAATAGACATGTGCTACTCAAACCGTTGAGTCTTGCGTATCTTTTTTTGTATAGGGTTTCTCAGCCTATTATGGTGAAATAGCTGGAGCATCATGACAAAGATTAGCATCATATAGGAAAACTCTTGAGATGAACTTCCCAACTGAAGTGCATGAGTTGGAGTGTTGGACTCCACATGACTCCTCCAAGTAGCTGTGATCTTGATTATGTCTAGTATAAAATATTTTCAAGGAAAGCTTGAATATATATTTCTACTTTTATATGCTCAACTGTAGTCTTGAGTCTAAAATAACCTCATTATTTTACATCTTTCGAGGCTGTTTAGGAGATGCAAATAACTTGCTCTCTTTTAATTTACAACAATCGTGACCTATTTAAAACCTCAATTAACGATATTTATTAGCAAAGATTTGTATTTGTTATCTATATCTTCATATTAAAAATGACCCATTACCAGCAGAATTATTAACAGGCATTTGTCACATTAAGATTGTTAGGGAAGATATAAGGATAATACATTGGAAAGAAGACTATTAATTTAATATCCATAGCAATACTACGTTGATCAGAAAATGTATCTGACCTAGATAAAGTGTCCTGTAATAATGTCCATAGAAGTGAATTACCTTATGTTGGTTCTCGACTGACTCTACTAACATGCGGCTGAGTCTCTAACATGAGTCTGGTTCTCGACTGACTCTTCTAACATGCGGCTGAGTCTATAACATGAGGCTGGTTCTCGACTGACTCTTCTAACATGAGGCTGAGTCTCACTAACGTTTTTAATTTCCTATGGAACTATTTACTGGGAGATCAATCACTGGAAAGTATGTGCTCCACTAAATGTACTTTACTGTTAATGGGGGAGGGAAAGGAGATAAGGAGGAGAGGGAGATAAGAGGGATGAGGGGAGAGAGAGAGAGATCAGGAGTGAAGAGGGAAGGAGATGAGGGGGGACATACGGAGTAGTGGAACAAAAGGGGTGGTCGAGAGATGGAATAGATGGAGTGAAGATTAAGGATAGGGGAGAGGGAAATGAAGGAGTGATGTGAGAGAGGGAAGGAGATAAAGGGGCAGATGACAAGTGGGACAGTTATAAGGAGATGGAGAGAAGAGTGGTGGTGGGGAGAGGGATTGACATAATGGGTGTGATGAGGAGTGGGGCAGATAAGCAGGTGGATGAGAGGAATGTAGGTTGGGGGAGTGAAACCTAGAAGAAGGATGTCGTAAGACGGGAATGCAGAGAAGAAGTGAAGGGGATGGGAAGAGATGCAAGATGCATGCTCTTGCCATTTAGTGACCTGCGTTGCTTCTAATAGGGTTTCCTATACGTATTGTCAGTGTGTTCAGGAGGTCAAAGCATTTTTTGCTTTATTTTAAACTTTTACTGATGGTATTCATTTTTTAAGTTCCAAAACAAAAATGCACCTTTTTACTTAATTGCTAGCTTTATTATTTTTTCCTTTTTTATTTAACATACAACCAAAAAAATATATATACTAGTATAAAGATGTACTGAAATAAAAACAATATATAATTTTCCATTATAAATACTTACATATAAATTAACTGACAGAAATATTGTCAAAACAAATGCAAGGCAAAATATTGGAAACATGCCTAGCCTTCCTGCGTGAGTAAAATATCCTTAAATGTATATGGAAGTTTTCTTGTTTTTAACTTTTTCTAATCTAACACATACTGTTTATATCAGAAACACATATTGCAATGATTCATTCTATACACATACAGATTTATTGTATTGAAAATATTGGTTTTCACAACACCAGAGCTGCCTACATAGGTAACCGGTACCTACTAATACAAACACTGTATTTGAATATTTTATAACCCGATACATCCCTTCCAGCAAACAGCAGTACAGTGCAGAGATCCAGAACAGTTGCATCATTCAAGGGAGGAGAGAGAGGTGTGTGATGAGAGAAAAAGACTACAAATCCCATGACGCCTTTCTGCAGAGACTGAATCTCCATACTGCTACAATCTTGTAGCGGCCTCTGATTGGCTACAATGAGTTATGAATTTTATGCTAATTTAGCTTGGATTTTTAGGGGCATTTCTTCTCAAAATCAACTGCCAGAAAACTAATGAATGTATGCAACAACAACAAGGGTAAGTTTATTAATGTTCATTGTGGGATTTTTTCATGCAAATAAAATGTTTGCATAAGTTGCTGATTCTCCTTCCTGTGTTTCATACTTTTTTATGTGTACATCTTAGGCAGGTAGAGAACTTGCAACAAGGCAGGCCATTAGTACATATCTCCCCCTTATAAACAGTAAAAAGCCACAAACACCATGCAATAACAATGCAAAAAAAATCTTGCTAGATAAGCTTTTTTACAATGGAAATGTAATCAAGCCCACTGACAAATTAGGAATCTATTAACAATGTAAGTAGGGATCTTAATGTATTTTGTATATATTGTAAAGATATATATACTAGCAACTTGTCCGTCAAAAAATGACGGGCAAAAAAATTTGAAGCCATGGGAATGCTGTGTGAGATATAATTTAAACCGTTTTCTACTGTGAGGACCTTTTGCGCTCGTTGCGAGCCTCTCCTGTCGTGTACTTTTGGTCCTCTGAGAGAGAGATATATTTCTATGTATATGTAGTTAAGTAATAATTAATGATTTATTCAATAAATTAATTAAGTAATAATTAATGATTTATTCAATAAATTAATATACTTAAATTATTTATATTTGATATATGCAGCGAGCAAGAGGCTGAAGAGCTAACAATCTGTTTGTATTTTGCGTCTGCATAGAATATAAATTTTGAGTGTAGTGGCCTGCTTATAAAGTGTAATGAATGTTTGAAGTGTGCATTGTAAATAGGCTGCGTGCGCAAGGTAAAGCCATTGGTTTATTGTGTAAAGCGGCATTGTATAGTTGTAATGTTATTAATGGTTTACGCGTCTCGTGATCATTTTCAGGCTTTTGTAATAGTGTATCTTGTAGGTCGTAGTGTGATGTGTGAAGTGCTACGCGTTTTGCAGTATTTTGCGCGGTCCATGGTTGTGTAGCCTCGTTTTCATTTTTTTAAGTGGCCATTTTTTTTCTCGCTTAGGCGATTTTCGGGTGGCGAAAATCGTCTAAATCAAGTTAAATTCACGTTCCAGCTCACTCACAGACGTCCTGGCTGTTGCCCCATGCTGTCTATGATGTTTTTGTAATTTTTTTAGGTGTAGTTATTTTGTTTTTTGGGTTTTTGGTTCGGCCGCTAATCTCGTAATTTTTCGCGTCTCGTATCTTTTTTTTTCTAAGTCCCGTGTCTGGTATTTTTTTCGTCTCATTTTTATTTTTTTGCTAAGTCCCGCTGTGCTCCGAGTTTCGGCGCTCATTGCCTAATTGCTCCGAGTTTAATGGCTCGCCTCGCTATGCGAGGCTCACCGGCAATGAGCGCCTTTGGTGCTCATTGCCTAACTGCTGCGAGGCTCGCCAGCAACGAGCACCTTCGGCGTACTCACCTCGCAAAGCGTGACGACGTCTCGCAGTTTGACAACTATTATATGTGATATTCCTCAGTCAGCATAAACATTACAATTGTATCTTAATAAATTGGAGAAAATATAAAAAAAGCAGTATTTGGGATATTGTTTGGTCCATCCATTCATTCGTTTTTCCGCTGCATTCCAGGTGCATTAAACATTTAAATATTGGGAGTTACGTCTATTGAACTGTGATGGATGATGCAAATTCACTATGCAAATACAATTTATAATCTGCCAGTTGTTTTTTTGACATTTTATAGTGATGAACAAAAAATGTTATGTATATTCAGATGAAGAAAACCCTTTAGGTAAATGACAATAAATGATGTGGGAATAAGAGTTAGGAAATAGCATTTGCTCAGCACACACCTAGATCAAAACATCTGTTTTCAGAAAACTTTTCTGCTAGATAGCTCAATATGGCTCAGATAAACAAATATTATGTAAAAAAAAACAATTAAGGGCAACAGCACTATAACTTTATTTAGATCAAGGTTTTCACCAGGAGCTAAGTTTATCGAAACACTTTTGGTGAGTTTGAAGGATCACTATGGTCAAAGTATATCATTATGGCCTTTTGAATAAATAAACATAATAAAAAATATTTTTACAAATTAACACAATTAATGTAATATTTACTGCATGTCTTATTAACATTCATTCCTGCTGCATGTTACTTTCTCTTGAGGGTATGTTGTTGTGAACTAATGAGTTTCCCTATAGGCCTGCTGAAACAGTTGGCAGTTGTTACTGCCACTTTCCCAATGATATTATTATCCTTTATTTGAACCAAGCGAAAATAGTCCTTTTTCCCAAAGTGTATTCAATTTTAAAATTATGACCACAGTGCTCCTTCTAATCTTTTTCTCATCCACTTTATATGGAAGAGTATATTCAGCATTTGTTTTATATGATATTTAAATACGTCTATACTGTACTATTGTCATGTTTTCTTTTGTCTATCCCACCCATGCTTTTGCTATTTTTATTCTGACCTTATCTGGAAGAAGTAGAATGAGAGGAATCATTTGCCAAGACCACTGTGGTCAAACATTTTCTATGTGGTCTTTTGAATAAATAAACATGATAATGTGAAAATGTTTTTAGACGGCAAAAGAAAATATATATATTATATAACCTATAACATTTTTATTTTATACCAAATTATTCTTTACTACAGGGAACCAGTATATTTTGTCAGCAAAGGACGTGTCCTTGAAACTAATGTGCTTTTTAGCTCTGCTATTGAAAATACTGGTAGCTGAACTGCAAAGTAAAGTTCAGTCAATGCACAGTGAGTATACCAGCTACAGGGCACATGATGCTGCGGCTGCTACTGTTACACCTGCACAAGATGCCCACTTGCCCCTACCAGAAAAGTTTGGAGGAGATCGCAAAAGATTTAGGAGTTTCCTAAATCAATGTCGTTTGCACTTCATAATGTTACCTAACCGATTTCCATCTGAAAGAGAGAAGGTGGGATTTATTTTCTCCCTATTCAAAGATGAAGCCCTGGCTTGGGGCTCCCCTCTTCTGGAACAGGACAGTGCAGTCTTGGGTAATCTAAATGACTTTCTTGAGGCCATGTGCCTAGTTGTTGATGACCCCAATCGATGTGCTACAGCAGAAGCCACTCTCCTTCATTTGCATCAAGGGAGGTGCTCTGTGGCTGAATATGCTGCTGAATTCAGACAGTGGGTTGCTGATACTACCTGGAACCAATCAGCCGGGAGGTTCCACTTCAGAAAAGGTCTCTCAGAAGCTATAAAAGATGAGCTGGCTCGTGTTGATCTTCCTGCTGACTTTGATGCATTTGTGCGTTTGGCTATCCGTATTGATCAGAGACTGTCTGAAAGAAGATTGGAAAGTCAGGGCTCTTTTAGACCAAGTGCTACTCCTAGTTCCTATTCAAGAATTTCTACTCCGACCTCACAAACACCTACAGACTCTGAGCCAGAGGCTATGCAGGTAAATCTAATAATCCATTATCCAATGAAGAAAAACAGTGGCGACGCACTCACAATTTATGCCTGTATTGTGGTAGTGCAGGGCACTATGCCATCAATTGCCCTGGTAAATCCAAAAGAACAATAGCTATGGCTGCTGAGGGTGCACAAATTCAACACCAATCCCAGATTTCAGATCAACTGGATTCTGTCACACAACCCGTGTTTTCTCTGGCTCATGGTGAAGAGGGTATGTTGACTCAACATCCTCATTTTGCGGTGCCTATCACGTTGCAATGTGGTGATCGTAAAATTTCAACTACAGCTATGATAGATTTTGGAGCAGGCGGAAACTTTATGGACATTAAATTTGCAGCAGGAAATAGAATTCAGTCTATCCCTAATTCTTCACCTGTGTTAATGGAGACAGTAGACGGTTCTCCACTTACGTCAGGCCCGGTTACACATGAGACTGTGCCCTTAAAGTTGACTCTGGAAGTGAATCACCATGAGGCTATATCTTTCCACCTAATTTCCTCAACACAGTTTCCAGTGATTTTGGGGGTACCTTGGCTTGCTCTGCATATCCCACAGATTGATTGGAAGATCAGAACTTTGTCCTTTCCTTTAGAACACTGCTTAATGAATTGTCAACCCTCTAAGGTAACACCTGTTGCCACAACAATTAATGAAATGGTTGCTACATACTTGACTAAGCTTCCTCTACAATATCGGGATTTTGCAGATGTCTGTGATAAGAAGAATGCTGATCAGCTTCCACCCACAGGCCTTATGATTGCCCAATAGAGCTGTTGCCTGGGGCTGCTATCCCATTTGGCCGTATATATTCCCTTTCTGAGCCTGAATTGAAAGCTCTTCATGAATACATACAAGAAAATCTTGCCCAAGGCTTTATTCGACCATCTACTTCTCCAGCAGGAGATATATTCTTTGTAGAAAAGTAAGATGGCAGCCTACGGCCATGCGTTGCTTACAGGGACATTAATAACATCACTGTTAAAAAACGCTACCCCTTGCCTCTCATTCCTGAACTTTTGGAGAGACTTTGCTCAGCTAAAATATTTACGAAGCTTGATCTTCGGGGGGCATATAATCTGGTTCGCATAAGACCAAATGATGAATGGAAAACAGCTTTCAGAACCAGGTACGGGCATTACAAATATCTAGTAATGCCATTTGGGCTGTGTAATGCCCTTGCAACTTTCCAGCATCTTATCAATGACGTACTACGAGATCTCCTGGATCAGTTTGTTGTGGCATATTTGGATGATATCCTAATATTTTCTGATAATCTTGAAAACCACAGAAAACAGGTCCGTATAGTTCTAGAGCACCTTCGTACCCACCACCTATACATTAAACTGGAAAAATGTGAGTTTGAACAAACAGAAATTCAATTCCTGGGGTATGTAATAACTCCCAAAGGTTTAAGTATGGACGCAAGTAAAATTAAAGCTGTGCTGGACTGGCCCATCCCCAAGAATGAAAAAGATATTCAGAGATTTGTGGGATTTGCCAATTTTTACAGGCGTTTCATTAAGAATTTCTCTGCCGTTATTACACCGATCACTGAACTTACACGTAAAGGGACTCCTTTTCAGTGGTCCGATAAGGCTGATACCGCATTTTCCCGATTTAAAGACTCTGTTTACATCTGCCCCCGTCCTGGTACATCCTCAGCCGGAATTACCATTTATTGTGGAAGTTGATGCTTCTGATTCAGCTGTTGGTGCTATACTGTCTCAAAGGACTGGACCTAAGATGCTGTTACATCCTTGTGCCTTCTATTCCCGCCAGATGTTGCCAGCAGAAAGAAACTATGACATAGGGAATAAAGAACTATTGGCTATAAAAGCTGCCTTCACCGAATGGAGACATCTCTTGGAGGGAGCTACCCATCCAATTACTGCCCTCACAGATCACAAAAATCTGGAATGTATTCGATCAGCTAAGAGACTGTCAGCCAGACAAGCACGCTGGTCCCTATTCTTCTCGAGGTTTAATTTTTTTGGTTACATACCGTCCTGGCTCCAAGAATGGTAAGGCAGATGCCTTGTCTAGAATAGCTGACCCCCTCCATACTACCGTAACCAAGACCACCATCTTGCCAGAGGATATATTTATAGGAGTCACATTTCCTTCTGATCTGATGTCTCGCATGAAAAAGGGCTACGCTGAAGACCCAGTTGTTCGTGATCCTCCTCGTGATCTCCATATGACGATGCTTAATGGGTTTTGGATTTTTCAACAACATCTGTTTGCTCCGGAGTTAGTGCGACTGGACCTTTTACGTCTCTACCATGACTCAAAACCAGCAGGTCATCCAGGAATCCGAAAGACACAAGAGCTACTCGCCCGATCCTTTTGGTGGCCCAAGTATTATGAGGATGTTAAGAAGTATGTGTCCTCTTGTGATGTCTGTGCCAGACATAAGACTCCTCGCTCATCCCCTGTTGGCTTGCTTCAGCCTCTTCCGATTCCTCATCGTCCCTGGGGATCTATATCCATGGACTTTATTGTGGAACTACCTCCCTCTAAGGAACACACTACCATTCTTGTTGTTGTGGACAGGTTAACTAAGATGCGTAATTTCATACCAGCTCGTGGTCTCCCTTCAGCTAAACAGACGGCTGACCTGGTTATTCGGGAAATATTTTGCTTGCATGGAGTGCCTGATGAAGTAGTTTCTGACAGGAGAGTGTAGTTTACATCTCGTTTTTGGAAACACTTTTGTTCTAATCTAGGTATTAATGTAAATCTGTCATCAGCTTTTCATCCACAAAGTAATGGACAGACTGAGCGAACCAACCAGACTTTGGATCAATATTTGCAGTGCTATATTAGTTACCTGCAGGATGACTGGCTGGATTTTCTACTCACGGCAGAGTTTGCCTATAACAATGCCCAACACTGCTCCACTTCTTTGAGCCCATTTTGTGCCAACTATGGGTACCATCCAACCTTTCTAGTGAGTCTCCCAATTACTACTTCCATTCCTGCAGTCACTGATCGGCTAACCACCTTACGAGATTCCCAAGACCTGTTGAAGGAGACTCTTTCGAAGGCTCAGGAATGTTACAAGAGAGCTGCTGATAGGCATAGAACGGAGGCCCCAGTTTATCATGTTGGTGACAAGGTTTGGTTGTCAACAAGGAATCTTAATCTTAAGGTTCCTTCTCATAAATTGGGTCAGAGGTTCATGGGACCTTTTGAGATCATCGCTCAGATCAATGCTGTCCCTTTTCGTTTGCAACTTCCAGATTTCATGAGAATACATCCAGTGTTTCACGTTTCACTGCTGAAACCTTTCCATGTCAACACTTTCCCTGGCCGAGCCCTGCCTGCCCCACCTCCAGTCCTCGGGGATGGTGAGGATGAATACGAGGTAGAGAAAATTCTGGACTCCAGGATCTTCCGCAACAAGCTTCAGTATCTGGTCCGCTGGAAAGGCTATGGTGAGGAGGAGAGTTTGTGGGAACCAGTGGACAATATTCACGCTCCTGATCTCCTTTGGTCCTTTCATGTGCAGTACCCTGCTAAACCGGGTAATAGGGCATCCAGAGGCTGCACCTATAGAGGCGGGGGTAATGTGAGGAATTGACTCTGCTGGGTTTTGAACACTGGTCCCCGGGCTGCTGAACCTCTTCCCTGCAACTGCGCCAGCCTGCCTTTGTGAATTTCATTGAGATCTGATAACCTTGACTCTGCTAGCAATAGTATAAGTGACTAGTCTCTTCAGCTGTGTCTAGTCAGGTGTCTGGTCCTTGGCCTATATAAGGCACTTCCTGTCAATATACCTTGCCAGATTATTGTGGTTCCTGTTCCCTTCAATAAAACTTGTTCCTGTTTCACCTACAACTTGCTGAATTGGATTATTGCTGACCTAGGCTGCTGGTTTCCAAAACCTTGTGATTCCTATATCATTTCAATAGTATAGTGGTTAATAGGATAGGATAGGGGTAATAGGGTAGGGGTTAATAGTATAGGATACAGTGGGGGGGGGGGGGAGTATTTGATCCCCTGCTGATTTTGAACGTTTGTCCACTGAAAAAGAAAAGATCAGTCTATAATTTTAATGGTAGGTTAATTTTAACAGTGAGAGTCAGAAAAAAAAAAACAAGAAAAACGCATGTCAAAAAGTTATAAATTGATTTGCAGGTCAATGAGGGAAATAAGTATTTGTCCCCTTCAACTAAGTACTTGGTGGCAAAACCTTGTTGGCAATCACAGAGGTCATGCGTTTCTTGTAGTTGGCCACCAGGTTTGCACACATCTCAGGAGGGATTTTGTCCCACTCCTCTTTATGGATCCTCTCCAAGTCATTAAGGTTTTGAGGCTGATGTTTGGCAACACGAACCTTGTGCTCCCTCCACAGATTTTCTATGGGATTAGGGTCTGGAGACTGGCTAGGCCACTCCAGGACCTTAATGTGCTTCTTCTTGTGCCACTCCCTTGTTGCCTTGGCTGGGAGTTTTAAGCTATTGTCATGCTGGAATACCCATCCACAATCCATTTTTTTGCATGCCCTGACTGAGGGAAGGAGGTTCTCAGCCACGATTTTGACGGTACATGGCCCCGTTCATTGTCCCTTTGATGAGGTGTAGTTGTCCTGTCCCCTTAGCAGAACCCCCCCCAAAAGCATAATGTTTCCACCTCCATGTCTGATGGTGGGGATGGTGTTCTTGGGCTTATAGGCAGCATTTCTCCTGCTCCAAACACGGTGAGTTGAGTTGATGCCAAAGAGCTTGATTTTGGTCTCATCTTACCACAACAATTTCACCCAGTTCTCCTCTGAATCATTCAGATGTTCATTAGCAAACTTCAGATGGGCCTGTACATGTGCTTTCTTGAGCAGGGGGACCTTGCGGCTAATGCAGGATTTCTGTTCCTCACAGCGTAGTGTGTTACCAACTGTTTCTTGGTGACTATGGTCCCAGATGCCTTTAGATCATTAACAAGATCCTCCCGTGTAGTTCTGGGCTGATTCCTCACCGTTCTCATGATCATTGAAACTCCATGAGGTGATATCTTGCATGGAGCATCAGACCGAGGGAGACCGGCAGTTATTTGGTGTTTCTTCCATTTGCGAATAATCGCACCAACTGTTGTCACCTTCTCACCAACCTTGTGTAGGTCTACAATCTTGTACCTGACATCATTGGACAGCTCTTTGTACTTGGCCATGGTGGAGAGTTTGGAATCTGATTGATTGGTTGATTGCTTTTGTGGACAGGTGTCTTTTTTACAGGTAACAAGCTGAGATTAGGAGCACTCCCTTTAAGAGAGTGCTCCTAATCTCAGCTCATTACCTATATAAAAGACACCTGGGAGCTAGAAATCTTGCTGATTGAAAGGAGATTAAATAGTTATTTCCTTCACTGACCTGCAATTCAATTTATAACTGTTTTGACATACATTTTTTCTTTTTCTTTTTTCTTTTTTTTTTGTTATTCTGTCTCTCACTGTTAAAATACACCCACCATTAAAATTATAGACCGGTCATTGACAAACGATCAAAATCAGCAGGGGATCGAATACTTTTCCCCCCACTGTAGAGGTCAATAGGATAGGGTAGGGGTTAATAGGATAGGGGATAATAGGATAGGGGATAATAGGATATGATATGGGTAAATAGGATAGGGTAGGGGTTAATAGGATAAGTGTTAATAGTATAGGATAAGGGCTAAAAGGATAGGGGTTAATTGGGTACAGTTAGGGTTAAGTAAGTACATTTAGGGTTAATTGGGTACAGTTAGGGTTAAGTAAGTACATTTAGGGTTAATTGGGTACAGTTAGGGTTAAATGGGTACAGTTAGGTGGTTAGTGATAGGGTTAATTACGCATGATGAGGGTTAAATAGGGTTAATTATTTAGAGGGTGGTTAATTACTTAGAGGGGGTTAAATACTTAGAGGGGTTTAAATGTATGTTTATTAGTGTATTCAGGTGGATAATAGTGGAGTGTAGGGTAGTGCGTAGACTTAGTGGCACTTATAGTGTTAATATCAGAGTTAATTAGTCTATATAGACCCTTATGGGATTGATGAGATAAATTTTAGGCATGGGTTTATTACAATTGTAGCGCGGGTCCATTAAGGACCTTTAATGTCCTTTAAGGACCTGCAAGGCGGGAAATCTGAATTGGATTATTGCTGACCTAGGCTGCTGGTCTCCAAAACCTTGTGATTCCTATATCATTATAATAGGATAGTGGTTAATAGGATAGGATAGGGGTAATAGGGTAGTGGTTAATAGTATAGGATACAGTGTGTGTGTGGGGGGGGGGGGGGGGGGGGTATTTGATCCCCTGCTGATTTTGAACGTTTGTCCACTGAAAAAGAAAAGATCAGTCTATAATTTTAATGGTAAGTGAATTTTAACAGTGAGAGTCAGAATAACCAAAAAAAAACAAACAAGAAAAACGCATGTCAAAAAAGTTATAAATTGATTTGCAGGTCAATGAAGGAAATAAGTATGTGTCCCCTTCAACTAAGTACTTGGTTGCAAAACCTTGTTGGCAATCACAGAGGTCATGCGTTTCTTGTAGTTGGCCATCAGGTTTGCACACATCTCAGGAGGGATTTTGTCCCACTCCTCTTTATGGATCCTCTCCAAGTCATTAAGGTTGCGAGGCTGATGTTTGGCAACACAAACCTTCTGCTCCCTCCACAGATTTTCTATGGGATTAGGGTCTGGAGGGAAGGGGGTTCTCACCCACGATTTTGACGGTACATGGCCCCGTCCATTGTCCCTTTGATGAGGTGCAGTTGTCCTGTCCACTTAGCAGAACGCCCCCCCCAAAGCATAATGTTTCCACCTCCATGTCTGATGGTGGGGATGGTGTTCTTGGGCATATAGGCAGCATTTCTCCTGCTCCAAACACGGTGAGTTGAGTTGATGCAAAAGAGCTTGATTTTGGTCTCATCTGACCACAACAATTTCACCCAGTTCTCCTCTGAATCATTCAGATGTTCATTAGCAAACTTTAGATGGGCCTGTACATGTGCTTTCTTGAGCAGGGGGACCTTGCGGGTAATGCAGGATTTCTTTTCCTCCCAGCGTAGTGTGTTACCAACTGTTTCTTGGTGACTACTGTCCCAGATGCCTTTAGATAATTAACAAGATCCTCCTATGTAGTTCTGGGCTGATTCCTTACCGTTCTCATGATCATTGAAACTCCATGAGGTGATATCTTGCATGGAGCATCAGACCGAGGGAGACCAGCAGTTATTTTGTGTTTCTTCCATTTGCGAATAATCGCACCAACTGTTGTCACCTTCTCACCAACCTTGTGTAGGTCTACAATCTTGTACCTGACATCCTTGGACAGCTCTTTGTACTTGGCCATGGTGGAGAGTTTGGAATCTGATTGACTGGTTGATTGCTTTTGTGGACAGGTGTCTTTTATACAGGTAACAAGCTGAGATTAGGAGCACTCCCTTTAAGAGAGTGCTCCTAATCTCAGCTTATTACCTATATAAAAGACACCTGGGAGCTAGAAATCTTGCTGATTGAAAGGAGATTAAATAGTTATTTCCTTCACTGACCTGAAATTCAATTTATAACTGTTTTGACATACATTTTTTCTTTTTCTTTTTTCAGTTTTTTTGTTATTCTGTCTCTCACTGTTAAAATACACCCACCATTAAAATTATAGACCGATCATTGACAAACGATCAAAATCAGCAGGGGATTGAAAACTTTTCCCCCCACTGTAGAGGTCAATAGGATAGGGTAGGGGTTAATAGGATAGGGGATAATAGAATAGGGGATAGTAGGATAGGGTAGGGGTTAATAGGATATGATATGGGTAAATAGGATAGGGTAGGGGTTAATAGGATAAGTGTTAATAGTATGGGATAAGGGCTAATAGGATAGGGTAGGGGTTAATAGGATAGGGGTTAATTGGGTACAGTTAGGGTTAAGTAAGTACATTTAGGGTTAATTGGGTACAGTTAGGGTTAAATGGGTATAGTTAGGTGGTTAGTGATAGGGTTAATTACGCATGATGAGGGTTAAATAGGGTTAATTATTTAGAGGGTGGTTAATTACTTAGAGGGGGTTAAATACTTAGAGGGGTTTAAATGTATGTTTATTAGTGTATTCAGGTGGATAATAGTGGAGTGTAGGGTAGTGCGTAGACTTAGTGGCACTTATAGTGTTAATATCAGAGTTAATTAGTCTATATAGACCCTTATGGGATTGATGAGATAAATTTTAGGCATGGGTTTATTACAATTGTAGCGCAGGTCCATTAAGTACCTTTAATGTCCTTTAAGGACCTGCAAGGCGGGAAATCTAAATTGGATTATTGCTGACCTAGGCTGCTGGTCTCCAAAACCTTGTGATTCCTATATCATTACAATAGGATAGTGGTTAATAGGATATGATATGGGTAAATAGGATAGGGTAGGGGTTAATAGGATAAGTGTTAATAGTATAGGATAAGGGCTAATAGATAGGGTAGGGGTTAATAGGATAGGGGTTAATTGGGTACAGTTAGGATTAAGTAAGTACATTTAGGGTTAATTGGGTACAGTTAGGGTTAAGTAAGTACATTTAGGGTTAATTGGGTACAGTTAGGGTTAAATGGGTACAGTTAGGTGGTTAGTGATAGGGTTAATTACGCATGATGAGGGTTAAATAGGGTTAATTATTTAGAGGGTGTTTAATTACTTTGAGGGGGTTAAATACTTAGAGGGGTTTAAATGTATGTTTATTAGTGTATTCGGGTGGATAATAGTGGAGTGTAGGGTAGTGCTTAGACTTAGTGGCACTTATAGTGTTAATGTCAGAGTTAATTAGTCTATATAGACCCTTATGGGATTGATGAGATAAATTTTAGGCATGGGTTTATTACAATTGTAGCGCGGGTCCATTAAGGACCTTTAATGTCCTTTAAGGACCTGCAAGGCGGGAAATCTGAATTGGATTATTGCTGACCTAGGCTGCTGGTCTCCAAAACCTTGTGATTCCTATATCATTACAATAGGATAGTGGTTAATAGGATAGGATAGGGGTAATAGGGTAGGCGTTAATAGTATAGGATACAGTGGGGGGGGGGGGGGGTATTTGATCCCCTGCTGATTTTGAATGTTTGTCCACTGAAAAAGAAAAGATCAGTCTATAATTTTAATGGTAGGTGAATTTTAACAGTGAGAGTCAGAATAACCAAAAAAAAAACAAACAAGAAAAACGCATGTCAAAAAAGTTATAAATTGATTTGCAGTTCAATGAGGGAAATAAGTATGTGTCCCCTTCAACTAAGTACTTGGTGGCAAAACCTTGTTGACAATCACAGAGGTCATGCGTTTCTTGTAGTTGGCCACCAGGTTTGCACACATCTCAGGAGGGATTTTGTCCCACTCCTCTTTATGGATCCTCTCCAAGGGCCTCATTCTATTAGCGGCCGCAGCCGTTGCAGGGCCGCAAGGACCGGCCGCAAGCTATTCTGCTATTTTATTCCCCTCCGGCCGGGGATTCCGGCAGGCTTGCGGCCGGTGCCTTGCTATCTCTTGCGGCCGCTCGCGCCGGAGGAAAGCCTTTGATCTAAAACGCCCGCAAGGAAATCGGCCGTAAGAAAATCTTATTTGCAATTCAATTGCTCCGGGAACCCTCTCTGCAAGGCTAAAACCGAGCCGCAGCTTACTTGCAGGAAAGAGGTCCCGCTAGCACCAATTAAGCACGAAATATAGCCCAAATAAAGCCATCCTACACTTTGAGAAGACTATAAAGTGATTTTCGGTGTAAGCAAAAATAGCACAAAATTCCCCTATACTCAAATCCGTAAAATATTTTTTTTTTAATATACGTCAAATATCCATGTAAAAAGTCCAGAGTGCTTGGAGCACCTCAGACCCGCCCACGCCGCAGCCGGAAAATAAACAGTTAATTTGAGCTCGGGTTTGGGCTGATGTGCAAGCTTGAGAGTGGGTTACTTTTAATCCTCATGTCCCCCAATATGATCCCTAGCATTTACAAAGCTGTACAGTGCAGGCTTGAATTGATTTTTTAGTTTTAAGTTTTCAGAGCTTACAGCCGGTAGCAAGATTTACAGCCGGCCGTAAGAGGAGATCCTTGCGGGCCGTTTAATTGAATTGCAAGGTAACGGGACCCCCGCAAGGAATCGCAGCCTTACGGCCGGTTTACGGCCGATAATAGAATGAGGCCCCAGGTCATTAAGGTTTCGAGGCTGATGTTTGGCAACACAAACCTTCTGCTCCCTCCACAGATTTTCTATGGGATTAGGGTCTGGTGGGAAGGAGGTTCTCACCCACGATTTTGACGGTACATGGCCCCGTCCATTGTCCCTTTGATGAGGTGCAGTTGTCCTGTCCACTTAGCAGACCCCCCCAAAGCATAATGTTTCCACCTCCATGTCTGATGGTGGGGATGGTGTTCTTGGGCTTATAGGCAGCATTTCTCCTGCTCCAAACACGGTGAGTTGAGTTGATGCCAAAGAGCTTGATTTTGGTCTCATCTGACCACAACAATTTCACCCAGTTCTCCTCTGAATCATTCAGATGTTCATTAGCAAACTTTAGATAGGCCTGTACATGTGCTTTCTTGAGCAGGGGGACCTTGCGGGTAATGCAGGATTTCTGTTCCTCCCAGCGTAGTGTGTTACCAACTGTTTCTTGGTGACTACTGTCCCAGATGCCTTTAGATCATTAACAAGATCCTCCCGTGTAGTTCTGGGCTGATTCCTCACCGTTCTCATGATCATTGAAACTCAATGAGGTGATATCTTGCATGGAGCATCAGACCGAGGGAGACCGGCAGTTATTTTGTGTTTCTTCCATTTGCGAATAATCGCACCAACTGTTGTCACCTTCTCACCAACCTTGTGTAGGTCTACAATCTTGTACCTGACATCCTTGGACAGCTCTTTGGTCTTGGCTATGGTGGAGAGTTTGGAATCTGATTGACTGGTTGATTGCTTTTGTGGACAGGTGTCTTTTATACAGGTAACAAGCTGAGATTAGGAGCACTCCCTTTAAGAGAGTGCTCCTAATCTCAGCTCATTACCTATATAAAAGACACCTGGGAGCTAGAAATCTTGCTGATTGAAAGGAGATTAAATAGTTATTTCCTTCACTGACCTGCAATTCAATTTATAACTGTTTTGACATACATTTTTTCTTTTTCTTTTTTCATTTTTTTTGTTATTCTGTCTCTCACTGTTAAAATACACCCACCATTAAAATTATAGACCGGTCATTGACAAACGAGCAAAATCAGCAGGGGATGGAATACCCTGCAGCAAGGGGTTAATTTGGGGACCCTGGGGGGGTCCCCATTGGGACCCCTGCACCATGGGGTTAATGTGGGGACCCAGAGGGGTCCCCATTCAGACACCTGTATCATGTTGGGGTTTACATTAGGAGTGGTGGGTTTCGGAGAAGAGAGGATGTGTAGGGGTAACATACGTAAGGACTTTTAAAGCCCTTGCAAGCCCTCTTTAGGATTTTGGGCTATGTTTCCCATTTACGGGTTTGAATGCAAGTGCAGCCTTGTGGAATTGTAGCAATTGAATAGCGATTGTAAGTGCTGCAGTCTTGACAGATCAAAGGCTTAGATGGGCTGTAAGTTACGGTTGTAACAACCACAGGGATTTTCAGCCAGTAGCCCATAGACCGTTTTTGGCCCACAAAAAGAAGCCAATTTAATACCAAATTAACTTACAACCTCACGTACAGCTACCGATTCAAGCGAAAGTTTAATTGAATCGGGTCATAATTCGCCTTCTAGATACTACTCTGCACTATCATGTAGAGTAGTTAAAATAAAATAGAATACATTTAAGAGTGTTTTTAAAGTTCTGAAGTTCTCTTTACTGTTTTTTCATTGTTTTTAAATATTGCAGTGTTAATGTTTTACAGCACTCAAACTTTTTATTTACCTTGAGTCTAAAAGGAGATGGCTGCACTACAGTGGGTATTCTCTCTAATTACCTGTATTTTCTCTTCACTGCAAAAACACATTTTACATTTTTATTATAATACATTACACATTTTTATAGCCAACTGAGTGTGTTTGTGGAATCTTTGAGTCTAGGAAGTCACAGAGCACTGTTTGAAAATTAACTTAGATGTATAAAACTTTAAAACAGCACTTGGAGCCCAATTAAAGTTGCCTTCATATAGGCTGTAAGCATGCGAGCTTGAAATTTTCAACAGTTACAGATCAATTTAATTGAACAAGCCCACAATTACATGGCCGAAAGTCAAATCCATAAACCATGTAACCGTACGTAGAATTTCAGGGCATGATCATGATCAATTAAGCAAACACGTAAGTAATGATTTAGAAGCAGTCAATAGTAAATGAGACCGTCATCATGACATCAGTAAAACATGGCGTTTAAACGACAATCAATTAGTGTTTAGAAGTCCGACATGCGATTGGGCTTGCAATCCATTGATGTAAAAAAATCAATAAAAATGAAGAAACTCATAGTACATGTGGGTGGCCTGTTATGTATTAACTCATTGATTCCTGAGATTGCTATAACACCGAAATTAAACGTAAGAAATTAAAAAAAAAATGATTGCAGATTTGTGAGCTTGAGACTGTTGTGCAATTAATTTGAATGTCTTTCATCGCTTTCCCCATATTTTAAAGTCCAGTATTGTGTTTTTATTGGCTCTTAAAGTGTTATGAACAGGTGTTTAACCCACTTGCGAGTCCTCTCTTGAACTGATAGAATTTGTTTGCTACATTTGCTATTTACAGGTTTGAAGGTAGTTGCAGGCTTGAGGAATTGTTGCAATTAAATTGTAATTTGCGATTTTAGTGATTGTAACATTTGCAGGCTTGAAAGATCAAAGGCTTAGATAGGTCGGAGGATAGGCTTAGATAGGTCGGAGTTACGATTTTGACAACCACAGGAATTTTCAGCCTGTAGCTCGCAAATAAATTGTGGGTAGCTAAAAAAGGCCAATTGAATATCAGTAACTTTTGCGGGATACATTATGGGCTTCAGTAATTGCGATTTTAACCATTTAATAGGGCCCTTGGTTTTCACTGCTCTGATGGTGCAGAGCAGTGTTGATGAATTCCGTATCCCTTTAAAATGGTGCATATTGCACTTAAAAACTGTAAGTTAAAAAACTGTGGCATAACTAAATAGACTATTTTTTCACCAAGTATGAATATTATCAGCATATCACATTAGGTTGAAAGAAAGAAACACAGGGCCCTATACTATCAGAAGCCTCAAACTCATAAATTTGTCCGCAGGTGTTATTTTTTTAATAAATGTTTATAATGTATTCTATTCTGACCTCAAGGCTGAACACGTGAACCCTGCCTTTTTAAGTCGGGTTTCAGGGGGGCATGATCTGACAATAATTAAGCAAGCCTGTAATTTATATCTTAGACACAGCCAACATTCATCATGACATCAGTAAAACATGGAAGTTACACGTAATCTGCAATCGGAGGCCAAGTATTAAAAAGTACCAATAAAGAATATTTGTCGATCGGGCTTGCAATCAGGCAATCTATAAAATGCATGATATGTATTAACCCCTTGAGATATTACCCGGAAATATTGTTTTTTTTTATTGCATATATGTGGGTTTGAGACTGTTGTGCAATTAATTATTGTGTATTTAATTGCTGCCACAGCCCTAATAAGTGTTTGAGAAAGCCCTTGCGGGTCCTATTTAGTACAAAATTTTAGCTAGAAACTTAATACTTTTTTAAATTGTGGGTCAGATTATATTTGCGATCTAGCGATCCGACAGCCCTATTAAATTCCCTCAATGTGTAAACCGTATCCCGCAACGTACCCTGCAAGACTTAGCAACCCGCTAACGATCTGCGTGTAATGATATAGGAATCACAACGTTTTGGAGACCAGCAGCCTAGGTCAGCAATAATCCAATTCAGCAAGTTGTAGGTGAAACAGGAACAAGCTTTATTGAAGGGAACAGGAACCACAATAATCTGGCAAGGTACATTGACAGGAAGTGCCTTATATAGGCCAAGGACCAGACACCTGACCAGGCACAGCTGAAGAGACTTAGGCACTGATACTATTGCTAGCAGAGTCAAGGTTATCAGATCTCAATTAAATTCTGGCGCAGTGGTAGGGAAGAGGTTTAGCAGCCCAGGGACCAGGGTTCAAAACCCAGCAGAGTCAATTCCTCACACCTGTCCTATAAACCCCCCTCTACCTATTAGCCCCTACACTACGTACCTAACCCCCTAATACAATTCCTAACAGCCCAGTAAGTATAAAACATTTAAAACACCCACATTACAGAAAATAAACCCCCCCCCCCACTAAGTACAAAAAATAACAAACTACTAATTACATGAAAATAGCAAAAGCATTACAGTAAAAAAAAGAGTTACACATAAAATAGAAAAGATTACATAAAATAAAAAACACTATTAAAATAAAAAAAATGAGTCTACTGACCTTGCCAAAATACCCTTCCAGCTGTGATCACAAAGCCCTAGTTAACAGTGTATCCCATTCTGATTGGCTGACAGCGATTTCAGCCAATCAGAATGCACCATTTTTTTTTAGATCGGAGCATGAGCGGAAACGTTCATTTGCGGGCAGGAGCTCCTCAAGGGAGGAGCTCCATTAGTAGCAAGTTTTAATTTCATGCTTTGGGTTAATTCCTGAGAGGGGGGTTAATTACCTAGACGGAGAGGGTAATTACTTAGAGGGGGGTTCATTTAAATTTATTGGTTTATTGTGGTGCATAATAGTGTAGTGTAGGGTAGTACTTAGACTTAGTGTCATGAGGGTCCTGGAGGAGTCTCATGGCATTTACAGTGTTAATGTTAGACCCTTATGAGACTTATGGTGTTAATCTTGGGCAGGGGATAATTACAATTGTAGCGTGGATACTTTAAGGACCCGCGAGGAAATAAATTTGAATCTTAAATTCTGCAAGGGTCCCTATCGGGACTCCTGCATCATGGGGTTCATGGGGGGACCCTGTGGAAGTCCCGATGGGGACCCCTGCATTGGGATCCCATGGGAACCCTGCAGCAAGGTTTACCTTTAGTGACCATGTGCGGGTTCCTGCAGGTTTGATTGTCGTCATAATGATGGTCTCATTTACTACTGGCTCTGTTTAATCAGTAGCATGTGCAAAGCCTGCTCTGCTTACATATGGAACCAGGCTTTATGATTTCAGGTCTCGGGCAGCGAGTTGTGGCTTTGTTCAATTGAATGGCACCGGAATTGTAGCACAGTGCGAGCCAGAAGCTGGCCCGGAGATATATGCCTACTATAATTGAGTTGTGTGCTTGCAATTGAATGTGGCCGTAAATGTTTAAATAAGGTATATTTAATTCATTACATTTAATTAAAACATTGATATGGAACAAAAAATGTCCAGAGAGTGTCTTTAAGTTTCATTATATATACATACTGGGCATTAGTGTGTATCAGTTTCTTAATTAGATTTATAGTTGCATTTAATGGCACATTAGTTCTTGAATATTAAACTACTCCACATAGTAAACCATGATGAGTCTTCACTAAAGTTTGAATAGTGCATTTTGTGAGCCAAATTTCTAATGCCACTTTTGACCCTTCTTAAGAATATTGCTCTAGAAGCTTTTGGCAAAACAATCTCTAATTAATGGGAGAGGTCACTGCTTGTGTATAATTTAGATTGCTTGAAAGATAACATTATGAGGCAGTGAAGGGAATTGTGTATGGCAAAAAAGAACATATTAAAAATCGAAACAAGAAAAGTACAGAAAAAGTAATGTAGTTACAAAATATAAAGGGAAAAACATATATATATATATATATAATAACAATGATGTTACAAACTGAATAAGGAAAACATATTTATAGCAATATGGTTATAAACTGAATAGGGAAAAATATAAAAGCAATTTAGTTACAAATTGAATATGGAAAAAGTAATGCAGCTATAAATTGAATAGGAAAAAACAATGTGTTTACAAGCTGGAAAGAAAAACAATGCAGTAATAAACTGAATAAAGGAAAATAGACTTGACAGAAATCTGACATCTAAGTCTAAGAAAAATCAGGCAGATGTCCAATAAACATGGGAATGTACTACAAATGAGTCAATGCGCCACAATCTATAGTGGTACATTGTATAGTGGCACAATTTCTCTCTATTTACTAATAGGCTTTTATGAAATTGTGCCCTGTGATGTTCTACTGAACTTTAAAAATGAATTCGTAAATCTTCATATGATTCATAGGAAAAAAATCAGCTTGTATTAATTATTCTAAGGAATGGGATTAAAAAATCATTGATAAACATTCTGATGTAATGGTATCATTAAAAAAATATATATTTTCGGCTTGACAACCCCCATATAGCACTCTACTTTAACCCAACCTTGGCTAATAAAGATAAAGGATTGGGGGTCTGGGGTATCAGGAACCCATATCTAACACTCCCTTGTGTTTTGGAGTAGGGATCCCTATCATGGAGGAAGTGTAGTGACTCTGAAACCTCTTTCAATAGAGGCGGAGAGGGATAGTTGGAGAGGTTGTTAACCCCACATACACTATTTGCCGTCGAAGGGGTCTAATATTTATATACAGTATATATGAATAATGTGTGTTGTTTAGAGTGTGGTATTCCTATGGGAGATGTCTTGTGCTTGATACTTATTTATGTGTATGCGTTAGGCAGGTAGAGAGCTTGTAACAAGGCAACCCAAAAGCATGTACCGCTCCATGTGTGTGCACGGTAGAAAAGTCACAAGTCCCATGTAATAGCACTGCAAGCTTGCTTGCCAAAATGCTTGCCAGACAAAAGTAGCTTAGCAAGCATTTTCTATGGTTTTTGAAAAAGGTAATCAAGCCCACTGACAATTTTTAAATTAATTAACAGTTTCAGGAGTTGTATGTGTGTGTATGTGTGTGTATATATATATATACTTATATATATACTTCCAGATTGCTACCTTTTCATTGTGAAGGGTCACCATTTAGGGTCACCCAGATTGAGATCTGGCAACCCATATGGATAAACATAACCCGATGTGCCTGGTGTGCTGAGTGAGTATGGTCACCAAGTGTCAGACACGACTGAAGGACTGAACAACAACAACAATATATATATATATATATATATATATTTTTTTTTTTTTTTTTTTTAACCTCACTCCCTAGTGAAGTTCATCCACTCATTAAAATTGTCACTCCATTCCAGATGCATTAAACATTGAAGCATTGGGAATTACATCTATTGAATTGTGATGGGAGACATAAATTCACTAGGTAAAGACAATTAATCTGGCAGTTGCTTTATTTTCTGTTATACTGATATGCCAAACATGTTTATGTATATTCAGATTGTGAAGGTTTGCACATTGCTATTGGGATCCCCACAGTAAGTGAGAGTCTTGTTTATAGATTCTATCTTTCAAACCCTTTACTTGTCTCAACTGGGGTTATACCAGTGTCATAAGATACCGTAATTTATTTTTTAACTTCCATGCCCTCTTGTTAAACAGGAGTCAAGGAACATAAAGGAAGTAAAAATAGAAGAGTTAAAATGATGCCATTTCATTTTCTAATGGGGGTATGAAAAGAAGAGATATATCACAATCTAATTATTTATTGTTATTGTAGTTTCAATGTATTATTCTCTACATGGACTGAAGTTCATACCCATATAAATATATGGGAGTGAGATATAAAAAGTTTCCATTGATGAATCCATTGATGAATCACTCTTTTTATATATTTAGATTTCAACTCCCTGTGACATGGATAGTGTTCCTTGTTTATATGTTTCTTATAATGATATCCTGCCATTGTATCTTTTTCTTGCCGTTGTATACATTATCTGTTTATGCAACTTATTTTTTAATGAAAATTCATCTTGATATGTCTCACAAGTTAGTTCACTAGGCCACACTGTAAATATATGCATGCATCTAGTAAGAATATGTTTGCAGGTTCATACATGTTTTAGTAAACCTCTGTACTCCAAGGTATTGTCTGAACCTTTCCAAAGACGAGTTTATCACTCCGAAAATGTATTTTTCCTTTCCATCCAATTAAATACAAACAGATGCAAGCATGGTCGTTGAGCAGTGTGTATCTCTAGTAAAATGTACTGTTATTATGTGACTATAGCTATTTAGAAAGGTGGAATGACTATCCGTGGCTATTAAGCAGGTTTATTATGTGCATAATATATATTTATGATGGACAGTTAGCATTATGCTTCACAAAGTGCCTTTATAATGAATAATACAACTGACTTTTAAGAGGAAAAATTTAAAGAATTGCATATATATTTAAGTAGCCATCTGGTAAAATATGTTCTCAAAAAATGATGCCACTGATATCCCATTTGCATACTTATTTTGTGTCCTGAAAACCATTATGCCTCTATAATTGCTAAGCCAAGCTCTGTTATCCTTTCTGACTTAAAATTCAGCAAGCTGTAGAAATCTTACAGTTTATGAAACAGTTATGCTATTGAGCTCTTACAAACATTAGCTGTTTTCATAAAATCAAAAACATAGTGGTTGCAGATAACCACATATGACTTGACAACAGCTCAGAATGACATTATTATTTCTCTTAAAAGTATTATTTTAACATCAACTCTAGGACTGCCCCCTGTTTTAGCTGATAGAGCTGAGTTTTATTTTTTCTATAGAGGGTAACAGTTTATTTTGTTGTAAATCTAATATACAAGGTACTAATATTGTGTTTCAAAATGGAAATTAATTTTCATGAATAACTGACTAATGATTTTACTATAGGAAACAGTATGCCTACTTTAAAAAAAACAGTGTAAGTTTGATTTACAGTGGAACCTCTGTATTCATCCACCTCTATATTTGTCAAATTCAATATTAGCATTTTTTTAGCAAATAAAGGTTCCTATATTCATCCAAAAATCTAATATTAGTCACCAATTTTTAAAACAGATGGCAACAGACAACATTGGACAAGTTATTTGCTAAATACTTAAGAAAGGGACAACAAATACATTGATCGCCAGAATTTGATGTTTAATGGAAGGTGTCTCCTCTACTAAATAATAATTCCTTTGCTCCTCTTCATCTTCTGCCATTATCGCTCCTCAGTAAATTAAAAGTTCTGGTTAAATTGTTATTTATTTATTTATTTAGGGTTGGGAGTTGAGTATTCCAATTTTAGCTTATTCCTATGCAAAAAATGATTCTATATTCATCCAATTCAGCATCCGTCCGTCCCTCTGGAAGGGATTACTGAAGAACATAGAGGTTCCACTGTATGTGTAAGAGAACATTTAGAGATGCTTAAATATCTGTGTAAAAGTTTCAGGACTTTAGTTTCACAAAGAGCTTACAGCCTTATTATATTGCAAATTCGGCAAATTCTAAAGCGCTCTATATAAGCACATAGCATATTTTTTACAGAAGTTTTTAGTTCGTAAACTTCTATCCAAAAGCAAGGTCTTCACGAACTAAAAACTTCTGTAAAAAAAAAATGCTGTGTGCTTATATGGAGCCCTTTAGAATTTGCCGAACTGCAATTTAATAAGGCTGTAAGTGTGTTAGGTCAGGCAGGTGGAAACTTTACCATAAAGTTCCTCAAACATGGAGAAACAACTGACAAACTAGACACATTGTATAAAGTTTTAAAGTTAATTTAAGTATACTTCTCCATTTTAAAGAAGCTTATGTTGAAATATCAGCTCCTTCCTATATGGATCCCAGTTTTAATAGCTTTAAATGACTAGTAAAAACTGTCCTTTCATGGAGACCTATTACCTACTTACTTACTATTTCATGTCATCACAGCATTTAAAGACCCATTGGTTGATTACATTGTCTCAAGCCGAAGCGTCTCTCACCCCTTTCGTCTCTCACCCTTCGCACACCAAATCCTCTAGAGTGTAAATTCTAACTAAAGGAAATATCAGCTCATTTTATAGTTTATTTTATAGACTAGTGTCTCATTTATTTATAGAATCCATTGTATACTGCTGCAGTTAACAGAGCATTATTAAATAAAGTACAATAATAGTAATTACTGATATTTTACAAGATACTAAAATACAATATATTTAGCAAATCCTCTTTCTACACTAGAGCTTAAATAGCTTTCTCTTTTTCCAAGTTTCAATTTCGTTTTTTAATACTATGATGAATTTTGAAACAATCTAATTGAAATTCAATTCTTCCACAAAGTTATCCATTATCGTTATCAGCTATGGGCAAACTCTTGAAGAGAATTATAAACATTTTATTTCACACTGTTCAAAAAAAATGTGATGTGCTGTGATCTGCAACAACCAGATTATTGCACACAGTGTTCTGGTGGAACTAGGCTCATGTATATTCATGATTCTGTTTTGCAAGCTAAATATACTTCTAAGTTTATGCTTCTAATTTTGTTTGATTTAATGGCTGCTTTTGGTAATGTCAATCAACATCATTTCCGTTCCTCTGAGAGCTTTGGGAGTAGGGTGCATATTTTTGTCCTACTACAGTTGATCAAACTTTGCTGAACTTAATTATAATTCATAGGTGTACATATGATTCAGAGGGAAAAAATCAGCTTGGATTCATTATTATTCTAGTGTAATGGTATAATAAAAAAAAATTATATTGGGCTTTGCAACCCTCATTTACTTCTGTACCAATCTATGTATACGATGTGGTATCCTGTCTTAATTATACTGCCTTCAATTTCATGTACAAATGTTTATCCATGTGTTTCCTGTACCCTGGTGCTACACAACCTGCTGCTCGACAAATAAAATAATATTGAAAAAATGTAAAAATAGTACAGGAGTAAAACCTTATTAGAAGACAAGAAAACAAAAATTGTACAGTTATTTGGCAGCAATTGTTTAGTTTCTCAAAAAGGGGCATATCTCATAATATCCAGCATATACAGAATGTTCTGAATATCTAAAAAGACAGGCACCCAAACATACAACTGATTCTGGGGCAGTAGAATAATATATTAAAAGGTGCTGTCATTTCTAAGATGATATTAAAGAAAAATCATTTGTGGAAAGCAAAGTTGCCACAGTTCTTAGGTAATCATTTACAGCCTTATTAAA
The DNA here is from genome assembly GCA_027410445.1 of Discoglossus pictus. Taxonomy (NCBI): domain Eukaryota; kingdom Metazoa; phylum Chordata; class Amphibia; order Anura; family Alytidae; genus Discoglossus; species Discoglossus pictus. The sequence continues at coordinate 413,981,997 of CM050165.1, read as the reverse complement.
TTGCAATTCGGCAAATTCTAAAGGGCTCTATATAAGCACACAGCATATTTTTTTTACAGAAGTTTTTAGTTTGTGAAGATCTTGCTTTTGGATAGAATTTCACTGTCTAAAAACGTATGTAAAAAAAATATGTTCTGTGCTTATATAGAGCCCTTTAGAATTTGCCGAATTGCAATTTAATAAGGCTGTTAGTTCATGCTGTTGGTAGCTGCATCTCTCAACTTCCACTGTGCTTTCACAAGAGGTGATCTCTGTGGCAATATCTCTATGGATTTCATCCACTATTTGGTTTCTTTTAATTCTACATTTTGCATATTAAGGGACTGAAAATTCTGCAATTAACTTGTACTTCATTATATCTTATCAGTGTTACCTATCAAATTGTAGATTTTGGGGATACTAAAATATTTTTTTCCTGAGAATATAGGTAATATAGAAATAGTAAACAAGTAAAACAAGAAAAATGCTCAGTTTCAAAAATGTTAGTTTATGGTCAACTATCTATGCTAGAGGAGTTGTTGTACTTTTATAAGGAGACTCCAAAGGAACACATGTCGGTCCATCTGTATAGTCTTCACAAGTTACCACCTGTCTTGAAACTCTTCTAGTCATCCAGAAATACCTAATTATTGTTCTTTTGTTTGCAGAACAAAATGATCATAGAGCTATTTTATTAGATAAGTCAAGTCCAGGCATTCTGGTGATGTCCTCTAGTGGAAACACGTCCATTTCAAAGATCAGTGGCACTCCATATTCCAGGGACATGTAACTAGAAAAGTTTATGATTGAAGAAGCTTGGCAATCTGGCAATGTAAAAATATTTCAGCCAACTTCTGACTCTGTCAATCAATTCAAACTAGTTAATTAGCTGTTTTATTCATATTTCAAACTCCATGGTAATGGATGACAAGATTTTTTCATAAAATTTTCAATAGTTTGAATCTCCATTTTTAATGGCTACACACAAATACTTTAATAGAGCAGATAGAGCAGAAAGGAAGTTTTGTTGTGAAATAGACTTTAGTAAAGAGAATTATTTAGGGTATTTTTAAGTTACCGGTAACACAAATGATAATGTTAGTAATGCATTAACAATCTGGAAGAAAGGGCTTGGTGGTCCTCATATGGTCACAGACCAGCCTATCAACTACCACTGGTCTATGGATTCAGTTTCAACAGAGACAACATAGCAGACTATCATCAAACCTTATCTAGGTTTCTTGCTACATGTAAATCATTACCCATATACATATTTAAGTGAGATTTAAGACACCTCCTTTTACAATGACATGGAACTCAACAAAATTACAATGGAACATTTAATAGAGTCTTGACAATATGTAGTAAAAGCCTCAAGCATTGATTTAAAGCAATTTTAGTATTTGTTGGTATAAACATTGTATCCCTTCCATAGGAAGATGGATATATAATGAGAATGGAGCCAGATGGCTATTGATTTGCATTATATGGGCAGTCAATAAAATGAATGGAGCTGTGTTGAGACTGCTCATTAAAGAGACAAGCTGCTACAGAGTGCTACAATTAGAGCTTTAAACAGTCTAAGAGTATGATGTAGACAAATTGCATGAATTATCCTGTGCCAGTTGAAGCTGGCTAATGAGTAATGACATTAATGCACTTAAGTTGCAAGTCTGCAAGTTTTTAATCTTATGTGCTCTCGTGAAAGCTCTGTGTACACTTGATTTTAAGGTCAAAGACAGGGCCCTCCATTCTTTTTTATTTTCTTCATTGCGTTAATATTGTTTTGACTAGAACTTACCCCTGTATATCGCTACGGAATATGTTGGCGTGTTACAAATAAAGGAAATAATAATAATAATAATAATAATAATAAAAATGCACTTAGTTTGTTTCATACATATCAATGAATGTCAATAACATTCATGCCATATAGTTTTTCTTTGCCTCCAAGTTATGTCTAATGGGAATATTCCTCAAAACATTAAAGACAGATAATAAAAAAACTATTATCAACCATTTTTGTAATATTAAACTTCATTTTACAACAAATTGGAATAGTGTCATACTTAGAGAGATTGACTTGCTCTTTGGAAAACTGTTTGCCATTGTTTAAAAAATGGTCACCATGGACAAAGTAAAATAAACACAAAAAATAAATTAATAATTGCACCACAGTCTTCTTTCCATCAAAAATATACTTTGTTGTTTTTTATCAATGTGTGTACATTTTTGTCTTACTTTTCTTATTATTTATGTTACTATATTTTATTTAAAGGTTAAGAGCCCAATTCAATTAGAAGCCCACATCTCACGGTATTCAGGCCGTATGTCTGTGGGATTGAACTATGCTACAATTCCGGTGCTATTCAATTGAACAAGCCTGCAGGTTAGGGGCCGAAAGCTGAAACCGTAAATCATGCACTTGTACGTAACATTTCAGGGCGGGAACATGATCAATTAAGCAAGATCGTAACTACCCATTTAGAAAAAGCCAATAGAAAATGAGACTGTCATCATTACGTCAGTAAAACATGGAGGTTACATGTCAATGAGTTAACGTTTAGAGGTCCGATATGCGATCGGACTCGCAAACCCCCAAAATACGAAAGAATAAAAATGAATGCCAACATTGTTTTAGTCCATGTGGGTGGCCTGATATGTATTAACTCATTGATTCCCAAGATTGATATAACCCCGAAATTAAACAAAAGAAAAAATATTTTTATTGCTGATGTGGGAGCGTGAGACTGTTGTGCAATTAATTCTAAGGTCTTTCATTGTTTTAACAGTCATTTTCAGTGCAGTATTGCATTTACAGTGCTATGGACAGGGGTTAAACCACCTTGCAAGTCCTATTTGGTACTCGTAGGATTTTTTCCTACATTTGCAGCTTGGGGAATTGGAGCAATTGAATAGAGATTTTGTGATTTTAGCGCTTGGAACTCTTGCAGACGTGAAAGTTTAGAGGCTTCGATGGACTGTAACTTACGGCTTTGACAACCGCAAGAATTTCAAGGCCGTAACCCGTAACCCATTTGTTGCCCACAAAAAGACTCCAATTGAATAGCAAATTAACTTACGGCCTTCACTACGGGCTATTGTAAGTAACAATTGCTCAATAGAATCGGGCTTCAAGAGTTTTAGTTTCTTAAAGAAAAAAGAAAAAGCGAGACAATGACACAGATTCAATGTTGAAACTGAATCCTATCCGCAGGTTGTATAGGTTCTATTCCCCAACACACATAATAGCTTAACTGGAGGCTAGGACAAGCTGCTGATTCTCCAGACCAAGTAATTGTTTCAGCGCCAAATTACAGGGTTTACCGGTTAGCAGGATAAGCTGCAGAAATACATTTCTGATTAAATAAAAATAATAAATGCCTTCCTTGTAAATGAAGCACACCATGCATATGTGCCCCAAACATAACATAAAAACGACAAACAATGGGTCTAAAAACCGAAGAATATAGTTCCAAAGGTATTTATACCTTAGTCCAATAGGACCAGTATGTCCAATAAGTCCAAAGAATCCAAAGGGTGTAATGGTGGTCACTGGAAATTGCAGCCTCCTCAGGCAGCACCATTCACGTGGCGCACGTATAATCAATGAAAAGATAAAGAGAGGGAAGAGAGGGGAAGAGGCGCAAATCCTAGTGCAAATATATTCTTAACTCCACAAATATAGAATTAATAGAATGAAGGCAAAAATGCCAACTCACATTTTTTAACCTCAAGGTATGCAGTATTACATAACTATTAGTACTTGATTGGAGCACATTGTACATATATTGTCCCACTGCCTATTGCCATAGGGGTATCCTATATTTATTACAATCACTATATATATCTTATTCATTATTTTCATTATTCTCATCACTCTCTAGGCATTTATAGTATGTAATATATAACAATGGACTGTGTTGTGAGCCCTCCACTGTCACTCATGTGCTAAGTTCTGTTTGTTGGCTTGCTCTGTCTCTGGTGGTGCAGGGATGGTTTGGTAGTGTGAATCTGTATTGTTGAATTGTGTATTGCTGGTTGTGCTACCTGCTGGTACGCTCAGGAGTGGGGCAAACTGTGAACTTGTGTGGCGGACTGGCTGCGCCACAGTGATAGGGGGCACTAAGTGCAGTAGCTCCATATCGGATGTGACGTACACCTTGCATTGGAAATTACGTATTCTTTGTACCGGAAGTGACTTCAAACTGGAACACCAGATTACTGCGGCAACACTATACTGCAAATAAACTTTGGATATACATCTGGAGGCCCGCTTCTTCCCAGAAGGAAGACAATATGTTAACTGGAGTGACTTCTACTCCATTTTTAAGCTTGCATTCACCCTTGATAAAGCTCGCCAGCATGAGCGAAATGAGTTTGGGTATTTTTACACTTATGTATTTATTTTTATTCTTATTTATCGTGTATTATTTTTTATTACTTTGTACTTGTGTATGGAGTCACTTGAATTCTTATAGTCCTCTACCATTTGGTAAGTATCTGAGCTATTACATAAAATACTTAGCCATTTGATACATTGGATGATTTTATGAATAAATATCCTTTCTTCTAAAAGTATTATAGCAATCGTCTTGAGTATTAACAGTTGTCTATAAGAATCTTAATGGTTCATAATAAACTTAAGCCCATAGGGTGAATCTTTACATCACCTCACGTGAAACAGACAGGAAGATCCAGTTCCCTGACCAGTGGAACCAGCAATCTCCGGAATATCCATCAGGAGAAGGACTTCCTGACGTGTGACTGTAATACCTCATACCGTGAGGTTAAAAAATGTGAGTTGGCATTTTTACCTTCATTCTATTAATTCTATATTTGTGTAGTTAAGAATTTATTTGCACCAGGACTTGCACCTATTCCCCTCCCTTCACTTGCTTTATACAAACATAACTTAAACTCTATTTTTGCAAGCCTGTCTACTTCCAGACGTAGGGGCCAAGGGGTCTAAAGCCCCATTATTAGCTACCTCCAACCAGGATCTAGGCACAGCAGAGTTTGATTAGGGGCATAACTACAGGAGACACAATGTCTGGTTGAGGGGGTCTGTCTAACCCACATGGGTAACCATAACCCTGGGTTGGGAGAAAAGCAGATGAGAAAAAAAGATACAACATACTACCCCAAAGTAAGTAATAATTGCATATAAAAGTTAGGAATTGGAAGGAGGCATATAAAACTGCCGGTGCAATCATTGACTCCAATAGAGAGCTGATTTGTATACAAGGATACAGGATGTTGAGTAGAAACTGCAAGAAGAAAAACTAGCAAATTAAATGGAAGCTTTCACTAAAGAATAATTGAATATATAGGTGAAAATTTTAAAAGCTAGGATTTTTCTTTTACTTTCTAACAACATTTTGCACATTATAACTTTTTTTCTTTATCACATATTTTAATTGTTTTACAATTTATATTAGAAGTTACAATAACAAAATCATAATTAAATATACATTATAAAACACAATTAATGTAATAAGAATTAAATAATATTTGTAAACTTTTTTAAATGAATGTTAGAACATATTCTTCTAAATGCAAAAAACATATAAATATTTTTAAATTACATATTAAATGACAATAATTTTAGAATTGGAAAACCAAGGGCTCTATACTAGTAGTTATGGTTTAAAAGTATAATTTTAAGCAAATGTCTGTTATTCAAAAGACCACATAGAAAACAATTGCCACCACAGTGGTGCTTTAAATATTAAAATGCTATTTTCATTTATATATCTAAACATTGTGGACACTATTAAGTTTAGGTATTAAAAAGCTATATAGAGATACATGGGACTGCTGTGATTTTAACCTAATGTGAATAGAGGTAACCTGTCAAGAAATGGTACAGTAATTTTGTTAATTATTATATTCATCTATAGCAATGTACTCTTAGCTAGAGAATGAGACCAGAAAAGGAATTTACATGTCTCTAACATGTCCTCCAGGATTTCTAAAGATCAGCTGCACTAGTGATGCAGAAAGGAAGTAACACTGGAAACACACCCTACATGCAAATGTTATTATACAAAAATGTAATTCAGAATCCACATAACAATAAAATCTAAACATAAAGATAAAAGTAAACAACAAATACAAATAAGAATATATGTCTTCATAAGTAATATCACTGCCCAGATCTCAACTTTTCAATATGAGAGCTACTATCACTCCCTGCCTGATGAGGTGATAAAGCCTTTATTCCTTTTTCCCCACAGTCCCCACCAAACTTTATCTGGTCACGTGGAATCAGTCCTGGTCTGCATACAATGGTCTCCCCAAACCTCCTCACCTAACATACTCTGGGCAGGTGAAATCAGTCCTGGTTCATGCCATTGTCTCCCCACCACTTCCCACCTAACGTACTCTGGACAGTTGGAATTAGTCCTGGTCGCATACATGGTCGCCTCAGCCCTCCCCATCTAATATACTCTGGGAGCTGGAATCAGTCATGTCTGAATAAAATTGTCTCCCCAACACCCCAATGTAATGTGCCTTGGGCAGGTGGAATCAGTACCGTTCTGCATGCAATGGAAACCCAAATACTCCCGCTTAACGTATTCTGGGCCGGCTGTATCAGTCCTGGTCCACTTACAATGGACACCTCACACCTAAGCACCTTTCCCAGTAAATGTTTATTTTGTAAATAATTTTAGATTTTCTGATATGTATAAATCATGTGTGCCTTGTAAATGAAAATATAGTCTTTTTGGAGAAAATAAGCATGAGAGCTATTGTTTTTTATTGAGAAACCATGGTCTTCTTCCATAAGAAATGCTGTCTTTGTGCCTTTTACCATATAGCCTACGATTATCGTGGAGTCCGAGTGCTGAATACCCTCCAAACATCTTGAATGAAAGCCTAACAGGTGGGATTTCCTGAGCATTGCTGGTACTGCTGGCTGGGTTCAGTGCCAAATAAAAATATATCTTTAAGTTTACAGTATTACATTTATTTACAATAAGTACATAGTAAAGGACTAACTCCCCTAAAGGGTAGAAGTATAGAATTTTCTCCTGTATTTTTTCTCAGGATCATCCTTCTTAAGGATCCAACAGTAAGCAGCAAATATTGTTGGACTACACTTGCCCTGGTATGACTTTTCCATTTTTGGAAATGTTCTGGTGGAATCGTTCACCATGTTTATCGCTGACCCCAAGATTTGCTTGCAAGGAATCCAGGTGCGAATCCAAGAAATGGATTTTCAAAGACATGTTACATCCCATGCTCTTGTAAGATTGCAAAAGATCATCTACAATTTATTTGAAATATTTCCATACAGCCTTTTCAGCCTGGTTCAACTGACTATCAAAGTTCTTATCTCTAATGAGTTGTCTTCTTTGAGGTCCTACAAAGATCCCCTCTTTGATCTTTGCATCACTGATCCTTGGGAATTTTTTTCTTAAATATGTAAATCCAGGTTCACCTCAATCCATTACTTTGACAAAGTTCTTCATAATACAGAGCTTTATATGGAGTGGAGGTAGATACACTTTTTCTGGATCAACAAGTAATGTATTGACAACATTCTTTTGTACTGGAGTTAGTGATATTTGTTTTGGCCATTGTTTCTGAGTGCAATAATTTCTTCAGTCTTTGTGTGACCAAGTTTTAGTCCAAGCAAAAGAGCGACTATTTTCATGTCACCATAGATATTCAATATGTATTCTTCATATTTGATTTTTTCAAGCACGAGTTTCATGCTCTCATAAGTTTCTCAAAATTCATGTGCCGAGAACCCGTTGACCAACTTGTGAGAAGTCTGTCACAGGTACGGCAACAAATATAGGGGGCCCAACTTTTATCTTGGTCACAGACTTTGTATCCAAAGTAAAGCTCATAACACTTAGTGGAGTAAAACCACGTTTATGATTTTTAAATATCACCTCACCTTAAATGTAGCAAAATGAGTCTGGATGATTAATATAATTTCTTTGCGTTGTTCAATTTCATATTATAACATAAAATGTACATAGAATTACACAAATCACCAACTGGCCAGGAAGCGCTGACTCCTACAGCAAACAAGCGAACATGACTCATCATGCCTCAAGAGCATCGCATGACAGAATATGACTCAACTGTTTATTATTCTGGGCCCTTTTTACGTTGACTAATCAGTAGAATTTACAACAAAATTAATACCAGGTGTTTACTGATTAAAGATTAACATATCTTAATGCTGTACAGTGCCTTGCAAAGGTATTCACCCCCTTGACTTTTTACCTATTTTGTTACATTACAGCTTTAAGTTCAATGTTTTGTTAATCTGAATTTTATGTGATGAATCAGAACACAATAGTCTAAGTTGGTGAAGTGAAATGAGAAATGTATACATAAAGCTATTTTTAAGAAATAGAACACAGAAAATTGGCATGTGTGTATGTATTCACCCCCTTTGTTATGAAGCTCATAAAAAATCTGGTGCAACCAATTACCTTCAGAAGTCACATAATTAGTGAAATGAGGTCCACCTTTGTACAATCTAAGTTTCACATGATCTGTCATTACATATGCACACCTTTTTTGAAAGGCCCCAGAGGCTGCAACCACTAACCAAACACTGCCATGAAGACCAAGGAACTCTCCAAACAAGTAAGGGACAATGTTGTTGAGAAGTACAAGTTAGGTTTAGATTATAAAAAAATATCCAAATATTTGATGATCCCCAGGAGCACCATCAAATCTATCATAACCAAATGGAAAGAACATGGCACAACAGCAAACCTGCCAAAAGCGACCGCCCACCAAAACTCATGGGCCGGTCAAGGAGGGCATTAATCAGAGAGGCAGCACAGAGACCTAAGGTAACCCTGGAGGAGCTGCAGAGTTCCACAGCAGAGACTGGAGTATCTGTACATACAGTAGGACGACTATAAGCAGTACGCTCCACAGAGTTGGGCTTTATGGCAGAGTGGCCAGAAGTAAGCCATTACTTTCTGCAAAAAACAAAAGGGCACATTTTGAGTTTACGAAAAGGCATTTGGGAGACTCCCAAAATGTATGGAGGAAGGTGATCTGGAATGATTAGACTAAAATTTAACTTTTCGGTCATGAAAGAAAACGGTCATCAAAGACCCTACACATCACCCAAAGAACACCAACTCCACAGTGAAAGTGGTGACAGCATCATGCTGTGGGGATGTTTTTCAGCAGCCAGGACTGGTTAACTGGTCAGAGTTGAGGGAAAGATGGTTGGTGCTAAATACAGGGATATTCTTGAGCAAAACCTGTACCACTCTGTGCTTTGAGGCTAGGATGGAGGTTCACCTTTCTGCAGGACAATGACCACAAAAACACTGCTAAAGCAACACTTGAGTGGTTTAAGGGGAAACATGTAAATTTGTTGGAATCACCTAGTCAAAGCCCAGATCTAAATCCAATAAAAAAATTGTGGTCAGGCTTAAAGATTGCTGTTCACAAGCGCAAACCATCCAACTTGAAGGAGCTACAGTTTTGCAAGTAGGAATGGGCAAAAATCCCAGTGGTAAGATGTGGCAAGCTCATAGAGACTTATCCAAAAGAGACTTGGGGCTGTGATCGCCGCAAAAAGTGGCTCTACAAAGAATTGACTTTAGGGGGGTGAATACTTATGCACATTGACTTTTTCTGTTATTTTGCCCTATTTATCATTTGCTTCACAATAAAAAAAATAAAAAAATAAAATCTTCAAAGTTGTGGGCATGTTCTGTAAATGAAATGATGCAAATCCTCAAACAATCCATGTTAATTCCAGGTTGTGAGACAACAAAAAACGAAAAATTCCACGGGTGGAATACTTTTGCAAGGCACTGTATAAATGTGTTATATATCACAATGTATTATATTAAAGAGGACATAACTTTAATACTATGGGTGATATAATTCAATTCTGAGACCATTTTCGAAATCAGTGGGATAATTTATAGCACAACCCTTATTTGCCCTGAGACAAGTGTAATTAAAGCATCCCTTTTGAACACATAAAATCAGTGTGAAATATAGTTTTCTACATAGTACCATATAAGAAATCAGATGTTAAAGCTGTTACCTCTCTGGTTCTGAACTTATTATCAAGAAGAAATCAAGAGTCAGAAACCAGAGCAAGAGATGCTTAATTAAACAGTAAGATGTTGCAATATACTTTGTTCCAATAGAAGAAGCAATGGTGGTTTCACGAGTGCATTTGGTTTAGTTGTTGCTCTGATTCCTTTATCTCTGTTACAGAATGCAGAGTCTCTCAGCTATGTTGTTCTTCAGTTTGTTAGAAACATTATTACTTCAGGAAATGCTATTATCAATTCCAAAGTAATGTGTAAACCTTGTAACAAGCAAAACAAGATTGGCAGTATTTTTATATTTATACTTCTTAGCATAAACATTTTAATTAAATTGGTAAGGTTTATTAAACGCCCCCTATAGTTGGGTAAAACTTAATTTGTTTGCAAATACTGAACACCAGCAGCTGTGCAAACTGTGAGCATAATATAATTTTTAGGTAAAGGGGTAAGGGGATTGTCTGATTCATTGTCAGTTTCTGATAACATTTCAGTACAGGACCCCCAAATAGGCTCAGTAGAGGTAGCTTGCATGTACACTTACAAGCCTTGCTGGGCGTGCTCTGTAACAGCCCCTTGTGATTTGACAAAGAAGTATGGCTATCATGGCAGCTTCCATGCACTAGCAGACTGTGCTAAAATTAAGACTTTTTTCTGTTATGTTCAGGACTTACACAGCTGCTAAGGTTCTTAGGGCCTCATTCTATTATCGGCCGCAGCCGTTGCGGGGCCGCAAGGACCGGCCGCAAGCTATTCGGCTATTCTATTCCCTTACGGCCGGGGATTCCGGCAGGCTTGCGGCCGGTGCCTTGCTATCTCTTGCGGCCGATCGCGCCGGAGGAAAGCCTTTGATCTAAAACGGCCGCAAGAGATTTGCAATTCAATTGCTCCGGGAAACCTCTCTGCAAGGCTAAAAACGAGCCGCAGTTACTTGCAGGAAAAAGGTCTCGCTAGCACCAATTAAGCACATAAAATAGCTCAAATAAAGCCATCCTGCACTTTGAGAAGACTATAAAGGGATTTTAGGTGTTAGAAAAAATAGCACATAATTATCCTGTACTCAAATCCGTAAAATATTTTATTTTTAATATCCGTAAAATATCCATGTAAAAAGTCCAGAGTGCTTGGAGCACCTCAGACACACCCACGCCGCAGCCGGCAAATAAACAGTTAATTTGAACTCGGGTTTGGGCAGATGTGCAAGCTTGAGAGTGGGTTCCTTTTAATCCTCATGTCCCCCAATATGATCCCTAGCATTTACAGAGCTGTACAGTGCAGGCTTGAATTTATTTTTCAGTTTTTATATTTCACAGATTACGGCCGGTTCCAAGATATGCGGCCGGCCGTAAGATGAGATCCTTGCGGGGCCGTATAATAGAATCGCGAGTTAACTGAACCCTCGCAAGGAATCGCAGCCTTACGGCCGATTTACGGCCGATAATAGAATGAGGCCCTTAGTTTGTTTTATATTCATTTGCTAATTAACTATATCTTCTAAATGAAAAAAGTATGAATGTATTAATAATGTCATAAAAATATTATTATTATATTATTATTATTATCTTACTAGCGTAAATGAGCTAATGCTGTTTGGTGTATAATAATAAAATAAATAATATATTAATAAAGTAATATAATTTACCTATTTTGAAGTAATATATGCAGGAAGCATTCTGTTTTGATGTTACTGCAGCATTAGTGGAGTGGAGCTGCTGTGTAAGGGTCATGAATGTGTGCAGTGTAATAGTGTGCGTGCGGGAGGCAAGTCCGTTAGCGTAGCTGTGTACTTCCGCATTGCATAAGTTATTGTCTAAAATGGCGGCTAATGTATGGTATGCGGCTGTGGCGGAATATCCGTAGCTGTTTTGTGGTGTTTTGCGTGTTTATGATGGTGTTGTGTGTGTTTAGAGTCCTGTAGCCTCGTTTTCGTTTTGTTCAGTGGCCATTTTTTCTTTCGCTTAGGTGATTTTCGGGTGTTTAAACTCCTAAATTTCGACTTAAATCGAGGTGTAACTTTACTTGCAGAGGTCCTGGGTGCACCACCGAGCTCTGGGTAAGCTTTTTATGTATGTGTTGTGTGTATTTATTGTGTTTTAAATGTTTTCATGTTCGTGGGTTGCGGAGGATTTTTGCGAGGTCGTAATTGATTGTAACGTGTCTCGTACTTTTTTGCGAGGTCCGCAGTTGCTGGCAAGGAGCGCCTTTGGCGCTCCTTGACAGCAACTGCAGCCCTCGCTTCGGCGCTCCATGCCAGCAACTGCGGCCCTCGCTTCGGCGCTCCATGCCAGCAACTGAGGCCCTCGCTGCACGAGCGTGCAAACATTGGCAACAACTCGCATGCTCACAACTATATCCGTGATTGTAATTGATCACTTCCTAAACACATATACAAATAAAAACTGATTCAATTAATACAAATATGTTATAATAGTCACTTTCTGTACTTTGTTTACATTAGTTTCTTTCTTCTTAAATATATATTATATATTCTTTAGATATAATATATTGTAATATAGCCACATGATCTATCCACATAATCTATGTAATATACATTACATTTATACAAATGCATGCAAACTACATTACAAGTTTCTAACAAGGTGCATATGTGCAGCCTGGCTCAAACTGAGCGCCATCTGGTATTCATTTGATGTCATTACACTGAGTTAAAACTTGATGCTGGAACCAATATTTTCATGATTTTGATTCTACCTCTGATTGGGGATAAATATTGTTTGGGAAGAAAATGAAGGTTATTGTGTATCTGTAGACCACATACGAAAGTGTTGCATAACTAATAGTATATTTTGTTGTTCAGTCGTGTCTGTGACCCTATGGACCACTGCACGCCAGGCACATCCATCAGACACAGCCCCTCTGAGCTCTCTCAAGCTTGTGTTCATTGCTTTGCACATACAGGATGCCCCATGACATTTTTTAAAAGACTTTATGATCTTTTACATGTCTAAACTTGATAAGGTGTGAACTTATTTTTAGAAAGCAAAATAAACACAACATTTATTTTTTTTAACTTTTATATGCAATTCATATGCAACTTATATATGTAATGTTTCTTTATGATGATTACTCCTGTTGAAGTTGCCAGTTTTAGCTACCTAATTCACAACCAACCTCATGTAGACCCGTAGATATCAGAATAGTAGACTCCCCCGCAGCATAAATGTATATGAAATGTAACAATTTAAAAGCCTGTTTCTTCATGTAGATATTCAAAATATATATATTTAAAAGACCACTGTGGTAATATTTTTTAAATATTCTATTTGTTGAGCTGCACTGAATTTTGTGTTTTTTTTTTTTTTTTGCTCTATAAATACATTATTCTCATTATCATGAAAGCAATAAAAGAATGACCATAGCAGTCCTTTAGATATAGAACTACGCGTGCCCTTTAAATTATTTTTAATGTTTAAATCATGATGCAAATGTTTTAGACTGTGATTACAAAGCTTTGTTTTGTCATAATCTGTAACTGCATGAGATGGATTTTATTTTTTCCCGGTGCTGATTGTTTGATGTTAGAAAATAATTTTATTTGTAAGATGTTAATTGCATCTGTTCAGTCAACACTGGCTACATCAATCACTTTAAGCACTGCCATTTGAATCACAACTGAGATGATGACTTTAACAAGATACTAATTGTATTTGGGATACATACTATGTGATATGAACAGTGTGATGATGGCATTGCACTATGTTCCTCATTTGCAACTTGTCTGGTTATTATAAGGTTTTAGCATATTGGACTTATTATTATTATAGATTAATTTAATATTATGCATATTTATTAAATGTAAAATGTTATGAAAGCCATGTATTTATACATTAAAGTCCATAACCAATAATTAATTAACTTGGGGAGAGTAAGCTCATTTTCAGTTTGCAGGAAAAAAATATTTCCCCAGTTACTTGTTGCTTGTGGTGGATAGAAGCTCACCGGACTCAATTACATTGAAACTCATTAAGGTTAATGAGGTTGGAAAAAACTTCATATATTTATGAAACATGTGACAAACAACATCAAGAGTTGTATAAGACATAAACATAAAGCATTTTAGAGATAATCTAAAATGTTTCTACTTTTGATTGATGGCCTCCATAATAGCTATCTTCCACACTTCCTTAGATTGCGTTTGGGACTTGGATACAATCTCCACACCATTGGCAGGGCAGGGGGGGGAATTAGTCAGCTCCTTAAAGTTTCTAGCTCTCACCCCTGGGGCTCTGCATCTAGGGTCAATAGGATTCCCCATATGGATTTAAGTTGTGATTATGAGGGATATATCATTGTACATTAGGCTGTTTATTTTTGATTATTAACTGGGACCAAAGATATTGAGTTTATGTGTTTTACTTTGTTTTTGCAACAATATTACAAGGAGATTCATTTTGCGATACATTTCTACCAGAAAACTGGTTCAAAGATAGAGTTGTGGTAGATGAAGCATATATTTTAGTATGAAACTGATCTATTAAAGCGACTATTTAGACATATTTGTGGCTAAAAAAATATTGAACACTGTAGCAGATTCTCAACTTCTAGAACCTCCTCCTTTCTTCATATTCTCTCTCATGTCTGGTGCCATGTTTCAAGACTGTCAGCGAAGACCACACTGACAATATTGTTGTTCAAAAGATTAGCAATAGGCAGTTTAGAAAACCAACATTATAGTAATACAAAAACATTTGGAATTGTTCTATTATGTAGCCGCACCGAGTGTGAAATATTGCCGCACCTAAGGAAATATTGCCAGTTGTCTCATAAAGGGAAAATAAATACCTTCCTGACACCAGAATTCTGGCAATCAAATTAATCCTTGGATCAGTACTCCTCCTTCTCTAGTTATCCTACATAACGTATGAATGCCGTTTTTATTCAAAAAATATATCCAACCCCTTTTTTAAGTTATCTACTGAAATTACTGTTCCAACCTCATTTTGTGGACCACACAACATCAGAACATATTGAAAAGTATGGGGCCCTAGGCTAACCCTCCCACTCAAGCTAAATTCAGACTGGCGCTCTAAGATAAAATCGCCAATGTGTCATCTAAATATTATCTAAAAATATTTTTATGTTCTCAGAAGACCTGCTGATGTTGTTACATATTTCAGATATCTGTTGTTTTTCTCAAACTATTTATTTAGTGCTTTGAGTGAAATAGACGATGGTAAGCTACAGATAAAGTAGACAATGGCAAGCTACAGATAAAGTAAATTGAGGCATACTCCATGAAACTTTGCATACAAAATAATGTTTCTAGGATAATAGATGATCTTGCATGGTGTTCCGTAAGAGAGAATAAATAAACATGTATTAGTAGAGCTCTGATACCCAACACTGTTTGCGAAAAATCTAGTAAGCCAATTAAAATGAAATAAAATACAGAATTTTCACTCATTTACTCTGTTGAGATAAGATGGGATGATTTGTTGGTTATGACCACCATAACATCATGAAAAAACTAACTACATGAAATAGGCTTTGATTAGCACCAGTAAATAGAATGTTAAGAAAGATACTAGTTGCAGACCAATATAATAAAACTTAACCTTTATTTGTTACAAATTGAAAGCATGAGACACCTAACACATGAGGTGTAGTGAGAAAAATATTAAATAAAAATAAGCAGGAGAAGGATAGGAGGCCATAACCAGGTAGATAAAGCCAAATAGCTGGAACTGGTGTGGGGAACACTGCACAGGTGAACTGTGAGGTAAGTAGGAGATCCGAAAGTGTATGGCTGTAGACCCCCAATACTAATGGAGACAGCGCTATCCCCAAGTAAAGGTGTAATATAGTCTTCAAATTACCTAAGTGTGAACTGTAAGGTAGCTGTGTGGATACAAGCAGCAATAAAGAGTAAATTCTACTGTGCAGTGGGCCACTCTAATAGGTAATATTGCCAATGGACCTCTCTAATAGGTAATAATGCCAGGTAGCTTATAGTAGTATTCTGGTAGGAATGGAGTAAGCGCCACTGAACTGTGTCATCAATATACCCAATTAGACAGTAAATGAAGCTACATCTGCAAATCTTTTCCACTAAAGACAAGCATATTAACCCACAAAGAGTCACCGAATGTACCATTTTTCTTAATATTAGCTTAATATAAACTAATTTCTGTGTGACACAAGACTTCTGCTAATCTTGTGCAGGAATCTACTCTTGCTGCTGTGTAATCCATGTATATTTCTCTCCTTTTTGTCTGTCTCATTTATTACTTATTTTCTATCTCTCTAACTATCTTCCTTCTTTCCCTAACACTTTTTTTTGTCTCCCTTGATTTTCCTTTCATTTGCTGAGCCTTGGCCTTGTCACATTTATTACCTATGTTGCTTATTTTATGTGTTCTGACTTTATTTTCTTGTGCACAGTTATTGGTGGTTTAGTTTTTAGTTTTTATTGGTGGTTTAGTTTGTTTTTATTGGCTATGTGAGGAGTGTGCTACAAACAATTTAACCTACAGAAGGTTTCTCCCCCATACGCCTAAATGCCCCTTCCATATGTTACCTGTGTATTGGTAAGGTTGTTGAGAGCAGGGGCGGAGCTACCATTGGCGCTGTACTGGGCCCTCCAGTGCCTTCTTCTTTTTTTCTGTAGAGCATTTCTACCGAAGTTCCAAGAGGTGGCAGTGTAGAGCAGTTCAGGGATCTGCATCAGGGAAGAGGTAAGTGATCAAGGGATGGATGACAACAAAGCACAGGAAGTGGGGTTGGGAGTGGATGCTGACAGGAGATGGCTGACTGAGTATGTTGGTTCTTGGGGGACAGCTTAAAACATTTTTACACACCCTCTTGGGAGGGGGACCACAAATGTATTTTGCAACGGGGTCCTCTATTCTCTAGCTCCACCATTAAGGTAGAGAGAAGGATTGAAAACAAGGAAGGTAGGGAGTTTAGATGGCAAAGATTACATGGTGATATGAGAATCAGTAAATGGATGGTGAAAGCAAAAGCGGTCAGCATAGTTGAAAGCCAAAAGTCTCTGATAGTTGAAGGGAGATTTACTAAGCATCACAATATGTGTAATATGCTTCACACTGCTTTGAGGTTCTCACTTTTCCAATGGATACATTGCCATTGTAGTTCTTTGTACCTCAAATCTGTGAAAGCTTGATAGATATCCCCCAAAGAGTGCAGAAGAGCAGCTATAGTTTCCACTTTCAACATCTATTAATAACTGTAGCCACTACACTTGTATTTCTAATATGTGAAATGTATTTATGAAAATACCAGATTTCATTCAAATGTTTTTCGTATTTGAACTCAGTCTCTATTTGTAAACTTGCTAAAAAATAATTTACTAAAAATTATAGAAATGCACAGGAATTTAGGAATTGAGGAATTTAGTTATCAGAAATATCCATACTTCAGCAATAATGTTTTGGTGCAAGGCATTACATAATTCATGAAAGCATCTTATATGTATTGGACCATCTGCTGATATTGGTGTTGGCTGTGCTAATGGCAGAGTGTAAAATTACTATGAACCTATAAAGTAAAGATGTCGAAGAGTAGGTCTCAAGGACAACAAATAGTTCAGGATTTAAAATTCCCTGTACTTGAGTAAAAAGCAACTCACTCAGAGTTCATGCTTCCAAGTTGGAAGATGGAACATGTAGGGATAATGTGAGAAAATGCTAGTTTACAGAAAGGGGCAGCAGATACGTGGAACAGCCTTCTAATTGAAGTGGTAGGGTCAATCACATGTAAGGTATTTAGGCATGCGTGGGATAGGCATACAGATAACTAAGCCAAAAGTTCAAGTGCATAGAATGGGCAGATGAGATGAGCCTTTTGGTTCATGTCAAGTCCATGTTTCTCAGTCATTTCATTTGGTCCAGCTCGAACTGAGTGTCATGGACCCCTTTCAAGGGCCTGGATCCTGGTGCATTGTGCCACCATATAGGACATAACGCCCATTGGAAAATGGGTAGGTGAATTATATTGTCACATGGGAAATGTGGGTGGTGGGGTGCATAGCCCCAAAACATGGGGCCATAGTGTACCACCAGGCTTCATATTATGGCATATGTCTCTGTCTTATCCTTTATACTGTATGTAATTCCCTATGTAATTTTACTGTGTTCTGTTTAAACTGGGACTGAGTGATCATGATTTAAACAGGGTGCGCTGCATTGAGCAGACACCTCTATTGTATTATTATCTGTTCTGGACCATTGTTAGCAAATTAAGCTAATCCCATCTGCCATGTACTCTATCTATGTTCTGGACCACTCAGACACAGAGACGGCAGAATGTGTATTAGAAGGTAGCCCTATTGTTCTCAGGTGCCAGCGATCAAGCTACTGCTAGACCCCATGTGGGGTCATCTCCTGTAATTCTCTGCCACAATCTCTCATTTTTACATTGTGTACACCCCCCATGTATCTAACCACTATACATATTGTTGATTCTGCAAAAATAAGACAGTTCACTGAGAAATATAGAACTTGTATGTTCTCTTTATTTGCTCCTGGTTGCTGCGATACTGATCCTATCTCCACCCTCCAAGTAACTTGGACTGGCCACTGCCACAGGAAGGTTCCTGAGACTCCTGGAAGTGCTGATGCCTCATGGAGACACCCTGACTGATCCAGAAGCCAGATGTCAGGGTGCTGGTGCCAAGATTTCCAAGAACCCAACGGTCCTTGTGGGTAATTAACCTGTAGTATATAGCAGGTGGCCATGGGCAGTAATAACTGCTACCCCTGGATCATCACACTGAGATATATTGTAAGCCTGGATTATTTGTAGTTAATGAGTTCTGGAGTTTGAATGTCAGGGATGTTCAAGTGAAACACTTTGGGGTGAAGTACCAGAGGTTGGCAAGTCCAAAGTAACAAGTCCAAGGCCACAGGCAATGAATAATCAGACAATGGAAAGATTAGGGACCAGCAGAAATCCAGTAAGGTCAGTAACAATCTGGGTCAACAGGAACTGGAATGGAGCAGGAGCTGTAGTCAGATAGAGCAGGACGAGATTGGAGCAGCAAAATATAGTCTCAGCTGAGGTGTAATTGGCTGGTAGAAATACCATGGCTTAACAACAACCAATCAGGAGAAACAGCATCAAAATCTAGGAGAGGTACTTCGGAGTGATTTGTTTCTAGAACACATAGTTGTAGCTGCTGTGGCATGAGATCATCGTACATATCATACTCCTGCTAAGCCATAAGATCAAACCTGGGTGTGGACCCTTACTTGGAAATTGCTGTAAAAGGGCATTTTATAAAGCTCTTTGCTTGCACAGACACACTGTTATTATAGCGCTAACACATTTTGTAGTACTTCTGTGAAGAAAATCCATGATAAAACAATACAGGGAGTTTATGACCCCGTCTTTAAGATAAAAATCAGAGCTTTGCCAGTTTCCGAGCTCACAAGCTCACAGACTAAAGGAGATAAGTAAAACAAAGGGGTAATAATTTGGAATGGAAAGGGAATTCCAAGGGACATCCTGGTAATCACAGTATGCAAATATGAGTGCAATTTAGGGGAGGATGGTATCAACATAGCTTGGAAAGCTGCTCTCCCTCAAGAAGGCTTTTTTGGTAATCTCCACTTTATACTTACCACCATTTTGTATTATCTTTTTGGATATATACTGCTTAAAATTTTACTAACTTAAAAGTTTGGTTTCTTGATAAATAAAACTAGGCAAACTTTCTATTTTTTCTTTGCAAGAAATTTTATTTTTGTACCCTAGCAGGAAACTTTAAATGTTATATTCAAAATGAAACGCTCACTGACTATTCACAACTATGTATTTACATACTTTTTGACTAATAAACTTGTGCTGCTCATGAACCGATCATGAGTTACTTTTGTACATAACATCAATCAATCACTTTTGTCAAAATACATTTCCTAACTGCTTATGCTTATCAATCTTGATCTTACAAAATATTTATTTGTGTGACTTGATATATAAACTTCAGCCTGAGAGCAAAGATTTAATTTTTTCCTGAAGCACCTTTGTATTCTGGGGGATTCCCATGATAATAAAGACACCATCTGCTTGATTCGATCAAACCTTTCTATTAATTGAAAGAAAGCCACCATATCAGTAAATGATCTGCATATAGAGGAACGTGTGTGCAATTTGCAGAGATACTGTGACATATATATAAAAGAATTGAGTAAAATTTAATGCAGATGTCAGTGAGTTAAATTGAATAGAATGTGGAAGATGAGGTAAGCAAGGAAGGTAAATAGTTAATTGAGATTATATCAGAAATAATGGCAGTTGTGAAAAATAGAGATGATTAAAGTTAACAAAGTTGCACCCATTGGGCTGATATGGCAAACTGAATTAAGCAGTATGAACTTGGGGTGCAACTTTAGGTACAGTCTGTTTTGGAGTGAGATGTATATGTCCAGAACTTTTTTGTTTTGGTTACCTTCCAGTGCTTATGGGGACTCAAAAATATTTTTCTTTTCTTTTTTTAAGAGAGGGGAGAGGCGGGGACGAGATGATTCAGTGGGGGGAGGGCGAGGAGGCGGTCTGCTCCCTCGGCCGCGGGCGACAGCGATCGCTACTGCCGAGGCGGGAGCCGTAACTCAGGCCGCGCGGAGGCGGCAGGCCACCTTCCCCTGGCACACCGGCATGGAGGAAATGCGCTCTGCGGGGGTGAAGTCGTCCTGGCTGCGTTGCTCCTGGTCCCGGGCACCCGCGAGGGGCCGGTCTCGGGCAAAGGGCCGGCCGGCCCACCCGTGATTTACTTCAATTTCACATGTGACTTACTTCAATTTCCTTCTAGATTTGCACATACTGCCTCTATAAACTATAAACTAACTGAGACAAATACTGATTGCATGTATAAAGTGTTAGGCTCTCCTCATCCCTGAGGACCAGCAGATAATATCTCAGTGACCGACACCAATACTAGAACCACTCTTGTAGAGGAGGCAGCTGTTTTTGCATCACTGGCAATACAATTCTACAGGGATATAATGAGTCTAATATCTGCCAGATGTGATCACTAAAACATCCAGATGAAGATTTAAATTCTGATAATCTCTATGTTGCATTGACAAATAAAGCAGTATTACTATAATTTTTTAATATTTATATCTAGGTCTATGTAACTGAAAGTGTTAACAAAATAGAAATTAGCGCATAATAAGCATTACTTAAATATTTAATGACAAGCATTTTGCTTTTATGTGATAATATTGTTAATGTTTATCTATTAGGATTGTGTTATTATGTTGCTAATTTCTAAAAAAGATATAAATATTAATGGTAACAAAATGATTTAGCCACACTAATTATGTAGCCCATTAGTAAGCAATGTTTTCGCAATTTAATCTAATGGTAATTATATAATGATAACTGCCGTAAAATATTGTAAAGTTATACAAAGCGCAGTAATTCTCCGCACATTTAAAGGGTCAATATAGACCCTAAATTACCATAATACTCATAAAATAGTACATTTTAAACATCAGATTTTGTTGGGCTGGAACAATGAATGAAATAAAGTTGACTTTGGTCTTGCATCAGAGGTGGTCTACAGATCTACAGATCTTAACTAAATTTGACAAATTGGTTTAATTTACAACTATGCAATCATGATCTTTTCAGTTGTATATAGTGCTTTGGTGGTAATGGTATGAAAAAGGTCAAATTGTCAGAACGTAAAACAGTAAAACATTTCCTAAACAAGTGCTGGAAATGTGGTCTTTTCCTCCCAAATAAAAAGAAAATGTGTAAACTTTCATTTAGTCCTTCATGCTTAGAAAATCCAGCTTTTAATGATTAAGACATGCTCTTGATAAGAACTTGTGGTCTTTACCTGTCTGTTAACATGTTTATCCAACTGCGCTCTCTCTCTCTGTCTCTCTGTCTCTCTCTCTCTCTCTCTCTCTCTCTCTCTCTCTCTCTCTCTCTCTCTCTCTCTCTATATATATATATATATATATATATATATATATATATACAGAATGCAGTGTAATAACTGTCTTTCTCGGAAATCTGAGCTGGAAGCAGGTTTTTTGACTTGTTTTAGACATTCAAATGTGAATACAGATGTACTATTTATTTACTGTACTACTGTACAGTGGAGACTTCTATCTCTCTTTTGCCCACCATATTATAAATGATTGTTGTGGTGAACTACCTACTCATAAAGTCCACAACACAGGCTGAGATAGCCAGTAAGCTTGAAACAGTTGTACATGGATTGGATACTCAGCTTGTGTTTAATCCAACCTTGGCTTTGCATTAAAGCTGTGTAATACAGCATGAGCTTACAGGAAGCTATGTTTGATAATGGCTATGGATGGAAGAGCGAGGCATTTGTGGGCACATTTGCATGTCCCATGTCAGCTTCCCAGAATGCAGTGTAATAACTCTTTTTCTCTGAAACTCTGAGCTCCACCAGGTTTTTTAACTTGTTTTAGACATTCAAATGTGAACACAGATGTACTATTTATTTACTACATAAATATATATATATATATATATATATACTGTATATATATATATATATATATATATATATATATATATATATGTTGTATGTCTGGGCTACAATCGGATTCACCTGTATCCACAATCTCCCACCCCATATGTCATTACCATAACTTTAAATTCTTTCAGATACAAGTACAAACAGTTTAAAAACTGACTGCCAACTGTATTGGGTACATATAGAGAACAAATTAATATAATCAAACTCAAGTAAAGAAAATTCTGCATTTTGTTGCATTTTCTCATGATTTTTGTTGGCCATATTTAAAATATAGGCTTATTTATGCACTCGCTGACCTGATCTCCTGCATTACACTTTACTTATGATATAAATCCATTTATTGTCCTAACATCTATTTTCATTACTGCTCTGCTCATAAGGGGAAAAAATTCAAAGATTTGTCTATTAAATGCCAACTCTTCTCTATTTGTTCTAGAAATAGATCTTTGTTTCTGATAGCTAAGGTTTTACCTTAGTAAGCCCAAAACCCCTTAGTGTGACTAATGTGATTGAGCCTCTGGGGTTTGATTACATATATTCTGTAAAACTTCGTGTGGATAAAAAAAAAACTTATTGGAAAAATAACATTTGAGATCTGGATAAAAGAAGGAAAAACACCCATTAGATAATGCTGGTAGTTATATGATACCAGAAGTTAAAAAGTGTCTTCATGTTCTATAATACAATCCACTGGCATAACAATTGATGATCAGTTATATTTTATAAGTGCTAATTGTAATTAAATGTCGCTAATTGAAAATGTATTTTTAAGGACTTGTCTATATTAATATACTAGGGACTTGTCAAAAAATGACAGCAATAGGATTGTAAGGGCGGTAAATTTTGTTGGTTTCCAAGATGCTTCGGTGCTCATTGCGAGCCTCGCTCTGAGTGCCTTCGCGCTCATTGCAAGGTTGTTGGTTGTTTGTGTGCTATGAGCATTGTTTTTTTTTTTGCTAATGCTAATGAAATAATTAATAAAATAATACATCAATATACTTTACCTATTTTGAAGTAATATATGCAGGAAGCATTGTGCAGAAGAGCTGGCAATCTGTTTTGATGTTGCTGCAGCATAGAATGTGTGTTTTGAGGGCTGTGGAGCTGCTGTGTCAGTAAAGTATGCAATGTGTAGTGTAAATAGTGTGCGTGCGCGAGCCAAATCCGTTAGGGCAGATGTGTCCTTCTGCATTGTGTAAGTTAGTGTTATAAAATGGCGCCTAATGTGTGGTACGCGTCTGTGGCTAATTTGGCGTCCTTGTTCTCGGATGGCGTCCGTCTTTTTTTGAAAATCTGTAGGTGTTTGGTGGTGTAGCATTGTTTTCGTTTTTTTCGGCTGCCATTTTTTCTCTCGCTTCGGGGATTTTTGGGTGTCTAATCTCTTGAAATTGAGGTGTAACTTCAGTTTTTGAGGTCCTGGGTGCCCCCCTTGCTGTAGGTGAGCTTTTTATGTATTTGTTGTGTGTATTTATAGTGTTTTTAATGTTTTCATGTGCGCGGGTTTCGGGCGGTAAGGTCGTATTTTTGCGAGGTCGTAATGTTTTGTTTTTGTAAGTCCCGCGTCTCGTATTTGTTTCTCGTAAGTCCGTAAATTTTGTGAGGTCTGCAGTTGCTGGGAAGGAGCGCCGAAGGTGCTCCATGCCAGCAACTGATGCCCTTGCTTCGCGAGCCCGCAGCGTTATCAACAACCCGCCTACTCACAACTATATATGTGATTTAGATTTTTTTTAAATATAGTTTTCAAGCTTTGAATTTGTCAGTACTAAAATGATCATGGTCTAAAGTATAAATGTGTTTCCCAATACGTTCACACCTCAATTTTTTCCATTACAATGTTTTTAGAAATGTAATTTAAAATCATAACTTCAACCATTTGGTATTCTACAAATATACAGTACTGTAAAATTACATTTGTTGTTACATATGTAGGTTAATTTAATTTTATTTAAAATATGACATAATCTTTTACAAGTGAACTGACAATAGTCACTCCCTAGTAGTGTGCCAGAGTTGTAAAATGTGTCCTTAATAGGTTATTAAAAATACAGTAAATGCATGGAATCTGGCTTTAAAATGAAGGTGACTTAAGCTATACATCATAAAGAGGAGTAGCCCACAACTATTGACATAAGCTGAAGCAAATATACAGCCAGCTTACTGCATTTCAGTATCTATGTGCTGCCATTAAATATATTTCATAGTAATAAAATAAAATACCAGAATAACTGTTGAGAATAACTGTAAGTGAATTGTTTTTTTTTGTTTATAGTAAAAATATAGTTACATAGTAATTGAGGTTGAAAAAATACTTTTAATCCATCAAGTTCAACCTTTTTAGATCTCATCTGATCTGCAATATGCAGATTAAGTGTTAATTGTTAATTGATCCAGAGGAAGGCAAACAGGAAAAAATCCAAGTGAGACTTTGCCAATTGTCCCTAAAGGGACAATTTTCTACAGAAAATATGTTTAATTTGGTTTTCTTTCTTCATCCCTTCTAATTAGTTGTGTTGCCCTTCGTTGTCCTTTTTATGTAGTGGAGCCCAAAAGTGTACTCCATATTCCAAATGAGGCCGTACTAGGGATTTGTATAGTGGCAGAATTGTATTTGCTTCCCTTGCTTCTATACACTTTTTAATACATGCTAATATTTTACTTGCCTTTGCAGATGCTGCTTGGCATTGAGCACTGTTACCTAGGTGATTGTCCACAAGTACTCCCTTTCAATATCTGATACCCCTAGATTTGCTCCATTAAGATTATAAATTCCATGGCTATTTTTCCTTTCCAGAAGCATAACATTTATTCATATTAAATCTCATCTGCCATTTAGTCACCCATTTCTCTAATTTATGCAAATCCCTTTGGAGGGAAAGTACATCATTATCTGATTCAATTATCTTGCACAGCTTTGTGTCATCAGCAAAAATGAAGACAATAGTTTCCAGTCCTACTTCTAACTCATTAATAGATATGTTAAAAAGGAGAGGACCTAATACTGAACCCTGGGGAACCACCACATTAGTCCAATCGGAGTATGTTCCATTTACCACAAACCTTTGCTTCCCGTCTTTAAGCCAGCTCTCAATCCATGAGCAGGTATTAATTACAATTCCTGTATCCCTTAGTTTGCTCAATAGTCTCCCATGTGGCACTGTATCAAAACCCTTTGCAAAATCCAAAAAGACTAGATCCACTGAGTTGCCTTGATCCAAGTTCCTACTAACCTCTTTATAGTAAATAATTAGGTTTGTTTGACATGAGCTATCCTTCATAAATCCATGTTGTCTCCTACTTAAACTCTTGTTTAAATTGACATGTTCTTGTATACTATCCCTTATTAACCCTTCTAAAAGCTTTCCCACTACAGAAGTGAGGCATACAGGTCTATAACTTCCTGGATTTGTTCTTGCTCCCTTCTTAAATATAGGTATAACCTCTTCCTTTCTCCAGTCATCTGGTAGAGGCCCTGTGTTGAGTGAATCTTGAAAAATTACATATAATGGTTTTGCTATTACAGAGCCCAGTTCCCTCAGTACCCTTGGATGTATTCTATCAGGACCTGGGGCTTTAGTAACATTTATTTTTTCCAACCTCTTTTGGAGTTCTTTCCAACCTCTTTTGGATCTTGTTAACCAATTATTATGTGAAGGTAGTGTTGCCTCATTATGATGCAGTGTCCCAACCACTTGTACCTCCCTTGTGTATACCGAAGAAAATAACCTGTTAGCTCATCTGCCTTTTCCTGTTCACTAATTATCAGATGGCCTGTGTCACATTATAATGTTCCTATAGCTTCCTTCCTGGCCTTCTTCCCATTAATATATTTAAAAATAATTTAGGGTTAGTCTTACTCTCCTTTGCAACTAAATTTTCATTTTCGCCAGTCTAATAGCCCTTTTGCAAGCCTTGCTTATTTCCTTGTACTCACATAAAGTAGTCTCTGTCCCCTCTTGTATGTATAATTTAAAGGCCTGTTTTTTACTCCTCATCTTCATCATTATTATCATTATTAAGCCACATGGGTTATGATTTACTCTTTTATTTCCACATGGTATAGGGTGATAAGTATCTATATTTAGTAAGGATTTGAATGTTGTCCATTTATGTTCAGTATTTTTACCTGTCAACTCTCTGTCCCAGTCTATACATTGTATTGCTGCCCTTAGACTATTAAAATCTGCCCTTTTAAAATTGAGAGTTTTCGTTAGCCCCTTAAAGCTATGTTTTTTAATACAATCTCAAATGAGACTGTTTTGTGATCACTGTTTACCCAAGGTTGCCCTTTTTCAACATTTTATAATATATCTATATTATTTGTGAAAACTAAATCCAAGATAGTCCCATTTCTAGTAGGTTCTTGTGTACTTAAGAACTTGCTCCGCAGTGGATGAACTGCTGGTCTCATTTATCCAGTTTATTTCAAGGTAGTTAAAATCTCCCATTATTAGAAATTGCCCATGCTTAGCTGCATTTCAAATCTGTAACAATAATTGCAGTTCCTCACTTTCAATTATATTTGGGGGTTTATAGCATACTCCTACTAATATTCTCTTATAATTTGCTGCTCCGCTATTTAACTCTACCCACAAACATTCAATATTATCACTAGTTCCACCATAAATATCTTCCCTGACTATAGGCTTAAATCCAAGCTTAACATACAGGCAAATCCATCCTCTTCTTTTTCCCTTGCCCCTATCTTTCCTAAATAAGTTATAACCATCCAGATTAACAGTCCAGCCATGAGATTCATCCCACCACATTTCAGTAATGTTAAATTTCTATTAAATCCCATTTCTCATTAACTGCTAATAATTCTAACTCTCCCATTTTTCCTGGCAAGCTTCTTTCATTAGAATCATACACTTTATGTTATGAGTCTGTAGTTCTGAAGTGCCTGTCATTGTACTTGAGTTACCTATTGACTATACTAACCCTCCCCCATCTCCTCCCTCTTGACCAGTTAATGCGTTCCTTACCCCCTCTACACTTCTACCCCATTACTTTTATCTAGTCCCTCCCCCACTTCTAATTTAAAAACTCCCCCAGCCTTTCTACAATCCTATCCCCTAGCACAAAAGCTCCCTCATCATTAAGGTGTAATCCATCCCTACTATAGAGATTGTACCCAAGTGAGAAGTCAGCCCAGTGCTCTAAAAACTCAAAACCCTCCTTAATGCACCACATTTTAGCCACGCATTAACCTCCCTAAGTTCCTTCTGTCTCCCTGGGCTAGCTTGTGGCACAGGTAGTATCTCAGAAAATACTACCTTGGAGGTCCTTGCCTTCAGCTTATTACCTAGTTCTATAAAATCATTCCTTTGGACACTCCATCTTCCACTAACTTTGTCATTGGTACCAATATGTACCAAGACTGCCGGATCATTTCAAGCCCCTCCCAAAAATGTATCTACCTGATCCACAACTTGTCGAACCCGAGCACCCTGGAGACAGCAAACTGTTTGAATGCTGGAATTTGGGTGACAAATCACCCTGTCTACCTTCCGAATAATAGAGTTCCCTACCACCCCTTCACAGAGATACCTTACACAACTGTACGACTGGGGCGTGACCGGAAATATCATGGTAGCCACGTAGTACGGCAGAAGGTCGATGGGGAGAGGAATCATGTAGCCAAGCTCCACACTACGTTTGAGCCAGCAGACACTGGGATGCCCACTATGAAATTAAGACTTCTGAACCCTAATATTGACTCAAGGCAGCGGACACAGATTCTGAAGACTCGGAGCAAGGCAAAGGACACCTACCGGAAGCTGAACCCGGTTCTCACGGTGAGGTGAGAGAGCTCCGTGAGACCGGGCTTCCAGGGGAGTTGCCCTACGACAGTGAGCCGATAATGTGCATGAGCGCATGTTTGCTGGAAGGAGTTGCGATGTGAACAGAGTGGATGCAGGTCAGTGGAGGCTGTTTATAAATGCCCTGTCTGCTGGCTGAAGTGTGTTATTGTGCTGAATAATATTGGCAATATGGTGTTCTGAGAGACTTGAGTGCTGGCTGGAGTGTTTTAGAGCAGAGCACAGTTGGCTGGAAAAAGAAGCTTGGGGAACCACGGCACTATTGGTGCGCCCCAAACAGCATAGATGACTATGCTTGGACTGATTTGTCTGTGACATTTATCATTGGTACTTACACTATGCTTTGGACTGATCTGATTGGGATATTCACCAATGGTACTTACCTGGTATAGGTCTAACTAGAGCCTCAGAGCCTCATTCTGTGTTAATCAACTCCGGCAGCTCATAAGAGTTAGAAGAGACAGTAATCGGCAATCTGCAAGACCCGGAGTCACTGATATAATAGGTTGAGGATATAAAGAGGATAACTGAGATCAACAATTTCACATCTTTTATGCAATATACACTAAGCCGGAATTTAAGGCTAATACATAATAAAATATGCCTAAAGCAAAAGGCAATTTGCATGGCAAGGCCAAACCAAATTACAAAACCAGTCAGATCACGGCTAAATAGTTTCTTCCTATAAACAAAGTACAGGAACAAGAAAGTTTATCCCCGGAATCCCATCAAGGGAACAAATATCTGGATTGTAATCTGACTATGTTATCAGATAATTCTTCTAATACAGATACAGAAGGTCAAGGTGAAGAAGTACTAACTATTTCCAAGATGATGGGGTTATTACAAAACTTCCAATCATCCTTTATGTTGGATATCAAACAACAAATAATAGAAAATTCTAAGTTAATAAATGAAGTCAACATCAGAACCTCAGACTTGGAAGTCAAATTTGATAATCTAATAAAAATCATAATACACTTCTAATTCATTCAGCAAAATTGGAAAATAAATTAACTGAGTTAAACAGTAAAATGGTCCACATAGAGGACCGATTGAGACAAAACAATTTAAGAATTAAGGGAATTTCCGAGGACATATTGAACGATAATCTAAGACAATATGTTATTAACATGTTGTCTTCCTTGGTTCCGGAGGTTCCACAAACAGAAATGAGATTGGATGCTTGCCATAGACTTCTGAAACCTTCATATCTGGAGAAACACACTCCCAGAGATGTTATTATTAAATTACATTATATGTCAACTAAGAAAGTGATATTAAAAGCCAAAAAAGCTCCAACCACTTTATGACAATATAAAAATGTTCACAGATTTATCAGCTATAACGCTCTTAAAAAGGAGAGAAATTTCAGTTATAACCTTAGCATTAAGGAAAGAAGGCTATGTATACAGATTTCTTATTCAAGGAGGCCTGCCAATTTTGAAAGACACTCGCTGGTACAAAGTTATCACCTTAAAACAAGGAATAGAACTACTCAGCTCTTGGAACATAACGACGGGGAATCTGGAGAAGACAAACAAACCATTATCTCTTTCAAATCCAGAATGACACAAAGCTTGATTTACATTGTTAACCAACTGAGATTATTGAGCTAAATAAATATTATGTGGATAGGATCATAAAATTACAAAAACTCATTATATGGATTTATAGAAATAGATATAAGCTTAGATTAAGTAATCATAGGTATAATCTTCTTACAAAAGTATTCATGTTGTGCTTTAAATAACTAGAATACCTATTTACTCTTCTTGTTTGCTATAAAAATAACTACGTTTTGACAAGCACTAATATAGGTTTTGGTTTAAAGATTGTTCAATCTGTAATTAACAATGAGATTAAATCATCCAAGTGAAGCACTGAAGGGTCTTTCCCTTCTTTATGTTTTTTTTCCCCTTTTTTTTTATTAAAATTAACACTAAAGTAATAAGGATGCAATATCAGCATATGTAGATAAATAATTTCACTAAATGTTTATGGGATTTTAATATTTAAAGTTTATTTTTATTTGTCTGAAATAAATGTAGAAGGTGTTAGATCACAAGGTTAACTTACACACTTACAAATGTAAGTACGCCATTAGTAAGGTAAATTATTACCAAAGATAAATACACTTTGAATAACACTATATTTGAATAGAATTAGAATTTTACATGTTACTATTTATTTACACTTCCTTTAATCGCAGATAAGATTCAAGTAATAGTAAAAAGGTTGGTTAATTAATGAGCTACATAGGTCACTCTCCTCATTTTGTTTGTTGACCGAACATTTCTGAACATTGGTGTATAGCCCTATTGTTAGGTGTTGGTGTATAAATTTGTCTATGAATATAAGATTGAGTGGGAACGTATGGAAGAGAAGGACTGAGAAGGTTCTGGGAGCTCAAATTGACTCATGCAAAAGATTAAAGGGTAGGCCGAACTATTTAACGAAGTTGCTAGCAAAAATAGTTTTTTCTTTAAATGTAATTGTCTTTTTCAACTGCCAGTATAGAAAAAGATATGTTTTGCAAGAAACACATTGGTCAGAAAATAAAATTCCTATATTTGGTTCAAACAGTTATGAATATAAATATAATTCGACCTTTGACAATAAATTAAGAGGTGTATCTATATTTTTTGATCGTAGCTTAAAAATCAAGGAAACCCTATGTGAATGCAACCCTTGGGGTAGATTTATATTGTGGTGTGACCGTTTGCCCCCTAGAGGATGGTGCCAAGTAAAGAAGTGTAAAGAGTTCTTGACAGGAGTGACGGAGTTAACTCCTCAAGAACTCCTAATTAGTGCAGGTGCAGTTTCACTTCAAAGCCTGGAAACCAGACATGGAAGGGGGTGGCTGATTAGGCTCTGGCCTAAGTTGTGTGCTGCTGCTGCTAGCAGCCAGAGCAAGCCACAAGAAAGGAGCTTGCTGGCTGATCCTGTGTGGATCTACCTTTTGAACTCTGGAAAGCAAACCTGGCAGAGATCACCTTGTTACTAGGGCTGCGAGTTTTGGAAAACAGAAAGGAGTATGTGCTGTTTGCAGTAGTTGAACAAACAGAGCTGACAGAGCGACTACAGACTCAGGAGGTGAAACTGCAAAGGCACCAAGTAAGGGAAGTGAATATTGAGGATTCCCAGGCAGAGGTGTCAAAGCGATTGTGGAGCTGTCAGAGGCACCAAATGAAGGTACCAGACTTATTATACCCCAGGGAAGAGGCTGAGTGCTTGTCCTGTTAAGTTGCAGTGTTACTATTGCAATATCAAAGGGTCCCTGGGGTGAAGCATATGGGAGAGACAGGCAGGCCCTATGCTTCATCCACTGTTACTTATTTAAAGATGTGGAAAAGACTTCTGATCAAATAAGACTGTTTGTATCGCGGCCACAAGGTGGCACTATAAGAGACTGTTTGTATCCTGGCCACAAGGTGGCACTATCCCTCATAGCAGAGACTGTATTATATGATCCACCAGAACTTCTGCTAAAAAGTAACTGGATTCATTTGTTTACTTTATGAATTCTAATCTCTCCGGAGCAGAGAAGCTGCCCGGGGGTAGTCAGGGTGTTCCTGCATGTTTAGTAAGAAACGTATATGTAGATTTTTATTTAAATTTTTCTACTTCTAATCCTTGTTTATGAGCCCTATTTATAAATAAGTCTTCTGCATCATAAATCTGTATTGAGGAACCTTTTGTCATAAAGAATTCCTGTGGCAAACGTCCATCCTTGTCACACTGGTGTCAGAAGTGGGTTTCTTTTTGTCTGTGATTGAGAAGACAACCCACAGAGCAACATGGAGGACATGTTAAAAGCCTTGAAGCAGGCTGTAACTGCTCAATGAGAGAGCAACAGAAAAGGGGCTATCCAGTTAGCTCAGACACAAGCTAACCTGGAGAAACGAATGGAAGATGCAGCAAGAGTTAGAGCTGATGAATTTTTCCTAAAATTGACTGATGATGATGATGTGTTAATATACCTCACCATTTTTGAAAGGACGGCCATAAGGGAGGCGTGGCACAAAAAGTACTGGGTGAGACTCCTTGCCCCGTATTTGACAGGTGAAGCTCAGAAAGCTTACCCATACATGGATGAAGAAAAGGCGATGAACTATGATGACCTGAAAGCGGAAATCCTTGGCCGCGTAGGAGTTAACCGGGGTGTCCAGGTACAGAGAGCGCACCCCTGGGAGACAGGCTTATCGCTACTCAAGAGACATACTTGTCTGTCCAAGTTTAAAATACAGTTTCCCTGTTAAGGGAAGGCAAACCAAACCTGACCTAGAAGTAAACAAGGTGAAAGAGACCAGGTGGAGGGCCGAGAGAGTGGAAAAAGCCACCAAGTTCAGTGCCATGAGTGAGACGGCAGGATCTGCGATTGAGACTGCAGGAGCTGCGAGTGATACCGCAGAGGGCACAGCAGAGAGCACCGCAGAGGGCACTGCAGAGGGCACCGCAGAGAGCACCGGAGAGGGCACCACAAAGAGCACCGCAAAGGGCGCCGCAGAGATAGCAAAAGGGACTGCGGAGATGGTGCACGAGACTAGTGACATAAATGCAGCCACAGACATGAACAAAGTTCAAGGGAAAAAGGACAAAGGGTTGTCACTGACTGAGTGCAAAACCAGCCTCAGTAAGAAACATGCTGATCATGTCATTTTTGGTGATCTTAATCAAACCCAATGTACCAACTTTATGGGTAAGAGCAATCTAGAGGCCTCCATAAGAAACCTAAACAGATACAGTCGCCTGGCCTTGGTGAAAGCTCCTGAGGTGGAGAGTGCTAGAGAAAGAAAGATCTCTGACCCAGAGAAAGGAAAGATCAAATGGATAAATGTAGCCAGTGTTCTTACTAAGGAAGAGTATCCTGAAAATGATGAAGAAACTGTAAACCTTATCAAAGGGAAAGATAAAAAGACAAAAAGGGTCTGAAGATTCAGAGGATGAAAGACAAAACCCTATCCCTGAGAGGACTTGAAAAGCAGTATATGGAGATAGATCCTAAAGGAAATGTAAAGTATCCCGGGAGCACTTTGTCTCAGGTCGCAGTAAAACAAAGTGCTATGGACAAGGAGAGCCAAGACAAGAAACCAATAAAGCAAGATGCACAGATGAACCCTATCCCAGGGGGACTGGAAAAGCCTACAAGGGAAGGAAGGCAAGTCGCTATGAAAATGAAGGGTATCAGGATGATACCGGATTATATTCCTGAATGGAGAAGGAAGACTGCGCGTGAGGACAACAGAGAGTCCTTTAGGAAGAAGAAACAGATGTCTATTTGGGAGCAGAGGAAGAGTCTGCCCAAGTATAACACAATTGAGAAAGATATGAAGAAGCTACTGCCCAGTGGCGAACAGATAAAGCAAAATGTACTTCCTAAACATTTACCTCAGAGGATGAGTGACTTCTCTAAGAGAGAGGCACCAGAGATGTCTGAGGAGAAAGCAAAGAAATCACAAGATGTCAAAAAGAGGATAGAATGCATGTTAAAGAAGGAGCATCTCTACTGATAGCAGGAAAAACCAACTTGGCACAGCCAAGTAGATGATCTACACTTTCAGCTACAAGAGGAAGAGAGTAAAACCGCTCTCATAGCAAAGAAGATGCTGATGCAAAGTTCACAAGAGCAGAAGATGAATGATCTGTCTGATATGGAGATATGGTTAGAACAGGGGGATGCGTGTCCAGAAGAGACCAACCATGATCTTCAGGACCGATATACACCAGCTATGTCCAAAGAAAGTTCATATGCATGGCATAGTGAAGGAGCTTGTACACGAGTAACAGAAGGATGAAGAAAGGGTGGTGGAGCTGTAGAGATCCAGGGAGGACCTGAAGAAAAATAGTGAGGAAGTCCTTTCACTGGATATACAGCCAGAAATTCAGTGTCAGCAGAGAGAACTGGATTTACAAGTTAAACGAGAAAAAATACAGCTGAAAGGAGTAAAGAAAGATGAAACGCTTGAAACCTTGGAGGCAAAGCAAGCAGGAAAAAAGAGCAAAGATGAAGAGAAGCAGTTAAAAGGAGATGAATTATGGGTGAAAGCTGAGGATGCTGAAAACACAAGCTTTCTTAAGAAACAGAAAATTATA
Organism: Discoglossus pictus; assembly: GCA_027410445.1. Taxonomy (NCBI): domain Eukaryota; kingdom Metazoa; phylum Chordata; class Amphibia; order Anura; family Alytidae; genus Discoglossus; species Discoglossus pictus. Next base: position 413,947,540 of record CM050165.1, on the reverse strand, counting down.
AAGGGTTCTAAGATGTGTACTGGCCTATGGGTAGAGCCTAAGCCTGAAGTTGCTGTACTGCAAGAGACGTTCCAGCAAGATCAAAAGTTTGAGAGATTCGTCCTGACACAGATAGAGAGTCGCAGACATTGCAGGATTGAAAGCACAATGGAGCAGAGGATACCTGCTGTGAACAGTGAAAAAAATGAGTTGCAAGTCAAGGGGCTAGGAGCTACCCTGAGAGAACACATGCTTCTGGAGTTCACAAAGGACTATGTAACAGAACAGAAGCAAGATGGCCATATGAATCGAACACCTCTTGGTGAGAATAATCAGCCAGACAATTGGAGCACCTGGAAGAGTGAGAGCCGGGTTATCTTTCCTTGTGAACCACTGACTCAGGACCGATTACAGAGTGATGGAGTCGGCTGTGAATGGGAGTGGGAAGAGAGGCCACCCAAGTTGCGGTTCCGTAGTGAAGGTCAGGATGACCCAGGTGATGGCAGTGAGGTTGAAGCAAGAGGGAGAATCGGAGACCCTAGAGAAAGAGTTGCGAAAGGGGGCCCAACAAGCTCAAGGTGTCACACTGCTTTTCCAAGAGTTACCCAGAGCAATAGCAGCATGTCAGCTTCTATCGGAGTCCGACACTAACCCCCATTGTGTTGTCTCAAGGGAGTTACTGAGTGAGGTGAAAGAGCTTGAGAGAGAGACAGAAGATGGAGAAGACCAGAAGAAGGGTTGAGAAACTTCTGGAAAAGAATGACTGTTTAACGGAAGGGCTAAAAGAACAAAAGAGAGCCAAGCGTGAAGAGGCCGAATTAAGGCAACTCCAGTCCCAGGCTCTCGGACTGCAGATGAGGCATGAATGCTCCCAGAGTGACTTGGCACAGACCAAGAGAAGCCATCTAGCTACGAACTTGCAGGAAGAATCCAAGCCAGAGAGTGAATCTGCAAACCTTGGGCTTCAATCATGCTACGAAAAGGTTAAATTATAGCCGCGAGAGAGGGATGAAGGTTCTGCAGCAAAAGAGAAATCAGGTGGAAGACAAGGTAACAGAAACCGATATTATCGGTGACTTACCCCCAGGGAAGGGAACGTATCAAGAAACACATTCTCCTACCGAAGTACGAAGAGTACTTGTGTAGGCAGAATTGCCAAAGTGCAGTACGAAGACATGAAGGCTGAGACGACTGCAAGAGCACTAGCGTCGGCGGATATAAGAAAGTCCCATTGTTGCCAAAGCAACGAGAAGAAATCCGGACATCAATATAATAATGATCGACGAGTAGCCCTCCAGGCACTGCCTGAAGTCTTAATTCAGTTGGCCCCGGGGAGGTCGGATATGCATGAAGAAGAGGTCCTGTCGGGGGAACGGTTCTACAGAAAACGAGGCTCCAGTGTATTGGCCTGGAACTACAGTGCCATCTACGCCATGTGGTTGCCGTGTACCGAATTTCCGGCCTCTCGGCATGTCGTTCAACTTCATGTTGTTGAGCTGAGGGGGAGGGTGTGTGACTGTTTGCCCCCTAGAGGATGGTGCCAAGTAAAGAAGTGTAAAAAGTTCTTGACAGGAGTGACGGAGTTAACTCCTCAAGAACTCCTAATTAGTGCAGGTGCATTTTCACTTCAAAGCCTGGAAAGCAGACATGGAAGGGCTGGCTGATTAGGCTCTGGCCTAAAGGTTGTGCTGCTGCTGCTGCTAGCAGCCAGAGCAAGCCACAAGAGAGGAGCTTGCTGGCTGATCCTGTGTGGATCTACCTTTTGAACTCTGGAAAGCAAACCTGGAGGAGTTCACCTTGTTTACTTGGGCTGTGAGTTTTGGAAAACAGAAAGGAGTGTGTTCTGTTTGCAGTAGCTGGACGAACAGAGCTGACAGAGCGACTACAGACTCAGGAGGTGAAACTACAAAGGCACAAAGTAAGGGAAGTGAATATTGAGGATTCCCAGGCAGAGGTGTCTAAGCGATTGTGGAGCTGTCAGAGGCACCAAATGAAGGTACCAGACTTATTATACCCCAGGGAAGAGGCTGGGTGCTTGTCCTGTTAAGTTGCAGTGTTACTATTGCAATATCAAAGGGTCCCTGGGGTGAAGCATATGGGAGAGACAGGCGGGCCCTATGCTTCACCCACTTTTAGTTATTTAAATATGTGGAAAAGACTTCTGATCAAATAAGACTGTTTGTATCCCGGCCACAAGGTGGCACTATAAGAAACTGTTTGTATCCTGGCCACAAGGTGGCACTATCCCTCATAGCAGAGACTTTATTATATGATCCACCAGAACGTCTGCTAAAAAGTAACTGGATTCATATGTTTTCTTTATGAATTCTAATCTCTCCAGAGCAGAGAAGCTGCCCGGGGGTAGTCAGGGTGTTCCTGCATGTTTAGTAAGAAACGTATATGTAGATTTTTATTTTCATTTTTCTACTTCTAATCCTTGTTTATAAGCCCTATTAATAAACAAGTCTTCTGCATCATAAATCTGTTTTGCGGAACCTTTTGTCATAAAGAATTCCTCTGGCAAAGTGCCATCCTTGTCACAGTGGATAGGTGAAATCCACGATCAAAATGTCTCCCTGCTCAATATTTACGCCCCTAATGAAAATCAACTCCCCTTTATAAAAAAGACAACGAAGAAACTTAATAAAATAGGACATGGGATTGAAATAAGGCCAGGAGATTTTAATTACACTATTAAACCAATGATAGACAAAAAATCTAATAAAACTATAAAAAATGTAGATGTAGTGCTTAGAAATGCTCAAAATGTATAAATAATCTTTATTAATATGACATTTGGAAAATATTACATCCAAATGAAAAGGACTACTCATACTACTCTATGGTATATAAAAAATACTCAAGAATAGATTTTTTTTAATTAATGAAGAAAGTTTGGCTAATGTTATTGAAGCCAATATAGGCCACATATCTATATCAGATCATGCTCCAGTTAGCAAAAAAATAAAATTAGACCAAGAAATAAAACAAAGACCAATTTGGAAACTGGATGATGTTTTGTTGAGAGATAAAAACACAGTGTCGTTATTAAGAGATGAAATAATAAACGGTTATGATATAAATTCTGGATCTGTTGAACAAAATAGTACACTGTGGATTTCATTTCAGGCCTACTTTAGAGGTCTTTTGATTAAATTAAACAATCAAGTAAAAAAAAAGAGAGATCTGCCATTAAGGACTCTATTAATCCAGCTATATAATCTAGAAAAAGAGCATAAAGATAATCCTAAAGACAATACATATTTAGAGATAAAAAATTAGCAAAAACAAGTTAATTCAATTAATCAATCAACAAATTTCTGATATTTTGATCTGGAAATTCCAGAATTTTTTTATTATTATGACAATAAAACTAGTAAAGTGCTAGCGAATAAATTAAATAAAAAAATGCGTAATTCTAGAATATAATACTTTATTTAAGGAACCAAGTGTCCTTGAAATTCAAAAGTTTCTTAGTAAGACTAATCTTCCTAAGTCTGAACTTGAACATTTAACTTCACCAATTACTGAAAAAGAAGTAATGGAGGCTATAGGTAAATTACAAGCATACACTTCTCCTGTCCGGATGGATATACAAACCTTTTTTTTTAAACTATTTGGTCTAGCACTTGCAAAATAGTTAAAAGTTTTGTTTAATGAGTTTAAAGATTCGGACAAAATACCAAAGGACATGATGAAAGCCCAAATTATAATGATCCCGTAAAAAAATTAAGAATCCTGTCATTGTGGCAATTACAGGCCAATCTCCTTGATGAATACAGATTTGAAACTGTATGCAAGGATATTGGCATTTATTTATTTAGATTTACACATACCGTATATACTGGAGTATAAGCCGACCCGAGTATAAGCCGAGGCACCTATTTTACCACAAAATACTGGGAAAACTTAGTGACTCTAGTATAACCCGAGGGTGGGAAATGTGCTGCCCCCTGTGTCCCTCTTGTGCCCTCTGTGTCCTCCTCTTGTGTGCCCTCAGTGCCCCTTTATTGTATCCCACCTCTCTCTCCCCTGTGTCTCTTCAACCCTCTCCCTCCCCTGTGTCTCTCCCCCCTCTCCCTTCGCTGTGTCTCTTTGCCTAACCCTCTCTTATCACCCTCCTCACCCCCCCTCCTCAACCCCTACTTATCCTCTCTCCTCAACCCCCCTCCTCAACCCCCCTCATCATCCTCAACCTCCCTCCTAAACCCCCCTCCTCATCCTCAACCCCCCTCCTCAACCTCCCTCCTCAACCTCAACCACCCAATCGTCATCATCAACCCCCCATCCTCATCCTCACCCCTTCATCCTCAATCCCCCATCCTCAACCCCCCATCCTCAACCCACCATCCTTATCCTAAACTGCCCTTCTCATCCTCAACCTCCCTCCTCAACCCCCTCCTCAACCTCACTCCTCAACCCCCCTCCTCCAACTCAACCCCCATCCTCATCCTCAACCCCCCATCCTCATCCCCCATCCTCAACCCCCCTCATCTTCCTCAACCTCCCTCCTAAACCCCCCTCCTCATCCTCTACCCCCCTCCTCAACCTCCCTCCTCAACCTCAACCAGCCAATCGTCATCATCAACCCCCATCCTCATCCTCAGCCCTTCACCCTCAATCCCCCATCCTCAACCCCCCATCCTTATCCTAAACCGCCCTTCTCATCCTCAACCTCCCTCCTCAACCCACCTCCTCAACCTCACTCCTCAAACCCCCTCCTCCAACTCAACCCCCATCCTCATCCTCAACCCCCCATCCTCATCCCCCATCCTCAACCCCCCTCATCATCCTAAATCCCCCTCCTCATCCTAAACCCCTCCTCATCCTTAACCTCCCTCCTCAACCCCCCTCCTCAACCCCCATCCTCAAACCCCGATCCTCATCCTCAACCTCCCTCCTCAACCCCCCTCCTCAACCCCCATCCTCAACCTCCCCATCCTAAACCCCCTCCTCATCCTCAACCCCCCTCCTCAACCCCCCTCCTCAACCTCACTCCTCAACCCCCCTCCTCATCCTCAACCCCCATCCTCATCCTCAACCCCCCATCCTCAACCTCCCTCCTCATCCTAAATCCCCCTACTCACCCTAAAACCCCCTCCTCTTCCTAAACCCCCCTACTCATCCTAAACCCCGCCTCAGTTTGCCCCTCTAATTACCTCCCCCTCTCCCTTTCCCCTTCACTTACCTTCCATCTGCAGCTGCTCCTTCGCTCCTCGGCGCTCCTTCTGGCTGCGTCTTGACCCGGTCAAATGCTAATGACGCGATGCGCATGTGATGTCATGTCATTAACATATGCCGGGTACCGACGCAGATGGAAGGAGTGAGGAGGAGCGGAGGAGCAGCTGTAGATGGAAGGTAATTGAGGGGAAAGGGAGAGGGGGAGGTAATTAGAATGGTAAAGTGAGGAGGGGGGTTTATGGTGAGGAGGGGGGTATATGGTGAGGAGGGGGGTTTAGGATGAGGATTGGGGGGTTGAGGATGAGGATGGGGGGTTGAGGATGGGGGTTTGAGGAGGGGGGTTGAGGATGAGGATGGGGGGTTGAGAATGATAAGGGAGCGGGAGGGAAAGAGCCACGGGGGGGGGGGGGGAAGAGAGACACGGGGGGGAAAGAAAGACATGGGAGAAAGAGAGTATAGACTCGAGTATAAGCTGAAGTAGTGAGGGGGATAGGGGTGGGAGAGAGGGAACACAAAATCACCATGTTTGCAGAGGATGTGGTGCTGTCATTGGAAGAGCCACTGACAACTCTGCCTCACGTATTGGACTTAATAGAACAATATAGTGAAGTCTCTAATTATAAATTAAATGCACAAAAATTCGAGATTTTGAGTATAAACATATTAAATTTACTTAAACTTAAATTGAAGAAAAGGTTTCCCTTTGATTGGGAGGCTAATTAATTTAAACATCTGGGTATTACTTTTGATAAAAATATAAAAAATATGATTAAAGTCAATTGTGAGATAACTCAGGCGAAAATAAAAAATATAATATCAAGTTGGGAAACATTAAAAATGTCCTTTTCAGGAACAATTGCCAGAGTCAAGATGATGATTTTGCAGATCATCAGTTATTTGATGAGATGTATTCCACTGGAACTTCCTAGACAATTTATAGCAAAGCTACAAAATAGGATTGATACTTTTATTCACTCAAGAAAACATGTCCGAATAGAAAGGATTGAAATGATGGAAATTTACTAAAGGGGGAATTGCATACCCACCAGTCTATTACATATATTTTCGAAGAACTATAAAAATGAAGAAATAGCCTACATGATACAATTATTTACAATAATACAATACAATAAAAAAAAAATACTTTCTCTTGCCCTGCCTATGCTGCCCTCCCACTCCTCCAGTAGAACTGTTCTTCCAGCTGTTAGAGGGAACAGCTCTATCTGGTGTTGCCATTCCTGAAATAACATCCCCAACAGTTTCACTCAATCTGGCAACCTGTTTGTGTGTGCCACCTCAGTACTGGCCTGCCCCCTCCTCATCCTCCTGAACCCCCTGCTTCCCCTTGTAACTGTAACCCAGCTACCTCCCTGGACATCCTCACTAGCCGCATCTCCATCCTCCATGCTAGACCCAGTTAAACTGTGCTCCGTGAGCACCGACTCCCTTTCCAATGGAGCAATATCACTAAGTGCTGCAATTCTCTTCTCCAGGTCTCTAATTTGAGTCTCAATATGCTCACATCTCTCACAGAGGTATGGACCCTGGATCAGCTTTTCCAGCAGTTCATACATGTGACAGGATGCGCACTGAGTGAGGTTGTTACTGGACTGACTCATAATTACTAATTACAGTAAATTACTTCAATGTACTCCCCTTTTCTTCGCACTCCCTCCTTTTATTTAAACTCCTACACTTATACTAGAACTGCACTTTTATTAGAACTGTTCGCAAGCTCACAAGTTCACTACTCTCCCTGCTTATATTAGGTTCTTACTACTCACCTGCCCACTAATCACTGCATAAGTACCCAAACACACTTATTACTCATGAGAAATCACAGAACAGAAGTAAAAAGACCACATAAAGTCACACACTGATATAGCTTCACGCAGGCAAAACCACACCCCTCTCAACTGCCACTAATCATTGCACAAGTACATACACTTACTGCTCAGGAGGAATCACAGAACAGAGGCAAACAGACTAGAAAGATTCAAACACTGATAAAGCTTTGCACGGGCAAAATCACCCCCCACCCCCATCCCCTCTCAGTTGCCACTAATCAATGCACATGTACACACTTACTGCTCAGGAGAAATCACAGAACAGATGTATACAGATTATTATTTTTTGAGAGTGCACATTTAGATCATATGTTGTGGGCAATGCTAAAATTCTGACCCTTGGTGGATAGCTCAATTTGCGAGGGTGGATTTGCCTATATATCATGTGCAACCTGTATTTACTATGCATTATGATCTAAGGGAAAACTGAGATTACTGCTATTTACACCTGCTATTTGAGATGCTTAGTAAATCCCCCACTGTCTGCTCATTCAAATTTCATCAAAACTACTACAATTTAAATATTAAGTGAATTTGCATTTTAACTACAGAGCTCAGGATATAAAATATTCTGAATATGTCTACAAAGTATGGAAGCCCATTTTCCATTTGTTCTTCATCTATAGTACAAACATCTGGTCCTTACAACTTTATTCTTTTCTAAACTTGCCCACTGGAAAATTAGTTGAAGAACACTGTTTTCCATATTTACTTTTGAAGTGTGAGTTTGATGTGCTCTTGGCATCCACAAACTGTTTGTAATTATTTGACATATTTTTTGGAATGCTATAAATTGATAGAATTAGGCACATGCTTCTGGGCTTCAGAACAATAAATACTGCCTGTGGCGATGCCTGTACATCAAAACAAAAAGAGGAGAAACAGACGGACAGTATTTACAATAACACGTTGAACAATGTTATTGCCCAACAATGTCCAACTGTTCTTTTGAGTTTTTAAACAGGATGTTTCCTTTGACTAAAACAATATTCTTTGTCTTGGAAAGGACATGCTTTACTATTTCAGTGACCAATTGTCTAAGTCTCTAAGAGGAGACTCAAATGAGAGATGAAGGATCATTTTCTGCTTTCTATTGCCTTGTTCTGTTGGCCTCAAAATTATTCACAAATTGACCTGTGAAATTAACATATTCCAGGACCTGTGATCCAATATTTGGCAATTTTTGCAAGAGTTATCAACCTTCCTCCTTGCATTTTTTATTAGTTATAGACAGACTCTATTATGAATGTTCTCTAATTGCTTGACATTGCTAGCATTCTCTATTATGAATATCAAGTCTAATGCATATTAGTTAAGTTCAAACTGTATTAAATCCATGAATTAAATTATAACAGAGGCCATAAGTTAACTTTGAATATTTTGTAAATATGCAAGGATTATTAGAACAAATTTCTGGATCACACATTAGATGTTCTAGGTGAACTATTGGCTTCAGGTTTAGTGCAAATCATTGATCTGAATCCATCTGGACTAAGGTAATTATTCCCATGAATCAGTGATTTTCAATATAATTCAAAGTTTATATGATCTACTGCAAGGGTAGTCAATGGGCAGCCCTAGATCTAGCTTCTTTCTTCTGAACCTCCACCACATTAAGTTTATAATCTGAACTAAGTTTAAAAATGTTTAATAAGCTATATGCACAGAACGGATGATCATTTTCATAACTGCATTCTTACCTTGGTGAATTTGGTAAAATAATTATTGATCGTACCTGGTCTACTGTTTTGATTGCAGGAATGGGCAGAATAACCCAACAAGGCTACTTGATATGGCTCTTTGTCACTTTGTAGTTTTGAACATAGAGCTTCACTGATACTTTTGTACTTGTCACAGCACTTCAAAAGCATACAAAATGCAAGTGCACACAATAATGAGTAAAATCATTGAAACCATACAGTAGTTTAGTTAAATGGAGACTTGCCTCATTATAGTTCTCTATGAAAAACAGACTCTTGCTATAAACTTGCCAAACATTTGACCTTTTGTGAAGCAGATAATGAGTTTGAACATCTAGAGACTTTGGATAAATAAAGTCTGTTTTTCTTTCTTGATTTGTTTTCTCTAATTTGCATTTTAGTTTTAGATGTTGAGTTTTACAAAATATTGTTTTTTCATATAACAGTTTTAGAGACCTTCATCTTGAGTGTGTCCGACAGATTTTCTTACATTTTATATGTTAGAACACACTATAGATATGTCGAATGTTTCAAATTATTGCACAAGTACTTTATGCTAAAGTCCTTCTGGCTTGAATAATGTTTGTGATATCTGGTTCCTAAAATTTGTTGTATTTCACATGCTTTAATACATTTCACAAATTACCTGAAATGCATACATTTTGTTACAAATTCATAACATATGTTCATGTGGTTTCATTCTCAACTGGTGTCCATGTAGAAGAAACCAATTAAAACATTGCTTTGAGAGGAATAGGTCACAAAGCCTCTAATACTCTCACCTCAACAATGTAATATAACTTGTGATATTACTTAACAATTACAGAAATAAAACATGTACAGTAAATTAATATGATAAAAAGCCTGTAATTAAAAGGAACTATACAATTAATTTGATTTTTAAGAGCTTAAGTAGAACTCCACTCTAATAACTACCTAAATAATATAATGATCTTTAAGTAATGGGGTTCATACACTGAACACAACATTAATATAGTTGTACATGATGAAAATTATGCCTATTTATTTTTAAATTGCAACTGGGAAGAGAAACTAACAGGCAAATTATATAGACTATATCTATATCATTAAAGTTGAAACAAATAAAAAATAGAAGAGCATTAACAGTATGTTACAATCATCACATATTTGCTCACAAGGGAAATAAAATCCTACTTCTGAAAAATAGCAATCAATTTGTTCTCGAGATCAATGCTATAACTATATTATACAATTGTGTGTGATCATTCCTTAATCAGATTTGTTATGTTCATCTCTAGTGGTAGAAATGTATGTAAAATTACACAAAGAAGCCCCGGAGGACTAACCAAGAGAATTGCCTTTTTTTCCTCAATAATCCTTATCTGTTTTCAAGAAAATGAAAGTTCCTTTTTACCTGATTTTTTTGTATTTGTTTCTTGCTTAGTGAATTTGAAAGTTTTTTCCAGTTTTTTTCGAGTGTGAACATTGACTTATATTCAACTAGCGACTTGCCCATCAAAAATGACGGGGCAATAATATTTTAAGCCATGGCAATGCTGTTTGACACACAATGTAAAACTTTTTCTACTCTGAGGACCTTCGGCGTTCATTGCGAGCCTTGCGCTGAGCGCCTTTGGCACTCATCATGTGGCTCGCAATGAGGGCCTCCTCTCGTTTACTTTTGGTCCTATGAGCACCTTCAGCTCTCATGACAAAGAAAGATATATATGTAATTTTTATACTGTATAAAAATTAATATACCGTATATACTCGAGTATAAGCTGAGTTTTTCAGTCCTTTTTTTAAGGCTGAAAAGGGCCCCCTGGGCTTATACTTGAGTCACCCCCCGTGTCTCTCTTTCCCCCTGTGTCTCTCTAACCCCCCGTGTCTCTCTAACCCCCCGTGGCTCTTTCCCTCCTCCTCCCTTATCATCATCAACCCCCCCATCCTCCTCCTCAACCCCCCTCCTCGTCCAAAACCCTCATCCTCAACCCCCCTCCTAATCCTAAACCCCCCTCCTCATCCTAAACCCCCCTCCTCACTTAACCCCTCTAAATACCTCCCCCTCTCCCTTTCCCCTCACTTACCTTCATGTGCAGCTGCTCCTCCGCTCCTCCACGCTCCTTCCGTCTGCGTCGGGATCCGGCATATGCTAATGACGTGACGTCACATGCATGCTATGTCATTATCATTGGCCGGGTCAAGACGCAGCAGTAGATGTAGGTACATGAGAGGAAAGGGAGAGGCGGAGGTATTTAGAGGGGTAAAGTGAGGAGGGGGTTTTAGGATGAGGAGGGAGGTTTAGGATGAAGATGGGGGGTTGAGGATAAGGATGGGGGTTGAGGATGGGGAGTTTGAGGATGAGGATGGGTTGGGTTGAGGTTGAGAAGGGGGGTTGAGGTTGAGGAGGGGGCTGAAGAGAGAGGTTGAGGAAGGAGGTTGAGGAGGGAGATTGAGGAGGGAGGTTGATCAGGGGGGTTGAGGAGGGAGGTTGAGGATGAGGAGGGGGGTTGAGGAGGGGGTTGAGGAAGGGGGCTGAGGAGGGTGGTTGAGGAGGGAGGTTGAGGAGAGGGTTTAGGATGAGTTGGGGGGTTGAGGATGGGGTGTTGAGGATGGGGTGTTGAGGATGATGATGGGGTTGAGGGTGAGGAGGGGGGTTGAGGTTGAGGAGGGGGGTTGAGGAGGAAGGTTGAGGAGGGGGTTGAAGAGGGGGTTGAGGATGAGGAGGGGGGTTGAGGAGGGAGGTTAAGAATGAGGAGGGGGTTGAGGATGAGGAAGGGGTTTGAGGAGTGAGGTTGAGGAGGGAGGTTGAGGAGGGAGGATGAGGAGGGGGTTGAGGAGGGGGGTTGAGGAGGGTGATAAGGGAGGGGGAGGGAAAGAGACACAGGGAAGGGAGGGGGGAGAAACACAGGGAAGGCAGAGGGAGAAGAGACACAGGGAAGGGAGAGCGGAGAACAGACACGGAAGGGAGAGGAGGGGAAGAGACACAGGGGAGGGAGAGTGGGGGAGAGACACAGGGGAGGGAGAGGGGGGAAGAGACACAGAAAGGGGCACAGAGGGCACACAAGAGGGGACACAGAGGCCACAAGAGGGACACGGGCACAGCACATTTCCTACCCTCGGCTTATACTCGAGTTACTAAGTTTTCCCAGTATTTTGTGGTAAAATAGGTGTCTCGGCTTATACTCGGGTCGGCTTATACTCGAGTATATACAGTACTTTACTTATTTTTAATTGATATATACAGCAATGAATAGCCTGAAGATCTAAGCATTTATTTTTATTTTCCTGTAGCATACAATGTACAGTTGGACTGTTGCTGCTCTGAGGAGAAAGTGTCATCAATGTCCCAACTGTGCATTAGAAATATATTGCGTGCGTGAGGGCAAACCGTTGGTTTAGTTGTGTAAAGCGCCATTTTAGATTTGTAATGTGTTAGTGTTGTAAAATGGCGTAGTGTGTCTATGTGCAAGCATTTTCCCTGGCAAAAGTCGTACGTGCTTGGCGGTGTTTTGCGCATTTTGGGGTTGTGTCTTTTTTTTCCTCGTCCGTCTTTTTTTTCCTTGCATAGCCGATTTTACATTTTCTACACTCATTAAATTCGACTTTAATTAGCGTGCATCCTTACTGGCAGATGTTATGGCTGTACCCCCATGCTGTGTGTGGGTTTTTTGTATTTTGTATGGTTTTTGTTGTTTTTGAATGTACGCATTTTGGCCGTTAACTTTGTATGTTTGCGACCTCATATTTTTTTTCTAAGTTCTGTGGCTCGTAATTAGATGTCGTACGTCTCTGTGCTTCTGGGTCGTTGAGCCTCGTTTTCATTTTTTTCCACTGTCATTTTTTTTCTCGCTTAGCTGATTTCGACTATAATTCACGTGCAACCTCAACCCCAGACGTCCTGGCTGCACCCCCGTGCTGTGTGTGATGTTTCGGTTCGCTAGGGTCCGCATTTGGGGCCTGCAATGATCCTTCGGCTCATTGCAGCCGACGTTGGAGCCTCTACCTCCGCAAATGCGGCCCCTTGCAAAGAGTGACGATGATTCGCAGTTTGACAACTATTATTTGTGATTGGGCAAATCGCAATTACATGAGCCCGTAAAGCAGCTCATAAATGTTACTGATATTCAATTGGATACATTTTGCTACTCACATTTCAGTTTCGAGTTACAATATCAAAATCCCTGCGCTTGTCAAAAACATAACTATGCCCTATCTCCTCCATTGATTTTTCAAGCCCGCTAATGTTACCAGTGCTAAAGACACAAAAGGGATTTTCAAATACAAACGGGTAGCGTGCAATTCAAACCCGTAAACGGCAAACCATTTGTGCTATTCATTTGATTTTTCAGTATCTTTAAGTACAGTAGTGTTTGTTTATTTGGTTTTGCAGTGTTATGAATAGGTATTAAACCCACTTGCGGGTCCTATCTAGGACAATTTTTTTTTATAAATTTGCCATTTACAGGTTTGAAGGCACAAGCTTGTAAATCTGCGATAAACATTATTTATTTTAAGTTTTATTTCCGTGTTCTATTGATCCCGGGATTCCATGGGATTTATTATATCATGGAACTCGTATACACTAGAGCACTTGTTTCATTGATTTTTATTGATTTCTACATTTCTGCATTGAGAATCTGATCACAAATCGGACTTCTAAACACTAATTAATTGTAGTTTAATCGGCATGTTTTACTGACGTTATGATGACGGTCTCATTTACTATTGGCTCTGTCTAAAAGATAACTTTTTGGGCTTGCTTGTCAGATCATATGATCACGCCCCCTTAAAGCTTACGGACAGAGGCATGGGTTGCGTGTGAAGCCTGTAATTGCGGGCTTGAGTCAATTGAAAACATCTAGATATTTAGAAATATTTTAACTCGCAGCCAAAATGTCGGGTTACGTGTGATTACAGGCGTCCAATTGAATAGTGCCCAAAGTCTTTACATTTTTATCTTTTATATTCAATTATTCTTTACTGTGAGGTCAATTTTATTTTCTGTGAGGAGTCAGTTTACTACTTTCTCAGGAAAGTGTGTCCATGTAAACTATTGAGCTGTCCATTAAACCTAATGAACGACCTGGCAATTTTATTTTCATTTCCATTGTGCTCATAGAAGCTTCCTAAGTATTCGAAATCTCCTCCCACCTGATAAAGTTGATCAGAAGAAACCAAAATAGCAGATTCCACAGCAGCACAACTGTATATAAAAACTAATCAATTAGAGGCTGAATTAATTTTAGACTCTATTTTAAAGTGTTTCAAAAGAGTGTTTTTTAAATATTTGACAGTGGTCTTTTGATAAGTTTTGTAGCAATCACATCCATTCAAACTTAAGACAATAATGCCATTAAATGTAAAGACCATCTGTTTTTATTGCAGGATTGGATATAGTGGATATGTAAATTCTACACATCCTAATTGAAAATGCAGTGTTTTGTGATTTATGCCAGCAATCCAGATCAATTCTGTCAGACATTTTTCCAGTTTTAATGTGCTCATGCAACCAACACAATATTAGAGATAAACTGATGATATATTTTATGGAAAATAGCTGAAATTAAAATACCTGCAACCTAGGCTTTATGGGAGCTTGAAGATGACTCAATCGTTGTCCTACATTCTAGTGGGAGTGACAAGCTACCCATATTTTTGTTCTTTCGTAGGAGGAAAATGAAGAAAAATAAATGTAATTGGTCATTTAACCCACTTGGCATGTTTTTCATAATTATCACCCACCAGGAAATTTATGTTTAAAATACTAAAATTTGAAACTCCATTATCCAATATCCATTACTTTCAATGTAATTATTTATATGTGTACCTTACCTATTTGCAGTAACTAAAATCTTTGCCACCTCACTATTTCAAAAATGAGCTGGCAAACATGAGAGAAATAGGCCTACCTTATGTGCCTACTTTATTTACTTATCAAGACTACTCCTTATGTACATGACACAAACTTAATCATAACATCACTCCCAATGTATTATTGGCACATTGACAAGGGATAATTGGGATAGATGGTTTCCTTTTTAAATGATTGCATTTCATCTAAAATAAATTCTATCTAGTCTAGATCAGTCATACATTTTGTAACGCAATGCTAATTGACAATTTGATCTTAATTATATGCTGTATAACTTTGAATCAGGAACCATTAGGAAGATAAAAGAATTGTAACTCATTAAACAGATTTGTATGCATAGTAAAAGGTACAGGAAAGCACTATAGGCATATGCTGTTGCTAATGCCTTCAATATTGCATTCGATAGCCGAACAATAAAACAAACAAACAATTAAAAAGCAACACAATAAACGGGTGTACCCCGAAACCCTGGTCTATATAATTTTTAACGCCATCTCAAGCTAACTTAAAGGGTCATGAAAACAATTTGTTTCTATGTTTCATCAGAAAGAGGGTATTTGATGGTGTATCACAGTGTTTTTCTTTTATCAAATTAATGTTTTAGAGCACATATTCCAACATATTCCGCAGTGCAATACAGGGGTTAGGTACAAGTATAAACAATACCCCACAAGGAAAATAATGGAAGACCCTGTTATTGAGCTTTCAATCTGATATACACTGTGCTTTCCCTAAAGCACCTCACAAGATTAAAACTCGCAAACTTACATTCTTACATGTGATATAATGTCACAAGAAAGAAACAGATAATATCACCATTCAGGCTATCGCTCATATCAGGAAATAAAAAATAAGAGGAAACAGAGTATTAAGCAAGAAACCAGGGGGATTTATAAAATGGGAACTTTAGAACTCAAGATAGATAGATTTGGCGGCCCCCATCACTCTTTTCCCTCCTCCTGATAATTTTTATATACAAGTACATTTTCTTACACGAGTAATATCTGAGTAGGTGTATACATACATATATATATATATATATATATATATATATATATATATATATATATATGTTTCAGCTTGGACAAATAAATATGAGGCATTATTTCCAGCTTAATACACTGATTAATATACCCATTTAAGGATATGTTTTTAATATATTTATTAAGACATGTTTGGTTCACCTTTGTACAAGAAACTTTGATTCATACACCAATCTTGTCTTATAAACGATTCTCCCGACTAGGTTTAGTCTTTGTTAATATTAATGTTGTGATTTAATAGGCGAGAATATGCTCACATGTGTGTTATATATGAACCTTGCAATTTTGGGCAAAAGTATTCCATGTTGATATATATAATTCCATCACTATATCAGCGTTAGTGTGTTCCCTATATTTACTAGACACATTGTATACACAGGGAGGTGTTACACTGCTGCATCATTATGTACATATGTATGCCAATTAATATAATTAAGCTAATCTATACTACAGAATGAGGTTATCCTTGAGTTTCTTGTGCAAGATCACAGTTTTCACTTTTATTTTTGACTCGAAACCAGAAGTTCTGGTCATGTGACATGCCTTCCATGTGTGCTAAATGGCCAACTCTGTTAATGGCCAACTCTGTTCTTGACATTGTAAATATATATATACTAGCGACTTGCCTGCCAAAAATGACGGCAATAAAATTTAAAGGCTGGCAATGCTGTTTGCAACACAATGCAAGGCTCTCCCCCTCTAACTTGCAGGCCTCAGCGCTCATTGCGAGCCTCTCCCACAGTATACTTTACGGGCTTCATGGGCCTTCAGCGCTCATCGAGAGCCCCGCAATGAGCGGCTTTGCCGCTCATTGCAGGCCGCGGCCAACCAGCCACTTTCATGCCTTGCAAAGAGCACCTTCAGTGCTCATTGCATGCTTCTGCCCCCTCTACTTTACGAGCCTTGTGATGAGCGCCTTCGGTGATCATCGTGAGCACCTCAATGAGCGCTCATTGCAGCTGTCGTGTAACCCGCCACTTTCGTGCCTCCCCACCCTCTGACCCCTGTGTCTGTTTTTCCCCCTTCCATGTGTCCCCCCTCTCCCTGTTCTGTGTTTTTTCCCTTTATTTTCCTCAACTGTGTCTCTTTCCCCCTCTCTCACCCCTGTGTCTCTTTCCAGCATCTCCCCCTCTCCCTCCCCTGTGTCTTTCTTCTCTCTCTCCCTGCTCCCTGTTTCTTGTACAAAGTCTTGTGTGCCTCACAATGAGCGGCGTTGGTTATTTTTTTCAAAGACTTGCGGGCCTCGCGATGATCATCTAACTGTTATGGGCTTCTGCCTCCTTTGAGCCTTTTTCATTTTTGCCTTTAACATTGCATGACGACAACTCGCAATTACGACAACTATTACATGTGATGGAATAGTGGAGAGATAAATAAGATCTGGTGGCTACATACACTTATCTCTCCCCAATACCATGCAGGTTTTAATGTATTAGTCCAAAAAATATGATTACAATACAATGGGCAATATTTACTTTTATTTTAAACTGAAACCAGAAGTTGCAATCACATGACACACAAGCCTGGCACTATGATTGGTCAAACCAGTTTCTAAGCAACAGAGACGTCGGAAAGCCATCCCAAAAGTAATTAAACACTTATTTAATTTGCACCCCTTATAAGTTCATGGTTTTGCATGTATTTTATTGATTATATGGATTACATTATTCTAGTTGATTGAAAGTAGCGCTATTATTGTTGATACACGTTCATTCTTCTTTTTAATATCTATAGACTACATATATTTTATCCTTTATTTTATAATCAATTGCACTATTGAGAAAGCTTTGGTTGATTGGGGTCCTTATCATATGATGCGATAGGAGTGTGTGAGGACCAGGTGATAGAGACGTGCTCCAGTTCTTTTCCTCTTTTTGAAGCACATGTGAACCAAGGACACCTATAATGGCACCTTGAAGAGACTCCATAAGGACTAATGGGACTTACATCTATTCTCCACTGAAAAGGACAGTGCCCATTGGACTACTATTGCTACTAATACTGGAATACCAGTTGCTGCATGCTGATTATACCTCATATATTTGAGGATACTAAATGTGAGGGAATTTTCATTGTTTTTTTGTTTTTTTTAAGTTTGAATACATTTGTTTTACTCTCTTACACTATCTGGCATCTCTGCATATCCCCCCATCCCCTTATCTTTCAATAAAATCTCCAGTTTAAAGTTTATACAGGTATTGCTTAATATTTTTTATGTAACAAACATTTGTAGTAATAATTTGTGAGCAGCAGTGTTGTGACTAACTGAGATTGATAGCATTCTGTAGATATTGCTCCTGGCACTGAGAAAATAAAAAAAAATAAAGCTATAAAATGAATATTGAGCAGAATTAAGTTCAGCCTATGCTTTGGCCCTCCACAACATTCCGAGTTTCTCATGTGGCCCCTTTGGGAAATGAATTGCTCACCCCTGCTTTAGCTGAATAAATTACAAAATAAAGATATATACATTATGATTATGTAATTCTATGAAACCCTTGATTTGTTGTGAAAATACATAGTTTAAATGAGAGTTTAAAACTCAATTTGAATAAACCTCAATGAGAGACAGAATAGCAGATTCCCCCCAAAAAAAGAGTACAATAATATATAACATCAAATTCAAAATTAAATCCATTTGGTTGGTTAGTACCCAAATAAACTTACTTTCTGCATGTGTTTATAGATCTATCCCCCCTCACCCCTTAAAGACTATGAAATGCTAATTATCTTGAGTACATAAGGATACCATATCATGGTTACATTTGGTTATATAGGTCAGCATTTTTTAAAAACTGTAGTCCTTTATATCAAAATATCAAAGGCTGTGTTTATCAAATCACTACCATCACAATATGCATTTGTTGCCAAGTATTGTTAGGACATGTTACACTTAACTATACATGTCTCCAATTTCCCTATATCCACCCAACCCACAGTATAATAATCATGTTTTCTGTGATAAATGCTATGCTCTATATTTGGTTGGTATTTAAGCCACTGCCTATTTCTTCTCTAAAAAAATGTCTTTCATGTGTCATAAAATGTAATCTTCACTTCATGTACTTCAGTTCTAAATTGCTTCTGCAAATAGAAATTGCACTTTAGGCTTGCGTTATTTTCTTGCTAAAATGGTGCTATTAAATTTGAAAGACTAAACTGTATTTAGAAATCAATACATTGACTTTTGTATGTTGACCTCTGCTTTTTCTGAGCCAATATTAACTGCAGTTGATCAATATTATATTGTTCATTTTCGGAAAAAATCAATGTCCACTAGTTTTGATATATTTTAGGTTAAATAATATTCTGAAATAAATAATTAGAAAAGAATAATGAAAACCGTCACTTAGAGTAATAGTTTAGTTGAGAGGAGAAACAATTGTAGAGGTGATGAAAAAATCGATGGTTCTTACCTGTTTTTTTAAGAAATGTCAACTTCTTTCACCATATAATAATGGATTTCACCCGAATTTTATTCTACCTTTTATTAACTGCTATATAGCTATTCATATTTAGATTAATAGGTAAATAGATAGCATAACTACACATATTGCTTCATACGTTTTTAATGATGTTTGAAAAGTTTGAGGGACATATGCTCTGTATTTATAACTTCAATTAACATTATACTGAAGATTAAGCATTTACCATATCTTAAGAAAATCTGAAGTGCCGTGTGTACTGCTAACTACATTATTTTTTGTTTAGTCATTCAGTCATTCAGGCTCTTCGTGACCCTATGGACCGCAGCACACAAGGCACATCTTGTGTCTGGTTGTTTTAATCCATAAGGTTTTCATGGCAAAGATACTGGAGTGGGTTGCGAGAGTTTCCTCTCCTGTGGGACGCTATTTGTCTGACATCTCTGCTATGACCTGCCCATTTTGGGTGACCCTATATGGTTTAGCTCACAGCTTCATTGAGGTACACAAGCCCCTTCACCATGACTTCCTAGTAGATTGAATGACTGATCTCAGATGCATGCCATGGAATTTAAGTATTTGTGGTTCTTTTGCTTGTACCCGATAACACTGATAACAAGACAAGACTAAAACTACTAGAATGCTATTTAG
The DNA here is from genome assembly GCA_027410445.1 of Discoglossus pictus. Taxonomy (NCBI): domain Eukaryota; kingdom Metazoa; phylum Chordata; class Amphibia; order Anura; family Alytidae; genus Discoglossus; species Discoglossus pictus. The sequence continues at coordinate 413,927,857 of CM050165.1, read as the reverse complement.
AGAAGAGAGCTTTATAGATCCCCATGGCACCAAATATTAACCCGTTACAATGGAGGTCCCTAGGTACTCCCATATTAATCTAAGTATAACAGTGAGGGTACCTATGGATCTCTACAGCATTGAATACTAACCCCTATACCATGTAGCTCCCAACAGACCCCCATGTATGTCTGGATCTCCATGGCACCTAAACGTAACCCCTATACCTTGGGGGTCCTCAAGGGCCCTTATGCACGTTTCCTACCAACACAAGTATCTATATTGAAAGACCCATGGACCCCAACCTCCCATGGGAGTCTATAAGGACCCCATAATCACGCAGACTAAATACATAAGAAACATGACATAATATAAATACAAATTACACCTGTAAGGGGGAAAAACATTCAGTATCTATCCTTTTGACACCCTCCAGGGATACTAATTGATGCTCAAGTTCCTCACTCTTCAGTCCTGGATAAGCAGGCTAGATTCTTCAATCAACATGGAAATCCCCACTTATCCAGCGCTGAATAGTGAGGAAATGTAAATTTTAATGGATATTTAATGTATATTTTCCTCTTTGCAGATATAATAATTTTAATATTATGTAGTGTATTTAATATATTTAGTGTTATGGACTATGTGGCTCCTTATGAACCGTAGTGACTCACATGGTATCGGGGTTATTATTAGGTACCATGGGGATACATAAGGACCCCCATGGTTATACTTTAGATTACTATGGGCGTCCATAGGGACTCCCATGCTAAAAGGTTATATTTAGTTTTTATAGAGATAATTTAGATTAGCTGTATGATAGCTTTGTAGTCATTTACAAGTGATCTTTTCTTACTGGAGACATGAAATAGAGGCCTTTGTGATTATCCCATATGCACACAACAAAACATACACACACTTTACTTTGCACATCAGCTATATATATGAAATTCCTATTTAACACTTAGGCATTTTAAGGAGTTGTCAGAGTATAGCTATTACTTGCTATTTAATTTTCCTCTCTGTGTATGACCCCATCATTGTTTATATTTCATAGTAGACCAGCTTACTGCATATTTAGGCCTTTATGCTCCTTACTTGGGTTAATTCTCCGTAGATTATTACCCTAGTTATGTGTTCGTGCATGCCTAAATTTCATTTTAATTTCCTCCATCCAAGCTCTCATTTTCCATTAGATCCTACCAATCTCTGTCTGCTCAGCCATACTTGTTTCCCTCCTTACTGCCATTAAACCCTGCGGACCCCTTACTTCCCGACTCTACTGTTTGTAGCTCTAGTGCTTCATCTCACTTAATTTCTTCTAGGCTCTCACCCAACTACACCACTGTCTGTAAGCTCTAGTGCTCAGTCTCACTCACTGTATTCTATTGTACCCCCAAAAAGTCTGGGGGGATAAAGGTTAAGAGACAAAAGAGCAGTGGTATTGAGTGGTGCAATTCAACTCTGCACACAGGACAGGCAGCCAACAAGGAAAGAGAGGGCACTCCAACCAGCAAGTATAAAAAAACATACTATACATCATGAAAAAAAATATATATATGAGAAGCAACGGTACTTTTCCACCACCAATAGAAGCAGTGATCTGTGGCAATACAGATTCTCTCTCAATCCTAATGTATCAGTCCAAGTCCAAGTATGGATGAATAAAGAGCTGTTAGTCTGAAGATTAAATCAGCTTGATGAAAAATAATTTGGAGAAGAGGGGTAAATTAGAGGAAAAAACCCAGAAAAGATATATGGTGAACTTAGTTTGGGTTATTTTTAGTATATGAATAAATATTGTGCTTAAAAAACATAAAACACTGATTATCTACTTCATACTAAAAAGTCAATTATTTAACCTAAAACATATATAAAAGACCCTTTTTAATGCATGTATTATTGCAGACTATTTACAACTGTGTACATTTTCATTTTAAAAATAGAAGTGCTACATATGTATTATGTGAGATAATTGACTTTTTTTTAGGATTAAAATCTCATACCTGTGTCTGTAAGGTCTATTTATCTTAACAACACTTTTCTGTGTAATGTCAGAGGTTTTTGACAGATTTATGTTTTGTGAGTACAGTCTTTCCTTTGTGTATTAACATAACCAAAACTTACGTCACCATACAGTTTTGCTATTTTATTATTAACTTTTTATTATTAACTTTTATTTGTAACACACCAACATATTCCATGGCGCTGTACAGGGGATAGGAACAAGGAAAAATACAATGTTAACAACTGAAAAACGTTTTCACCTTTTTTCACTCTTCTCCAAATGATTATTTTTTCAACAAACTAGTATAACAGAAAAGCAAATATAATGTGTTGCAAATCTGCAGAAATCATAAATAACAAAGGAAGAGAGAGAGAAATGAAGACATTGAGAGAGAAAAATAAAAGAAAGTAGTACTTTAGAGAAAGAGTAATATATAACTGGAAAAACCTTCTAGTGTAAGTGGTAGATTCAACATGAGTGAAGCATCACTGGGTTAAGCAAAAGGCCAACTTAAGGTTTAATTAGCCAGGCAGAAGGCTGAGAGGGGCAGTAAAAGGTGAGAAGGAGGAAAGTGAAAACTGGAAAAAAAACTGAATAAAGAACAAAGAGTTTAAAGTAAGTTGGAAAGATATGAATCAACTGAATATATTGCAAGAGTAAAAAAATAAATATAAAAGTCAGGTGTTGTGGTGCAAGAATACACGCCTTAAAAAATATACGAGCCATTTTTAAGTACAATGATGTGTTCCTTCTTGTCAGGTAGCTGTCTGGCTACCCATTGAATACTCCCAGTTTTGCTGTTAAAAACGGGGAGGGGTGTCAAAATATTTTTTCGGGTCAAAGCTTACCTGGGATAGACATACTGCTACGAAGCGCTAGTGGCAAACTCTGCTAATGCAAGGTTACATTTAATTTTGCTATTTTGAGTGTCCCCTATTCATATAATCTGTGGGTATATGCCCCCCCCCCCCCCCATCTTCCTATGCCCCTGCTTCTCACTGACTTTTTGCTCTAGTACACATTCTCTGAGCATGCTAACACAGCATGCCTAATATTTGATTTTACATATATTTTACATTACTTATTCACCTATGTCTTCTGATACACATTGTACCATTTCACTCTCATGCTTAAAATGTCACTTATCTGTTCTCACAGGCATAACAATTATTGGTTATTTACTCCCGTACGACACATATTCACATATTTCATACTCTCCATTCATGCACCACACAATAATTTATTAATTCTATTGTTGTTCAATATTGTACTTAACTCTCATGTATATATATATATATATATATATATATATATATATATATATATATATAAATACAAATATATTAATAATTCATTCACAATTCTATTGTTAACTCTCATGTATTCATTCTTTCATCAATACTGTTTACTTACTCTGTCATATAATAAAATATTATAAATATGTTTACACAATTTAATTGCACAATTATAATAAAATACTTTCCCTTATTGAAATTATTAAATCCTTTTTTTCAAGATTCCAATCCTTTCAAACAACTTTAATAATATTTAAAATTGCTAAAAAAAATTGATCACCCGAACCCCATGCATTTTAATCTTCAAGAGGTATTACATCTTGCATTGTGTCTTCTCTACAGTCCTTCATTCTCATTCAAGTTAATTATACCATGAATTGTTCAGTCAGTAACTACACAGGAGACCTTTTAACACACAGCCTCTTTAGTTCATAATCTTTTCACTAGAGCATTTTGAAGTATACTTCTTCAATACATTTATATTCAACATAAACACATCAATACTGTCAGATCTCCATCCTTCATCAGTACTCTCATTATGCAGTCAATAGTTTATATCCACTTTTAAAGGATTTTGTTCACTTGCTAAGGAAACTTGGAATTCTTTTCACTTCTTTTCTACAAATCCTCTCAATCTGCCCCTGCATAACTACCGCTCCTGAACTCAACTTTCCTTAATTTGTTAGGAGACCTTTTTTTTGCCAGTGTACATTTATTTGGCCCTTCTGCGGTCATCGCAAGCCTCTCTCCACTCTCTCCCCCTTTGTCTCTTTCCCCCCTCTGCCTCCCCTGTGTTTGTTTCCCTCCCTCTCCCTCTTGTCTCTCTTTGCCCCCTCTCCCTTCCTTGGGAGTTTTCCCCCTATATTCCTCCCCTGTGTCTCTTTCCCCTCCTCTCTCACCCCTGTATCTCCCCCACCCTACTCCCTCCCACGTGTCTCTTTCCAGCCTCTCCCCCCTCTCCCACCCCTGTGTCTTTCTCCCCCTGTCCTCCTCTGTGCTCCTGTTTGAATTTACAGGTGTGAAACCATTTGTGGGCTTGCAAAATTGATCATTTTCCCCAAGTGCAAAATGACTTTCCGATTTACAGGCTTGAAAAACATTTACGGCTTTACGGCCACCATTTTTTTCCTCGCCTAGCCATTGTGAGACCTCCCAAAAATGCCAATTAAATAGCAAATTAACTTGCAACCTCACTTACAGGCTCACATGTGTTGTGTGTGAGGTTATAAGGTAATTTTCTAAAAAATTGTCTTTTTTTGCGGGCCAGCAAAGGGCTTTCGAGTTACAGGCTTTAAAAAAAATAGCAGCCGTTAACTCCATTATTTTTTGAAGCCTGTAACTATGCCATTTACATATGGTCCTTTGGCGCTCATCGCGAGGCCTGCTAGGAGCGCCTTCAGCGATCATTACAGCCTCGTCAAGCCAGTCACATACGGGGCTCGCGATGAGTGTCTTCGGTGCTCATCGCACGCCCCGCAATGAGCCCCTTTGGATCTCATTGCAGCCCTGTCAAGCCAGTCACGTACGGGCCTTGGAATGAGCTCCTTGGTGCTCATTGCAGCCTCCATTAATCCCGTAACTTTCGGGCCTCGTAAGGAGTGCCTTTGGCACTTATTGTGAGCCTCTCTCCACCCTTCTACCTTACGGGCCTTGCGATGAGCGCCTTCGGCGCTCATTGTGGGGCACTGATGGAAACTTATTTCCTTTGTGGAGAAGCATAGCTTTCAAGCTAACTTTAGAAGAGTCAATAAATGAACGCCAATCCTCTGTTTTGTACTCATGACCAAGTGCTTCGATGACAGAAAAAAACATCATTGAAAAAAACGAGCATCTCTTCAAGGGAAAATAAACCCTTAAAGTCACTATGCCTAAAAACAAACAAACTTTAGTTTCCCTATGGAGAAGATTTTAGCCTTTCAACCTGTAGCCTAAAAGTTCTGCTTGCGTTTTAGATAGGATCAAGTATTGGACAAGGTCATTGAGATCTCCTTGGGTAAGGAAATGTGGTTGTAGCGATGAACGATTAAAAGTTTGATCAAGCCTTATTATCACCATGCTATACAGGATCTTTTTCCAGTTCATCCCCACTAAGTATTACTTCTTCTGGAGGCGTTGGCACAGGCAATTCTTCACTATGCAGCAATGACCTGATGGCAGATGGTAAATTCGGATATGTCGCAGTGTGCTTTGATTTAGAACGGATGCCTGAAATGTTTGTAAGACAAAAGTAATAATCTGTGGAGTGATCTTTTTGTTCTCGCCAAATCATCGGAACAGCAACATCAATGTGCCAAGAACCCGTTGACCAATTTGTGAGAAGTCTGACATAGGGTTGACAACAAAAATGAGGGACCCAACTTTTATTTTGGTCACCGACTTGAGATGGATAATTAATAAAATTTCTTGTCATTGCTCAACTTCATATTATGAACATAAAAATAACAGTGACTCACTGCATTAGATTTTTCAAGAACAAACTCTTTCCATGAACTGGCCAGGAGCGTTGACTCATTCAGTAAATACGTCATCATGCCTCATTCAGTAAATACGTCATCATGCCTCAAGAGCATCACGGGACGGAATATTACTCAACTGTTTATTACTCTGGGCCCTTTGTACATTGACTAATCTGTAGAATTTACAACAATTAAAATTATACTAGTATTTTACTGATGAAAAATTAACACATCTTAATGCTGTATGAATGTGTTTAATAGCACAATGTATTATATTAAAGATGACGTAATTTTATTACAATGTGTGATAGAACGTTTCTGAGACCACTTTCGAGACAAAATCTTTGTTGACCAGTTTTATGCACAAGATAGGAGACCTACCCACAGACGGCACCAATTCAATATATATATATATATATATATATATATATATATATATATATATATAGTATCTCACAAAAGTGAGTACACCCATCACATTTTTGTAAATATTTTATTATGTCTTTGCATGTGGCAACATTGAAGAAATGACACTCTGCTACAATGTAAAGTAGTAAGTGTACAGACTGTAAAGTAATAAGTGTACAGACTGTATAACAATGAAAAACTGCTGTCCCCTCAAAATAACTCAACACACAGCCATTAATGTCTAAACCGTTGGCAACAAAAGTGAGTACACCCCTAAGGGGAAATGTCCAAATTGGGCCCAAAGTGTCAATATTTTGTGTGGCCACCATTATTTTCCAGCACTGCCTTAACCCTCATGGGCATGGAATTTACCAGAACTTCACAGGTTGCCAGTGGAGTCCTCTTCCACTCCTCCCTGATGACATCACGAAGCTGGTGTATGTTACAGACATTGCACTCCTCCAGCTTCCATTGGAGAATGCCCCACAGATGCTCAATAGGGTTTAGGTCTGGAGACATGCTTGGCCAGTCCATCACCTTTACCTTCAGCTTCTTTAGCAAGGCAGTGGTCGTCTTTGAGGTGTGTTTGGGGTCGTTTTCATGTTGGAATACTGCCCTGCGGCCCAGTCTCTGAAGGGAGGGGCAGGGATCATGCTCTGCGTCAGTATGTCGAAGTACGTGTTGGCATTCATGGTTCTCTCAATAAACTGTAGCTCCCTAGTGCTGGCAGCACTCATGCAGGCCCAGACCATGACAATCACACCACCATGCTTGGCTGTAGGCAAGACAAACTTGCCTTTGTAATCTTCACCTGGTTGCTGCCACACACGTTTGACACATCTGAACCAAATAAGTTAATAATAATAATGTCTCATTGGACCACAGAACATGGTTCCAGTAATCCATGTCCTTAGTCTGCTTGTCTTCAGCAAACTGTTTGCAGGCTTTCTTGTGCATTATCTTTAGAAGAGGCTTCCTTCTGGGATGACAGCCATGCAGACCAATTTAATGCAGTGTGCAGTGTATGGTCTGAGCACTGACAGGCTGACCCCCCACCCCTTCAACCTCTGAAGCAATGCAGGCAGCACTCATACGTCTATTTCCCAAGCAGAGCATGATCCCCTCCCTTTGGAGACTGGACCACAGGGCAGTATTTCAACATGATAGCATACCCCAAAAACACCTCCAAGACCACCACTGCCTTGCTAAAGAAGCTGAAGGTAAAGGTGATGGACTGGCCAAGCATGTCTCCAGAAATAAACCATATTGAGCATCTTCGGGGCATCCTCTCGGTGGGGGAGTGCAAGGTCTCTAACATCCACCAGCTCTGTGACGTCATCATGGAGGAGTAGAAGAGGACTCCAGTGGCAACATGTGAAGCCCTGGTGAACTCCATGCTCATGAGGGTTAAGGCAGGGCTGGAAAATTATTGTGGCCACCAAAAATATTTCCACTTAGGGGTGTACTCACTTTTGTTGCCAACGGGACATTAATGGCTGTGTGTGGAGTTATTTTGAGGGGACAGCAAATTTACACTGTTGTACAGTCTGTACACTTACTACTTTATATTGTAGCCGTGTTGTCACATGGTTGCCACATGAAAAGATTTACAAAAATATTTACAAAAATGTGAGGGGTGTACTCACTTTTGTGAGATACTGTTTATATATATATATATATATATATATATATATATATATATATATATATATATATATATATATATATATATGCCATCTATTTTAGAAGAACAAACAGTCCAAGCTACAATTCACAAAAAAGCTCAGTTCTTTTCTTGACAGTCCATGTAAAAACAAATGGCTGAATCCAGAAAATATTTTCAACATGCATAATGGATGCTGCATGATGTACGTCTCTTTAAAATGTTTTATTACCACACATTCTCTATTTGCTGTAATGCAAATTTAAAAAGAAAAGAAGCTTAATATTGGCCATGAATCTTGTGATTTTTTTTGCCTCTGTATGAATAAGCTTAGTATATTTCTTGCAGAATTGCTTTGGACTGCTCCATTATTTTACATATGGTGTATGGACAAGCTCTAAATGGATGATAGCTTATAAACATGATTGTTTTGCATTTGTGATTTGGAAATTCCAGAAGACTTTAAATCTCTGTAGCGGAAAATATTTTACTTTAAAATATATTACTTAATAATCTTGCTACATGCAATATAGCCTTTGATTACAATACTCTATTATGTTCTAATAATGCTAAAGACAGCATTGTGTTGTAGTATATCAGTAAATTCTGTAATAATGTACCAAAAATTGCTAAGCAATATAAATAAAAAAATATATTAACAAATTTATTTTATGTTTTGCATATGTATGAGATGTCAGCACCCTGCTGTGAAATGTTCAAAGATTAGTAGGAAACACAGCACAAAGAAAGTAGACTTTTGTCAGGTAAATGCTTAGAGACCATTAGAGAAAATGAACAGGTTCAGCCTTGTGCTAAGGAGTCTGCAGGGAGAGATGATTGAAGCCATTAGAAAACACACAAGTATTGAACCACAGAAAGTTAGTTGATGCAATGTATTCTCAGACAAAGAAAATATGTCTGAATTGTATGGGGGTTTAAAAGGAGCTGAATAAGGCAATAATGTGGTCAACAAAACACTGTGTACTGAAAAACAAGGATTTTTTTTAGTTAATTATTTTCCTAATAATTATAAAAAAATATTAGCTGTACCACTGTAGTTTAGAAAAAAAACGTACATGTTTGCTTATTATATCACAAATTAACAGCATTAGCAGCTGTCATCAACATAAAATCATATAATCAGTATTTTTTGTAGAGGATGTTTGTGTATATAATGTTGCCATTCTGTCTGATTGAAGTACTTCCTTCCTATTATGTAATATTAATTAGGGATTTGTTAAACCTTTGCATCTCTTGGACATCTTCTACGTTCCTGTAGAATGCCCCTCACCAAAATATAATAGATGTTTTCATGGACCAGCAAAGGTGTCACATTTTTTTTCTAATTCATAACTAACTTTACAATTTTTTTGTGCCTAATTATGTTTTTAGATGCAAATCTTTCAAACATACAGAATGCTTTTTTTTTCATCACCCAGAGGTGTCCTAGTTAAAATATGTTCTTTTGAAGAGGTATACGTGAAACCTTTTTTCTGAAAATAGACAAATATACAGCATTATATGCAATTATGCTGCCTAGTTGACACCACTTTTTGTTTCTGCTCACTTGCTTCTACAGATGGGAGGCGACATTGAATGCAGAGATGATTTCTGCTGCAGCGTAGAGGGGGTAGTACAGTTACCTAGATATAAACAAAAATCTACCTCAATAAGAGGCCAATGCTAAACAAATAAACATACCTTAGTTTACTTTTAAGGCAAGTTACAACCTCAAAGAGTAACTTATTTATTGATTATTTAAAGAAATGTATTTACTGCACAGTTTTTGTAGCAGTTGCAAAACAGCTGATGTATCATTATCTCCTCCTGTGCCTTTTTCTTTGACTTTTCTGAAAATGGCTTCATCTGCTGCTTTCATCTCAATATGCATTACTCTAATTGTATTCTCCCTACCATTATGACATTCTGCAAAATGATGTTAAACTGCCTGCCTGCATACTTTACCTATGCGCTAACAATCTAACTTTGCAGACATGGATGGTCTTGCCAATATATATTTGCTTGCATGGGCAAAGCGATGTGACAGTGAGTCAAGCCAGGCAGCTTCAATATAATAGTGATATCAAATGGAAAATGTCAGAAATGTTCAATCATTTATAAGCACAGGAGAAATGCATCCTTACATAATATGATTTTTTTTATTAATAGACGCATATGAGCTTGTATTTCTTATACTAGCTGCCAAATACCTAATATCAACATTTGTATTGAAAATTTATTTTTTCATTCTTTATACATTTGTTGTTGGTGGTACTAGATGACAAAGGGCATCTTGGGTTAATCAAAGTAGTTTGCTATGTGTGACCAATGAATTTTATAGCAAGAAACCATGATCTATGGGGAGGTATCCCTGGGGGATGAAAGTATGGATGCCGGAGAATGACAGACTTGGAGTCTATAGTAGAGTGAATGACAGAGGGATAAAATGGCCTTTGTGCTATGCACCATTGCCCTAGCAAGTATGTATGTGCTATGGGCATGCTATCAGATTGATGTATGATTTAAATGTATTGGACTTGACCTTAGACCATGACTGTACCATGTCTGCCGCCATTCCTGCTGTTTTGCCTGTACCTTTGAAAACCTTTACTACCACCAGTATTGACCATCCTCATGTACCTTGATTATTTTGTTGTCATTAGCTCTTGATCCAGGATCAAATACTGATGATTCTATAGTTAATTGGACCTTCATCCAAGATCATGATACATTTTCCTAGTTGACAGCAACCAGAGTAACATGACTTTGAGTAGCGACATAGAAACAAGGGATGTTAACGTTTAATTTCCATTTTCATCACAAGTACCCTAGATGTACACGTTTTTGAACCATAGCTCAAGTTAAAAGTATACATATACAGCTATTTCATCCTACTGGGACTCGGAATAAGACTGTCTCTGGCTGCAATTATGTGAGAAACCTCTAAAAAAATGTTTGCCCACACATGGGTTTTTATGTTTGTAGTGTTAGTAGAAAACTATGAAACAGAATAATTCAGCAAAACGACTTTATTTTTATGCAGTTATTATACTTTCTATCCAGTGGCCAACAACTAGAAACAACTAATGTTTAAAAGAAAGGAAAATAGTCAGTAGTAAAACTGAAAATATAATATCCTCTGAGTCACACAAATACTTCTAACTGAACCTGCCCCACTTTTCTTAATTCTTTTCAATTGCTAACTTTTCATCTGGAGAGTTTGACAAATGACCCCCAGAGTGTTTTTATTTCAACATCTTTACCATTAATTTTATTGTTATCACAAATAAAAAGTGAGACGAAGACTTGATTTATGCATTTTTTATTACCATTTCTTAAGCATAATTATATTTTTACTGTTTAAGCAACAATAACAGGGAGCTACATTGCTGTGGGGATCAACATGCCAGCTCTTTTTTTTATTACAGCTCACTAGCGGAAATAAATTGCCATTTAAAAATACATTGCATAAAAGGCACATTTTCTTAATTTGTCAAGAATCTGCATAGAATACAAATAGCTGAAGGTGAAGTAGTTGATAAAAGAATGCTATGAAACATTTGTCAAGGGACAATAGCAAGTTTTTACAGCAGCTTTTATATAAATGTGGTTCTATTCAAAGTTAACATAAGTATTTATTTTGTTTGACGTTAGCAAGGTAAAAATTTGAACATGCGGCAAACAAAACATTGTTTTGCAAATCTCATGAACTTAAATGCTTAATGTATGTTTTATGCATATATATACACAAATATACTTTTACACAAAAGGGTCACATAAGGTATTAAATCTAAGGAAATTGTAAGCAAAGTATAACGTTAAATAAGTGTTTATTTTCATTTTGATGTTTATTGTGACTTGTAGAATTATTTAACTCGCATTTTCATAAATAGGTTCTTCAGCCTTTTTAATATATGTACTAATGCCTGAGGAGTTTTATTACAATGTGGTATACAAGGACATTGATAACAATTAAATAAATAAAATTAAAGCATGGTTACAGCTAAGTCTCTCAGTTAGAGGGATAGAACGTGGAAAATGGCCATTTAAAATATAAGTTGCAGCTAGCACAAAGAAAGCCCTTTAAGTCCAAGCATATAAAGTAATGACTACACTTTAAGTAAAATGGATTACTAGTTACTTTTTTTTTAAAAGCTACTTATTGATATAATATTAATAAAAACAGTAATGTCTGAACTGTGTCAGATAATTAATGGATGCAGATACAATTTTGGTGGTCTTTTATTGTAAAATGTATTTTTGTATAACATCCATATTCTCTAATTATCAGAATATCAAAACTGTTATTGTCAAATATTAGAAAAAACATTTCAAAATGAAGAAGCAATCAGTTTAACAATAAGTATGAAACTTGGTAACCTTTTTTTCACATTAAACTATGTATTTCTCTACTTTTATGTGTTTAATAGAGAAACAATAAAACATGTATTCAAATAAATGGTACATTTTTCCATTCAAATATTTATTTCAAGTACACTGTTTTATTATTTATCTTGTAGATACAAACAAAAATATTCATGAAACAATGATTATTTTCTGAATAAATAGATTATTAGCAGCCTTATTAAATTGTGATTCGGCCAATTGAATAGGGCTCTATTTAAGTACATAGCATATTTTTTTACAGAAGTTTTTAGTTAGTGAACTTCTATCCAAAAGCAAGGTCTTCACTAACTAAAAACTTCTGTAAAAAAATATGCTTTGTGCTTATATAGAGCCCTATTCAATTGGCCAAATTGCAATTTAATAAGACTGTAGGTTTTTAGCTAAATTCACTTAAAAGTACATGGAAGGTTTCTGGATTTTACTAGATATGTACCTACATCTTAATTTACTTTTATGTATTTTGTTTGATTAGGAAGCACTTAAACGCACCGTTTTTACCGCCTAAAATCAAATGTATAGTCCCTGTGTGGGTCTGCCCCCAGCAGCTCATGCACACAGTGTTTCTATTGGTACTAGATGTACTAGCCAATGACAGACTATCACTCAACATGTTGTTGAAATGCCTTGGAGAAACAATAGGTGATTGGCTCATACAACTAGTAGTATATAAACACTGTGTGCATGAGTTGCTGGGGCAGAACCTTACTTGGACTAATTGTAAGTTTTTACTGAGTAAAAATACAGTTTTAAAGCACTTAAAATGATGTATAGATATTTAAATAAATGCTTTGCAGATAATATTAATATTAAAAATAGGGAACCTTTAATGTCCCTTTAAACGTGCATACCCTTCCTTCAAGTGGAGTTCTAGTTCTAGTAACTAACCATCCCATACTGAAACAAGGAATCATTAATTGAGTCTGTCAACATGCTTTAGTTAGACGAAGCCTATATTTTTTAATTACATTTTTCTTTTAATCATGACAGCCTTTTTATCTTTGTTCCTAAAATGATTAGATATCTGGGATGAGTGTAAGTAGCTGTGGATTCACATAGGAATTATATTTGGTTCTGTTGGAAAGTGGCTCTCTAAATAGCACACTTCTATGGAAGAGTAAGTCATAGGATTACCAGGGGTGTATCATCTTTATCTACAGGAGAAAATAAAAATAAAATAAATGTTCTTTGAAATATTTATCTTCTAAGGTTTTGCTTGGGGACCTCACACGATTGGTTACTGCCCACTTAGATGTAGTTTGCAGGAACGTGAGTGGAGGGAGATCATTGGATGTAGTAGCTGTCTGTCACTCTGGTCTTTTTGCAAAGCATTCAGTCAATGGCATCTTGATTATTTCCGTATACTTTCATGTGGGGTGTGTGCTGGTCAGTTTGGAAACACGTCTACTTGAAAGTTTAGGGATGCAGGGTAGGAGGGCCGGGGACAGGTTGTAGTTATTTTACATGTCGGATGCATGCAGCTTGCTCACACCTTCCGTCAGTTCATTGTAAAGCGAGAGCGGGATGTGTCCCACGTGCACTTGCACTGTTATTCCTGTTAGTGCAGACTATTACAGTAAAAGTGAGTTTCAATCAACTTTCAAGTTGTAAACTAGTTAGTATTTAGGAGATAATTAACTCAATTTCTTTAACTCTCTTTCAGTACTAACCAGAATGGCCTTAAGGAGATATTTGTTTACATTACAAAAGTGTTAATCTCAGGAACACAGATAGAACTGTAAATAAAGAAGATCTTAACACAAAATCTGAATATAGTTGTAAAAGGATTACAAACCTTGTATTATTACCCAGAAAATAACCACTGTCATCAAAATACCCTGTGAACACCTGTTAAAATACACAACAAAAGAAACTATTTCACATATACCTCCAGTGATCACATACCATCCAGTTTTTCAGAAAATACTGAAAATCATCAAAGATTTACAACCTTTACTAACTGAAGAAGACCAATTAAAACATATATTCTCAAAACCTCCCATCCTTGCATTTAAACAACCACCATACCTGAAACATAAACTTGTCAGCTGAAGATTGGCCAATGAACAACACATTTGTAATGATAGCACAGCACATCCAAACACGACCTATAACATCAAAGGATATGATACATGCACATCCTCCAATGTGGTTTATATAATAAAATGTACATTATGTGAAAAAGGCTGTTACATTGAAGAAACCAGCCCGAAACTGCACCCAAGTATGAATTTACACCGACATTCAATAATAAAGTACAATGAAGACAATAATTGTACCCCAGTTGGACAACATTTTAGCCAGAATGATCAGTTCATCCAAAATCTAAAAATCTAAAAATTAAAATACCTATACTTTGGACATAGGCCTTTGTCGCTCATCGCAAGGCCTGCACGACTTTGAAAAAGCTTTAATGGCCGCCATTTGTTTAAAGCCCGTAGCTCGAAAGCCGTTCAGAGGCCCCCAAAAGACGCCAATTGATTACAAAATTAACTGACAACCTCACACACAGCACAGGGGAGAGGCAAGCAGCCTGTAAGTGAGGTTGAAAGCTAATTTGTTCTTCAAAAGGTGTTTTTTGGAGGTCTGAAAACTGCTAAGTGAGAAAAAAAATGGCTGCCGTAAAGGACGCAAATCGGATGACCATTTTGGACTTGGGCTAATTGATCAATTTCCCAAGCCCGCAAATGGTTTCAGAACCGTAGAGCACAGAGGGGGAGAGGGTGGAAAGAGACACAGGGGAGGGAGGGGGGAGAGGTTAAATAGGAGGAATACATATTCATTTTAAATAGCGGCACATCTGTCTCCCATTACAGGATACGCCACTTAGGATAACCCTTCCCTGAAGCTACAGACAGACTAGTAATCTAAATGGAATCCTCAAGCGAATTCAGCTAAATTTAGGATTTTCTTTAAAAGTATGTTATGTTTTTGTTTTGTTGTTGTCGTTAAGTCTTTCAGTCGTGTTTGATTTTTCGTGACCCTATGGAACGCAGCATGCCAGGCACATCTATCGTTATGTCTCTGGTTGTGATTATCCATAAGGTTTTCTTTGTAAAGATACTGGAATGGATTGCCAGTTACTTCTCCAGTGGACTAGAATTTGTCTGACCTCTCTGCTATGACCTACCCATCTTGGGTGAACCTACACAGTATAGCTCACAGCTTCATTGACCTCTGCAAGCCCCATTCACCACAGCAAGGTAGTGATCCAGATGGGAGTGCTCGTTTTACATAACTGCCAATGCTAATTTGTTGTATACTTCACAAACATATTATGTTTTTCCCAATCTCTGGTGGTCCTTTAAATACAGGACCACAGTGGTCCTTAAATAAAGACGTGGACAGTTCTCATGACATACTTCAGTGTGACCAAACCTCTACTCTTGACACATTCTTTCTTATTCTTCCTATTCATTGTCACTGCTATTTACAGTAGGTAAAAGAAAAAGGTCATATCATTTATAAAGCATCAAACAAAATGCATTATACAGCTGCTGACTTATTATCGATATGTTTCAGTAGATGCATTTGACAGCCATTGACACGGTAACACATTCTTGCTGTGTCTTATCATATCACTCTGTGCCAGGTCGTATTCCCTTTACTGTCTGACAATACTGAATTCAGAGCTCTGACTCATTTTACACATTGAATGCTTTTCCATATTTGTGAAATGTACATGCTTCTTTAGAGATAAATTGACATATTCTGACACATGGATAAGAGCTTCTGCTGAACTATCATCCTCACATATGAATATAGGTCCCGATCCAATTGCAAGCCTGCAAGTCACACGATGTAGGCCATATGTCTGCGGGTGTGTTGCGGGCTCTCGTTCGTCTCCGATTATGATGCTATTAAATTGCTCAAGCCCACAAGTTACTGTGACAAAGCCAAAACCGTAAACCATGTACTGGTTTGTAGCAGTTCAGGGTGGGAACATGATCAATTAAGCAAGCCCGTAACCTCCCATTTCGAATCAGCCAATAGAAAATTATGTCATCATTATGTCAGTAAAACATGGAGGTTACATGTCAATCAATTAGGTTTGATATGCGATCAGACTCGCCAACCCTCAAAATAAAGAATTATGAAAATGAATGCCAATACTGTTCTAGTCCATATCGGTGGCTTGATATGTATTAACTCAAAATGAAACTTAAAAATAAATGTTATATACTGCTGATTTGCGGGCTTGAGACTGTTGTGCAATTAATTCTAATGCCTATCATTGCTTTCCCCATTATTTAGAGTGCAGTATTGTTTTTTTATTTGCATTTACAGTGCTACGAATAGGTGTTTAACCCCCTGGCGGGTCCTCTCTAGAACTCGTAGGATTTTCTCCTTCTTTTGCCATTTATGGGTGTGAAAACATTTGCAGGCATCCTGGGAAATTGAGCAATTGAATAGCGATTTGCAATTTTAGCCATCCTAACTCTTGTGAAAGTGAAAGATCAAAGTATTGTAACTTTCCATGTTATTCTTTCGCAAGGAATCGGAGGCCAGAGCCCGTAACCCGGTTGGAGCCCGCAAAAAGACGCCAATTGAATAGGAAAATAACTTACGGGCTCCAATACGGATACCCGCATCTCCGGAGGGCTCAATTGAATGAGGCCCATATTGTTTACTTAACTATATCAAGTTCTCTTTAAAACATTTTCAAGATCAATATCTGCCTATTTTTAACAGTGTATCTTTTAGTAACTAACATGAAGATAAGAAGATGGTGGCTCTAGGTAAATAAATTATTGCATTTCCTTGTCACAATATATTAGAGGATAAATTAACAATGTGAGAAAGAAAATAAATTGTTTCTTGTTGTGTAGCACAATTTTATTTAAAATTACTAGACTTTAAAGTGAGTATTCATTAAAATATCTCTTAATAATTCACTTAAAAAATCCTACATCAATCAACTCAAATCAGCTTGTCATACCAAGGTAATAAATTAGAAGCTTAAAAAGGCGTAATTAAATTTCTCATGTGTCTGATCTATTGGTGAAAATTAATTGCAACAATTAGTTACATAGTTACATACAACGCTATTAAATTGGAGCTAAGTGTTAACACGTAGCTCGTAAAATGTCATCTTAGCGCTATTTGCCTGCTAAGATGCATCTTAACTCTGCTCGCAGCTGACTTTGCGTGGTAACAGGTAGGGCGGCTGAGAATATGCTACGTGGAGAGCAACGCTGTAACTTGCGCACATAAATCCTTTGATCTGTAATGCTCGTAACCGCTATATTTTCAATTCAGCTATTAAATTGCAACGTGGTCACACGTGAGCTAGCCCGTAACACACAAATGCAGGCCGAAGCCCAACGGGTGCTCCAGAGCACCCACAAGGGCTCAGAAAGTCCTTACGTGCGCTGCGCGAGCAGCACAAAGAGACCCCCGCTCCGGCCCCCGAACCTCCCTCTGCTCCTTAAAACTCCCCCTGCTCCCTAAATCTAACCCCATGCTGCAGACGTCCCACAGGCTCCCAAAATTAACACTTGCTGCGAAGTACCATCACGACTCCTGCTGCATTTCGAGATTCAAATTAAGGTCCTTAAAGGACCCGCGATAACTAAAGACCATTATGGGACTCTAATTAACCCCATCAGTTCCATAAGGATCTGTACAGACCCTTATGGGACACTAATTAACCTCATCAGTCCATAAGGGTCTATACAGATTCATTCAACCGATTGGACCTCCAAACCCATACAGAACGGGGGGTTCTCAGCAGGGGTTAAGGAACCAGAATAATTCTGGGGGAGATACAGCTCATTGTATATACAGGCCATAAAATAGATTATATATACATACATACAAACATAGAAAAATCTGGAAGGATTTGCCCCCTCCCCCAGTAACTACATCCATGGTTCTTAGGGTTTTTTATACTTTCCCTGCTGCTATCAAGAGAGAGTTATTTATTTATGGGACCCAATTAATTTAAAGCTTTAAAAATGTATTAAAATCGTATGTATGTATGTATGTATGTGGTTCAGGATCCTATTCTGATTAACAGCATCAGAGCCTATTTGAAATTCCCACTTTCCTTTAGTAGATTTGCGAGTCTAAAGCCCACTCTGCTTTTTTTAATGCTGGAAAGCCCTAACATTCCTAGCACTGCCCCTTCCAGCTGAACATACCCATGTGTAAGTGAGGAGTGAAAGCTGCTGCTACTGGAACAACCCTCATTGACAAATATACTTAGCAGAGCATCCTATGTAAAGCTCAACTAGGCTTCTTTAATAGTAGCTCTCATGCAACAAGAATGTAAAGGGTCGGGGATTGGGTTCAATGAGATCACAATCTGATAGGCGTAAGCGCTAAGTTTGATCTTCCAGTAGTGGTTACCGTGGTCTGCTGGGCGCCACGGTTACTTGATGTGTCGGGCGGGTGTATGACTAATATATGGTGTGCAGGTGTGTTGCTGTCTCCCAAGACACTGTTCACGCTGATGTCCTATACGTATCCAAGAGAAGAGAGTGGGGGAAGACTGTATAGTGCACAATCTGTAGTGCATCTGATCCGATGGTCACCTCTAATGACTCTTGTAAATCAGTTCTGAGATAGTGTGTCATAAACTAAGTGCCAAATGCCCAATATATATTTTTTTGTGGGTCAGCTCGGGATAAATATACCGAGGTGTATACTCTTACTCAGTCCGTTGTCTTGTGCTTGTCAAGCGTTTGCGATAGTGTGGTCCTAAGCACAAGTATTCACAGACGGTATCCAAAAGAATAAATCTTTATTGATAATGTATGAGTTAAATTTCAGTGGTAAAAAACATTTATCCGGCATCTACTAATCCCCATGGGTGCTGGTTAACTGAGAGTCTACTTTTTCCCTCTCCCCTCCCATGTGTCTCTTTCTCCTCTCCCCTCCCCTGTGTCTCTGTCTCCCTCTCCCATCCCATGTGTCTCTTTCACCCTCTCCCCTCCTCTGTGTCTCTTCCCCCTCCCCTGTGCCTCTTCCCCATCCTCCCCTGTGTCTCCCCCCCGTGTCTCCTCTCCCCTCTCCCCTCCCCTGTGTCTTCCTCCACCCTCCCCTGTGTCTTACTTTCCCCTCCCCCTTTGTCTTCCTCCCCCTCTCCCCTCCCCTGTGTCTTCTACCCCCCTCTCCCTTGTGTCTTCCTCCTCCCTACCCTGTGTCTTCCTCTGCAGCTTGCAGCTAGTTGATTTATACCATATATATATATATATATATATATATATACATACACATACTTTATTATTATTATTTTATTGGAGTCAGACAGTCTCTAAGAGTCTTGAGGAGTGATGCATTATATGTTGTTAAAATATTTAGAAGCCAGAAGTACACATTTTAGGAATCCTGGCTCCCAGGAAATTTTAATACCACACATATAAAAAAATATACATTTTCTGTATATATAAATAAAACATGAAGGACTGGAAGCATATATTTTGTATGTGCTAACTGTAATATAATTACACAGTAATGACACTGCTGAGCGTTCTTACCTGATGGTTGAAACTAGATAATTAGTAATTTGGAGTAGACAGATTGTGTTAATTTTACATAGCCTCCTCTGTAGACCGAACAGACTATAAATATATAATGTACTTTTAATGTACAATATGAATAACACGCTGACAGTAAATTGTGTGTAATTACGTGGTAAAAGCAATAAATATAAGGTGAAATTTATTTTATAAATAATTCCTCTCAGCTACTTTCAACACACTTGCTAAAATATTGATTTGAAATAATTTGCATTAATTATACAGACATTCATGTTAAACTGAATTGCGCAGCTGGAACAAACTGAATAGGTACTGCATTTAGTACATCTTGTTAATCAGATCTCTATTGATTTTCTTCTACTTTAGTTTTATTTTTATTCCAATAAAAACAAAGTGAATTCAATATTATAAAGCATACGTCTTAATGCTGACCAGCAATTAAAAGTTCACATAAAAGTTGACCAGCAATTAAAAACCCATTTTAAAACTCAACAACAATTAAAATCACATCATAAAATTGACCAGCAATTACAATCCTTCTTAGTTGTTATGTATTGAATGCCATAAACCCTCATTACATTACCTTAATGTGGCTGGTGAAATATTTATGTATTCTGTCGTTTTATGGCACAACCGCTTAACAAAGTTTCTGGGCAACAAAAACAGATAAAGAAGTATGAAATAAAATATGCAATTACATTAAGAGAGATTTATGGCTTTGGAAAGATTATGATATTTTATTTTTATGTTTTCGCACAAATTATATAAGTGGAAGGCTTATGCCACTGTGCAAAAGCTACATAATATCACAAACATAAGACAACCATAATATTTAATTGGTTTGCTTCCTAGGGTGTACCAGTTGTTTTTTCCTATACATTTTATTTATTTTTTAATTGAAATAAATACTTTTTAAATGTATTAATTTAAACGTATCTGAATAAATAGAAGACCTTAATAAGGTAAAAATAAATTTTTATAAAATTAAAACTATAAAACATACAAAATAAAAGACCAAACAATGTTTACCCGTGATTAGAGGTAACCATACAATTTCTGAATCATTATTAAGCAATGTGCTTTCCCTGTCTTTATTCTCTAAAAATTTTCACTTGGTTTCAAATGCATGTACTTAAAGGTATATCTAATTTTCCATGTTTTTGCATTTTTCTTATCTAACACCTGCTGTTTATATCAGACACACATATTACATTGAGTCATTATATACACATTCAAACTTATTTAATTTAAAACTAAAACATATTTTCCACAACCAGAGCTGCTTACATAGGCACAGTGTATCTCCAAATAGAAACACTGCATTTTGGGATGTATTTTAACTCTAGGGGGCTACACATCCCATAATGCCTTCCTGCACAAACTGCCATACCTGATTGATACAATGTATTAGAAGCCTGTTATTGACCAAAACAAATGATACATTTTATGCTAATTGTATCAGGGATTTCTAGGGGTGTTAATTCTAAAAATCTGCTAGTAAACTCAAGAGATTTTGAAAACTTTAAGGTAAGTTTTATAATATTTATTTTGGTGCTAATTCGCCTCAATCAGATACATTTATAATCCATGAAAGTCAATTATGCTTTAATATGTATTTCTCATAAATGTTTATTATCTTATTAAAATTTAAACTGTAAAATAAAAATAATTTAAATTCTTGGCTTTTTTATAATAAAAAACACAACGTGAATAGTGTATATAAATAATATGCTTTTGGCGTTGATTTATATATTCTTACATGATGAATATACAGATGTACTGTTAGTTATAATTATGGGAATAGATTCTTTACCATCATAATGAACAGTAGATTAGAATCTACTGTAATACATTTTCAACACTCTTCCTATAATACTGATTTGAAATAATTTGCATTAATTATGGAATCATTCATGTTAGTGATGTCCCGAACAGTTCGCCGGAGAACTATTCGCGGCGATTTTCGCATGTTCGCGTTCGCAACGAACGGCGAACATATGCGCTTTTCGGTCCGCCCCTATTCTTTATCATAGAGGAAACTTTGACCCTGCACCTTACAGTCAGCAGACACATTCCAGCCAATCAGCAGCATACACTCCCTTCCAGAGCCTTCCCTCTGAATGACAGCCTCCATTTTAGAATCATTCTGTAGCTGCATTCGTTGAGAGAGGACATATATTCTACCTACTGTTGATTTAATAGGGAAATAGACAGCCAGGCTGTGTATTTAGCTTTCACTACACACCTGAAGGACTCATTTGATATCTGCTGCAAGGACAGCAACCCAAAAAGCCCTTTTTAGGGCTAGAACATAATTTATTTATTTTTTATTTTTTTTCTGCTGATTTAATAGGGAAATAGATAGCCAGGCTGTGTATTTAGCTTTCACTACACACCTGAAGGACTCCTTTGATATCTGCTGCAAGGACAGCAACCCAAAAAGCCCTTTTTAGGGCTAGAACATCATTTATTTTATTTTATTATTTTTTTCTGCTGATTTAATAGGGAAATAGATAGCCATGCTGTGGGCCTCATTTAAATGTGATTTGGCCAATTGAATAGGGCTCTATATAAGCACATAGCATATATTTTTTTAAGAAGTTTTTAGTTAGTGAAAAACTTGCTTTTAAATAGATGTTTACTAACTAAAAACTTCTTTAAAAAAATATGTTATGTGCTTATTTAGAGCCCTATTCAATTGGCCAAATTGCAATTGAATGAGGGCCTGTGTATTTAGCTTTCACTACACACCTGAAGGACTCCTTTGATATCTGCTGCAAGGACAGCAATCCAAAAAGCCCTTTTTATTTTATTTTATTATTTTTTTCTGTGTAAACTAATTGCATATGCCTGCCTGCTAGCGTGTGTGTGAGGCCTATTACATCTACTCTGCCAACTTTTACCAGTGCACAGTGACACTCATATCTAGTGCAACCGTTGTGTGTAGTGAAATAAAACAACCCTTTTTTTACTGTAATCGATTGAATATCAGTTGCCTGCCTACAGGCGTGTGTGTGAGGCCTATTGCATCTAGTCTGCCAACTTTTGCCAGTGCACAGTGACACTCATATCTAGTGCAACCGTAGTGTGCAGTGAAATAAAACAACCCTTTTTTTACTGTAATCGATTGAATATCAGTTGCCTGCCTACAGGCATGTGTGTGAGGCCTATTGCATCTAGTCTGCCAACTTACGCCAGTGCACAGTGACACTCATATCTAGTGCAACCGTAGTGTGCAGTGAAATAAAAGAACCCTTTTTTTACTGTAATCGATTGAATATCAGTTGCCTGCCTACAGGCGTGTGTGTGAGGCCTATTGCATCTAGTCTGCCAACTTTTGCCAGTGCACAGTGACACTCATATCTAGTTCAACCGTAGTGTACAGTGAAATAAAAGAAACCTTTTTTTATTGTAATCGATTGAATATCAGTTGCCTGCCTACAGGCGTGTGTGTGAGGCCTATTGCATCTAGTCTGCCAACTTTTGCCAGTGCACAGTGACACTCATATCTAGTGCAACCGTAGTGTGCAGTGAAATAAAAGAACCCCTTTTTTACTGTAATCGATTGTATATCAGTTGCCTGCCTACAGGCATGTGTGTGAGGCCTATTGCATCTAGTCTGCCAACTTTTGCTAGTGCACAGTGACACTCATATCTAGTGCAACCGTAGAGTGCAGTGGAATAAAAGAACCCTTTTTTTACTGTAATCGATTGAATATCAGTTGCCTGCCTACAGGCGTGTGTGTGAGGCCTATTGCATCTAGTCTGCCAACTTTTGCCAGTGCACAGTGACACCTATTTGCAATTCAATTGTTCCGGGAAACCTCTCTGCAAGGCTAAAAGCGAGCCGCAGCTTACTTGCAGGAAAGAGGTCTCGCTAGCACCAATTAAGCACATAAAATAGCTCAAATAAAGCCATCCTGCACTTTGAGAAGACTATAAAGGGATTTTAGGTGTTAGAAAAAATAGCACATAATTATCCTATACTCAAATCCGTAAAATATTTTATTTTTAATATCCGTAAAATATCCATGTAAAAAGTCCATAGGGCTTGGAGCACCTCAGACACGCCCACGCCGCAGCCGGAAAATAAACAGTTAATTTGAACTCGGGTTGGGCTGATGTGCAAGCTTGAGAGTGGGTTACTTTTAATCCTCATGTCCCCCAATATGATCCCTAGCATTTACAGAGCTGTACAGTGCATGCTTGAATTTATTTTTGCGTTTTTAGATTTCACAGCTTACGGCCGGTTTCAAGATATGCGGCCGGCCGTAAGAGGAGATCCTTGCAGGGCCGTATAATAGAATAGCGAGTTAACAGAACCCCCGCAAGGAATCGCAGCCTTACGGCCGATTTACGGCCGGTAATAGAATGAGGCCCATAGTAATTAAGGTTGAAAAAAGACTTTTAGTCCATCAAGTTCAACCTTTTAAGATCTCCTCTGATCTGCAATATGCAGATTAAATATTAATTAATTAGTTGTTAATTAATTATTAATCAATTATTTAATAATTTTTTTTTTTTTTTTTTTTTATTATTAATCAAGAGGTAGGCAAACAAGTCAGACTTAGCCAATCGTCTCAAAGGAAAAAAAAAAAAAAAATCCCTACTGACCTCTGATACTGGCGATCGCATTTCTCCCTGGATCTCTCTCTAATTATCCATGATAACCCTGAATTCCCTTTTTAATTAGAAATAAATCCAGTCCCCTTTTAAAGTTATCTATTGAATCCACTGTCACCACCTCCTCTGGTAGAGAATTCCACAGATTAACCACACTTACTGTGAAGAACCCTTTTCTTTCTTTAAGGTGGAATCTTTTTACTTCTAACCTTAAGGGATGTCCTCTTGTCAGTTGAAAACCTCTTTCCACAAAAAGCTCCCTTGACAAATCTTTATACTGACCCTGGATGTATTTATATAAGGTAATCATATCTCCTTTTAGATGCCTTTTTTCTAGAGAAAATACGTTTAATTTGGTTAGTCTTTCTTCATAACTTTCATCACTTTCCCTTTAATTATAAGTACAATAGTGTGCGTATATTGGCATTTACAGTGCTACGGATAAGACTTTAACCCCTTGGCTCCATTTGCAGGTTACGGGTTTGAACGACAGTGGATTTGTTGCAATTTAATAGCGAAATTGGAAAGTAGCATTTACAGGCTTGAGAGAACAAAGGATTTTTTGGGCGCCCAGTTCAAATTTCCAAGTCGTTGGCGGGTTGCTTTACAGGGCCAATTTAATAGCCGTAAGTCTTGCGGGCTACGTTACAGGCTATGGTTTTACACGTTCAGGGGATTTAATGCGGCTGCAGATTACTATTGATCTTCTTTTACATTGATTTTATTTTTTTAAACTCGACAAAGAGAGTTTTTAATATTATTGAAGAAAAAAATCTCATACTGCTGAATCTCTTGAGTATCGAGACATTAGATCCTCATTTAATTGAGCTTTCGGCTGATCTAGAAGCACGTAAGTGAGGTTGTAAGTTAATTTGCTATTCAATTGGCGTCTTTTTTAGGGATTCCAAACAGCTTATGAGTTACGGCCTTGAAAAAATGGAGATAGTTAAACTCGTACCGTACAACCTCCCAAAGCCTTTGATAGCTATTCAATTGCAAAAATCGCTCAAACACCGCAGCTGAAATCAAGCTCGCAAACGTCAAATGGCAGCCCAAAAAATGTTTGTTGAGTCCCTCATTAGTGTCTAACTCTCTGTAACCCTATTTACTGCAACACACCTACTAATGTCTCTACCTGTGCATACCAAAGATACTGGAGTGGGTTGCCAGTTCCTTCTCTAGTGGACTGTGATTGGTCTGACCTCTCTGCTATGACCTGCCCACCTACAGTGGCCCTACATGGTATAGCGCACAGCTTCATTCAGGTATACAAGCCCCTTCACCACCGCTGCAAATCAAAAAGGGACCAGGGGAACATACACCACACTAATCTACTGTAACCCATTGGGAAGGGCTGCAAGAACAAATGAAGGCTGTGCAGAGGCACGTGGAGCGACAGCCAACTCACCTCCATTTGGGTAATCTCTGCTATACCCATCCTGGAAAGTTCCACGGCATTGCTGGTGGCCATGTGCCAAGATGTATACCCATTCCATTTGGTGACTTCCCATTAAGTTTAGCTAACAATCAATTCACATCATCACCTGTCATATTGCTATCAGGCCTTCAGGTCAATGTTGATACTCCACAGTATCACTAATTGGACTTTCAATGTGTATCGACCCTTTATTATTATTATATCTGATATATATTATGATATGATATCTAATGCTATTATTACTATTTTAATTATTATTGTTATGTATTAATCTATTGCATAGTAACTCAGGCTCATTAGTTAATACAAAATAATATTCATTGTGGAGTGTGGATGAGGAGGACTTAGGGCAGTGGTTCTCAATCCTCTCCTCAGGAGCCATCAGACAGGCCATGATTTATGTGAAACAATAAATGAGGCAAATAGTAATCAACAGGTGGTGGAGGCTCGAATTACTTTGCATGTTTATTTACACAGTGTTTCACCCAAATCATGTTCTGTGTGGTGGGTCCTGGGGGGAGGTTTGACAATAACTTATCTGGGGGACGTTCTTACCTACTTACTCTTTCTGAGCACTGGGCGCACATTTCTGTAACCATGCGTTTCCTCCTTCTACCATGGCCATAAGGTGTTGGATTGAGGGGTGCATCTAACTGGGGTTGTGTAGCAGCTGTCCTTGGTGGTAAAGGGTGAGATGAGGAATCTGTAGGCTCCAGCTGCAGTGGTGGTGGACCCTGTGAAACCGAAGGCTGGAGTGTAGGCACGCAGGCTTCAACCAACTGCACCAGCTGCGCCAAGCAATGTGTCTGGGCTTGTCTGTCCCTATGAGCAATTTGCTAGTGCCTCTCCATCCGAACATTATGCCTCCTCACCATATATTGCTCGGATGATTTCCACCTGCCCGGTAGCAATCTCATTCTGACATGCCAAGCTGAGCTCCGATCTCGCACTCATCAGCCAAGCGGATGTGCTTATATATGTCACTCAGCCTGTGTCTCTGCGGGTGGGGTACGCCTCCTGGGTACTGAAATGAGAGGAAATTGTTTGCTGTGTGTTTCCATATCTCTGACATCATAGTCACTTTTATTTGGCTGTGGTGATTGTTTTCCGCAGATAAACATTGAGCTGTATCATGATCATTGTGGATCATGGCTTATATCTGCCATCTGCAGTTCATTAGGACACGTGCATATCAGAATCTGCTGTGCAGTGTGTGAGACTTACCAATATGTGACCAATGCTCAGCACTGGGTGTTAACATGCTTATGAGACATGGTCCAGGTTAGGCTAGTCCATGACACGCACATGCAGTCCCTCAGAGTCTGTATCTGCATATGCTGCAGTGTGCACACCCATACATGTTCTCTCTTTTGGATGTAAAATCATTGTGGATCTACAGCTGTACCTCATTTAACGCTGGGGATAACTTGCAAGCAGTTGGAGTGTTAAGTGACACAGCTTTAAGCGCTGCAGTGTAACATGGGGAAGATAGGGATAGGGGAACTCATTACAAAATATATACAATTGCAATTGTTATTTATACTGTTTTGTTTTATATTAACTTTGAACAAACAGCAAACATAACACTAACTGCATTGGCAACTGCTATTCAGAAGTTATTAAACTGACATTCCATTGATAAAAATTAGGATAATAGTATGATGATAATATAATATGTTATAATATTTACATGGTAATTAATGACCCATATATCTGTAGTCAGAACCAGAAATCTTACAGTGCTATTGTATGTCAGTTATCTATGTGTGTGGGGTTCATGTGTGTGCATATGAGGTGTGAAGCCACAGCTGCAGTCACCTCATTCCAGGCACGTGCCTTATCACCAGGTCTCACATTTCTACCACCATGGATGAGTCTACGGCGGGCTTGGACTTGCCTGAGGAGGGTTTCTTTCTCCTATTGGCTACAATTGTGGGCCCTCTGCTTTTACACAGCCTCTTGCCCTACTACATGTACCTGGGGTTCCTGGCCTCCCTGTTCTCTCACTGGGGCCTGCCCCTCATCCCCACTACCCCCCCCCTGGGATTAGGACCCTGACCCTTTGCTCCTACATCTTTTGTGCCTACATCAGGGGGCACATCCCTACCCCTCCTGCTCTTCTCCACCTGTACCTCCCCTCCCTGGCCAGCTGCCTTCTCTCCCTCTCTCCATACCGTTATCTCTCCTCCTCTTTTCCCTCTCCTTCTCCTCCCGTGTTTCTCTCTCTGGCACTCTCACTCGCTCTCTCTAACATTCTCTGTTTCTCTTTCTGGCACTCTCACTCGCTCTCTAACACTCTCTATCTCTCTAACACTCTCTATCTCTTTCTCAGTCTCTGTCTATCTCTCTCTCTTTCTATATCTCTCTCACAAACCCACCAACATCTAGACCTGTGTGTTGACTTCCCAAAGACATACACCCTACTGCAGTTCACACATCTCAAGGACTGTTGGAGGAAGATGATTTGAAATAATGCTCCTGTTTGAATTCACATTCAGCTGCATTATTAGTACTGCACCTGCTACCTCTGCTCCCTGTTGGTGTCCTGCCTACAGCCCTCTGCTTCCCCTCCATTTGAGCCTGTAATTTGCAATTGGAATGCGAGTAGCTAAAAGCAGCCAATGAAATATCAGCAACATTTACGGCTCCATTATGGGCCCATGTAATTGTGATTTGGACAATTAAATAGGTGCTAAAGATGGTCAGTGATGGCTCACACAGGTAATACTTCAGTAACTACTGAGGAGGGCATGACTCCTACCTTAGCTTTACTATGGCCTTCATTCCCACAAATCTATGGGAATTTTGCCCATTGTCAAAAATGCAGTCTGTAAAAGGACAAAAATTTAGAAATTTAAACTTATGCAATGCCCATCTTTTGTGAGTTTTTGTAATGTTCATTTTCTTTTTGCTTTTAAAAACATGAGTTCAAAATCCCTTTGAAAAAAAAGCTATATATTTTTGACATAAAAAAGAAATGCTCTCCTTGGTATCTTTCTCATCCTTGCTCATTTTAAAAATGGAAATAAACATTAACTGTTACTATCATTGGTGTCCTGAGTACACTGATCTTGAATGTTTATGATAGTTTTTACAGTGTTATCTAGAAACCCATTAAAGTGCATTGTCTCTGAGCTCTGATGGGGAAAATGCACTTGTCTATTAGAAAGAAATTCCCTAAGATAAAACTACCCCCATAAAATTATGTTTTCTGAAAGTGCTCAATATATATTTATGCATTTGTAGTAAATAACTTTTAAATTAGTGTTTACAATATTTATTCATAGAAAAATCATTTTTTTTCCAATGCTGTTGATATGTTTATTTGTGATACTTTTAAATATAATAAAGACCTAATGAGTCTGTTAATGGTTTATTTCTAAGTTGAAGCTGTGTTAAACCGTTCCATTAAAATATTTGATAAGAACCTACCTGGTCGTAGTGTAGGGCTTATGTACCTCAATGAAGCTGTGAGCTATAGCATGTAGGGTTACCCAAGATGGACAGGTCATTGCAGAGAGATCAGACAAATCACGGTCCACTGTAGAAGGTACTGGCAACCCACTGCAGAATCTTTGCCATAAAAACCCTATGGATAAGCACAACCAGACACAAGATGTGGCTGCTTTGTTATGGTCCATAGGGTCACAGTGAGTCAGACACAACTGAACAACTAAACAACAACAATAACAGTGTTAGTGGTTTTAGATTGTGCATATATGAGTTTCATGTTCAGCTTTTATTCAGCTACACAAAATATGAAGCAAGAATATACATCTGTGATATGCTCCTAACTTTAGGGTTCCTTGGTGGTCCAGTGTTTAGGATTCAATGCTTCCACTTCTGCGACCTGGGGTCAATTACAATCAGATAATCAAGAAACCATGCAGGGTTGGGCCTGGTTAGTACTTAAATGGGAGACCACCTATGGAAAACCAGGAGCTGTATGCTGTGGCCCACTGGAGAAGGATCTGGCAACCCACTCCAGTATTTCTGCCATGAAAAGCAAGTAGACTCGCTTGACGAGTTTATGGTCCATGAGGTGGACATGACTGTACGACATACACACACCTAGCTTTAATTCATTTAATTCTATATTAAAAAACTAACACTAACTATTTAAACAAATGCACAGCAAAATGTGAAGATGCATATTGTTATCTCCATCTGGTCATTGATAAATGCAATTCTTAATTTTAAACCTGATTTTGAAAATCTGCATTCACACTAATAGCTCTTTATCATTGTTAAGAATTGGAATACAAAGATGAATCGGTTCCATTTTTCATGTAATTGATTTAAAGATTACCATATGCCTAATACTCTGTATTAAGTAAAAGCCATTTATATTTGTCTAGACATTATGGACACTGTTTTAGATGTTTGCTGCAGATTTGAAGTCAGCACATAATAAAATATCCGTATGATGAATACAAGTGGCACAACATTTGTGGCTGTTTTTCTCAAAATCTTTAAGTAAAATAAACAACATAAACAATATGCCAAGACTGTAAAAACAGAGAACTTCTGTATACCGGTGGGAAAGTAATTGGGGTACGCTCACCATGGCCTAGTCATGCTTGCACAATATGAATTTGTGAATTGAACCCAGTGTAAAAAACGTCTTTCTGATAAAAAGTAGCATATTAAGATTTGTGCACCCCATCGCCTTAATTTCTGAGACTGTAATTGCATGGAAAACTTATATATCTTCACAATGGAAATGTGACATCTACAACTACCAGTGCTCTTATTAGCAGTAATGAAAATATCATTGGTTTACAAGGACGCAACTTCCTGAGATCATAATTAACTGAATCAGTTGAGAAAAAAAATGGAAGCCTGTAGAATAAATGTTTATACATAAGAGTTAAAAAAGATTAGTTATTCTAATTACAATAGAATAAAAATGACCATAGTAGTGTTTTAAATGGCCACTGTCATCATTTTTTCTATATATTCTTTTAGATAACTAAATTTAATGATGGGCAATGTCTTTTTAGAAAGAAAAAATAATTAACACAGACTTTACTTTTTAACTTTACATAGGTAGAGAGGCCGACATGTTGGTGCATTTCCTAGGGTTAGGGGTTAGGTTTAGGGGTTAGGAGTTAGAGTTATGGTTTAGATTTAGGGGTTAGGAGTTAGGGTTATGGTTTAGATTTAGGGGTTTGGGTTAGGGATAGGGGTTAGATGTAGGGGTTAGGGTTTATGGTTAGGATAGTGGCAGAAGATAAGCTTTACACTGCCAAGAAAGTCACTGAAATATCGGATTTGTGCGGCCAGGCAACTTGAAAGATCCATTAAAGCACTGGCAATTATAGATGCCATAGGGTAAGCCATGCAGATAAAAGCTACCTTTCCATTAAAAGTCTCTTGCCAGATCCGGAGGTGATCAGCAAAAAACAAAATGACAGACTCCAGGGCAGCATAATTACATATTGCATATTTTTTACATTCTAAAAACATTTCCTTATTAGTGCAGTTCTTCAAAATATATTTTAAATACATTCTTACAGTGGTCCTTTAATTGCATAAGTTATTGACTTTTAGCATAAAATCCCCCAAGAATTCTTTTTTGGAAGAGACAGGTCATGCGAGTTGTAGAAAATAAATTAAATTAAGCAACAAAGGGATATGAACTGAATATGCAATTTACTTATCATTTTAATTATTATAATAACAATAAAATATTTCCAACTGTGTTATAGATAGAGCAAATAATTATACATTCAAAATATCCTACATTATCTGAATCTGATATCAGTTTTAAATTGTTGCTAATGCAAAATATTTGTCTTTAATGGAGCATATTTACATTGTGCATTTTTCAGAAAGTAAAATTCAGTTGTCCAAATGGCAAATACAGAAGCCCGTAATGGAGCCAGTAAAATGTACAGATATTTAATTGGCTACATTTTGCTACTCACAATTAATTTGCGAGTAACAGGTGGTTGACAAAAATGTAACTCCTTCCTATCTCCTCCTTTGATTTTTCATGCCCATAAATGTTACCAGTGCTAAAGACGCAAAATCCCTATTCAATTACAACAATTCAACAAGCCCGCAATTGGCTTCTAACTCGTAAATGGCAAATGTATAAAAAAAACGAGTACTAGATAGGACCCACAAGTGAGTTAAACACCTGTTCGTAACACTGCAAAAGAAAATAAACACACACTACTGTACTTTAAAATACTGGAAAAGCAATGAAATGCATTATAATTAATTGCACAACAGTCCCTAGCTCACAAATCTGCAATAAAAAATATATTTTTTACATTTTATTTCCCTGTTATATTGATCCCGGGATTCAAGGAGTTACATATCAGGCCATAAAAAGAGCACATTAATAAAGGGGATGATTACATTTCTTCAAGTGAAATGTGGCACTCTTAGTCCAAGACTAACTCATACTAAGGATCTGAGAAAATCCCTGCTGTGCACAGGCGACACTATCGCTTCTTCAGTAGTCCTGTTTGGCTCACCTGTGCACAGAAAGAACATCCTAAAATCCAGACCTGTGTGTGGCTCTGCAAGTCCACACTTGCCTATCCCTAAATTGCGATTCGGCCAATTGAATAGGGCTCTATATAAGCATAGAGCATATTTTTTTTTACAAAAGTTTTTAGTTAGTGAACTTCTATCCAAAAACAAGGTCTTCCCTAACTAAAAACTTATTTTAAAAATATATGCTCTGTGCTTAAATAGAGCCCTATTCAATTGGCCGAATCGCAATTTAATAAGGCTGATAGTCGGAAAGGGGGTACAATATCATTAAACAACATGGCCTATTGATCTGGTTAATAAGCAGAAGAGCCATACGGGCCCTCCCTTCCCTCACCACTCTGTGTGATGTGGTTATTTACCAAAGCAAAAGTGTAATAATAATTATATTATTATTATTATCATTATTACTACTACTACTATTACTACTACTACTACTACTAATAATAATATAACTACTGATAATATTATAAAGTTACTGATATTGTGGGTAACAGAATGACATAAGAATCAGTTTGTGTAAATACCATCTGCCTGAATTCTCTACCAATATAATGAAAATCACAGCATTATTCTACAAGAAATGTCAAATATAAAGATAAACAATGTATTTAATAAAAGGTAAGTAAATAATGTCTAATTATATACATGCACACAATGCGCATTCACTGTCTTGATGAGTATATTTTTTATTATTTGTGTGGTTTCGCATTTATCACAGCATTTACAGCAAAACAAATCCTGAATGTGTCACAGGTTTCCCACTTATGTGCAGGTGCATTTTATTTATATGCTTTAATATATGGCTGCTATTTAAAAAAGGCAGGGAATATAATACATAACAATTAAAAACACACTTTTTAAAAGCAGTCCTGAGGACCAATCATAAATAGGATAACAAGAAACCCTTTCATAGTATACACAAAGATAATACCATTCATTCTTTTATCATCAAATACTATTTCAATGAAAATGTATTTATTTATTTACATTTGTATATATTTTGTTTTATCCAAAGTGCTTTACATGGTAATAAAACTGTATATCATTGCTTTGCGATATAGAGATTAAATATTGTTGAACAAATATAGTTTGTTGCTGTGCCCGACTCTCTATGACCTCATGAACACCTTTATGTCCATGGTCATGCTGTTCCACTTGGCTTTCATGACAAAGATACTGGAGTGGGTTGCCAGTGGCGTGGCCTCTTCTGGAAACAAACCCAGGTCACAGTTGTGAAATAACTGAATCCTAACCACTGGATCACTAAGGAACCCAAACAAGTATAATAGGCTGAGCATAAAGAATGTTTTTTAGATTGAAAGTAGAGAGTTTTCAATCTTGTAGAGTGATACAGGGAAAAAAACTTTCTACAAAGATTCTAAGCTCAAAACAGGGCCCTCCATTTTTTGTAGTTTGTTAAAATTATATTTTTCCTTGTTCTTTTCCCCTGTATAGCGCTACGGAATATGTTGGTGCGTTACAAATAAAAGTAATAATAATAATAATAATAAAGAAAGGTTTTGGTTAGTTAATTAAAAAGTGCAAAGGTCCAGAGGCAAGATCAAGGTCACGTATACCAGAGCATTAGATAAGAAATGAGAGAATAAAGTTGGAGAATCTAAAATGTTCAATGGTGGATGTCTTTAATAGGTTAAATGGTAGCAGCAAAGCCTGGAAACAGATACACAATGAATGTTGCAATATATGGAGAATGAAAGATAGAGAAAAAATGGTTAAATAATTGTAACGGTTGAATCAGGAAATCGGAAACAAATCACAGAATTCAGTCATACATAGTGCATTAAGTTATGGATATATACCAATGACCAACATGCATATGGTACCTCCTTAGAGTAGATTCTTGCTGCTAGCTGAGATTGCATTGGGCAATGAAGGCAGGACTTCTTAATGTAATTTCTTGCTGCCAGCTGGGATTGCAATGGGGTTATTCTGTGTCAGTGCCCTATTAACATACAGTACCTCTCTCATTCCCAGCAAGACTTTTTTTACTATGTATGAACAAACAAGTTAAACACCTTATGCAGCTTTTTGGGGAATTGGCATCTATGTTCTGTGATTCTGTGCTACAGCTCCTGTTACATAGTTACATACAGCCTTATTAAATTGCGATTCGGCCAATTGAATAGGGCTCTATATAAGCACATGGCATATTTTTTTAACAGAAGTTTTTAGTTAGTAAAACCTTACTTCTGGATAGAAGTTCACCAACTAAAAACTTCTGTTAAAAAAAAAATGCTCTGTGCTTATATATAGCCCCATTCAATTGGCGAATTGCAATTGAATAAGGCAATATGCAGATTAATTGTTAATTGTTAATTGATCCAAAGGAAGGCAAACAGAAAAAAAAATCCAAGTGAAACTTTGCCAATTGTCTCAAAAGGGGGAAAAATATAAAATTCCTGTTCAGACATATCACTTTAGTACCTGGTTTGCTTTTCACGCACACTATCTTCATCTGGCTTGTTTTCAGTGTCAAGAGCCTTTTGTCTGGTAACCACAATTTTATTTACTTTTAGAATTGGACTGCTGTAGATTGGGGAAAAGTTCACATCACAAATATATAATAAACTAACAACAGTATGAATCTATGTATTCCATGAAAATAAGATAATCTTAAATTTAGGAGACTCACCAAGTGCTTTCATTTTGGGCAAGTCACCTGAGAAGGAAAATACTAATGGAAGTTGCTCTGCTATTTAGTTCCATTATAAGGTGGCAATTTATAGTTGCAGACTTTCTGTAGAACTCAATACAGATATTATCTGAATCCAATGTTCCTCAAATTTGCCTTATCCTGTTAGGAATAGAAGCAAAATGTCTGCCTACATTAAGGAAACTTGGATACTTAAATAGATCTAATAGCACAGGAGCTATAATCTGGAACCATGGCAGTCGCACAGTGATAACCAACCTTTTTTTCATTATGACTTATATGCAGACCACAAAATCCTCAAAAAAGACTGTTTTTGCTTAAAGTGTTTGTTTTAGATTTGTTACATTTGAGGCACATGCTATGCAACCAAATATTGACTTAGTGATATACAAAATAGAGGCCATGATTTTTTTCCCTTTATTAGTACTTAATATGTTTCTATATACTTACAAATTCCTCTTTTTCTAAGTAAGTGATGATACTATTCTAACACATTTTCACTGGATTTGGAAGTGAATGTTTATAGCTTTTTATGCTGCCAAAAAACAGATGTGTCAGTAACAGTGGCATGGAGTCATGGAAAGGACTTGTAATACAGCCAAATGTTACATAGCTACACAGTAGTTTGGGTTGAAAACAGATTATAGTCTATCAAATCCAACTTTTTATTTCTCTTTGATCTGTTCTACTTATACCTCACAAGAGGAAAATGCAGTACACAATGATACATTCTCCAGTGGTATACTCATTGGGATCATTAAATTCATTCCCAGTACCAAAACTGGCAATGAGCATTTTTATTATTAATTGGAAACAATATAGCCCTATTAAAAAAGAATAAAAAAAATGGATGGATGGATGGTTCAGTAGTAGTAGCAATATTAGCATGTTAGTGGTATTTGAATCCCTTACTGAACTGCTTAATATATAGTAGTCTCCAGATGGCATGGCATGGCAGAGCATGGCAGTGGTCAATAGCGATCAATACTTGACCAGACACCAGGGAAAATGCATGCTGAGTAGTGATCTTAGACTCCTCAGTGTGTCCTAGATTTGGTTGCTGTTCATTAGATACTCATTACCACCATCTGTGGATATACTTGGTGCCTATTTATAGGCTGCCTGACTGAGCTTCTGTGCTCAGTCATTGAGGTTTTATTTTCATCTCCTTTCATTTTAATTTCATCTTGGATTTCATTTGGATTTTTGCTTGTCTTCTGCCTGCACCTCATCACCGGACTGCCCTACTCTGGTTTCTACCTCTCCCTTTAGAATTTTTGTTGAGTGGACCTTTTGCCTGCTTCCCATCTCTCTCCAGGTACCTGCTATCTGGAACTATATAGAGCTACCAGCTTATCTCCAGCTACCTGCTATCTAGCACCTTCCAGAGTTGCCTGCCTGTCTCTAGCTACCCTTTTGTCTGGCACCTTCCCGAGTTACCAGCCTGTCTCCAGCTACCTGCTATCTAGCACCTTCCCGAGCGGTCTACCTGTCTCCAGCTACCTTTATTCGTCACCTTCCTGAGTGACCTGCCAGTCTCCAGCTACCTACTATGTGGCAACTTCCAGAGTAACCGCCCTTCCCAAGCTACCTGCTAAGCTGCCTGTCCTCAGTCGGGCACCTCTTCTTACCTTGAAGTCCTGAAACCTACCCTGTATGTCCAGCTATCCTGTTAGTCTGGTTTCCTGTGACTTTTCCTCCCATGTGGGACATTTGCTGCTGTTGACAACCAGTCCATGACATTAGGCTGTACCAGACAGGAAATTTCATTGCTCTATATTTTTACACTCAATCATTTGAACAATTAGCCCAGTGCTAGAGCACCTATCTGCAGTTAAATAGTTGAACAGGTATAAACCTTAATAATAATTATTAGACAAGTATGGCCAGCTGTTTCCATACTACACATTTTCCTAGTATCACACTTTCCAACATTTGCAAATAATTACAGAATATCGCTTCTCAAGTGCAGGGCTGGCCAATCATAAGTTGGACAAATTCTATGTATCACACCCTGAAGCTAATAATAGACACAGAGCGAGTTTGATTGCTGGGCTTATCTCTGTTTTGGGCTCCACAATTCAGTTTACCTCAGTGACTGGCAACAAAGCCTCCATCCTCATTATCTATGCAGCATTTTGTGGTTACGGCTTCAAGGGCTATACAGTCAATAACTCAACATAGCTAAGTATATTTCATACATTTAACCATTTTTGCCTACATCATTTTCAATTGATTACTTGTGCATATCAGTTCTGGTGTTTTATGTATGCCTTTACCAATTATTGTTTACCACCATGTGCTGCTCATTCTTAATTGCAGTCTAAAGGAATGAAGACGGTAGAGAGTTATTGAACATTTCATTATAATAAGGTATTTTTTAATTGGTGGATCATGGAGAGCATTATATACATGGGTGTATGAACTGGGGGGATGGGGGGGACAAATCCCTCCCAGATTTGTCTATGTCTGTATGTATATATAAATAAGCTATTCTACGGCCTGTGTATACAATGAGCTGTATCACCCCCAAAATTATTCTGGCTCCTACACCCCTGATTACATACTTCCCAAATGTCCGGCTTTTGGAGAGACATCCCCTTTTCTAGACAAAACACATTTGTTCCTCCTAAGCAACACA
The DNA here is from genome assembly GCA_027410445.1 of Discoglossus pictus. Classification (NCBI taxonomy): domain Eukaryota; kingdom Metazoa; phylum Chordata; class Amphibia; order Anura; family Alytidae; genus Discoglossus; species Discoglossus pictus. Next base: position 413,890,274 of record CM050165.1, on the reverse strand, counting down.
TGTTTTGTCTGTTACAGCCCAATAATCTCCCTCTTTCTTTTTCTGAATCCTCTCTGATTGTTTTCACTAGGACCATAGGAGAAGGAGTTCCCTGTGGGGTGTTTTATCTTCATTTTATGTGTGTGTGCAAGTATAAGACACCTACATCTCTAAAACTCAAAGGCATTGCTCAAGCTGCTCCCACTGTTAGTACATTTGCTAACAATAGTTTATAGTATGTCTCTATTCAATAAGTTTTGTACCTCTTTTACCAGTTTTAAGAGATCTAGGGCCATATTAAATTAGACCTTGTAGTTCCCTCGGTCCTCACAAAAGTCATCTTAGTGCTGTTTGCGAGGACCGATTCCTCAATATGTTCCTTGCAGTCACCATTGCGAGATGAAAAAACGAAACGACCAGCCTCAGAGGGAGCTACGTAGTAACACGCAGCTATAAATCTAATGGTGAATCTTATACCTCGGTGGAAGCCCTACGGGCACAAAAAAGTGCTTGCAAGGGCTAATAAAGCCCATACGAGCTATATTGGAGCAGCCCAACTCCGGTGTCCGATGCTTCTCCTGCTCCCTAAAATTCCTGCTGCGGGTCCTTAAAGGACTAGCGGCACCCCATTAGCCAATCCCGGCAGCGGGGGCACTGTAAGTACCCCTGCGGCACCTAACATTATCCCCCTCTATGCTGGAGGTACCCATCGGGACCCCCAAAGTGTCCCCATAATAACCTTTGAAACGGGGGTCCCGATCTCGATTGGGAACCCATTGCATTTAAAAAATTCAAAATTCCCACCTTGCGGGTCCTTAAAGGACTGTAAAGGTCCTGCAAGGACACCCGCTACATAAAATATTATTCCCTGACGCGGGGGTACTATAAGTACCCCCCAGCCACCTAAAAGTAACCCCATCACTCATGGGGCTCTATACAGAGCCCCATGAACCTTTAATTAACCATATAACTCATGGGGCTCTGTACAGAGCCCCATGAGCACTTAATTAACCCTATAACTCATGGGGCTCTATAAAGGTCACCTAATTAACACAATGACACACGGGGCTCTATACAGAGCCCCATGAGCCCCTAATTAACCCTGTCACTTATGGGGGTCCATAAGCCTCTATTTAACCCCATCTGTCCAATAGGGGGCTATATAGGCCCCTATAGGCCACTAATTAACCTCTATAAAAACACTTTAAGTGCCATGAGGGTCCTCCATGACACAAAGTCTAAACACTACGCTAACCCTAACTAATTAACCTAATTAACCCTAAATATACCCCATTCACCCGTACTAAACCCTGTTAACCCCATCTATACAAAATAACCCTAACTGGACATATTTAACCCCGTCTAGTCCTATGTAAGACTATCTAGTCCTATTTAACCATAACTGTGCCTATTAACCCCATCTAGACCTATTTAGCCCAAACTGGGCCTATTTAACCCTAACTGGATCTATCTAACTCATCTATACCTATTTAACCCTAACTGAGCCATCTAACCCCATCTAAACCTATTAGACCCTAACTGGGCATAATTAACCCTGACTCGGCCTATTTAACCCTAACTGGGCCTATCTAACCCCAACTATTTAACCCCAACTGGATCTATTTAACCCTGTCTAGTTCTATGTAAGTCTATCTAGTACTATTTTACCATAACTGGGCCTATTTAACCCTGAATGAACCCAGTAAACCCTATCCTACCATGCACTACTAATCCCCTCTACCCTGTAAAACCCTATACTACCTACTTACTACTCTAATAAAACCCCTATCGCCCCACTAATTACAGAAACCCCCCCACCAATTTACAGAAAATAATAAAACCTAGAATTACAGAAAAAAAACTATGCACCTGAAAACAAATAAATGCACAGATAACATTACAATACCGCAATCAATACAATAAATACAGTAATACAGAATCAGTAAATACAATACAGTTCAAATATACCCCTAACTACATATTATTAACCCCCTAACTACAATACATGAACTCCTGACTACAATCAATTAACCCTATCTACAATACATTAACACTATCTACAATACAGTAACCCTATCTGCAATACATTAAAAACCCTAAATCTAACTTAAAATAGAATAATAAAGCCCACTTACCTTGCCAGATGTCCCTTCAGCAGATCAGCCACCCCTAGGATAAAAGAAAAATAAATTTAGTACGAAATTAAACACAACACAAAAATCAAAACATTCTAATCTTACCTGTTTGGGATGTCCCCGTCCTTCTTCTTGTATTCTCCGGCTGGGCCCCTGGAAAAAAATAAACATCACATTAATACACAAATAAACACAACATGATAAACTAAACATTCTAAATATTAAAATGTACCTGTTCAGTTTGTCCTCGTCTTTCTCCCCTTCTGCCCCGGCTGGGCCCTTGACAAAAAACGCAGATCTAAAGAAAAATAAAAACATAATGGAGCTCTTAACTGGAGGAGCTCCCCGAAGTTAATGAGGCTTCTAGCGCCTCTTCCGGTAGAAAATATTTAGAATGTTTTGATGTTTCTGTTGTGTTTTATTTTGTACTACATTTATGTTTCTTGTATCCTAGGAGCGGCTGATCTGCTGAAGGGACATCTGACAAGGTAAGTGTACTTTTATTGTAGATTTAGGGTTTTTAATGTATTGTAGATAGGGTTAATGTATTGTAGATGGGGTTATTGTATGGTAGATAGGGTTAATTGATTGTAGATAGGGTTAATGTATTGTAGATATGGTTAATTGATTTTAGTCAGGAGTTCATATATTGCAGTTTGGGTGTTAATAAAATGTAGTTAGGGGTATATTTGAACTGTATTGTATTAATGTATTTCTATAACTGTATTTATTGTATTGATTGCTGTATTGTAATGTAATATGTTATTTGTGCATGTATTTTCTTTTCAGGTGCGTACTTTTTTTTCTGTAATGTCCTTTTTTTACTTTCTGTAATGTCCTTTATTTTTCCCTGTAATTCAAGGTTTTATTATTTTCTGTAATTAGGTAAGGTTTTTGTTGTTGTAATTAGTGGGGTAATAGGGGTTTTATTAGAGTGTAAGGTACTGTAGGGTTTAACAGGGTAGAGGGGGGTTATAGTGTAGGGTAGGGTAGGGTTTACTGGGTACATTCAGGGTTAAATAGACCCAGTTATGGTAAAATAGGACTAGATAGGCTTACATAGGACTAGACAGGGTTAAATAGGTCCAGATGGGGTTAAATAGGCCCAGTTAGGGTTAAATAGGCCCAGATAGGCTTAAATAGGACCAGTTAGGGTTAAATAGGTCTAGATGGGGTTAGATAGGCCCAGTTAGAGTTAAATAGGACTAGATAGGCTTATATAGGACTAGACAGGGTTAAATAGGTCCATTTGGGGTTAAATAGGTCTAGGTGGGGTTAGATAGGCCAAGTTAGGGTTAAATAGGGCTAGATTAGGTTAACTGGGTTTAGTATGGGTTAATAAGGTATAGTTAGGGTTAATAGTGTAGTGCTTAGACTTTCTGTCATGTGAACCCCGTGAGTCATAGGGTTAATTAAGGGCTCTGTATAGAGGCCCATGAGTTATAGTATTAATTTAGGACTCATGGGGCTCTGTATAGATCCCCTTGAATGATAGGGTTAATTAGGGGCTCATGGGGCTTTGTATATAGCCCCATGAGTCATAGGGTTAATTAAGTGCTCATATGGCTCTGTATAGAGCCCCATGAGTGATAGGGTTAATTAAGGACTCATGGGGCTCTATATAGAGCCCCATGAGTGACAGGGTTTAATAGAGGCTCATGGGGCTCTGTATAAAGCCCCATGAGTTATAGGGTTAATTAAGGACTCATGAGGCTCTGTATAGAGCTCCATGAGTTATAGGGTTAATTAAGGACTCATGGGGCTCTGTATAGAGCCCCATGAATGATAGGGTTAATTAGGGGTTCTGTATAGAGTCCCATGAGTCATAGGGTTAATTGAGGGCTCATGGGGCTCTGTATACAGCCCCATGAGTGACAGGGTTAATTAAGGACTCATGGGGCTCTGTATAGAGCCCCATGAGTGACAGGGTTAATTAGTGACTCATTAGGCTCTGTATAGAGCCCCTTGAGACATAGGGTTAATTAAGGACTTATGTGGCTCTGTATAGAGCCTCATGAGTGATAGGTTTAATTGGGGGCTCAAGGGGCTCTGTATAGAGCCCCATGAGTCATAGGGTTAATTAAGAGCTCATATGGGCCCTGTATAGAGCCCCATGAGTGAGAGGATTAATTAGGGGCTCATGGGGTTAATTTTGGGTGCCTGGGGGGTACTTTTAGTATCCCCGCGGCAGGGGATGATATTTTATTTAGCACAGGTCCTTGCAGGACTTTTACAGTCCTTTAATGACCCGCAAGGCGGGAATTTTTGAATTTTTAAATACAACAGGGGTCCTGATCGAGACCGCAAGGATTAATATGGGGACACCTCGGGGGTCCCGATGTGTACCCCCAGCAAAGAGGGGGGTTAATGTTATGTGCCAGGATTGTCTAATGGTGTGCCACGGGCCCTTTAAGGACTTGCAGCGGGAATTTTGAATTTTTTAAATGCTAACGGTGGCCTGATCGATGCCGTTTGGAGACCCCTGTTGCAAGGGTTAATATGGGGACACTTTGGAGGTCACCCAGCATAGGGGGGCGGATTTTAGGTGCCAGGGGCTTGTATGTAGAACTGCCGCAGAGGTCTCGGTTAGGATCCCTGGGACAAGTGATGATGTGGGGAGCCTGCAAGATCATCTCCCAGGCTTTCACTTCTCCTGCCCTGTTGCTCTGTGTTTGACACAGACGGTCGTGCTGCGTAGCTCATACGATGCTCTCAGCAGGTCTAATTTAATACCATCGTAACTTTTTCATATTTGAAGCACGTAGGGCTTAAGTTCTAACCTCATAGCTACGAGGCTGGAATTTAATAGGGCTACTGGTATGAAGTAGTGCATTTCTAAAACACCACACACTGGAACTTCTGGTCACATTTCATCTGATCTTGCTATCAGCAATATATAATGTTTGGCAATATTTACTTAATACTTTAAAATTATTTTTTTCTTGACTGTACAACTATATTACGGATCTAACACACTTCATATCCTATCAGCAAAGTTAGTTGTAATTAACTATGTATAATGCAACCAAAAAGTAGTTTTATTTTTGCTTAAACATCCATAGGCTCTTAGGTAAAATAGACCTAGTAGCCAGTGTGTCTTTATGAGATAAAGGACCACAGTACAATGAACAAAAAATATGCATTTGCTGGACCCTGGAAGCATCCATCACGCGCTGGTGGAAGTTTTGGGTGTAGCTGTGGAGAGACATATTTGTTTCTGGGGTTGTGATAGGGAAGAAGTGGTTCCCATTTCATTCACATCCAATTATCTAACAAAGCCATTTGGCCTCTGTACTCCCTGCCCCCACTCTTGCTCTGCTGATAAAAAAAAAAACACACTCTCAATATCTCAGGTAGTGATGTAAAGAAAGACAAAATTGTTACTCAGAAATAGTGTTTTCAAAATTCAGATTTTTCCGGGAATTTTTTTTATATCCATGGCTTACACAACTGCTGTTGTTAGTTTGTTACACACTTTACAAACATATGCCATTTTTCTGGAGCTACTTTGGTGTTTTAATGCTTGGAAAATATTTCCATTCTCAGTACAAGCCTTATAATAGCTTGCTTATACATAGATCAAATTTTTTTTTTTGTTCAAACATAGCAAAAACAGTGTTATCACTGGTTGTTCTCCAAGTTCAATATTACTGCAGTTGTAACATGTAGTTTCTTTGTTACTCAAAATCTCAATAAATGAAGGGTGTCCTTCTGTCTAAGGATTTCATTTATGTATTATGCTACACAAATAAGATGCTTTTACTTCTTGAAAGGAACGGAAAACATGAAAAAACAGGTGTAAAGCGTAAAAGCAGATGGAATATATTTATATGGGTATTAAGGTGACTTTTTATCAGCATTTGCTACATTCAGTATTAATTAAATAAATTGCATGAAAGTTATGTTATAGAAGTGGTGCATGGCCTACTAAACAGTTTATAAGTAAAGAACCTAATTAATTCAAGCCGCAGCAGAAACGTTTAACACAGAGCAAGAAAGGCCATTTCCATAGTTGAAAATACACAACATTACATTTTGGATGATACTGCTACACAATTTTCACAAATATTTTGGTTTCTTTGATAATTTTATTTTTTTGCCTATCTTTTTTCAATGCTGTGATTACAAAAATGACTTAAAACATTAGCTCCAATACAGAAAATAAGGGAAATATGAGTGTTGACAGCAGATCTTCATTAACATATTGCAGCCCAATTTCCGGTAGCTATGAGAAGTCACTCTTTATATCTATTCTGTGGTTTCCCAAAAAGTTCTCAGCTATAAATTTGAATGATTCCCATTTTGTTTTCTCATGGTCTTGGAGGACTACTCAAAATTTTCATCTTTGAGAATTTAACATATATTCCTTTATTTTGGCCTCACTCAGGGCCTCATTCAATTGTGGGACGTAACTTGATTGCAAATCGCCAATTTCCTGCGATCGAGTTACGTTGCTCTACGTTTACCTCGCTATTCAATTGGCCAGGCCCGCAAGTTAGTCCCCCTTCTCGCTAATCGCAAACCCCGCTATCGGCAGTAAGCATTTGTGGACATGAATGTGATCGCGGCCGCAAGGCCGTAACTCGTGTTTCAAGCCCGCAAACTCTGTAAATGCAAATATAAATTTAATCCAGCACTGTAAAGTACTGTAAATGATGGGGAACACAATGGGTGACATTAGGATTAAAAGAACAACATTCTCAAGCTTGCGCATCTCCAAAATCAAATACTTTATTTCATGGTTAATTTCCATCCGAAGTCCTATGGGCTTGAATGACCTCCAAGCCCGTAACTCATTATTCAAGCCCCTAGGACTTCAATTAAATATGGAGGTTGTATTCCAAAGTTATACGGGTTTGGAGGTTGAAGCACGTAGGACTTAAAAAAAAAAAAAATTGAACAGCAAATGAAGTATTTATTTATGCCAATTTGCGTGCTTGAGAATGTTGTGCTATTAATTCTAAGACCAAACATCAATTTCACTTTTAATAAAAGTACAGGATTCCTTTTTTATTTGCTTAATAAGTGCTACGACTTGTAAGTTAGCCTTTTGCGACACCTCCGTGGAAGAAGTAACCTGTAGTTTGCTTTTAGCCATTTACGGGTTTGACGAAGGGTAAATCGGAGCAATTAAATAGCGAATCAGGATTTTTTGTGGACGCAACTTTTGCGGACCGTGAAAGATCAAAGGCTTTGAGGGAAGTAAGCTGTGATTGAACAAATCACTAGGAATCGTAGCTCGTAGGACGTAACCCAATCGGAGACCACAAACGGAAGGCAAGTGAATAGCAAAGTAGCATGCAACCTCCATTTTCAAGCCCGGATCTCAAAAACATAGCAATTGAATGAGGCCCTCGGTATTGGGAATTTTTCTTTGTGGTAATTGAAAGCTAGTACATCTCAGTTCACCTCTTTTACAAAATTCTTCTGTCCCAACTTTATGTGCAAGGGTGCTAACAAAAGCTTTTTGGTGTCTTTTAGAGTACACTTTTAATTCCCTGTTCAAGAGACTACTGTGCAGGCTAAACTTTTTTCATAGTGAGAAGAATGTGATCTACTTTCACACTCACATAGAAAGCAACACAATTTGGTGCATCCCTGTTGCATTTCCAGCAAAATGGCAACTCCCACAGATCCAGCACTGGAAGCTGGAAGCTTTATGTTGAAGTAAGGGTCTTTCGTGCGAACAGCATGCCTACATGATGGTGTTTTTTTTCTATTATTAACACTGCTTTTAAACTTAGTTTTGAAGAGTCAATGAAGAGTCTCTACTCTTCAGGTTTGTCCTGTATATTCAGAGATTTAATTAAACTATTGAGCATTTTTCCTCTAGGATGTTCCCTGCTGACGGGATGGCATCACGCACAAATAGCAGTCTGTCACATGATTGGCTGGCTTTTACCATTTCATAGGCACACCAAAAGGCATACCTTTTGGTTAAAGCAGTTCAGTAGATTAAAGGTACACACACACATTTATTTTATTTAAAAATAAAACTTGTTTTCCACACCCCCAGAGCAGCTTACATAGGCACAGTGAACCTCCCAATAGAAACACTGCATTTGGGTATGAATTTGAACCGTCTACTAACCTTCAAGCCAACAGCAGCACAATGCAGAGATCTACAGAGATAGAAAGTGCAGCCCTTATTCTGCAGCCAGCGGCGCCGTCACCCATGCGAGCCTTGCAGCACTTTTTAAGAGTGTAACTGTAAAAACCCACCAAAACAAACAAAAAAAAAAACATGTACAAAAAATGATAACACACTCACACACAGCACAGCCTGGGAGTGAGGTTTCAAGCGAATTACACCTATATTTTGCGTTTTTCGTAACTCCAAAATCGCCTACGCGAGAAAAAAAATGGCGGCCCGAAAAACGCAAATTTTCAGAAACAGCATGAAAACGAGGCTCAGCAATGCCAGGCGCGCAAAACGTACAAAATACAATGGCTTAAAACTAACACTTACACGAACACGTTACTTAGAAAATACACCACACCAAACACACTAACAGTTAAACCAACAACGCCAGACACACAGGACTTTGAAAATCAAACCAACGGCAGTCACCGCGCGCCACGCAAACATTCAGCACACACACCGAGTAGAATGACATAGGGAAGGTACAGGGGGGATATTCTGGAAAGAGACACATGGCATTCCCAAGCACTAAACTTGCAGGTTAACAAACAATGAGCGGTCCATGCAGTTGACGAGATGAAAGGCTCACAATGAGCGCCTTCGGCTCTCATCGCTGGGCTCACGATGAGCACTGCGAGCGGGAGAGGCTTGCAATGAGCGCTGATAGTGCTCAGCGTGAGGCTTTTGATGAGTTTTCTGAAGATGATCAGTGCAAAGCAAGAAACTTGAAGTACACGCGGGGAGAGGTTCGCAGTGAGTGAAGGTGCTCAGAGGACCAAAAGCCTCACATTGTGTGGCAAACAGCATTGCCAGCCTTACAATTTAAATCCCGCCATTTTTGACGGGCAAGTTCCTAGTTACATATATTGATATGAGCCATGATCCACAATGCTCATGATAACGTTCAATGTTTATCTGCTTAAGTCAATCATCGCAGGCAAGTACAAGTGACCATGATTTCAGGGATATGGAAACCTACAGCAAACAATTGTTTAGGGAATCACCAACTTAAACACCATTGTCCTTTCATTTCAGTACCAAGGAGGACTACCCAGCCACAGATACACAGTTGTGGTATTCACTCCACTGGTAGATAAACCAGATATACCCCTAGAAGTGGCGGTTGAGGAAGACGAGAACAGATCAGAGGGCCTGTGACTATCACCGGAAGCTGTCCCTTGAGAAGAAAGACGTTCTCCAATGTCTTCAGTCTGTGAATCCCCAGGCCCGCCCAAGCATCGTGGCCACGTTCGCTGCATGTTCAGCCAACTCCACCTCAACCCCACATGTGTTGGAGCATCAACCACTGCCACCTCCACAGATATCCTGGTACTAGAGACAATCATCAGCAGGCTCACCACTGCCACCTTCTCAAATCAATGGATGCATTGGCAGGACACCACCATTCCTCCACCCCCAACATGGGCTCCCCCAACATGTGCTACTGCAACATGGGCATCACCACCGGTGCCGCTGACACCAACAAAACAGCCAACAGAAATACCATCGCCACGTCACCTCTGTCAACACCATCACCACTGGCATCTCTGTCATCACCACAGCCCATTGAAAGGCCCTGCATGTCTAGTGAAAGACCTCACATCCACCCCACCAGCCACTTTGAAGGGATACCCTGCTCCGCTTTCATAGTGAGGATGCAAGCCATCACAACCTATTGGCTGACCTGGCACTACAGCTCCAATGTCAGAATGACATCTCAAACTCCCTCCGTGACAGCAACAGATTGATAAATGGTGAGATGAGGAGGAACCATCGAAGGATGGAAAACAGGGACAGACAAGCCCAGAGAGCACTAATTGAGCTTCGAATAGAACTGACGTAACGCCAGCTCATGTATTACATGGCAAAATAAATTTAATTTTGATTTATATTTTTACTGCTCTTTTGTGCCTTTGTGACTGCTAGGTGATGATATCTCACAAGTGTGCTTTGTCTTTCTATGCTGCTTCAACCGTTTTTGGCATTATATATTACAGTGTTTCCCAAACTAAATCTCAAGGCTCCCCAGAGAGGTCATGTTTTCAGTTTAACAGTGTGTGAACACAGGTGAGACAATTAGTATTCAACAGTAGCCTCTGGTTTTCTCAACTGTGTTCACACAGTTAAATTGAAATTCTGGCCTGTCGGGGGAGTCTTGAGGAGAGGTTTGTGATGTTTCCATTTATATGATGAATCTCACTTGAGGAGTGAGCCAGATATAGCCAGATATATAAGTGCTCAAATGGGCCAATATGAATGTTGAGCATGATAATCTTATGAACTTCCCTGCTTTTGTATTGTTTTTAAGTGGTCTTTTTAATGGTTGCTAGCACACTCCTAAGTGTTTGAAAAAGCCTTTGTGAGTCCTATTTGTAACCCGTAATTTTTTTTGCTACATTTGCCATTTACGGCTTTGAAAGAAATTGCGGCCTTGTGCAATTGTTAGTGATTGCAACTTTTGTGGCCCTGAAAGATCAAAGGCAGAGATGGGTCAGACTGACAATTTTGACAAGCTGCAGAAAATTTCAACCTGTAACCCACAAATCGATTGTGGGTACTTAGAAGGGGTCAATTAAATATTTGTAACATTTACGGTCTACATTACAGGCTCAAGTAATTACAATTTGCCCAACTGAATTGGGGCCAAGTTTTTATCTTGGTCTCCAATCTTGCAACATAAAAAAATTGTAATAAGCTTTCCTAATTACTGGAGTAATAGAATGTTTCTTTTAGGAAAACGACACTTCACCACACACCTTACAGAATTTATCTCCACTATAAACACACTTTAGCAGCTTTTTGAAATTATAAATGGTTATTGACACAGAAAACTCAAATGTAACACTCAAATCCTGGGCCCTGACTGATATATAACACAGAAACATGTTTAGGTAGTTAACATAAGGACTCAGGACAAAATTCTTGCCAGGCAAGAAGAACTATACCTGATATGAAGATATACCCAATAAAAAAATCCCTTAATTTAATGCCACGTGTTGTTCAGCCATGGTGACTCTATCTGACCTTATGGACTGACCCATTTTCATTGCTTTGATGACCTAATCTATACATCCTCTTCTTCATGTGCCTTTAAAATTTCCCAGCAACAGAGTCTTGTGTAGGGAATCTGGCATTCTCATAATATGGACAAAATATTTGAGCTTTAGTCTCATGATCAATTTTTCCAATGAATGGTTTGACTTGAATCCCTGAGGTATTAATTGATTGGATCTTCTTGCAGGCCAAAGGACTCTAAGCAGTTTTCTCCAGCTTTACTTTTCAAAGACGTCAATTTTATGGTGAGTGGCCTTCTATATGGTCCAATTCTAACTGGGAATAGCATAATTCGAAGTATGTGGACCTTTGCAATACCTTTACTTTTTAATAGATGGTCCAGACTTGCCATAGCTTTCCTCAGCAGAAGGATTTGTATTTTTATTTCATGGCTGCACCACCTTATAAAGAGATCTTGGGGGCTATGAAAATACAATTTGCTACTGCCTCCACTTCTACCTCATCTATTTGCTAGGAAATGTAACTGCTGTTTGCCATATTCTTCATCTTTTTAAAGTTAAGCAGCAGGGCAGCTTGTGCCTCTTCTTTTGTGAAACTTGGCTTGTACATCTGGTAGTTCTCAGTTGGACCCGAGATTGCAGAATCTTAAGAATTATCTTGATGGCATGTGAAATTAGTGCAATTGCTGTATAATTGAAGCACTCTTTCTGATTTTTTAGGGATTAGGATATAGACTGACCTCTTTCAGTTTACTGGCCACTGTTGAGTTTTCCAAATTTGTTTGCTTAATGCACATAACACTTTTACTGTATTGCCTTCTTGGATTTTGAACAGTTCAGCTGGGATTCCATCAACCATGGCAGCCTTGTTATCAGCAAGGCATCCTAGGGCCTTCACTTTCCAAGATGTCTGATTCCAGCTCATTGGACAATTTATTGAGGTTATCGATGCTATTAAGATCCTTCCTGTATAGATCATCTGTGTATCCCTGACACATCTTCTTTATCTGATAAGCTTATGTTAAGTCCTTTCCAATTTTGTCTTTGATTACACCTACTTTGGCATGAAAGGTTGCCTTGAGATCCTCAATTTTCTTGAAGAGCTAACCTTTTCTTGAAGAATAAACTTTTGTATAATTGACTTGAATAGACATTATATTTTACAAAGTAAAAAATAAAGTGGATGCAGCTTTTAATTTATTAACTATTATATGCAATTTTATTGTTCAGGGAATAGACATTGCAGTGACCAATATTTACCTAGGAAGATGTCAAGAAAATAGATATTCCTTAAATTGTTTTTAAAGTACAAGTGCAAATGCTTTCAACAGAACTGAATATGCATCATAGATTTCTTCTAACATAACAAATCAAGATCTAAACATAAATTCTTATTCTTATTATTACTATTATATTATTCTTTTGCAATGTGTTAAAACTGTTTTGATTTGTACTTAACCCCTGTACATTGCTACAGAATATATTGGCGTGTTACAAATAAAAGATGATAATAATAATAAAATATTAATAATAATTTTTAGTCTTATTCTTTATTTATAAAGTGCCAGAATTTTCCTTAGCGCTACTTAGAAAAATCAATAAAAGCTGGTACAACAGCCAAATTACAAAGATAAAACAAATTCTAAGGAAAGTACAAATGTAATAAAATATTGGTGCAACTGAGCTGAGGTCCCTTTTTGGAAGAGTTTACAATTGAGAAATGAAAGCACCAAGTGAGGAAAGTGGCATATGAGCGTTAATAAATAAATTAGTACATTTATTTTTTATTTTCTAACATCCTTTTGCCTAAATAATTATTTGCTAGCTATGGGACCCTTCCTGGTAAGATACAACTTATCAGTAACAGATATCCTGCAGAGGCAAGGGGATCAATGAAAACAATTCCCTGGCATAACATTAAAAATTCAATCTTAGTTTTAGTTCTCAAGGTCCTTCTTTAATAACATTCAAATACAAAAGTACTTGTTTTTAAATATAGTTTTCACTGACATAAATCTCAAGGAAAATTCTCATTTTATAATTTCCTGTTGCAATTATTCTTTAAACTGTGTTTTCTATATACATAAGTATTTCATTTAAAATGGGCATAAGTAATATCCACTAAAATATTTCACACTGAAATTGGTTCCAACATAACAGAAACCAATTCAATTCTTATGAAACTTCTCTATTAATAATTCTAGTTTATGAACATCTCTCCATATTACCTTTTAACTTAAAATAAATGCCTGATCATTTGAAATAGCATTCAATTTAGTATATAGGAAAACAGATTTTATTCCTAATAGATTTAAATAGCCTACTGGGAAGAATCTATATAGAAAAGCATAATGCAGACATGGGAGAAATAATTGGGTAATTTAAGAAGCAGTGAGCCAGATCTGTCCACAGTGTTATGACTTTTAATAATTTCTTTTTATTCACAGTACTGACATTTTTTGTGGGGGAAAAATGTTTTCATTATAACTATATGGAATTATTTTTTATATAATATATTAATGTGAATTAATGCAATTTTACATGTTATATAAAATGAATGCAGCAGCTAAAGTATCAACAAATGTTAAATATGAAAAATAGAAATACATAATTTATTTATATAACCCAAACAACATTTTTAATTTTGCACTTTTATATTTTACTTTATCTTCTCCAAACTTTCCATTTAAATTAAAAAAATTACTGTCACAACTCCCTGGACATGTGAGCATATATACATTTCTTGTTTATTGTTTGTGATGTGTTTAATGTATGGTAAAATGTGTCTCACAGGCCTTGGTCAAGTACCACAAGGGCCCAGAGTCCAGACCATCAGGGCCTTACTGGCTCCAGTTGGGGTTAATTATGAGTAACAATGGTGTTCTGGATCAAAATCATAACAAGGGAGTGAAAACAATATTTTGGGATTAATACCACTTCAGGGTAACCAAAAAGTGTCTTTTAATAGCCAGCAGTGATGTTTACCCCCAGTCATCATGCTGAGTGCTGATATCTGCATTCTTTTGATATAGGTTATACAATCAGCACCTATCTTAGAATCTGCTGTACCACCACAGAACTTAATTCTTTACTGTCCACAAAAAGACATTAAGGGAGGAGTGACACTATTCTTCAATACATCCTTGAACATAAGAATAACTCCCCTATATCACAAATTGCACCATCATTAAGTTCAAAGTAAAACTCCCTAGATATTTTATTCACCCATTGCAGAATCATTGCAAAAGAATTAGCCCTGATGACTACAGCAAGACGCTAAAGCAGATACGCTAAATACAGCAAACTTTCCCAGTGTTTTTCCCACATCAGCTATTCTATTTCAAATTACAACAAATTCCTTGGCACTCACAACTAGTGATGTCGCGAACATAAAATTTTCGGTTCGCGAACCGGGCGAACCGGGCGAACCGCCATTGACTTCAATGGGCAGGCAAATTTCAAAACCCACAGGGACTCTTTCTGGCCACAATAGTGATGGGAAAGTTGTTTCAAGGGGACTAACACCTGGACTGTGGCATGCCGGAGGGGGATCCATGGCAAAACTCCCACGGAAAATTACATAGTTGATGCAGAGTCTGGTTTTAAGCCATAAAGGGCATAAATCACCTAACATTCCTAAATTGTTTGGAATAACATGCTTTGAAACATCAGGATGTATCGATCAGGTTGTGTAAGGGTTACACCTGCTTCACAGTAACAGACCAATCTCCCCGTTTAATGCACCGCAAACAACCGCAAACAGTCCCTTTGCACAACCGCAAACTTCCCATTTGCACAAGGTTGGATACCAAGCTAGCCATGTCCCGTTCCTTGTCCTCACTGATGTCATTGAAGGTCTCTTCCTCCACCCAGCCACCAAGGGTCCCCGAAAGGTGACAACAAGCCCCCTGGGACGCCTGCTGTGTTTGGTCTTCCACCTCCTCAAAACCACCTTCCTCCTCTGACTCCTCTTCTTCAGACTCCTCTCTCTGCGTTGCCTCTGTCTGCGTTATTATAAGGTGTGTACTGTTAAGTAGTACTATTCCTATTGGTTTAATCCCTGTTACGTCTACTATTAGGGGACGTGTATATGGCATTGATTTTTGGAACAGGGAGATGGAAAAGATGCTTGGTCGGACCTCCTACTTCGAATTTGGGGCACTGCGCGTGCAATCTAAGGTGCCACCAGATATGAGTGTCACTGTGCACTGGCAAAAGATGGCAGAGTAGGCGCTGTAGGCCTCACACACACGCCTGGAGGCAGGCAACTGATATTCAATCGATTACAGTAAAAAAAGTGTTGTTTTATGTCACTGTACACTACGGTTGCACCAGATATGATGTATCACTGTGCACTGGCAAAAGTTGGCAGAGTAGATGCAATAGGCTTCACACACACGAATGTAGGCTGGCAATTGCTATTCAATCTATTACCGTCAAAAAAGTGTTGTTTTATTTCACTGAGCACAATATAAGCTGTGAGCCTGACACAGGCAGGCAACTGAAATTAGATTAAAAGAAAAAAGGGTTGTTTTTTTTCAATGTATGGTACACCAACTATGACTGGTGAAACAGAGCAGAATATTAGCTGTGAGCCTGATACAGGCAGGCAACTGAAATTAGATTACAGGAAAAAAAAAAGGTTGTTTTCAATGTATGGTACACCACCAGGTATGAGTAGTGAAAATAAGCACAAAATAAGCTGTTAGGTGTTAGCCTGTCACACACACACGCTGGCAGGCAGGCATATGCAATTAGATTACACAGAAAAAATATATAAAATAAAATAAATGATGTTCTAGCCCTAAAAAGGGCTTTTTGGGTTGCTGTCCTTGCAGCAGATATCAGATGAGTCCTTCAGGTCTGTAGTGGAAGCTAAATACACAGCCTGGCTATCTATTTCCCTATTAAATCTCCAGCAGCTACACTATCTGTCCTCTCACAACGAATGCAGCTTCAGAATGATTCTAAAATGTATGCTGTCCTTCAGATGGAAGGCTCTGGAAGGGAGTGTATGCTGCTGATTGGCTTGAATGTGTCTGCTGACTGTGAGGTGCAGGGTCAAAGTTTCCTCAATGATAAAGAATAGGGGGCGGACCGAAAAGCGCATGTGTCCGCCGTCCGATGCGAGCACGAAAGAGCCAAAATCGCCGCGAATAGTTCGCGGGCGAGTTGTCCGCGACATCTCTACTCACAACTCCTAAAATCCCTGATTAAAAAAATATATATATTGCGAGTACTCCAGAGCACTGCTTTTCCCCTCCTTACTCATTCCTCTTTCACCACTCAAAACCTATCCACCTACCAGAATCAATTCCACTTAGACTGGCACCTAAACTGTTAACCTCCTAAACTGTTAACATCTAGAGGTTAACACTTTATAAATATACTAGCGACTTGCCTGCCAAAAATGACGGCAATAAAATTGTAATGCTGTCAATGCTGTTTGCCACCCAATGTGAGCACCTTCAGTGCTCACCGCAAGCCTCTCCCCCTGTCTACTTCCTCCCTTTTTCCCCCTTCCCCCTCCTCTCCCTCCCTTGTGCCTACCTCCCCTGTATCGCCTTTCCCCCTCCTCTCCCTCGCCTGTGTCTCCTTTCCACCTCCTCTACCTCCCCTGTGCCTTCTTTCCCCCTCTTCTCCCTCCCCTGTTTCTCTTTCACCTCTCCCTCCCCTGTGCCTCTTCCCTCCCTCTCCATCCTCTTTGTGTCTACCCCCTCCCCTGTGTCTCTTCCCCCCTCTCCCTTCCCTGAGTCTCCCACCTCTCCCTCCCCTGTGTCTATCCCCCCTCTGACTACTCTGTGTCTCTTCCCCACCTCCCCTGTGTCTCTTCCCCCTCCCCTGTGTTCTCCCCTCCCCTTTGTCTCTCTCCCTCTTGCCTGTGTCTCTTTTCCCCTCTCCCAACCCTGTGTCTTTCCCTATCCATCCCCTGTGTGTCTGTCCCTCCTCTCCCTCCCCAATGTTTCTTACCACCCTCTCCCTCCCCTGTGAGTCTGTCCGCCCTCCCTCCCTGTTTCTCTTTCACCTTTCCCTCCCCTGTGCCTCTTCCCTCCCCCTCCATCCTCTTTGTGTCTCTCCCCTCCCCTGTGTCTCTTCCCACCTCTCCCTCCCCTGAGTCTCCCACCTCTCCCTCTCCCTCCCCTGTGTCTATCGCACCTCTCCCTCCTCTGTGTCTCTTCCCCACCTCCCCTGTGTCTCTTCCCCCTCCCCTGTGTTCTCCACTACCCTTTGTCTCTCTCCCTCTTGCCTGTGCCTCTTTCCCCCTCTCCCTCCCCTGTGTCTTCCCCTATCCCTCCCCTGTGTGTCCGTCCCTCCTCTTCCTCCCCTATGTCTCTTCCCACCCTCTCCCTCCCCTGTGTGTCTGTCCCCCCCTCCCCTGTGTCTCCCCCCTCCCTCCCCTGTGTGTCTCCCCCTCTCCCTACTGTGTCTCTGCCCCCCTCTCCCTACCCTATGTGTTTTCCCCCCCTCCTTCCACTGTTTCTGTCCCCCCTCCCCTGTGTCTCTTCCCCCTCTTCTGTGTCTCTTTCTCCCCTCAGCTGTGTCTCTTTCTCCCCTCTGCTGTGTCTCTCCCCCCTCACTTCTGTCTTTTCCCCTCCCATCTGTCTCTCCCCCTCCTTTCATCCTCCTCCTCCCTCATCCTCCTCCTCCCCCCTTTCCCCTCTCCAATTACCCCCCTCTCCCTGTCCCCTTACTTACCTTCATCAGCTGCTCCTACTCCTCTCTATCGCATCTTCTGGCTGTGTCGGGACCCGGCATATGCTAATGACGTGATGCACATGTGACGTCACGTCATTAGCATATGCCGGGTCCCGACACAGAAGACGCGATGGAGAGCAGCAGCTGATGAAGGTAAGTGAGGGGGTTAATTGGAGAGTGTGAAATGGAGGAGGAGGATGAGGGGAGACAGGGAGCAGGAGGATGAGGGAAAGCAGGGAGGAGGAGGATGAGGGAAAGCAGGGAGGAGGAGGATGAGGGGAGGTAGGGAGAAGGAGGAGGAGGGGAAGCAGGAAGGAGGAGGATGAGGGGAAGCAGGAAGGAGAAGGATCAGCGGAGGAGGGAGGAGGAGGATGAGGGGAAGCAGGGAGGAGGAGGATGAGGGGAATCAGGGAGGAGGAGGATGGGGGTGACGAAATCCCCCCTCCCTCTCCCCTCACTTACCTTGATCAGCTGCTCCTGCTCCTCTCCATCGCGTCTTTTGGCTGTGTCGGGACCCGGCATATGCTAATAATGTGGCACGCATGTGACGTCACGTCATTAGCATATGCTGGGCCAGAACACAGAAGACGCGATGGAGAGAAGTAGCGATGAAGGTAAGTGAGGGGAGAGGGGGGTTATTAGAGAGGGGAAAGGGAGGAGGAGGAGGAGGGGAGGCAGGAAGGAGGAGGATGAGGGGAGGCAGGGAGGAGGAGGATTAGGGGAGGCAAGGAGTAGGAGGATGAGGGGAAGCAGGGAGGAGGAGAATGAAGGGAGGCAGGGAGGAGGAGGATGAGGGGAAGGAGGAGGAGGATGAGGAGAAGGAGGGAGGAGACAATGGGGGCGATGCGAGCCCCCTCTCCCCTCACTTAACTTCATCAGCTGCTCCTGCTGCCCTCCATGGCGTCTTCCGGCTGTGTCAAGACCCAGCATATGTTAATGACGTAAATGACACGCATGTGATGTCACGTCATTAGCATATGCCGGGTCCCGAAACAGCCGGAAGACGCCATGGAGAGCAGCTGATGAAGGTAAATGAGAAAGGAGGGTAGAGTGAAAGGGGGTAATTGGAGAGGAGGAAAGGGAGGAGGAGAGACTGAGGCTGATGCAAGACCTAAGTGCTGCGAGTTAATGGCTCGCCTCGCTACCTAAGTCATACACACCACGCAAAACGTGACGACGTCTCGTAGTTCCACAATTATAATATGTGATATATACTAGCAAATTGCCCGTCATAAAACGACAGCAAAAATGTTTTAAGCCATGGCAATGCTGTTTACCACAAAATTGTAAGGCTCTGAGGACCTGCGGCGGTCATTGCGAGCCTCTCCCCTCGTGTACTTCAAGTTTCCTGCTTTGCAACAATCACCTTCGGCGCTCATCGCGAAGACAGATATATAAGTACAGCATAAAATAAAATTTTAAGTACAGTAAATTAATAAATGAATATGAATTCATAAATTATTATACTTTACCTATTTATATTGAATATGCAGCAATCAATATCTCTTTTGATTTTCCTTCATCAAAAAATGTACATTTGGACTATTGGTCACCTGAGGAGAAAGTGTCAGCAATGTGCCAAGTGTGCAGTGTAAATAGGCTGCGTTCGCGAGGCCAAACTGTTTGTTTAGGAGGGTAAAGCGCCATTTTAGAATCGTAATGTTATTAATTGCGAGTTAGTGTTGTAAAATGGCGGCCTTTTTCTATGTGTTACTTGGCTTGCGAGCATTTTCCGTCCGTTGTAATGGTATATTTTGTATCTCCTACGTTCCTGGCTAACTCACACATGCCTGGCGGTGATTTGCGCGCCTTGGTCTCCTTTAGTCTTGTTTTAATTTTTTTTCTCGCTTAGCCGATTTTCAAGTGCCGAAATTCGGCAAATTCGGTTAAAATATTATTGCAACCTCGCTCCCAGGCGTTCTGGCGTTCTCCCCGTGCTGTGTGTGAGTGTTTTTTTATTTAATTTTAGTTTTTTGTTGTGTTTTTTGATTTCCGCCATTATAGTTGTATTTTTGCGAGGTTGGTTTTTTTGCCCCCTAGATTCCGTGGTCGAATTTTTTTTCCTGCGTTCCTCAACTGCTTGCATCCTAAGTAAGTCCCGCTCATTTCGGCACTTATTTCAGTCTAAGTCCCGCGTGTTTCTATGCCTCAACTGCTCTACTCGCTTCGCCTATGGTGCTCATCGCCTAGGTGCTCCGAGCTCAGAAGGCTTCTATGCCTCAGTGGCTCGCCTTGCTTCGCGAGGGCCGCAAGCGTGATGACAACTTGCATCTTGACAATTATAATATGGGACATATATCACATATAATAGTTGTCAAACTGCGAATCGTCGTTGAAGCACAGAAGTCTTCCGAGCTCACCACTTAGCCGATGAGCACCAAAGGCTTTCATCGTCTACGAACCTCGCGTAGCCAGGCGAACACTTGAGGCATTAAAACTCAGCGCATTTATGCGATGGGCGCCAAAGCCGCTGATCTCCTGCGAACCTCACAAAGCTAGGCAAGAAGTTCAGGCATTGAGACCCGCGGGCTTAGCCTATAAGCAGTTAGGAAACAGGGGATTGCCTTAGGCTGCAAGCGGTTGAGGAAAAATTGCGAGGAGCGGAACTTAGAAAAAAAAAATACGAGGCTGGAAAAATATGAAGTTAACGGCCAAACCACACAAATCGAAAAACACAAAAAATACAAAAAAAAACAGCACAGCACGGGGGGACAGCCAGGACGTCTGGGAGTGAAGTTGCACGCGATTTGAAGCCGAATTTGCAGAGTGTCGGAGCTAGAAAATCGACTAATCAAGAAAAAAAAATAGCTGCTGAAAAGATGAAAAGGAGGCTACACGATCATGAATCACGAAAACACCACCAGACGCAGACCACTTTTACCCAGGAACGTACGAGGTACAAAATACACTATTAGAAAGGAAGGAAAATGCTTTCGAGCTGCGTCACACATAGACAATCGCCTCCATTTTACAATACTAACATTACGAATCTAAAATGGTGCTTTACCCGACTAAACCAACGGTTCGGCCTTGCGCATGCAGCCTATTTATACTGCACAATTGGCGCATTGCTTACACTTTCTCATAAGGGCAGCATCAGTCCAAATGTACTTTGTATGCTGCCGAAAAATCAAAAGAGATTGTTGATCTTCATGATATTGATTGCTGGATATATTAATTAGAAATAGGTAAAGTATATTAATACCTTAAGTTTTTAATTATTATAAAAAATATATATATATAAAAAAAAAAACGCTAAACAGCATATTTTACACTGCCGTTCATTCAGAATTAAATATTAACGTACATTAATTTAATAAGTATTAATCAGTAATGGAAAATAAAACTGTATACTTTCCACTGCACTAAAAATGTTTACTTTTTACACTGCAGTTATATATATCTGGATTACTGCTCATTGGCTGTCAGCGATAGCACTCTTAAAGCAGTTTTAAATCACTTTATTATGTTCTGAGACCAGAAAACATTTTCTAATTTACACTGCACTAAAAAAAATGTATATTTAACACTGTACTTATAGATCTGTCTTTGCAATGAGTGCCGAACATGATCGTTGCAAAGCACAAAACTTGAAGGACACAAAGGGAGAGGCTCGCAAAGAAGGCCGAAGGTGCTGAGGAGCAAAAGTACATGAGAGGAGAGGCTCGCAATGAGCGCCGAAGGTCCTCAGAGTAGCAAAAGCTTTACATTGTGTGGCAAACAGCATTGCCATGGCTTCAAATTGTACTGCCCTGTCATTAATGACAGGCAAGTCGCTAGTATATATATATATACTAGCGACTTGCCCGTCAAAAAATGACGGCAATGTGATGTATATGTTTGTCAAGTTGTTTAGTTATAAACATATATTTTTGACCCTTGTAAGTATTTTAATATGAACGTGTATTTTTGTAAAATGTTGATGTAATGGTTTTTTAAAATGTAATTAGTATCTGAAGAATTGTTAACTTTAATATACATTGAATGAATAGGAAAGCAAAAAGTAAAAACCCTTCTTTAAACGTCGCAAATTTTAACATGAAGTTTAAACTATATGTAAGCAATAACCATCAAAGTATATATTTTTAAACTTGAACTTTATTTTTTATGTAAGTTTAGAAGTTGACAAAACATTGGTATAATTTTGAACATTATAAACAGGAACATAGTGAATACATTTTGTAACCTAATTTTTTATTAAAAGTATTAACATTTGAATGTAAAAACAATTGACATTTAAATTAATCAGTATTAAAATTCAATTTCTATCACAATAATTGTTAACTTGAATATACATTGAATGTAGAGGAAGGCATACAGTAAAACTCTTCTTAAAACGTACGTAATTAAAGTAATTTATTACTGAGCACATAAACTGGCGATAAACATTAATGTAGGTAGTAATCTTAAGATAACAGACAATATTTACATTGTGACTTAAAAGGTGCTTGACCTCTTAACATCCACTTTGTAATCTGTTGAATGAAATAACTTGAAAATATATTTTTTAAACTTGTAACATTAGAAACATTAACATAGTGACTTAACATTTTAACATAATTTTTACTAACAATGCAAGGCAAGTATTTTGTGAGGCAAATCATTCATAAACATGACTTCCATTAATTATGACTGAATTAAACAACCAATTGTTATGTATTTTGCAATGCTTTAAAAAAATCTTGGCATCTTTAATTTGTATCCTTCAAAGTTATAGTACTTCATAGTAGACAATGTTTTTAGTAAAAATACGTCCATCTTCTAATAAATCACCTTGACTTTCATTGTTTTCAATGTAAACTTTAATAGCCTGTGGATTTTTGCACCGTGACAACGCAACGTACAATTGACCATGTGCAAAAACTGGTTCTTCCAAGAAAATACCCACAGATTTGAAAGTTTGACCTTGTGATTTATTAATGGTCATGGCAAATGCCATGATAATGGGAAATTGTCTTCTTTGAAGTATAAAAGGGAGACTACTTTCACTTGGTGCTAAATCTATTCTTGGTATGAAAACTCTCTCTCCTTTATGGGTCCCAGTTAAAATTTCAGCATCTATAAAATGGTCCTTTAATTGTTGAACAATTAATCTTGTGCCATTGCATAGGCCTTTTTTGGGGTTCATATTTCGCAGTAACATGATAATTGCACCTTTCTTTAGCTGCAAAATATGTGGTGGCATTCCAGAAGGAATTAAAGAGTTTATAAATTCAGTCGAAAAGTTAGCCTGACTTTCATTGTCATCAGCAAGTACAGAATCAGCACTGTGATAATTTCTTTGTGGTGCATAAATTTTTTTTAAGATTTCATTATTGAGGATTAATGCATCTTTATTTTTACACGTCAGTATGACTTGGTTGGCAAGCTCGGAATATTCTTCGTTATTTATGCTCCCTTCAAATATAGCCGATATAATATCTTGTTGACAAATCATATGAGGTGGGATCTCTACAGTGTCATCAGGTAAATGTAGTATTTTTTCTGTTCTGCCTTCTCCAATTTTAATAAGCCAATCATTGAAATCAGTTTGGCCTTCTGATCTCATATTTTGTTGCAGTTGAAGATGGGTAAAATGTTTCCATACTATACTTGACTTTATACATGTTTCGATAATGTCAGTTCGATTTCCATGTACAACGACAGGTAATGTTTGTCTGAAATCGCCACCCAACAACATTACCTTTCCACCAAATGGAAAAGTATTCTCCATGACTTCACGAAGCAAACGGTCAATACATTGGAGGGCATAGCATGACATCATTGTGGCCTCATCTATTATAATTAATTTACATTTCTTCAATTTCTTTGCTTGTAAGGATGTCATGCGAATATCTGACACAGAATTTTCTAAAATAGGCACTGGCAGTTTAAATCCACTATGAACAGTTCTTCCACCTTCTAATAAAAGTGCAGCAATTCCAGTAGTGGCAAACGCCATTGCTATTTTTCCTTGAGCTCGTACTGAACTCATTAATAAATTGTACAAATATGTTTTTCCTGATCCGCCAGGTCCATCAAGATAGAAATAACGCTCTGTCACCATGTCATCATCTATAGCATTTTTTATGGCATGAAATGCTTGCAATTGTAGTGTATTTAAAGTTGCAAGTCTTTCTTCTGTTCTTTCTGCTTGTAGTTGAATGTCATAGTCTTCAAAGTTAATGTCATCTATAAGACCTGGATCAGGCAAATTAAAACTTGCACAACTTAATCCATGAGTTAAAAAGACTTCTTGGATTTCCATTAACGCTTTTAAGTGTGCAATGGGTTCATTGTATCGTCGCATAAAGTCTTCAGCCATATTACTTTTAAAAGTCTCCCACAAAGCTAATGCATTTGGAGCATTTGAGAAGATACAAATAAAAGCAAATTGTTCTCTCATCTGTCGTGGCATTTGACATTGTGCTGCTTCTTCTAAACATCTTTCCCACTCTGTATCATCAGCGAGTAAGTTTCTATGTCTTGCAGCTAAATGGAAGGATTCATATACAATGTCATTAACAGTTCTTAAGTGTTCAAAACTTTGTGCTCCAGGAACATTTAAAAGTAATATCCGTAAGCAAAAACGTTCCACATCTCTTGGACTGACTGTGTAAATTCTTGGAATAATTTTATTGCCTCTGGTTTTTCTTGGTCTCCATAATCCATTCACAAAAACATAGTGATATGGAATTTCAATATATAAGTATTGTGTTGCTTCAGCATCAGTGGAATTTAATGCAAACCATGCAGTTAGTGTAGTGTGACGATCTTCACTTTGGGCCAATGCATTCATTTCATTTCCAGCATGGAAATAGACTAAATGTCGTTGTGGCAAATGTACTGCTAACCTATATACTGCATGTGATCTATCATGCATTTCAAATTTTAAAAGCCGCCACATAGCTTCTGGCGCACTGACATAGCGAGCATCTACATGAGATGCAAGTTCATCATGTACTAACTCACTACTTTCAGGGTTGTCTGCACTTTTGACGACTACAGTAGCTGCATCGTAACCTTTGTAAATATATTTGTAGACATATTTAATGGATTTGATGGAAGTGCAGACTTCTACGTTGATGTGGGCGTTGTACTTCATGAGTAAATGTGGATTGTAGGGTACTACATATCTATTGTCCACTTTTTTTCCACGAATAATGGCACTATCTCCTTCTCTTCTTTTATAAAGTGGATATCCATCACAATTGGCATAGGTTTTGTCTCTATAATCTTTTGGAAATTCTTTGGAACATTTATTATTTTCCATACATGGTGATTGTGGATTAAGGTCACCACAGGGTCCATGAATCATGCGATGAGTAACAATCTCATATAGTCTACCATATAGTTCTGGATCTGGTAGTTCAGCAACAATGACTGCATCCACTTTGTCTGAAGTATCTAATTTATCTTTTTCTTGAAGTATTATTAGAAGATGTGCATGTGGAAGGCCTCTTTTTTGAAATTCAATGGTATATACATAAGCAAGACATTTGTCAAATAACTGATTTATAGTGAAGTCACGTATTAATTCATTTAATTTAATCTTAAAAACTCTGGCTACTAAATCTGGTCGATCTGAAGCAGTTTGTCCAAGAAGTAGATTTAGTGTAATTTCTGGCCATTGTGGATTACATGTAAATGTCACAAATAGATCGGGTTTGCCAAATTTTGTCACAATAGCCATAGCATCATTGTATCTTTCTCTCATATTCCGAGGAGATCCTTGAAAGGAAGATGGTAAAATGATGGCTTTGCCAGCTGTCATGTCTCTGCTTGTAGCCACGTCAGCAACATAGTCCATGAGTCCAGAATATTGTTCTACACGGAGTTTATCTTGTTGATATTTGATAAAGTTTAAATTATTTGCCTCAACTTGCAAATATGAATCAATAATCCATTGTTGTGTTAGTTTCCCACCACATAAAATTGGATTAAATACATTGCGAATGGCAATTTGAGCTACTTTAAATTCAAGCATAGAAACATTATTTCGGATTCTGGCTTTAGCATTTGGGTAACTGGGAAGAGTTAATTTTGGTTGCCAACCTGCTTCTCCGTGTGGGAAAAAGATGGGATATGTCATTGGATCTAAATTTGGACTTAAGATACTCATATTAATAAACGGTTGGTCCTCATTTCTAGGATATATTCGAATGTCTCTTTGAAATGGTGGTTCTCCTTCATCATTGTGAAACACCATTGCAACCTCATTTGTTGTTGGCAAGTTATAACGACGTTTATCAGTATGTCTGTCTCTTTTAAGCACCATATTAACCTTCGGCATTGGTAATTGATGTGTTTGTGAATGAAGTAGTTGTTCATTTTCTACTTCTGCCAATTTTTTATACGCTTTACTGTAGGGATTGTTGTCCATAATGTTATTTAGCTCTATGAAAACAGTGGGTAAGCATTTTTTATTTTCTTCCATCTGCATACGTTGGTCAACAGCTTCCATTGTATCTAGGACATATAGTTGAGCGAATTTTCTTTTATTTCCTTCCTCTGGATGTAAATGGGAAGTGCGATGATAAATTTGTCCTTGGACTTTAAAACAGTAAGGACCATGTCCTGGTACATTAGCAGCTAATGTTGCCCCCATGGATGCAAAGGATATGGCACTATTGTAGGATCTTATGTTTGTCTTAAAATTTTTGTAGTTTGGAAAAGTAGGTTCAGTCATAATATTTTGTAAATAAATTGGAAATTCTTTCCTTTCTGGAAGTTTGAACTTGCCTTTTTGACAACAACTAATAAATTGTCCATCTCTGGGTCTCTCCTGTTTAAAATAATAAGCCTCACAAAACTGACATTGAGTAGTCATGTCCCCACAACTATGAACCTCTACTGCTAAAGACTTGAGTAGAGGACAATTTGCAAAGCATATAGGATTTTGACTTTCATATTCATCAGGTGAAATGTCATATAATGTTTCAACAACAGGTTCTAAATGTTTTGTTTTTTTCGTTGCTTTTCTTGGTATATGTTGTATTGTTTGAGGTAAAATGTCATGTAATGTTTCATGAAACGGTTCTAAATGCTTTGTTTTCTTTGTTGCTTTTTTTGGTATCTCTTGTCTTTTTTCTGGTAAAATGTCATCTGATGTTTGAGCAACAGGTTGTAAATGCTTTATTTTCTTTGTTGTTTTTTTTGACATATCTTTAATTTCTGCAAGTGACAGTCTTTTGCTTGCAATTCTTTTGCGTTCTTTTTCTCGTCGAATTTCCTTCTTCTCTGGTGTCTGCTGGCTGTCTGCTCTCTGTCGTCGTTCTCTAGCTTGGCGTCTTTTCTTTTCTTGTTTACTCTCATTATCAGGCATGTTAATCTGTAAAAATAAAATAATGTACCATTAGTTTATTTTGAGATGTTAAGTTGTTTTTCATGACAAATAGTTATCAATAGTGTGTTAACATTTTATAGTTAATCAATTTCAATGCGGTAAATTGAATAAAAGTCTAAATAAGGGCATGAGATAATTATTTAAAGAAATTTTTATTTATTAAACATGTATCCAAAAGCAAGTGTTTCAGTAACTAAAAAGGTATTTTAAAACAGATGTTATGTCCTTATTTACAGCACTATTCAATTTGTCAAATGGCAATTAAATTAGGGTTTAGGACTGGAATGTTACAATGACAAATTGTATAGATTCTGTGTTTTTAGACTTTTTTGGACTATGCCAATGTATTTTTTAAGTTTACATTGAAGTTTGTATTTATTGTTAAAGATTATTGGCCCTAAAAGACAAATAAGAGATAGATGATAGATATTACTTTTTATACTGTACCTTGGTTGAAGTTTGATTTGAAGCAAAATTCTTTGTTGGTCCTGTGTTGAAAGCCTTCGTCCGATGGTCTGGTCCTGTGTTGAAAGTCCTCGTCCGATGGTGTAGTCCTCAGTTCCAACTCCTGTTCCGATGTTCTTGACGCAGTATCTGTTATAAAATAAAAATGAAAATGTTATGTTATTTGAATGTCTTTGTATTAATGAAAAAATGGCATTATTTCTGTGTTTTTCTACAATCCTTTTTGGTGCGCCACAATTTTGGTATGCTTCTGTAGGCTATTTTCTAAGGCTTATAGGTGGTTAAACATTAAAGAAGAATATTAATTAATTTTTCTCTTTTTTTACTTGTTATACTGTACCTTGGTTGAAGTTTGATTTGAAGCAGAATCTTTGTTCGTCCTGTGTTGAAAGCCTTCGTCTGATGGTCTGGTCCTGTGTTGAAAGTCCTCGTCCAATCGTCTGGTCCTCTGTTGAAAGTCCTCGTCCGATGGTGTAGTCCTCTGTTGAAAGTCCTCGTCCAATGGTCTGGTCCTCTGTTGAAAGTCCTCGTCCGCTGGTGTGGTCCTCATTTGAAACTCCTGTTCCGATGTTCTTGACGCAGTATCTGATATAAAATAAAAATGAAAATGTAATATTATTTTAATGTATTTGTATGAACTAAAAAATGACATTATTTCTTTGTTTTTCTACAATCCCGTTTGGTGTCCACCACTTTTGGTATGCTTATTTAGGCCTTTTTCTAAGGCTTATAGATTGTTAAACATAAAATAAGTATGTAAATGTACTTTGGTATGTGTTTGTGTGAGTTTTCATACAATCCTGTTTGGTGCGCACCACTGTTGGTATGCTTATTTAGGCTTCTTTCTAAGGCTTATAGGTTGTTAAACATAAAATAAGAATGTAAATGTAGTTTGCTATGTGTTTGTGTGAGTTTTCATACAATCCTGTTTGGTGCGCACCACTGTTGGTATGCTTATTAATGTTGTTTTGTAATGCTTATAGGTTGTTAAACATAAAATAAGAATGTAAATGTAGTTTGCTATGTGTTTGTGTGAGTTTTCATACAATCCTGTTTGATGCGCACCGCTGATGGTATGCTTATTAATGTTGTTTTGTAATGCTAATAGGTTGTTAAACATAAAATAAGAATGTAAATGTAGTTTGCTATGTGTTTGTGTGAGTTTTCATACAATCCTGTTTGGTGCGCACCACTGTTGGTATGCTTATTTAGGCTTCTTTCTAAGGCTTATAGGTTGTTAAACATTAAATAAGAATCTAAATGTAGTTTGCTATGTGTTTGTGTGAGTTTTCATACAATCCTGTTTGGTGGGCACCAATGTTGGTATGCTTATTTAGGCTTCTTTCTAAGGCTTATAGGTTGTTAAACATTAAATAAGAATCTAAATGTAGTTTGCTATGTGTTTGTGTGAGTTTTCATACAATCCAATTTGATGCGCACCACTGTTGGTATGCTTATTAATGTAGTTTTGTAATGCTAATAGGTTGTTAAACATAAAATAAGAATGTAAATGTAGTTTGTTATGTGTTTGTGTGAGTTTTCATACAATCCTGTTTGGTGGGCACCAATGTTGGTATGCTTATTTAGGCTTCTTTCTAAGGCTTATAGGTTGTTAAACATTAAAATAAGAATTTAAATGTAGTTTGCTATGTGTTTGTGTGAGTTTTCGTACAATCCTGTTTGATGGGCACCACTTTTGTTATACTTATGTAGTGTTTTTTCTAATGGTTATAGGTTGTTAAACAATCACATTTGAATGAGGCCCTCGGCCATTAAACATATTTAGGTCCTGAATCAATTGCGTTTTGACCAATTGAATAGGGCTCTATATAAGCACATAAAATATTTTTTGACAGAAGTTTTTAGTTAGTGAAGACCTATTATGTGCTTATATAAAGCCCTATTCAATTAGCCAACTCACAATTGAATAAGGCTCATGGTTCGGTTCTTTTTTATACTTAATACTTTACCTTGATTGAAGTGTGTAATGACAGAGGGTCCCCTCCTGCCAATCTTAATCCGCCGGTCTTCTTGTAGTGTCTGTTTGAAAAATAAAGTGAAATAGTGAATTATAGAATTTTTTATTTGTATTTAACAAACCATGGCCTTTTCAGCATTTAAAGTATTTTTGTATCTTACCTCTTCTTCTTTGTTGGTGTTCTTTAAAAGGGATTGTGCTTCACAGTGCACAGTGCAAATTGTTGAGAGACGCTGTTGATACAGAGTCTGTTTGAATATTAAAAAAAATAGAAAGATTGAGTTTTAGGTGATCTATTAAATTGCAGTAAATTAATTTCATTGAAATATACTTCTGTAATTAATTAGAATTAACATTATTTTTTGGTGGGGTCTACACACATATGTCACATACATGAAGCACATTTCCATAGTTGAAAGTAATTTTTTTGTGTGCGTGTGACATATCACTATACATGAATCATATTTTAATTGTTAAATTAGCCTTATTTTTATTTTTGGCCAACATACATAAATGTGTGTGTGACATGTGACTATAGATGATACACATATATGTGCGTGTCACATATCAGTATACATGACTCATATTTTAATAGTATTTTAATAGTCCCAACTTATTTTTTTGTAATGTAATTTAAATGTAGTTGTTTAATTAGTTTGTTGCAGGGGCAATACACATAAATGTGCATGTGACATGTCACTATACATTATACGCATAAATGTGCGTGTCACTTGTCAGTATACATTATACGCATATATGTGCGTGTCACATGTCAGTATACATTATACGCATATATGTGCGTGTCACTTGTCAGTATACATAAACCTCTTTGTCTTCTTTAATTTTTTTTTTTGATGTCCTGTCTTGAAAATAAGTAATATATTATAGCTTACCTCTCAGTTGTAATTTGCACAATGTAAAGTAGTAAATTAGGAAAGAATTATCTTCTCAAGTTTTAGCAGCAGTTATCTCCGAAGTCACTCTGTTCATCACCTGAGGAGAAATGTATTTTTCTCTGTCAAATAGACAGTATTTATCAACTTGTAGAACATTCTGGAAAGTTAGACCGTTAGAACGTAATACGCATGCGCTATTTGCGTTCCAGCTTACAATTTGCGTTCCATCCGCCATTTTGTGCGTAGTAGTGGTTAAAATGGTGTTTAATATGAGTGTGATCCGTTCCGCATAGTATGTGTTTCATTATTGCGAGTAAGTGTAGTGTAGTTACGTCTGGAGCCTCGTTTTCGTTTTGTTCGGCGGCCATTTTTTCTCTCGCTTAGCCGATTTTCGGTCGTTTAAACTCTTTGTTTTGACTTAAATGGACGTGTAAATGAACTTTTGGAGGTGCCGGATGCCCCCCCGTGCTGTAAGTAAGCTTTTTATGTGTTTGTTGTGTTTATTTCTTGTGTTTGTGATGTTTTGATGCGCGGCGGTTGGAATGGGTCTTTCGCGGCCGTATTTTTTTCCGATGCGGCCGTATTTTGTTGCGATGTTGCCGTATTTTTTTGCGATATACGCAGTTAGCTTTTACGTGTACGACGCAGTGTATTTGTTTCTAAGCCGTGCGTATGTGTGTTAAGAGCGTGTGAAGGGCCTTTTTTACTGTTTTTTTGTTAAGTCTTGCGTCTGTGTGTCTGGGTGTAAGCGGGTGTGAGGCGACTTTGAGTTTTTTTTTGTTATGAAGTTGTGTGTGTGTGTATGTGTGTGTTAACACAGCCGATGTTGGGATGCTCCCACCACCGCAAATGCGGACCCTCGCTTCGCGAGGATCCGCATTTGCGGGGACGTTGTTGGGTTTTTGTTGGCTGGGCGGTTGGGTTTATTCTGTTAAAAAAGTCGTGTGTTGGGATGCTCCCACCACCGCAAATGCGGACCCTCGCTTCGCGAGGATCCGCATTTGCGGGGACGTTGTTGGGTTTTTGTTGGCTGGGCGGTTGGGTTTATTCTGTTAAAAAAGTCGTGTGTGTGTATGTGTGTGTTAACACAGCCGACGTTGAGCCTCCACAACCGCAAATGCGGGCCCTCGCTTCGCGAGGACCCGCATTTGCGGCGAACTGCGTCCCTCGCTTTGCGAAGGACGCAGTTCTTGCGGGCTCGCTACGCGAGCCCGCAAGCGTGAGCAACGACTCGTACGCTCACAACTATATATGTGATATATATATATATATATATACAGTATATAAAATTATGGTCATTTTAGGATAGGATCACAGCAACGGGAAAAGGGTAGTGAAGGGATAATGGGGGTACTCAATTTGGAGTGGGACCTAAATACACCACTGCGCTATCATTTATACAAGGGCTGCAAGAGGACCTACCAATTCAAAACTGTCCTGATTGAGTTTTATTTTCTTTACATTTTGTTTTAATCAATAACTAAATGAAACCCTATTATCTGACCAATCCCTTTAATATACCGTATATACTCGAGTATAAGCCGACTTTTTCAACACATTTTTTATGGGGGAAAGGAGGAGGATAACGGGGGAAAGGAGGAGTATAACGGGGGAAGGAGGAGGATGATGATAAGGGGGGAAGGAGGAGAAGGAGGAGGATTATGATAAGGGGGAGGAGGAGAATAATAAGAGGTGGAAGGAGGAGGATCATAAGGGGGGGAAGGAGGACAAGGAGGAGGATGATGGTGGGGGGAGGAGGAGGATGATAAGAGGGGAAGGAGGAGGATGATAAGGGGGGAAAGGAGGAGGATGATAAGGGGGGAAGGACCCTCTTTTCCACCCTCGGCTTATACTCAAGTTAATACCTTTTTACCTTTTTTGTGATAAAATTAGGTGCCTCGGCTTATACTCAGGACGGCTTATATACAGGTATTCCGTAAAGCCTAATATTTTTTGAATGTAAGGCAAACTTGGCATTTTTACACTGCTGCGCAATAAAGAGGACTATAAATAGAGTACTTTCAGTTTAATGCATTAAGCAAGTTGTTCTCCAGTTTTGGATGCCTCAGGCTAATGCCAAGTGGTTCCTTCAGGGGACATACATTATTACAAAATTTTAGTGCAATATCTTGAAAATTAAAGATATTTCCTTGACATTGAAAATAATTATAAGGAATTCCTAGATATATTTTTAGCACTACCATGAAAATAAATGTGTTTGTAATTATGCTAAATATATAATCTAGCATTTGGTAACCAACCATTACATTATTTATTGAGCTCATTTGAGTTCAGCAGATACATTTGCAATAAATTAATCTGGTATATTTTTATTTATGTGAAAAGGTGAAATTTTACCTGCATAGTAAAATTCATCAAATACATGTTTTTCTTTGATTTACTCTATCTGCATGCAAAATAAAACCGCTTATTTATTCCTCAAAATAATATATGCTAATAGGTTGGCGTGTGAAAACACTGCTAACATTGTGTTCTTCTCTGGTGTGCATTAAAACCAATGGGAACAAAAACCTGATATATAAAAAAAAACATTTGTAATGTTTGAAAAATGCACTTTTACATGCATACCAAAAGTGTGTGGTCACCTAAATTTAAGTTCAGAAGCAACAACTTAGCAATTCTGGCCAATGGCACCAAGTGCTTTGATGCAGGTTGCTTTTGCAGAAATTTGTTGTTGTGGTTGTGAACAAGTTGGTGCTGGAAGTATTGCTTAGGATTGTATGGTCTGTTGCAAGGTGAGGAAATGTTGGTGATAACTGAGATGTTGTAATGATAAGACAGCTAAGACAATGTTGTTGTATGTTCTGTAAAATTGTGAAGAATATGAGTTTGGAAAGAATTATCGTGAGGTCACAAATGAGAAGAGATGGGAAGGGAAATGTTAACGAGCAGAGAAACGTCACAACGACATGGGATAACTACAGTGCATGCAACACAATGCATGAGCATTCAGGGTTTAACTAAAAAAATAATCTCCTTACTTGGTGATTATGGACTTGTGTTACTGTAATTACACACATGGGGCTATTCATAATTACAGCCAGAAGATAGTTGTAGCCTATTTTAAGTGTTTCTGAAAAAATATTAAAACTAAATATGTCTACAGTAATTTTGGGCCCTCAATGTTACTTAAGAAAGATATCCACTTTGATAAATATATACAGTATATATATATATATATATATATATATATATATATATATATATACTTAATTAGAAAAATATGTTACACTTGCTAATGTTTTACCTAAACATATTTCCACTGTGTTACATCCCCTTCCCAATTCCCTTGTCCTGACACTGCCACCTCACAGTACAACATGACTCTTACATCCACCCTTAACCACACACAGACACCCTCACTCTCATTCATAACCATGGCACACTACACAAACATGATACATTCAGAGGTGCTCCTGCACTGCTGAACGAATATGGAGGAAATCCCGCACTTCAGCAGATTGCGCTCCTACTTCTCTGCATTAAACTTTTTACTATTTTACATCTTTATTATCTACACTGTCCTCTAACCCAAAACGTTTGTTTACTCCGTTAAACATTCTCCTCCGGTCACCAACACCTCCCGTCCCTTCCTGGTTTTGACAACCATTTTAAGCATAAAATTGAAAACATTTGTAACAAAGTCTCTTCTCAACATGGATTACACACTCTCTCCTCTCAACTAACTGATAACACCCAGCCTTTTAACCTAATCCCACAGCCATTAGGCATTCCTTTGACCTTGTAATAGAGGATAAAGTATCAAGCCTACTATCATCCTCTCGCCTTACTATATGTCCTCTAGATCCTATTCCATCACAGCTTATCCCTCTCCTCTCTACCACACTTATCCCAGCTCTCACACATCTCTTCAACCTTTCCCTAAACACTGGCACGTTTTCATCATCTCTAAAACATGCCATAATTACACCAATTCTTAAAAAACTCTCATCTGACACTGATTACGCAACTAACCCCTGCCCTATCTCTCTACCTCCCCTGGCTTCCAAACTGCTTGAGCGGATCGTCTACAATTGCCTTGCCTAATTTATCTCCTCCAACTCCCTTCTTGATACCTTCCAATCCAGCTTCCAGCCCAACACTCCACTGAGACAGCTCTTACAAAAGTCACTAATGACTTGCTCACTGCCAAGTCAAGGGTTACTTTTCTGTTCTACTTCTCCTGGATCTCTCTGCTGCCTTTGATACAGTTGATCACCCTCTATTAATCCAAATTCTCCACTCGCTTGGAATCAGAGATACTACTCATGGTGCACAACATACCTACAAGATCGAACATTTAGTGTCTCCTTTTCTGGCATCTCTTCTTCTCCTCACCCTCTGTCTGGTGGTGTACGCCAAGGTTCAGTCCTAGCACCCCTCCTATTCTCCATCTATACACCCTCACTTGGCACCCTAATAATATCTTTTGGATTTCAGTATCATCTCTACGCCGATGACACTCAAATCTTCCTCTCAGCACCTGATTTATCCCCATCTCTTCTAGCATGTGTTTTCAACTGCCTCTCAAGCATATTCTTATGGATGTCCACCCACTGTCTCAAACTCAATATGTCAAAGTCTGAACTCTTAATCTTCCCACCATCCACTACAGCATCACGTACTCACATCTCTCTCACTGTCAACAATGCCATCATCACTCCCACCTCCCAAGCCTGTTGTCTTGGGTACTACTGTTCCCTGTCCTCTCTTTCATTCCTTAAATACAGTCACTAACAAAATCTTGCCTTTTCAATTTAAAAAAACATTTCCAAAATACGTCACTACCTTACACAAGACACAACTAAGTTTCTAATACATTCCCTCGTCGTATCCCATCTTCACTACTCTTACTTACGCCTGGCTGGCCTACCCATCTGTATATAGGCCCTTCAATCCATAATCAATGCTTTCACTAGACTCATCTACCGTACTTAAAGTTCAGTGTCTGCCGCACCTCTCTGTCAATCACTTCACTTGCATTCCCGTAGCCTTACCTTCTTCTTTCCTCTCTCATCAACTCCTCTCACTCGCTGACCCTATTCTCTGGAACTCCTTGACTCCCTAAACCAGATTATCATCCTGCTTCAAATCCTGCAAAACCTCACAAAAAACACACCTGTTTAAAGAAGCCTATAACTTGCCTCCTTAACGTGCACACTGCATTTTTCACCATCCTGTACCACACACAAAACAACTTTAACTTTAAACTTTAAATTATTGATGTTGAAGCTTCTGAGTCATCCTGGATTCAGTTTTCTATGGGGGAAAAAACAGTGTTATAGCGAATCAGAGTGTTAAAAGGGGTCTGGCAGGAAAAAAATGCGCTATATCGGGGCAATGCTATAGAAAATCAGAGCGTAAAAAGGGATCTGGCAGACAAAAACATTATTATAGCAGGGTTTAGCATTAAAAGGGGTCTGGCAGGAAAAACAGCTCTATAGTGAATCAGCTCTAAACGGGGTATTTTTAAGAGGGGTATACTTGTATCAAAATACAGTAGACTCTCAGTTATTCGGCCCCCACGGGAATTGTTAGATGCCAGATAAATGTTGTTTCTGGTTGCTTGAGAGTCACTATTAAAAGAGGCCTACATTAGCTGCACATAGGATACTCTGCTAAGTATATGTGTTCGTGAGGGCTGTTATAGCAGCAGCAGCAGCTTTCACTCCTCACTTACACACAGGTACGCTGGGCTGGAGGGTGCTGTGCTGAACCCCGGGAATGTAACGCTAACACTGCACTGGCTCAGTCACTCATGTCTGTACCGTGGATGGAATCTAGGTGCCTGTAATAATTTCGTGGCATAACAACCTGGCTCCTGGCATTTGTTGAGCCCCGTAAAATGTATTTTCTATTTAGTGTACAATATTTAAAACATTTTCTGGTTATTTATTGTATATATATATTTATATTTATAAATATATAATAAATAAATATATATATATATACATATATATATATATATATATATATATATATATATATATGTATACTAGGAAATTGCCTGTCAAAAATGACAGGAATAAAATTGTAAGAAAGGGAATGCTGTTTGCCACACAAACGAGGCTATAGGCCCTCTGAGCACCTACAGCGTTCATCATGAGCTCCGCGCTGAGCGCCTTTGGCGTTTATCGCATAGCTCACAATGAGCGCCTTTGGCGCCTTGGGTACTCAGTGTGTGTCTCGCAATGAGCGCCATCGGCGCTCATTGCAAGCCTCTCATCTTGTGTACTTTATAGGCCTCGCGCTTGAGTGTTACTGCCTTGTGTTAAATGTTATTGGCTTTGATTAAGTGTTACTGGTTTGCGTTAATTTTACTGCCTTGGCTTGTTTTTACATCCTTCAGGCTAGTTTTTCGTCCTTCGGCCTAATTTTCGCCGTGTTGCGTTTTTTCTGCAATCATTTTTTATTCTTGCTTAGGCGATTTTCAATTGTGAAAAAATGGCAAATATGCCTTAAATCAACTTGCAACCTCACTCACAGGCTCCCTGGCTCTCCCCATGTGCTGTGTGTGAGTGTGTAAGTTAATTTGAGGAATATTTATTGTTTTTTTCAGGTCTTTCCAGTTCCGTGATTCGGCTGTTAAAGTGAGATTTTTGCAAGGCGCATACCGCATAGACGGATTTCGGTCCTAAGTCGCATGGGTCGTAAGTACATGTACGGGTTTCGGTCCTAAGTGGTATAGTTTCAGATAAGTCCCGCGGGCCTCGCAGTCGTGCGTCAACTGCTCGTCTCGCTTCAATTCAATTATTTAACATTGCGTGACCAACATTGCAACGGGACCAACACTGACAACTATATATGTGATGTGATGTATATATATGTATGTGTATATATATATATATCTACAATATCTCACAAAAGTGAATACACCCCTCATTTTTGTAAAGGTTTTATTATATCTTTTCATGTGACAACACTGAAGATATGACACTCTGCTACAATGTAAAGTAGTAAGTGTACAGCCGGTATAACAGTGTAAATGTGCTGTCCCCTCAAAATAACTCAACACACAGCCATTAATGTCTAAACCGTTGGCAACAAAAGTGAGTACACACCTAAGTGGAAATGTCCAAATTGGGCCCAAAGTGTCAATATTTTGGTCATGCCCACTGTGCTGCATCTCAGTTATAGGGTCTTGGCAATCTTCTTATAGCCTAGGCCATCTTTATGTAGAGCAACAATTTATTTTTAGATCCTCATAGAGTTCTTTGCCATGAGGTGCCATGTTGAACTTCCAGTGACCAGTATGAGAGAGTGTGAGAGTGATAACACCAAATTTTACACACCTTTTCTACATCCACATCTGAGACTTTGTAACACTAACGAGTCACATGACACTGGGGAGAAAAATGGCTAATTGGGCCAAATTTGGACATTTCCTTTTAGGGGTGAACTCACTTTTATTACCAACAGTTGTCACATGAAAATATATAATAAAATATTTACAAAAATGTGACGGGTGTACTCATTTGTGTGAGATACTGTATATATATATATATATATATATATATATATATATATATATATATATATGTGTGTGTGTGATACGTTATTTAACATTATTATAATTTAAGTCATTACTATAATACATTATATAATTTAAGTCTCTGTGACCATGCTGATTTTTGATGTAGCTCTTTTGCATTATTCATTGGGAAAGTACACCATGTTGTGAGAACACAATTTAAATCTAAGGTGTGTAGCCAGGCAAGTCATTATCA
This sequence comes from Discoglossus pictus, assembly GCA_027410445.1. Taxonomy (NCBI): domain Eukaryota; kingdom Metazoa; phylum Chordata; class Amphibia; order Anura; family Alytidae; genus Discoglossus; species Discoglossus pictus. The sequence goes on along the minus strand of CM050165.1, from coordinate 413,851,896 downwards.
GTGGGATACTGTGCTAATATAAGACTATTTAATCACAAAATCAGGGAAGTGGCGTTCAGAGAAATGGATGTCTGTAAAAATTATTAGCCTTCAGTTCAAAAATATATATTGTTGGAGGATTTAGAATCTAATAACTTGTATAGAACAAGACTAATTTCTTTTTGGCAAGAATAATTGTAAAATAAGCAACTATATACATTTAAATATAACTTCCCAGACTGCAATAATACAAATCCAACAGCACACATGCAAATGCCTATCAAGTGCAGTGCAGACTTACCTCTCTCTGCTAATCCAAGAAGCACCCCTGCTTACTACCTCCTTGTATTGTTTTCTGTTTGCACAATTTAGAGCAAACCAACTCTGCTGGGGATGGGGGGGGGGGGGGGAATAATATATTTAAAATATATAATGGACAATTCTGTGCAGCACAAAACTTCCCTCACCCCAAATCCAGCAAGGTTCTCAATCAGGGGGCAGCTGAAGTTAGAAAAACTTTTTTGTACCCCACAGTTTTTATTTTTTAAATTGATTCAGAGTCAGGCGCCCCTTAAAAGCATGTGCCCTTAAGCTAGTGCCTACCTTGCTTTATGGATGATCTGGCCATGGCCTTGATCACAACTTATGTACAGTGCTGCAAAATATGTTGGCGCGTTACAAATAAAAGATAATAAGAATAAGAATAATAATACCAGTAGAAATCTAAATCTAAGTTGAAAAACTTTTATATGTAGTTTCAATATGTGGTTTACAAATAAATGTTATTTTATGTAGTAGCTGGAGTGAATGATTCCCTTATTACTTATCTTTCAATGGTTATTTTATAATGAATAAAATGTATTTTTAAGCAGCAATTTAGTGCTCAAACCAGTGTTTCGTTTGTTTATTTTATTACTGATTGGCAATAAAATCAGTAATTGAAGAAAATCAATTCAATGCAAGTTTATGAATCTTGGCTGTGAAATTTAGGGATTTTTAGACTTAAAAAAGTTACTTATCCGCTCAGAGTGCATTCACCCTTTGGGATCTTTTTCTTATGTCCTGATAACATTTTTAGTTGTACCCTTCCCTTCTCTGCAGTGTCTATTGTAAGGAAACCTATACTAATCAGACTATAATTTAGTGACTTAGTAACTTTACTGTAGTTTTATTTTGAAATGACAGCCTGTTATTTGTTAATATAATCACCTTTCACATGAGGACCGGTGAGTGAGATCCCACTGAGATAGTCAGACAGATATGAGTACAGAAGTCAGGACATCTAGACCTTTAATGTGGAAGTTAATCATTCTTCAAAGCCTGTAAGTCTTCTTTCCTGCTGTTCCAAAATGATTAATAATATTATGATGTGGATGCTTCTGGCGATCCAGCTACTAAATCCCATTGTTTACATAAGTTTACAAGCCTCAAAAAACCATCTGTGTTTTCCATTTTCTGACTTCAATAGCATCTGCCTTTCTGGATGTTTTTAAATATTATAATTCAGAATACAGCAATGTTTGCTAAAATGACTTGTTGCCACAGTTAACACATTACAGTTCTTGGAGAACAATTAATAATAATTGCTAAGGCTATCAATTCTGTTTCCCCACAATTCATTCTCCATATTGCATCTATCCATCCTCACTTCATGTCTGTAACCATTAATTACTTCTTAGATTGTAAGCTCTCAATAGCCATCTTGTCTTATTAACACCGTCTTCAAATGTATTCTACCACTAGAACTACCGAATCCACTATACAAATAAAATATAATTATAACAATAAATATGTATTTCAAACACCAACACAAAATAATGGAAACACATTTTTAATTTATAAAATACTATTGTGACAATCTGTGCTGCTAAAAATAGCATAGAGCAATAGATATTTTGTGAGAGTTTGGCTTCCACTTAATTGATAGAGAAACTCATTAGATTTGTGGCTAGCTGCAATAGAATTTCAAAGGGGAACCACAAAAATACTTCAAAGGGGAGCTACTAAGAAACTTTTAAATACAAATCCAACTCCAATAATGTGGTTAATCACAATAATGGATAAAAGATAGAGCTTCAAACTTTTCAATCAACCTACTTCCCATTGCACTTAAGTGGGTATTAACACATAGCTCTATGATTGGAGTATTATTATTATTATCGTTTATTTGTAAAGTGCCAACATATTTCATAGGGCTATACATGGGTTGTCTGCAAGGCAAAGATAATTTTAACACATTGTTAAGAATGGAGGGCCCTGTCATTGAACTTAGAATCTTGTGACAAAGCACCAACACAGGCTTGAAAACTTGCAGGCTTACAATCTAAAAATATAATTTAGCATGGGCTGGATATGGCGTGAAATAAAAGAGTAAATACTCAGTGTGATCCATTTATGGTAGCCACCTTAGGCAAGGGAGACAGAGAGGGCAGTTGTTAGTTCTAACCGCATGTGTTCTCCTTTGACCCACTATGGTTCTGGGTGGAGGGACAGGCCAGTACAGAGGTTTGAAGAAGTTCAGAGTTCAAAGTCGACAAGTTTGGCAAAATCCCTAGTCCTATTCTGTATTATTGTTGGCAATTGTTTCCATCCAGTCCACTTTTACCCCTTTTACTTCCTGTCTGCACCTCAAACATCCTTCCAGATTAGTCGCCTTACCCAGAGCTGCGGTGAAAGCCAGAGAGACCACCATGAGCCACTCAGACTGCTTGGTGCCTAGCAAGCGGTACAGGCAGAATATACTTGACCATCCACGAACTACCCACTTCAGGGGGTTCCGTAGGTCCAACTTACTATTGCTTCTATATTCATACAAAAGCTATCTCTTCTCACTACAGATAGGAGAACCATTGACTGAAGTGTAGATGTTTCTATGATAAAAAATAGCAACTTTTTTGGGTAGAGACAAAAAGATGTTTATTTTTATATTTGGTTTAAAGTTTAATCCCTCTATTGTTTTATCCCCTTTAAAATTGCATGGGTGTGTTAGCAAAGTGTTGCTAAAACTATGCTGGAGTTTTGCCGAGACGAGTATCCGAGAGACTGCTGGGAAGATCTGAGATCCAGAACTGAAGTTTAATCAATTGGATTTCCTGTACAGTTGGTCCAGTTGGCTTTGTTTTGTGACTCTTATCATACATGTTTTTGTTATTAATTATTATTCAGGATTGTTTTTTTCATTATTAGCAATGGCGGCTGGTGACTTTCCAAGTTGTTGGGGCAGAAGGCAGAGACCTGGACCCTCCCCATAAATTGACTCTGCCTAAAAGTAGAAACTTCTCCCCTTCACAACATGTTACCTCTGTATACAGGGTAATCAGCAACATACAGAGTACTGAGATGGCCAGGAGTTGCTTTGTTTTTTTCCAATAAACTTTATTCAGAAAGAGGAAAGAGAAAGAGAGATTATAGGGAACAATATGTGTGTGTGTGGGGAATTGTCCTCCAGCACACATGCTGCTTCATTAAATAAAAAATTGTAAAAAAAAAAAATGTATGTAAACTATATACTCACAAATGTTGTTTGCACTAAATAGAAACCATTTTTCAGTATCAAATTAAAAGCAAACTGTCATGACAAAACTACTAGTCTTCATTAGGAAGCTGCCTATATATCTCTATCTATCGATCTAGATGCATGGTGCCTGGGGAAGAAACAATTTGAGAGAGTACAAACAGGGAGAATAAAAAAGTCACAGAGAACAAGAAACAGAGAGCGAGAGAATAACATAGTTACATAGTTACATAGTAATTAAGGTTGAAAAAAGACTTTCAGTCCATCAAGTTCAACCTTTTAAAGACAGACTGAGAATACTCACCCAGTCCTCAACAGCTCTATCAGCATGGCAGCTCCTCACTAAACTACATCTCCCAGCATGCACTGCATACTGCAATCAAACATTCCTTTTTGAATCAGCTGTGTAAATCAGTGCAGTGTTTTCTATCCTGTGGGCTGTAATCAGTGTCCAGGTGAGAGTGGGTGTGGCTTGGCCTGTGTAAAGGTATATCTGTGTGCATTTGTGTGAAGTTCTGTTTGAATCAGTTCTGTAAATCAGTGCAGTGTTTTCTTTCCTGTGCTCTGTAATCAGTGTCCAGGTGAGAGTGGGTGTGGTTTGGCCTATGTAAAGGTTTATCTGTGTGCATTTTGTCGTGTTCTGTTTGAATCAGTTCTGTGAGGCAGTTCTGTTTGAATCAGTTCTGTCCTTTGCTCATTTATCATTGTACAGGTGAATAGGAAGGGTCTATTTTAACAAGGGAAGAGCGAGCTTGGGAGCTTGCAATCATTTACAGTGTAAGTGTAGTTAGTGTGTAGGAGATTGAATAAAAGGACGGAATTCAAAGAAAAGGAGTATTATAAGAAAAAACATAAAACAAACATATATATTTTTTTCTGTTTTGTTTGGGTTAAGATGTAGAAAATGAGTCAGTGGCAACCTCACTCAGTGTACATCCTGCCACATGTATGCACTGCTGGAACAGATGATCCAGGGTCCATACCTCTGTGACAGGTGTGAGCATGTTGCCTCTCTGGAGGCTCAAACTGAAGAACTAGAGAGGAGAATTGCAGTACTTAGTTATATTGCTTCAAAGGAAAGGGGGTTGGTGCTCACTGAACACAGTTTAGCTGGTTCTAGCATGGAGGGAGGAGCTGGGGCTAGTGAGGATGTCCAGGGAGGTAGCTGGGTTACAGGCCAGTTCTGAGTTGGCAAACACCAACAGATTTGCCAGATTGAGTGAAACTGTTGGGGGTGTCCATTCAGGAATGGCAATGCCAGATAGAGCTGTTTCCTCTAACAGCCGTGCGAACGGTTCTACTGGAGGAGAGGGAGGGCAGCATAGGCAGAGAAACAGACAGGTTTTGGTGGTAGGGGACTCTATTATTAGGAAAGTAGACAGGGTGATTTGTCCCCCAGATCCCAGCAATCAAACAGTTTGCTGTCTCTCGGGTGCTCGGGTTCGGCATGTTGTGGATCAGGTGGATACATTCTTGGGAAGGGCTGGTAATGAACCGGCGGTCTTGGTATACATTGGTACCAATGACAAAGTTAGTGGAAGATGGAATGTCCTAAAAAAAATAATTTAGAGAACTAGGGAATAAGCTTAAAGCAAGAACCTCCAAGGTAGTATTTTCTGAGATACTACCAGTGCCGTGTGCGAGCCCAGGGAGACAGAAGGAGCTTAGGGAGGTTAATGCGTGGCTAAAAAAGTGGTGCAGTGCAGAGGGTTTTGGGTTTTTAGAGCACTGGTCTGACTTCTCACTTGGGTACAATCTCTATAGCAGGGATGGATTGCACCTTAATGATGAGGGAGCTTTTGTGCTAGGGGATAGGATGGTAGAACGGCTGGGGGAGTTTTTAGACTTGTAGGTGGGGGGAGGGACTATATAGAAGTATTGCGGTAAAAAGGGTAGAGAGGGAAAGGGATGAATTAGTTACCCATGGGGGAGGAGAAGGGGGGAGAGTTACAATAGACAATAGGGAGGTATTAATAGGGGCCTCAAATACAGTGGTAAGCACTTCACAATGGCAGAGCCATAGCAACATAAAGTGTATGCTTGTTAATGCAAGAACTTTGCCTGGAAAAATGGGCGAGCTAGAATTATTAGCAGTACAAGAAAAATTTGGATTAATAGGCATTACCGAGACATGGTGGGATGAATCTCATGACTGTACTGGTTATCTAGATGGTTATAACCTATTTAGGAAAGATAGGGGAAATGGTAAAAGAGGAGGAGGGATCTGTCTGTATGTTAAGCCTGAATTTAAGCCTATAGTCAGAGAAGATATTTATGGTGGAACTAACGGCAACATTGAATCTTTGTGGCTTGAGCTAAATAGTGGAGGAGCTAATTCTAAACGCATAATGGTGGGAGTGTGCTATGAAACCCTAAAATATAATTGAAAGTGAGGGAATGCAATTATTGTTACAGATTGGAAATGCAGCTAAGCATGGGCAAGTTCTGCTAATGGGAGACTTTAATTACCATGAAATAAACTGGATAACTGAGACCAGCAGCTCAGCTAAGGGGAGCAGGTTCTTGAGTACACTCAGGGATCATTATCTGGCCCAGGTAATACAAGAACCTACTAGAAATGGGGCCATCTTGGATTAAGTCATCACAAGTAATATTGATATAATATCAAATGTTAAAATAGGGGAACCCCTTGGGGAAAAGTGATCACAAAACAGTCTCATTTGAGATTGAATACAAAAAACAGTTGTAAGGGGCCAACAAAAACTCTAAGTTTTAAAAGGGCTAACTTTATGGGCTAAGGGCAGCAATACTACATATAGACTGGTACAAAGAACTTACAGGGAAAAATACTGAAAATAAATAGACAACATTCAAATCCTTCCTAAATAAGCATACTCATCGGCATGTACCATGTGGAAATAAAAATAATAGGAGTAAATCACAACCCATGTGGCTTAACAATGACTTAAAGAACATGATAAAGAAAAAGAAACATACATTTAAATTATACAAGAAGGAGGGAACAGAGGCAGCATTATGTGACTATAAGGAAATCAACAAGGCTTGCAAAAGGGCTATTAGATTGGCTAAAAGAGAAAATGAGAAGTCAGTTGCAAAGGAAAGTAAGACTAACCCTAAAATATTTTTTAAATATATTAATGGGAAGAAGGCGAGGAAGGAAGCGATAGGAAAATTACAATGTGACACAGGCCATCTGATAATTAGTGACCAGGAAAAGGCAGATGAGCTCAATAGGTTATTATTATATCCAAGGGTACTGAGGGAGCTGGGTTCTGTAATAGTCAAACCATTATATCTAATCATTCAAGACTCACTCACCACAGGGTCTCTACCAGATGACTGGAGAAAAGCAGAGGTGATACCTATATTTAAAAAGGGAGCAAGAGCAAATCTGGGCAATTATTGACCAGCGAGCCTCACATCTGTAGTTGGAAAGCTTTTAGAAGGGTTAATCAGGGACAGAATACAAGAATATGTCTATTTGAACAAGATCATAGGTAGCAGTCAACATGGATTTATGAAGGATAGGTCATGTCAGACCAATCTAATTAGTTTCTATGAGGAGGTTAGTAGGAACTTGTATCAGGGCAACTCAGCGGATGTAGTCTTTTTGGATTTTGCAAAGGCTTTTGATACAGTGCCACATGGGAGACTATTGTGCAAACTAAGAGATACAGGAATTGCAGTAAATATCTGCTCATGGATTGAGAGCTGGCTAAAAGACAGGAAGCAAAGGGTTGTTGTAAATGGAACATACTCCAATTGGACTAATGTGGTAAGTGGGGTTCCTCAAGGTTCAGTATTAGGTCCTCTCCTTTTTTACATATTTATTAATGACGTAGAAGTAGGACTCGAAAGTAGTGTCTCCATTTTTGCGGATGACACTAAGTTGTGCCAGGTAATTAAATCAGATAATGATGTACTTTCCCTACAGAGGGATTTGCATAAATTAGAGAAATGGTCGGCTAAATGGCAGATGAGATTTAATACAAATAAATGTAAGGTTATGCATTTGGGAAGAAAAAATAGCCATGCAATTTATAATCTTAATGGAGCAAATCTAGGTATATCAGATATTGAAAGGGATTTGGGAGTACTAGTGGACAACCACCTAGGTAGCAGTGCTCAATGCCAAGCAGCAGCTGCAAAGGCAAGTAAAATATTAGCATGTACTAAGAAGGGTATAGAAGCAAGGGAAGCAAATATAATTCTAACACTATAATCCCTAGTACGCCCTCATTTGGAATTTGGGCACCACTTCATAAAAAGGACATTTTAGAGCTGGAAAAGGTACAAAGGAGGACAACAAAACTAATAATGGGAATGGAGGGGCTAAGTTATGTAGAAAGACTAACCAAATTAAACTTATTTTTGCTAGAAAAAAGGCGTCTACCTTATCTAAATACATCCAGGGTAAATATAAGGCTTTGTCAAGTGAACTTTTTGTACCAAGAGATTTTCAACTGACAAGAGGACATCATTTGAGGTTAGGGGGAAAAAAAACACTTTAAACAAAGAAAAGGGTGTCTCTACCAAAGGAGGTGGTGACAGCAAATTTGATAGATAACTTAAAAAAGAGGTTATATATTTTTTTAATAAAGAGGGCATTCAAGGTTATCCTAGATAACTAGCGAAGGAATATTGATCCAGGGAGAAATTTGATCGCCAGTTTCTGGAGTCAGGAAGGGATTTTGCTTTTTTTCCCCTTATGAGACAATTGGCAAAGTTTCAATGTTTTTTTATTTCTGTTTGCCTTCCTCTGGATCAATTAACAATCAATAACAAATTGTCCACATACTAAAAAGATCAAGAGAGATCTAAAAAGGTTGACGTTGATGGACTAACTCTTTATTCATTATCAAATACTATACTATTAATAATTAATTAACAACTAATTAATTAATAACTAATCCGTATATTGCATATCAGAGGAGATCTTAAAAGGTTGAACTTGATGAACTGAAAGTCTTTTTTCAACCTTAATTACTATGTAACTATGTAACTAATTGGCTGGGGCATTAACAGTGATTAGCTGGGGTTTGCCCCAAAGGGTCTCCACAGCTTCTGCTCCTCACAGTCATTCTGATTGTGTGATGCTGTCTTTGACAGACAGGCTCATTGCTTCAAATCGAGCACAGGCAGCATTGTGCCCTTATCTGTAGTACAAAGCAAGTCACCAGCAGGGGAGATGTGATAAGGGGATAAGTTGTGTGCTTAACTGCTTGCCAAAGGATTAATCATTTAAAGTGATAACAGCAGATATTTAAAAAAATGAAATATTGAACATGATATAATTATTTTTTAAGTTAGTGATGCGGGATTAAGTCAGTGCATTGGTTCTTGGAGGGCGGTGGCCCATATGCCCCATGCACCATTCACCCCTGATTATTAGTTGTGATATCTAAACTATAGTTATAATGAATTCCCATCATAAAGTTTTCAGCATTTATACCAGTTGGTAATTGATAAGGAGGTACTAGCATCTGGTTTCTTTGGGCCTCATTCTATTAAGGGCCGTAAAATGCTGCGATTCCTTGCGAGGGTGCTGCGGCCCCTCGTAGCCCTACGTCTACATTGTTATTCAAATGAAAAGGGCTGCAGCACACCCCTTCATACTACACTACATTATTAACCCTAACTATACTCCATTAACCCCTTAACCCTAACTATACCCCATAAGCATACATCTAACCCATCACTTATGGGGTCTATACTATAACTATGGCCACAAGAGATGGCCGCAAGCTACTTAGGTATTCTATTCCCTTGCGGCCGAGGGCTTCGTCTCTATAAGTACCCCACAGCATCTAAAATTAACTCCATCACTCATGGGGGTCAATATAGACCCCCATGAGACTAAAATGAACCTCAGTCCAATAGGGGTCTACATAGACCCCTTAAGGACACTATTAACGCATAGGTTAACCCCATAAGTGCCATGAGTGTCCTCCAGGACCCTCACGACAAAGTCTAAGCACTACACTACACTATTAACCCTAACCCCTTAACCCTAACTATACCCCATTAACCCATACTAAACCCTAGTTAACCCTAACTGTACCAATCTAACCCTAATTGGGCCTATTTAACCCCTCTAGGCCTATTTAAACCTAACTGGGCCTATCTAACCCTCACTGGGCCTATTTAACCCCTTCTAGCCCTATTTGACCCCATCATAAGCCTCCATCTAACCCATCACTTATCGGGGTCTAAATCTAAACTAACTTCCCTCTACCCTAACCTATTAACCCCTACCTACCTAACACTACCTACCTACCCCCTATTCAACCCTCCACCCCACTAATTACAAAAAAAAACTGTCAGCAAAAATAAAAAAAAAACATGTTAACAAAAATAATAAAAAGTACATTACAACCCCCCACTACAAAAAATAATAAAAGAACATTACAAACCCCACCCATAATACAAAAAAATAAAAAAGGTCATTACAAACCCCACCCCAATAGAAAAAAAGGACATTACAAACCCCCCACTACAAAAAGTTAAACAAAATTACACACCTGCAAAGAAGAGGTATTCACAAATATACATAACAATACAGTAAAAAATACATTGAAAATATACGCCTAACTACAATACATTACCCCTATCTATACATGACCCCCAATATATAACACATAACCTCTTATCATACATTACCCCCTATCTAGACAACATTACCCCCTAACTCTACAACATAACCCCCTATCTATACATAAACCCATATCTAACATTACCCTATATATACATTACCCCCTTTCTATACATAACCCCTATCTATATATTATCCCCTATCTATACATAACCCCCTATCTATACATTACCCCCTATTTATACATTACTTCCTATCTAGAATATATTAAATCATAAATCTAAACTCAAATAGAATAATTTAGGCCACTTACCATTGCAGATGTCCCTTCAGGAAAAAAGGAAACCCTTAGGAAAAAAGAAACATCTAATAATGAACATTACACATAAAATACATGAAACTTACCTGTCTGCGATATCCCTGGCCTTGTCATCTTTTGTCCCGTCTGGGCCCTTCAAAAACCTGTGCTCAAAAAAAAATAAAAAATAACAGAGCTCTGCACTGGCTTTGCCCTCCGACGCTAATGAGGCTTCTGTTTCTTTTTCAAAAAAAAAAAATGAAAAAAAAAAATGGCTGTCATTCAAATTGTTCCCAATCAGAAGGGGCAGAGATGTGAGCCAATCAGAATAGGATACACCCCTATATTCCATACTGATTGGCTGATGAACCTGTCAATCAATTTTAAAACAATCAGAAGGCACTATTGCCTTCAGCCAAACAGAATGGGATACACCCCTGTTGGGTGATGACTGAAGACATCTGCGCCTTCTGATTGGGGTGTATTTCATCCTGTTTGGCTGAAAGGAATAGCACCTTCTGATTGGCTATTGTCACTGTCAATCAAATAATAGCCAATCAGAAGGCGCAGATGCTTTCAGCCAATAATGTTCATCCTGTTTTGTGTTATGTGTATGTGTTATACTAATGTTATGTATCTTTTTTCCAGGGGCCGATCCAGGGAACAGAAGAAGATGGACGGGGGCAAGCTGGAAAGGTGAGTTTAATCTTTTATTTACAATGTGTATTTGTTATATGTAGTGTTTTGTACTAATTAGATGTTTATTTTTTCCTAGGGATTTCCTTTTTTTCCTGATGGGACATCTGCAAATGTAAGTGGTCTAAATAATTCTATTTTATCTTAGATTTAGGGTTTAATGTATTCTAGATAGGGGGTAATCTATAGATAGGGGGTTATGTATAGATAGGGGTTTATGTATAGATAGGGGTTATGTATAGATATGGGGTTATGTTGTCTATATAAGGGGTAATGTTGATAGGGGATTATGTGTTATAGATAGGGTGTCATGTATTGTAGTTAGGGGTATATTTATAATATATTTGTTACTGTAATGTTATATATATTTGTGTATACCTTTACTTTGCAGGTGTGTAATTTTTTTTATTTTTTGTAGTGGGGGTTTGTAATGTCCTTTTTTATATTTTGTAGTGGGGGGTTGTAATGTACTTTTTTATTTTTGGTGACATAGTTTTTTTTATTTTTGGTGACATAGGTTTATTTATTTTTTGTAATTAGTGGGGTGGGGGTTGAATAGGGGGTAGCTAGGTAGTGTTAGGTAGTTAGGGGTTAATAGATTAGGGTAGAGGGGGTTAGTTTAGATTTAGTGCTTTATTGTGGTAGAATAGTGAGGTGTAGTGTTTGTACTTAGTGTCATGAGGGTCCTGGAGGACCCTCATGGCACTTATGGGGTTAATTATAGGATTCTCATTATCCTATAAGGGACTTCATAGCCCCTTATGGGACTGATTGGGTTAAACAGAGACTTAAGGGGGTCTGTATGATGGGGTTAGACGGAGGCCTATGGGGGTTTATATAGACCCCCATAAGTGATGAGTTAGATAGAGGCTTATGGGGGTTTATATAGACCCCCATAAGTGATGGGTTAGATGGAGGCTTATGGGGGGGTGTAAGAAGGGGTTAAATAGGCCCAGTTAGGTTAGATAGGTGCAGTTAGGGTTAAATAGGGTTTAGTATGGGTTATTGGGGTATAAATAGGGTTAAGGGGTTAATGGAGTATAGTTAGGGTTAATAGTGTAGTGTAGTGTTTAGACTTTGTTATGAGGGTCCTGGATGACCCTCATGGCACTTGTAGGGCTAACCTATGGGTTAATAGTGTCCTATAGGGATCTATGTAGACCCCTATTGGACTGAGGAGGTTAATTTTAGTCTCATGGGGGTTATTGACCCAATGAGTGATGGCGTTAATTTTAGATACTGGGGGGAGTACTTATAGTAACCCTACGGCTTGGGCATAACTATTAGTGTGCCACAGGCCCTTTAAGGACCCTACGCAGCAAGGGAAGTCGGACCCCTTCATTATAGGGTTAATGTGTGAACCCTGCAGGGGTCCTGTTCGGACCCCTGCATTATAGGGATGATGTGGGGATACTGTGGGGACAGTGCAGGGGTCACGATCGGGTCATAATCAAGACCCCTGAAGCCAGCGGGGGCTTAATTGCAGCAGCCACAATGGCTTCACAGCCCTTGTGGCTGCCCCAGGGTACAAGTAAGCTGCGGCCCTTTTGGTCTGTTTTGGTGGCCTTTTTGGAGGGCTGGCCGGAGGATTTCAATAGGATCAGGTACCTCCATGTGGGTTTAAAGGGTTTCCCTGTGGCGGGGGTGGCCGCAAGGGAAAGCTTGCGGCCATCTCTTGCGGCCACGCAGCTCCTACAGCCATTAATAGAATGAGGCCCTGTGTCAGGCTCAATTTAAATTGCTGTATCCAATTAATTAATCAGGGACATGGTCACTTGTGAGCAGTCCTTGTGAGTTTGGGACACTTGGCTTTTGGCATTTAAAGACTTGGTTTATGGAACATTTCAGTCCAACGTACAGCACAAGAGAAAGTCTGGACAAAAACTAGAGAGAAACAGTAAGAATAATCTGTCCCAACTCCCCCAGGACACCTGAAATATGTTACTTAATGTATAATCTTTTGAAGCTCAAGAATATAGGTGTGTTTTACAGCATGCTCCCTTGCCTCAGCCTCTCCTTCTGCTCTCTTCCTTAAACAATCGACTCCCCCACCACATGACCACATGACAACCCATGGGATTTAAATCCATTACAGATTTAAATATGGCTGAAAAATTATACCTTCTTAAACCTAACAATCATTTAATGTGGAAACTTCTTTTAGATTAGTACATGATGATATTTTTATATATTCATACCTTGTTAATTAAAACATTTTGTAGTTTAGTTTGTTCAGTTGTGTCTCACTCTCCTTGACCCTCTACACTGCAGCACTTCAGGCACTTCCCTCAGCCACTGTCAGCCACTGCCCCTCTGTGCTGCATCAAACCGATGCTCATTGCTTCAATGACCTCTATTCATCATTGCCACTGCTGTCCCCTTATTTGTGTAACCTTCCCAGCATCAAAGTCTTCTCTATGGAATCCTGTCTTCTCATTACATGGCCAAATATTTGGCCTTGTGATTACACCTTCCAGTGAACAGTTTGGCTTGATTCTCTTCAGGATCAATTGACTGGACCTTCTTGTAGTACAAGAGACTCTATGCAGTTTTCTCACACCACAATGCAAAGGATTCAATTCTAAGGCGCTCATCCTTCTTTATGAATGAGCTCTCACATCTGTATATTACTACTGAGAATGCTATAGTTCTAATAATGCAGATCTTTGTTGATAATCTAATATCTTTGCTTTCTAATAGCTTGCCCAGACTTGCTATAACGTTCCTTCCTAGAAGCATACGTCTTTTTACTTAAAACATAGATGAATCTTGTAATCAGTAAAATAGTAGAATGGTTTTATAACAAATTAAATCATTTCATGTTTCTCAGTATGAAAATATCCCACAAGAGTAAGAGTCCAATGTCCACTGCGAGCATTGGTAGCAAATACATATCAGTCAACATATTTTTCTCTATGACAAGGTAAGAATATCTTAGTACTGGCAAATCATTTTCACATCTGATTTTTTAATGGAAAATAGACAAGAAACAAATAAAAAACACAAAAACATACATGGTTTTCAAAATCAAACAATTCATGGGAGAGAGCATGGAGAACTGAAAAACAAGTTTTGTTCAATCTTTTCTAAACATGCTATTAGAAAAAAGTTATTATTTTTAATTTGATTACCATGTGGGTCACATTTATGTTATTGAGTGATTGGGGAATTTGACCCACTTAATAAACATAAAGAGCCTCATTTAATTGCAAGGCTGCGACTCGCACTATACAGGCTGTATGTCTGCCCGCAAGTTTCGGCCGAAAGCCAAAACCATAAACCATGCAATTGTATGTAACATTTCATAGCGTGAACATGATCAATAAAGAAAGGCCGTAACTACTGATTTAGAAACAGCTAAGAACACAGCCTTAGAAACTGAGACAGTCATCATTATGTCAGTAAAACATTGAGGTTACATATAGTTTGTGCCTGCCACTGTACTTGAATTACTTACTACTACCTCCCTATTGACTATACTACCTCTCCCCCATCTCCTCCAACTATGAGTTGTTAATTCATCCCTTATACCCTCTACACTTTCTACCCCATTACTTATATCTAGTCCCTCTCCCCACCTACTAGTTTAAAAACTCCTCCAGCCTTTCTACCATCCTATCCCCGAGTACAAAAGCTCCCTCATCTTTAAGGTTCAATCCATCCCTACTGTAGAGATTGTACCGATGTAAGAAGTCAGCCCAGTGCTCTAAAAACCCAAACCCCTCCTTAATGCACCACATAATTAGCCACGCATTAACCTCCCTAAGCTCCTTCTGCCTCCCTGGGCTAGCATGTGGCACTGGTAGTATCTCAGAAAATACTACCTTGGAGGTCCTTGCCTTTAGCTTATTACCTATTTATCAAAAATCATTCTTTAGGACACTCCATCTTCCACTAACTTTGTCATTGGTACCAATATGTACCAAGACCGCCGGTTCAATTCCAGCCCCTCCCAATAATTTGTCTACCCGATCCACAACATGACGAACCCGAGCACCCGGGTGACAGCAAACTGTTCGATTGCTGGGATCTGGGTGACAAATCACCCTGTCTACCTTCCTAATAATAGAGTCCCCTACAACCAAAACTTGTCTGTTGCTCTGCCTTTTCTGCCCTCCCTCTCCTCCAGTAAATCTGTTCTCCCGGCTGCTAGAGGGAACAGCTATATCTGAATGGACATCCCCAACAGTTTTACTCAGTCTGGCAAATCTGTTGGTGTTTGCCAACTCAGAACTGGCCTGCCACATCCTTACTAGCCCCAGCTCCACCCTCCATGCTAGGCCCAGCTAAACTGTGCTCAGTGAGCACTGTAACGGAACCCATCACTGTTTTACCCTGTTTTATGATTATTTAATTCTTGGTTAAAATATGATCACATTGCTGTACTGTAGATATGTTGTTTTATGTTCTACAGAATATATTGGCTCAGAATATTAGCCAGACTTTTGCAGACCTAGGCTAATAGATAATCCTGTTACAGAGATTCAAGAGATAAGAAAGTTGTAAAGGATCCTTGCATTTTCCAAAGTGTTTTCATTCTCTGATAAGAACAAAGAAGAATGATCTAATTAATGTCTGATTGTATCCAAGTTGCCAGGGAGGTGTGACTCACCTATTGTCCTATATGTGTATTGTATAGGGGATATGTGCAATGTCTGTGTGTTATGTGTAAAAACATACTTTTACTAACTTTTGAACCCCTGGTCTGATTCATGCCATTTTTGTATATGTTGTTCCCCTGGGTGAGAGATATTGAATGGTGCGGGACTTAAAGGTGTACCCCCTGTATTTGGGGTACATCCAGAATGTGGTTAAAATTGTGTCTGTTTTAATTGTGTTACCTGTTATCTAAGGGGAGGAGACGTGGGGGTTGAACCATGTAGATAATTGGCTGTTGTGATAATTATGTGGGTGTAGCCCTTCAGAGGGCACCATTGCATAAAAGGAGATTCCCTGTCATTAAAATATAGTTCTTCTTGACCCTTCAAAA
This sequence comes from Discoglossus pictus, assembly GCA_027410445.1. Classification (NCBI taxonomy): domain Eukaryota; kingdom Metazoa; phylum Chordata; class Amphibia; order Anura; family Alytidae; genus Discoglossus; species Discoglossus pictus. Next base: position 413,835,845 of record CM050165.1, on the reverse strand, counting down.
CGTAGCCTTGTCTCGTTATTTGAGGGGATCGCTATATCATACTGGGGATCGCTATGCTTTTGCATACTCCCTTGAGCTGTAACTACTGAACTCTTGTTCCTGATGTACTATCCTTGGAGTCTGTGGTGGTTTTGGTGACCGGTGCAGTGCTTGTAGGCCTCGACGCAAACTAGGACGCGTCTATCAACGGAGGTACCCGGTCGGGGTGCCAGTAGATCCGTTACATTGGTGGCAGTGGTGGGATGGCGTCCTAGTAAGAGGAAAAGCAGCACGGAGACACCGGTAACGTTTGGAGTTACAAATTGAGGGCAACGCTAGTATCCGTACAGCGCCCCTGGCTACAGCAGGATGGAACTGGCTAGTTTTCGGACAGCGTTCCATCATAAGGAGGAGGAGGCGGCCGCGGACTACAGGGATGCAGACAGAAAGGAACTCATGGTTACAGTACCTCGTATTGCTCCACAGAATGAGTTTGGAAGAGAACTCCAAAGCAGACTGGCCTTTTTCCCAGGTACGCTTCCCATAAAAACCTTGGAATGGTTAATGACAGATGTCCACAAATCCATAATGGAAAAGCAGCGGGCACGGGAGCGGTCCATCTTGGGAGCTGCTAACCCACCTCCCACCATTAACCCCCCCCCCCAGCACTGCGTCCGGGTGGTGGGAACTACCAAACCCCTCCACGGTACATCAGGTGCCACACGTGTAACCAGCAGGGCCACATGCAGAGAGACTGTCCAAGAAACAGAAACCGCTCCACGTGGAATACTCCAACTAATCCCCACCCCCAGTGTCAGTGTGTACCACAGGGGGCCGAAGGTGTCGTCCTTCCCCCCCAACGGCAGTGTGTACCCCAGGGAGCAGAAGGTGTCGTCCTTCCCCCCCAGTGGCAGTGTGAAACATAGGGGGCAGAAGGTGTCGTCCTTCCCCCCCAGCGACAGTTTACCCTAACCAGGGGAGGCACCAATCTCCCAGACGACGCAGATGGGACCGTGGTCTCTGCGCCCACAGCTTGTCCAGATCCCCAACTACCGTCACTGGGACAACCGGAGGAGGGGGTAAGTGCAAATTCCCCTCCCCAGCTAACTTCTAATGTGGCCCCAGGGTTAACAGAGGAAATGTTAACCCCCACTGACCCCCACGTTTCCCTGGCTACTGAGCCGGAATATGTCCCAAGTACCCCAGCAGAAGAGCTGACAGCGGGGCAGAGTGCAGTCGGCCTCTGCCCTCCCTTTGTCCCTTGTACAGAGCAGGAGGTCCTGCAGGTTATACCAGCAGAAGAGCTGGCATTAGGGCAGAGTGCCGCTGGCCTCTGCCCCTCAAGTCCCCTCAGCGTGTTGCACCATCACCCCAGCGAAATATCCAGGTGCCTGGTTAGACTTCCCCCCAAAGGGGAGATGTGTGACGAAGTGCCCTTCGCCACTTTGACTTGGAGAGGACTGTTTGCCAGCCTCCTGCCCTGCGACTATGGCCCTGGTACATATTGCCCTTTGGAACCAGTATTCAGCCATACCAGAGTGTATGTCACTCATTCTGGCCCTTTACATACAGGGGGGTCATTCGGTACTTGCCCTGTGGGAGCGGTGATACCCCAGATAACTATGCCATGGAGCCCATTCATATGATGAAAGACTATGGGAAAGACTTTAGCTACATGGCAATTGAACTGTGTGAAGAGGATCTGATCGCTATTCGGTAGTTTTCTGCGCTCAGATCCCAGCTATCTGGGGATATGTGAAATGTGAGTCAATGTGAATTGCAGTAATGCTGATGGGTTGTCAAACTAGAGAATTGACCAACAAATACTTTTGTCCGGACATCCCCAGGCCGATCCGTTGGGATCAGACCGTGTATGCCGGCTTATGGTCACGGGGGAGGTGTGTAATGGAACCCATCACTGTTTTACCCTGTTTTATGATTATTTAATTCTTGGTTAAAATATGATCACATTGCTGTACTGTAGATATGTTGTTTTATGTTCTACAGAATATATTGGCTCAGAATATTAGCCAGACTTTTGCAGACCTAGGCTAATAGATAATCCTGTTACAGAGATTCAAGAGATAAGAAAGTTGTAAAGGATCCTTGCATTTTCCAAAGTGTCTTCATTCTCTGATAAGAACAAAGAAGAATGATCTAATTAATGTCTGATTGTATCCAAGTTGCCAGGGAGGTGTGACTCACCTATTGTCCTATATGTGTATTGTATGGGGGATATGTGCAATGTCTGTGTGTTATGTGTAAAAACATACTTTTACTAACTTTTGAACCCCTGGTCTGATTCATGCCATTTTTGTATATGTTGTTCCCCTGGGTGAGAGATATTGAATGGTGCGGGACTTAAAGGTGTACCCCCTGTATTAGGGGTACATCCAGAATGTGGTTAAAATTGTGTCTGTTTTAATTGTGTTACCTGTTATCTGAGGGGAGGAGACGTGGGGGTTGAACCATGTAGATAATTGGCTGTTGTGATAATTATGTGGGTGTAGCCCTTCAGAGGGCACCATTGCATAAAAGAGATTCCCTGTCATTAAAATATAGTTCTTCTTGACCCTTCAAAACGTAGCCTTGTCTCGTTATTTGAGGGGATCGCTATATCATACTGGGGATTGCTATGCTTTTGCATACTCCCTTGAGCTGTAACTACTGAACTCTTGTTCCTGATGTACTATCCTTGGAGTCTGTGGTGGTTTTGGTGACCGGTGCAGTGCTTGTAGGCCTCGACGCAAACTAGGACGCGTCTATCAACGGAGGTACCCGGTCGGGGTGCCAGTAGATCCGTTACAAGCACCAACCCCCTTTCCAGTGGAGCAATATCACTAAGTGCTGCAATTCTCCTCTCAAGAGCTCTAATTTGAGCTTCCAGAGAGGCAACATGCTGACACCTCTCACAGAGTTATGGACCCTGGATCATCTGTTCCAGCATTTCATTCATATGACAGGATGTACACTCAATAAGGTTCAAGCACGTATCCAGTTGACTGTTTGCGGCTCGCAAAAAGACGCAAATTGAATAGCACATTAGTTTACAGGCTCCATTATGGGCTTTAGTAACTTACAATTGTTTAATTGAATGAGGCCCAAAGTGTTTATCAGCTTAAGCATCACTGACAGGGACCAATAAAGGCCAAAACATACATTTGGGATTTGCTGTTTCTTCTGTTCAGAGTAGAATTGCCTTCTATTTTGGGGCTGGATCACTCACTCTAGTGAGTGGGACCAGATTGATATACCACATGATATTTCTCTGTGAGAAGAGCACAAGTGAGCTAAAAGAGGTGGGCGAGCATGTCCAGAGAACTAATGTTTAGGTATTAGATTAGCATAATAAGGGTTTTTACACCAGAATTGAATAAACTTAATTTATCAAATCAAGCAATCTGTTTTTTGGATAAAATGGGCACAAGGAGAAAAAGTTATGGATTGGTAATCATACCCGGATTTATGATTTCCAATGCCCCTTTAAGCTTGCATCCATTCTATAAGATGTAACAGAAAGATTATATATAAACTATTTAAATTCTATTATAAAATATAATTAAAAGGAACAACTATACTTTACCGATTATGAGGTCAGAGAGTAGACACCTTTTGAATATGATTCTCTCTTGAGTTGGTGAAAAGTTATCCTTTTGGTATTGCTTTTAGAAAATGTTTAAAAATGTATACAAATTAACAGAAAAAAAAAAAAAAGGTTTCAAAGAGTACTCAGAAAGTGTAGAGAAAGTGCCAAGAATGTTGAGAAATTGTCCACTCTCCTCCTTTGTCCTTATAGATATATCATTCTCTTATCTTTCTCACACTTCCTTATTTAAGTCACATGGCTTATTTTAACCAGTGGGAATAACATTATGTCATATTTTTTATACAAAAATATAAAAAAATGTATATATATGAATAGGTCAAACAAATATTACATATTATTTTATAGTTGGACCATGGAGCAAATCTGTACTTTAGCTATAAATCTAGCCAATGAAAATCAATGTCAACCAATTAATTTGTATGTCAGTTATATCACTATTTATTATCTGCAGCTGTTCGTTAGCGGTTAGCTTACAAAGTTATGAATGGTACAGGAGTACCTGGAATAAAGATATGATCTCTATGAAACTGTTTTTTATTCAGTGTTTATTGGAGACCATCTGCGTGAAACTAATTGCCAAATGACACCATATATTATTTGGAAGAATTTTTGATAAACTATAATAAATTTGATATGTGAATTATAAAAAATGATAAACCCCTCATATAAAGAATGGCCTGAATATATGTTTTTACTGTGGTAAGTAAAAGAACCATCAATTAACAAATAAGGTAGAAGGCAGGCGACGAGCACACGTTAGAGCTAGAGAGCTATGGGAAAAGCACCCTAAGTGCAAGTCAGAATATGTTATGGGATTATTTTTGTGGGAGCCATGGAATAGCTCTGCAAATTTACTTTTAAAAACTCTCATAGCTACAAACTAGCCATATGGGAGTTCTTACAGGAGCTATGGATTAGAGCCTAATGTTTGCATTAGAAATTATCCCATTTTGACAATGTAGCTTAGGTATTAGTTTAAGTAATTGAGCATGCGATTCACATTATATTGAGTAGAATGAATTAATGAAGACATATATGAACATTCAAATCTACATATCAGTGTCTGACTCCTCCTTACTTCCTGTTCCTGGGTGAATACAGGACTACACATACCACGATTCTTTGGTGCACAAATAGGCTTTACAAATTGTTTCAATTTATTAGCTGTCTGTGATTGACCAAAACAAATTATTCATTTTATACTAATTTTAGCTTGGATATCAAGGGGTGTTAATTCTGAAAAGCATCTGCTTTCAAACTCAAGAGATTTAGCAAACATCAAGGTGATTTTGTTAATGTTTATATTGGTAATTTTTTATGATTTTTTTATACACTGCTGATTCTCCTCTATCAGATGCACTCATAATCCAAGAAACTTAAATATGTCTTTAAGCAACAATTTTATGTAGATTAAATGACCAGACTAGACAAGCAAATTCAGTTCCTCTAGATCATCTAATGTATGTATTTTAAAATGTTCTACATTGAAATTGTACCACACAAATTATAAATAATGTCTATTTAAATAGTCAACTTTATCTGATGTATATATCCTTGTTCTTCTATCTATGAGAACTGATGATCACTGTTCCCTCTAAGCTGTGCGCATCTGCACGCGCACGCAGGTCATGAGATGAGCTCACACAAGAAAACATGGAGCGCACACAGGAATTTCTTAATCCCTATAGGGGTATATTTAATCTTAGTTTTCCAATGAACTTTTTCCACCCAGGGAGAAATAGATGTCCATTGATACTAATAATTGGTTAACGCAGGAAGAAATCAATAAGAGGTTGGAAAAAATAAATGTTACTAAAGACACCAGGTCCTGATGGAATACATCCAAGGGAACTGAGGGAACTGGGCTCTGTACTAGCGAAACCATTATATCTAATTTTTCAAGATTCACTCAACACAGGGGGTTTCTACCAGATGACTGGAGAAAGGCAGAGGTGATACCTATATTTAAGAAGGGAGCAAGAACAAATCCAGGAAATTATAGACCTGTAAGCCTCACTTCTGTAGTGGGAAAGCTTTTAGAAGGATCAATAAGGGATAGTATACAAGAACATGTCTATTTAAACAAGGTTCTAAGTAGGCGTCAACATGGATTTATGAAGGATATGTTATATCAAACAAACCTAATTCGTTTCTATAAAGAAGTTAGTAGGAACTTGGTTGAAGGCAACTCAGTGGATGTAGTCTTTTTGGATTTTGCTAAGGCTTTTGGTACAGTGCCACATGGGAGACTATTGGACAAGCTAAGGGATACAGGAATTGCAGTAAATATCTGCTCATGGATTGAGAGCTGGCTAAAAGACAGAAAGCAAAGGGTTGTTGTAAATGGAACATACTCCGATTGGACTAATGTGGTAAGTGGGGTTCCTCAGGGTTCAGTATTAGGACCTCTCCTTTTTAACATATCTATTAATGACTTAGAAGTAGGATTGGAAAGTAGCACTCCATTTTTGCTGATGACACAAAGTTGTACAAGGTAATTAAATCCGATAATGATGTATTTTCCCTCCAAAGAGATTTGCATAGATTTGAGAAATGGGCGACTAAATGGCAGATGAGATTTAATATGAATAAATGTAAAGTTATGCATCTGGGAAGGAAAAATAGCCATGCAATATATAATCTTAATGGAGCAAATCTAGGGGTATCAGATAATGAAAGGGATTTGGGAGTTCTTGTGGACAACCACCTAGGTAACAGTGCTCAATGCCAACTAGCGTCTGTAAAGGCAAGTAAAATATTAGCATGTATTAAGAAGGGTAGAGAAGCAAGGGAAGAAAATATTATTCTGCCACTATACAAATCACTGGTACGTCCTCATTTGAAATATGGAGAACAATTTGGAGTACAATATGGAGTACAATTTTAGAGCTGGAAAAAGTACAGAGAAGGGCAACAAAACGAATAAAGCAAATGGAGCGGCTAGCTCCACTACCAGTTAGAAAATGTATTATAGCATGACAATAAATAGCATAATGAAAAATTATAAATACAATTAAAAATATGATTATAAATCCAATGAATGCATACATTTGAATAATATAAAGATAAACTAATTGGAGTATTTTTATGAATTTTGTATTCTCAGAGAATATGAATACATAACATTGTTGCCAACATACATAACTAGCTAATGTATGTGCAATATATATATAAAATGTATATGAAAGTGTGTTGTGTGCCTATGATATAAGATAATATAAAGTATTAATTTTAATATGTAACTTATGAAAAATAAAAGTAAAGTGTTAAGTTCAATGAATTAGAATCATAAGTAAGTAAAGGCATGTAAGTATTTTCAACTATCCTATAGTTCGATAAACATTTAATGAAGTGATACAGTGCATATATTACAATGGAAGCTAAAATAAATGTAATTATGAATAGATAATAAAAAATGAAAACAATAAAAAAAAAAAAAGGGCTATATATATATATTACATACAGTGTAGTGTGGATTAAATGAGTGCATAGCCCCATAAAAACAAATCTTAGTAATGTATGTGACAATATAATGTCATGAAACTCAAATTCACTGTTGATTTCAGTAGTGTAAATAAATGAAAATTAATTAAAGAAAGCCCTTTTACAAAAATGCATTATAGGAGAATCCTTCATTTAATCCAATAGGATTCTATGAGTCCAAGCAGAAAGTCCACTGGGAAAGAAGAAGGTCGTTAGCAGAACGAACAGGGCAGTTGGGAGAGTATTTTGAAACAAGAGCAGAGATTTTAGGGGGTGCACTGTTGTTGAGTGCTTTATACGTTAGGGTCAGGATTTTAAATTTGATTTGGGAAGCTATGGGAAACCAGTGGAGTGATTGAAAGAGAGGAGCTGCAGACACTGATCGTTTGGTATTGAAGATGAGTTTAGCGGAGGCGTTCATTATGGATTTGAGGGGAGACAGACGAGAGATTGGGGGGCCAGCAAGGAGGGAATTGCAGTAGTCGAGTTGAGATATGATGAGAGAATGTATTCGAATTTTAGCTGTGTCTTCTGTAAGATAATGACGAATTTTGGAGATGTTTTTTAGGTGAAACTGACATGATTTTGTTATTGATTGGATGTGAGGAATAAAACAGAGGGCTGGATCCAGTAGAACCCCAAGACAACAGGCCTGGGAGGTAGGAGTGATGATGGCGTTGTCAACAGTGAGAGATATTTGAGGAGTGGAAGCTGTAGTAGAGGGTGGAAAGATTAGGAGTTCAGACTTAGACATGTTGAGGAGGATGTTTGTTAAAAAGAAAAAAGTTCTTAGTAAGAATGGATTTAAGAAGAGTGACAATAAACTCATTACATTTCTCATATTTCTTACCTTCAGTGCACAGAAAGTATTCAGTCACTGCTATACCTTGTTTGTGTGGGATGCTTGAAAATAATTGTATTATTATAATAAAGTTTAGAATATCTGATGCTATTAATTGCACCAGTTTTAATTATCGTATAGAGCGTTTTTTGTATTTCTTAAAAAATCCTTATTAAAATATGTATATATTGTAAACAAATGCTAAATTTAAAGCAAAGTATGTTAGTGAGCTTAAGACACAATAACATCATCACCTGACTTTCCCATGCACACAAAAGTTTCCTCTCCTTGCAAAATGCTGCACATCAGAAATTCCTGTTATAGGTGGTGCATATCAGATTAAAATGTATTGCACTATTTTGTAAGCAGTTAGTCGTTTGCACCTTTGGTTTCTTCTTCTTTGATGATTTTGATGATGATGATGTTTACATTGCTGTTTTCAGCAGTCAAAGTGATAGATGTGCCATATCAGGGAGACTCACCAGTAAAAGGTAATGTTGAATAATAGATGGTGTGTGAGAAATAATATGATTTTTATCTTTATGTTCCACTCTTTAACACCAGTCTGCCAGCAATGTGACATTTCAAAGTAGGGCATGCAAGGTCTTTTAGAAACACGAGTAGAGCCTTGTTTGTATGAATAACAGTAAAGCAATTAAGGTGATATATATATATATATATATATATATATATATATATATATATATACATGCTAATTATAACAGAAATGTTACAGAAAAACTGTTGCTTTTTATATTTAGTTTACTTGAAGTCCTGCAATATAACCATAGTTGTTATATATAAAATCAAACCTTGTATAAAAATCCACGATCCAAAAGTAACACCAGTACAACCCACCTAGGTGCTGTAAGCAAAACTCTCCAAATATAGACATTGGTCTTGCTCATAAATTACATGTTTTTAGTCACTTGCCCATTGTTTTGGACACATTAGGGACAACTGTCTAGGTTGAACTGACAAAACGTACAAATCACATAAATAATACTGTGTAAATTAGCATCAGCTATTCAAATAATGCAATATAAAAATAGTAACCCCTAGTGTTTCCCGGAGATAATCACTAATGGCATAAAGAATTTAATGTATTTTTCGTTTATTTCCTATAAAAGGTATAGCTCAGTCCCTGACCAATTGCAAACATCGTCAAAGTTACCAATCTCTTTTGTGTGTATGTAGAAGTGAACCTAACTGGACTCTCTAAGGAATTCAAGAATCGTATCATGTCCTACCAAGAGTTTTCACTCCACCTTTAAATCATATCAATAATTGTATTATGCAATCAAGCTCTTGCTCACTGGATGGGAAAAAACACACACTTTCTCCTCCAATCATCCGTCACCTGCTTAACCTCAAATAAAGACAAAGGTAGGACGGCTAGTGTACAGTATTTCTAACTAGCAAGATCTGCGTAAAACAATACATTCTCTAATCAATGTATAGAATAGTAGATATGTTCTAATTCAGCGACAAAACATGCATTGTAGTATTACTCAGCTCCTCTGCAGACTATATCGCATGGGGTATCTATATACATCTTCATTGGCTGGGGCACAAATTTAAACTGCCTCTGAAGTTCCAATTTTACTATGCATGCATTTAAAGGAGGTGTTAAACATTATAAAAATGTAAGTGCTAAAAAGGTGCTTTTAATCTCTGTGGGCCTCATTCTATTATCGGCCGTAAAACGGCAGCAAAGCTGCGATTCCTTGCGGCCGTCTTACGGCCCCGTGTAGAGCTACCTTTACCGTGCAATTCAATTATACGGCGCCGCAAGGATATCCCCTTACGGCCGGCCGCATATCATGCAAACGGCCGGAAGCTTTTTCCCAGCGCCCGTAAATCTTGTTTTCCGGCCGCAAAGTCAGAAAACTGTAAATGCAAATATAAAATCGAGAATGCACTGTAAAGCTCCGTAAATGCTAGGCATCATAATGGGGGACATGAGGATTAATAGCAACACCCTCTCAAGCTTGCACATCAGCCCAAATCCGATATATTATTTACGGATTACTTCACGTCCCGTAGTTCCGCGGGCTCGTCCTTGTTAAAACCCGTACGGATTCGGAGATGGAGGGCCGCAAACCAAGCATTGTACAAGCCAATATATATTCAATCCAGCACTGCAAAGCACTGTAAATGATGGGGAACATAATGGGGGGGCATGAGGATTAATAGCCAAACATTCTCAAGCTTGCGCATCGCCAAATTGTACAGGCAGCGGTGGTCTTGGTGGTGGCGGACACATGGGAGGAGAGGAGGGGCCAGGCTGCTCTTGACTGGGGGATTGGGAGATCCCCGTTGATGTTGGGCTGGGGACCATTGCCTGTCTGAGCAGCCTGACCTGAAGGTGTTCGGTGGTCATGTGGTGCCTCCTCACCTCCCTGGACAGCCTGGCCAGGCTGTGGGTCATATGTGACCGGAGGGCAGAGATGCTGGCCTCCATCCGGAGCTGGCTGGCCGTAGACTCCAGAATGCTGGCCTCTATCCTCTGGGAGCTGGCCAGCTGCTCCTTCATGACGGCCAGCATCTCCACCTGCACAGCCTGGCTCTGCGGCGAAGACACCCCTGGGTGGGCCTGGTGAGGTGTAGTCTGGAGGGCCACAGCTGGAGCCAGGGGGGACAATGTGCCCGGTGGTGACCAGGCCAGCACACTGTGTGGGGAAGGAGGTGCTGTCCCTTGTCCTTGGGAGGGCCCCAGAGCAAGTCTTTGGAGGATGGGCATAGGCCCAGGGCTTGTGGCAGTTGAGCTGCCGAGGTCAATGACCAGCCCATCCTCTGACCCAGGGCCCTCCGATCTTCCTTCCTCCTCCCCCTGTGCTGGAAGATCCTGGTATGGGGCCGATTGCCCCGCCTCCTCTGCCTGGTCACAGGACCCAGAGCTCCTCCTGGATGCTGAGAGATAGAGAAGAAAGGTACATGTCATTAGTATGTTGATTAGCGCATTGATATGTGTTCATTTTTAATTATCTGACATCTAGCCTTGAATATGGATGATTCTCCTCTTTGCAACTCTGATTAGCTATCTTATACTAACTGTTATCTATTCTTAGGTTTCTGTTCTTGATGGTTCTCGGCTCACAACGCTATCTGTATTACGGCTGCTTTCTGTAACTGCATAGGCTGAACGGGCACACCAATACATGGACTCTCTATTACAGGGGTGTCCAAACTCTTTCCTGGATTGGAAGATATCCTTTCTGTGCACAGGTGAGTCAATCAGGATGACTGAAGAATCGATTGACTCAACTGTGCGCTGCAGGGTTATCAAATCCAGCCATGTGTGTGGGCCACCAGGACCTAGTTTGGACACACCTGCTCTATTGCTTGATTACTGTTGTGTTGACCAGGAATGACAGTGATTTGTCAGCTTCATGAATTTAATGATGCATCCATCTATCCCTTGTTATTTCATGGAGCTGACATGTCAGTGTCATGTGCATGTGTAGTGTGTGTGATGCACATGTGGTGGCATGTTGCTGTATGTCATATTCACCTGCCATGGAGGCTGGGTCCTGCTGCTCCACCGGGCCTGATGCTCCAGCTGCGTCGGAGGGTGCAAGCATAGCCCTTGCAATCCCCTCATGTGCAAGGTACTTGACCCTCCGCCCCTCGGCCTCCTGCGCCATCTTCTTTCTCACCACGGCCCTGATGTCGTCAAACCGGTGCTTAATGGACCGCAGACTCCGTCCACGGCCCGCCACACCATTGACCAGAACGACCACCTGCTGCCAAGCATTAGCCCTGGGCCCAGCCTTGACTTCCCTACCCCCCGAGGTGATGACGGGGCGGGCACGGATGGCCTCCAGGAGGACCATGTTCTCCTCCCGGCTATAATTGTGGGCCCTGGACCTGCCGCCAGACTCTTGCTCTCCAGACTGGGGATGAGGACCCTCTCCACTCTCCTCCTCCCTCCTTTCCTCCTCCTCCTTCCTCCTCCTACTCTCCTCTCCCTCCTCCCTCCTCTCCTCTCCTCCCTCCTTCCTCTACTCTCCTCCCTCCTTCCTCTACTCTCCTCCCTCCTTTCTCTACTCTCCTCCCTCCTCCTCTCCTCTCCTCCCTCCTTCCTCTCCTCTCCTCCCTCCTTCCTCTCCTCTCCTCCCTCCTTCCTCCTTCCCTCCTCTCCTCCCTCCTTCTCCTCCTCTCCTCCCTCCTTCTCCTCCTCTCCTCCCTCCTCCTCTCCTCCCTCCTTCCTCCTCCTCTCCCTTCCTCCTCCTCCTCTCCTCCCTCCTCCTCCTCTCCTCCCTCCTCCTCTACTACCTCCCCCTCCTCAACTAGTACCTCCTCCTCACTCCTCCCCTCCTCTTCCCCACCTCCACGCCCCTGGACTCCCTGCCACTCCTCTCCCCTCTGCTTCTCTCCCTCCATCACCACCTGAAAAGAAAAGAAAGAGAAATAAAGAAATGTTTTAGTGGGTTTGCCTGCTCCACCCTCGTCCCCCATTCTGATCGCCTCTAACACTATTTCTGCTTGGATATCAATGTTGGAACTAACTGCAGTAATCAACCTTAAGTGGACAGAGCCTGTGACAGCAGTGGGAGGGGTGTACAGCACCTCTCACTCTGGACCTGATTGGCGCTGATGAAACACGCTAGATCAATACTTTCCTAAACAATGTGGAAGGGTCAGTTACAGTTTGCATATTTACAAGGCATGCGGCTATTTCTGAGGCCAATAATATCCTATCTGCATTATACTCATGCACATATTCCTAGGAGTGGTACCTATCCTGAAGCCATCTTCTGTACCAGAGGTAGTAGGAACTACATGGTCCTGCTGGGCTAGGCTGAAAATAAGTTCTTGTCAAGCCCCATTGAAGAAGCAGTTTGGAACACCTATGTGTATTGCAAATATGTGTAGAAATCTCAATCAAACTCAATCAAACTCAATCAAACTCAAACTCAATCAAACTCAAACTCAATCAAACTCAAACTCAATCAAATTCAAACTCAATCAAACTCAATCAAACTCAAACTCAATCAAACTCAATCAAACTCAAACTCAATCAAACTCAATCAATCTCTCTCTCTCTATTCTCTCTCTCTCAATCTCTCTCTCTCAATCTCTCTCTCTCAATCTCTCTCTCTCTCAATCTCTCTCTCTCAATCTCTCTCTCTCAATCTCTCTCTCTCAATCCCTCAATCTCAATCTCTCAATCTCAATCTCTCAATCTCTCAATCTCAATCTCTCAATCTCAATCTCTCAATCTCTCTCTCTCAATCTCTCTCTCTCTCTCTCTCTCTCTATATATATATATATATATATATATATAGAGAGAGAGAGAGATTGAGAGAGAGAGAGATTGAGAGAGATTGAGAGAGAGAGATTGAGAGAGAGAGAGAGATTGAGAGAGAGAGAGAGAGATTGAGAGAGAGAGAGAGATATTGAGAGAGAGAGAGAGATATCCAGATATAATACGAAACATAAAAAACTAAATAACTTACCTCCCTCCACCAAACTCCTCTCCCACACCAAAAAACTCTCCAAACCTATAGGCCAACACCAAAAAAAAACACAATTGTACTTCTCGCCAGTGTATTCAGTAAATATAGAAATTGGCAAAACATACAAATAAAAGACAGCTTGATAGGATGAAAAGCATGTACAATGCAACTTACCTCCCTCCAAACTCCTACGGGCCGGATCAAAACTCAAAAACACTCCAAACACCTATAAACAAGCAAAAAAACAATTGTACTTCTCGCCAGTGTATTCATTAAATATAGAAATTGGCAAAACATACAAATAAAAGACAGCTTGATAGGATGAAAAGCATGTACAATGCAACTTACCTCCCTCCAAACTCCTAAGAGCCGGATCAAAACTCCAAAACACTCCAAACACCTATAAACAAGCAAAAAACACAATTGTACTTCTTTACATCGGCATCCGTAAATGTAGTAACGGATTCCCGTAAAAAGAACTTAAAACGCGACTTGATAATAAAGCAACTTACCTCCTCTCAACCAACAAGCTCCTGGAACCGCATGCTACTTCGTCCGAAATCGCAACACATTCGAGGCGTGGGCGCGTGTCATTCCTATTTATTCACTCCCACTGTCAATCAAATGGTCTATCCCGTAAGTGATTGGCTGTGCAACCTGTGGCGCGATGCGTGATTCCGCTATTGGATGGATCCGCGGCTAGTCCGTCCCCCTTCCAGCTTGCGTGCGCGCCTAAACGTCACGATTCGCGCCTGGCTAGATTTAATTTACGGCCGCATCCGTTGAAGTCCACACGATGCACTTACGGCATTGTAATGAAACCGGGCTGAAAGGGCCCTAAAAGTATAAAGGAAGCAATAAAAGGCATTCAAATTACTGTAAAAACAATCCCCAATGATCAAATATGTTAATAAAATATATCTTTTTATTGTCATGTACATCCTCAATATGGCGGCCATATTAACCCTTTAGCACTCAGAAAGGCTAGAATGTGTCCCCTAAACATATCAACATTATCTGATTTACATCTCTTTTATCACATCTACTTTTTTTAACACAAATATTGGCTATATTTCAACGCCACATTACATAGATCATGTAGCATGGGCCCAAATTCAAATGTGGGCCAGAATATTAGGGGTTACTAATTAAAATGGCTAAACCAATTCATAATCAGGGAACTTCATAACATGATGAAGCTTAGATACACCAGTGAGCTTTTCCATTTGTGAAATCCACCCGGATAATCACATCTGGGGTAATTAGCAAGCTATATAACCACATCATCATCCATGAATTATCAAGTCTGAACCATCATGGATAGCAGCAACCTGAGTGCGGTGTATATGTATGTGAGTAGAGCGCAGCGTCGTAGGAATGGATATTTGTTTCGAATGTTGCAGAGTGGAAACCGGGCTGTCAGGCGTGCGACTGAGGAGTGGCTGAGGCGTGACAAAGAGGGGCGACTGGGAGTGAATGTGGGTGAGCGTGCTGATGCAATCCATGGTGGTCCGGAACCAAGCCAGGCAAGTGGCTCATCACAGGATATGCCTAGGGTCATGGTGGGGGGTCAGTTAGGGGAGAGAGCTCCAGTGGCACAGGGACAGGGGGATATGAGGGCACCTGCAGACAGGGAGGAGGACCTTGATGTGGGTGATCAGCTGATGGGGGGGCCAGATGAGAGACCCCTAGAGGGTGTGGCACATGAAGTGGGGGCTCCTGCACAGCCAGACCCACAGGGGGGTGAGCAGGCCCAGGAGCCTGCCAGGAGGATTCGTGCACCCAGGGTGTACAGGGAGAGAGTCACATTAGAGGGGTTAACTGATGTGGAAGTGTATGAGCGTTTTAGGCTAACCAGTGCCAGCCTGGAGGAGCTCTATGTGGTCCTGAGGGAGGACATGGAGCCTTCCTCACGGACCAATAGAGCCATCCCAGGCATGACACGGATGTTAGCCGCCATACACATCCTATCATCTGGTAGTTTTCAGAACACTGCTAGCATAGTAGGAGGAATGTCCCAGGCAAGCCTTTCAAGGTGCCTGAGCACATTCCTCCATGCTATCGTTCCGAAAGCTGCCAGATACATCAGTTTTCCCCACACTGGGGAAGAGATCTTGAAGGTGAAAGCAGATTTCTTTCGAATGGGAGGTATCCCCAATGTGCTTGGTGCTATAGATTGTACACATGTAGCATTGATACCTCCTAGAGAGCAAGAAGCGCTGTTCCGAAATCGCAAACACTATCATTCCATCAATGTCCAGGTTGTTTGTGATGCAGACATGCGCATACAAAATGTGGTTGCAGGCTTCCCGGGAAGTACTCATGATGCCCATACCCTGCGTCAGTCATCCACCCATCTTTATTTTGAGTCTGGACAAGCTCCACCTGGGTGGCTACTGGGTGAGTACCCATAAAGGATCCCCTAACATATACATCATGTTCCACTGTAATGCTATTCCATTGTTGCGTGAAAAATGCGCAACGACGCATGAGCCAACAGACAAAATAGAGTCCCTCAATAGCGCGCACAACATCTGCGCGCATGAGTTGAGATAAGGATTTAAGGGTGGACTTAGGGGTTTTAGGGTTAGGGGTCTTTGGGCTAAGGCTTTGGTTTATGAGTGTTAGTGTTAGGCATGGGGTCTCAGTGGTTCGGGTTAGAGGGTTTTGGCCCATTAGTCAATAGATTCTACAACTTGCGCTCTTTGATGGACGCACATTTTGGCACACAATTTCCAACAGTGCGCTACTGTCGCCGGCTTCTGGCAGCGCCGTATTGTCCGCGCTCATTTGCCGTGCGCCATAAAGAAGGTGTGCCGACTGAGCCATTGCATAGTAGCTTGTTGCTGTGCCTAACCCGATGTGACGTAGTCAGAGGAGTATGAAGTTCCAACACAGAGATCCCTAAACTAACGTCACATTAATCATTGTGTATATTTACAGATGCTTTAACGAGCAGCACAACCTCACATTCATATCTACATCTCCCATTTTTGTTTCCTTCAGGTGATGCAGGATATATGTGTTTGCCGTGGTTGTTGACCCCTGTGAACAATCCACGCACAGAGGGGGAGGAGAGGTACAATGCGGCCCATGCCAGAACCCGGAATGTAATAGAGCGCCCCTTTGGCCTCCTGAAGATGCGCTTCAGATGTTTACATACCACTGGCGGGGCGCTACAGTATACACCAGTGAAGGTTTGTTACATCATCATAGCCTGCTGTTGTCTGCACAATATAGCAGTACAGGCAAACTGTCTGGGTAACATTGATGATGCTCCGCTTGAACCGGCGGAGCGTCCAGTACCTCCCCCTGGTGAGGATAACGTTCAGGGGTCACAACTACATGCCCACGTCATTCGGGAGTACTTCCCATGTAAGTATGAAACTAATAACAACCAACTATAATGTACCTTGATTATGGTTACTAATACATCTCTTTTCTCCTTCCCCATTGTCTTCCAGAATATCCAACAGTCCACAGTAGAGGATAGCTTTGTGATGTAACATATGTCTCGTGACGCATTCTTCATACTGGATCAAATACAGCCTGCTCTGATATCCGTTAATGGTAAGTATGCGCACATTCCCATACACATCATATATATTGATATCTGCCAACCTCAAGAAGCTAAGGTAAATGGATGGTGAGATGTATTCCACAATGTCAATGGATATAGGCCTCACAATCGTATTTGAAAACATCTTCACAGAACAGTAATGTTCCCATTGTCTGATCATGCTATTCCACATCCCATGGAGGTCAATGCAATTCCTAGCAATCTGGATATATGAACATACCAGCATATTGTAAACCATAATAAATGTACCTCATGGGATGCAAAGAGGGGATCTCTCCAGTTCTTTGTCAGCGAATGCTGGTAAAAGCATTCTCAGTCAGATAACAGGAATAGTCTCAAGGATGTGTTAACTAGGAATCATTGTGCAATATATCATATGGATTGTGTGACTCATCTCATCATATTGCCATTACAGAACTGTTGCCGTGTGTCAACACATTGTTTACCCACACAAACATGGGAAACGACCTGTACAGCAACAGAACATCAGCTACATCAATGTCGTCTACATTGTAAGTGAGTATTTGCGGGAAACATGTGCATGTATGCATGAGAGGAAATGACTAATAACTCCATTAATGTAGGCCTAACTTTCTTTTCCCCAAGACATCCCCTATGTATTGCTGAAGCGGTCCGAAATGTTTATCGGACCATGCAGACGTGTCCTGGGGGAACAGATCTCTTCGTTGAATACTCCACTTGATCTATCTAAGGTAGAGAACCACATGTGGATGTCCGAACATGTATCGATGTGTGATAGTTGGGATCTTCCCTTTCTATTACAGGCTGCACTGGTCTCTCTGTCTCTCTCTCTCTGTCTGTCTGTCTCTCTCCTCATCCCACCCACCCCTATTTACCCTTAATTTATTGAGTCACACAAGTCTTCGACACATGACCAATTAGCAACTTTTGCTAACTATCCCAATTAACCCTTTACACTATGTTTTCTCTTGTCTTCTTCCTCACATCAACTGCCTTTTCCTCAGATTCTTCTTTACTTCTCCCCTTTTTGTCTCCAACATTTTCATTTCAACTCTCATGCCCACCTCTCTCCTTTTATTCGCCCATCAGCTAATCTTACTCAAGCTGGGGTTAAACTATGTGTCTCCTGACTGTCCCATCTGCAGATTACATTATCTGTCCACATGGGGCAGATACCTTATTACATATTAGTGCATCGCACTTTACATCTGATCCCTTTCCTCTCCGACTAATGCATATCTTTCTACTTGACACAACCTCCTTCCTATGTATCTCTCACTTACTTATTAACCTTGCTATTCCTTATCTACTCTTCCCGATGTCCATTACCTTTAGCTTGGAAGTGGTGATTTTCGAATCTTGTGGGGGCCTTTGGGAACAAATCAGTTATCAACAGACTTTACGCTCAAAACAGAGCCCTCCATTTTCTTGCGTTGGCAATATTACATACTGTATATTTTCGTGTTCTTCTCCCCTGTACAGCGCCACGGAATATGTTTGCACAATACAAATAAATGAGAATTAGACTAATCCTAATATTCCCACATCAGGACAAATTAGTCTGGGCCATCATTATCATCGGACAGATGGTTAGCTTGTACGAGATCCCAATGCATAACATGTGTGCCGACATACCTACATCTGTTGGTGGCTGCTCATATGGCATATGTAAGGTTTCCACTAATATATTATTTGTGTGTTTGTATTCCAGATCCCGGTCAGAACAAGGCATGACGATAAACATCCTGACATTCCATGGCCATGTCAATGTCCTCATGTATGTGCATGTGTCCGTTTCATTGCTTTGTTGGATCCAGTTTGATATCTGATGACCTTGATTGAATAGCCGATATGTGTCACGAGACAATTTCAATATACAATGCAGATGTGATGTGACATCTGTCAGCTGATGTTCCTGATATATCAACAGCATGTGTATGCTCATATAGTCTATCTAGATTCATATGTACCTATTGGTTTAGACATTCTATCCTCTCCTCTACTTGGACTGTTGTGAAGCCTGCAGCACCAACCCTTCCAGATCTTTTCTTCAGTGCTGATGTGACCCTCCCTGTGCATATGGGGAAGAGTAAATCCAGGCTTGGGACTTAACAGTTAAGGAGGTTATGTTAATCTTCAGTTATGCATATACAACAACAGTGAGTATAGATGCTCAATCAGAGAACAAACTATCATTGATATTGCCTGGTTTGTTGCGAGTTCTCTGCAATAAGTAACATCTGACTGATATGGTCCTGGTCAGGTCACCATCTTTTTGACCAAGGTTATCTATGTGCTGCTTATTGTTGCGTGAGAACTGACGTTATGGACTCATACCATTCACTAATTGAGCACTTATACTTCTGATGTGGCAGAACACACAAGCATACATTTTGCTCTCCCCATATGTATATCACCTTATTCTGGATTATTATGGTCTTTCCTTATTGACTGTTATATATATGTAGTAACAATAATGAGATATATTATATTGCCTAATGTTGGTTGATACACTGTACATCCCATGATCATCTATATCAATGTAATTTTCCCTGCCTGCATTCTGCTCTCATTTCCCTGTGTTACGTGGATTTTGTATCCTACCCCCCTCCACCATGATCCTTTGCATACCTGTGTTGATTAGTCAACCTGTGGCTTTGTGGCAAGCTTGCTTTGTTAATTTCTGTAAATAGTAAATATGATTTATCCGAGATGTTGTTTGTGTCTGCCTCGTCAATGTTGATACCATAGCATTTCCGTAACATCGATGAAAGGACCTTCAGACTCCACATCTGTGCTCTGCACCATCAGTTAGGGGTGTCAATAGAATTCTCACAGTGTGTTTGCATTACTGATTTCAACCACGAGGGAAGGTTGGTATTAACAATCTATATGACACAGAAACAGACAAATGAGACAGGTGTCCGTAAGTGGCTCACATCCTAATAGTGAAAATACAGGGCCTCATTCAATTGGGATTTGGCCAATTGAATAGGGCTCAAACTAAGCACAGAACATATATTGTTTCCAAAAGTTTTTAGTTAGTGAAAACCTTGCTTTTGGATAGATGTTTACTAACTAAAACATTTTTCCAAGAATATATGTTATGTGCTTATTTCGAGCCCTATTCAATTGGCCAAATTGCAATTGAATGAGGGCCACAGTATCTAACAGAAGTGAGTACACCCGTCACATTGTTGTTAATATTTTAGTATATCTTTTCATGTGACAACACTGAAGAAATGACACTCTGCTACAATGTAAAGTAAGTTTGCTGACCCATCAATAACTCAATACACAGCCATTAATGTCTAAACCATTGGCAGCAAAAGTGAGTACACCCCTAATTTTAAATGTCCAAATTGACACTAAATGTCAATTATGTGTGGCCACCATTATTTGCCAGAACTGCCTTAACCCTCATGGCCAGGGAGTTCACCCGAGCACCTTGCACTCCCCCACCGTCAGTTTGAGGATGCCCCACAGATGCTCAATATCGTTTAGGTCTGGCGACAAGCTTGGCCAGTCCATCACCTTTACCTTCTTTAGCAAGGCAGTGTTGTCTTGGCGGTGTGTTTAGGGTCGTTATGTTATGTTGCCCTGCGGCCCAAGGGAGGGGATCATGTTCTGCTTCAGTATGTCACAGTACATGTTTGCATTCATGGTTCCCTCAATGAACTGTAGCTCCCCAGTGCCGGAGATAAAGGGATAAGTCACAACGAACACAAAAACGTTGATATGAGATGAACCCATCATTTTGAACCTAAACAGTGATGCAGAGAGAGGGGAGGCAGCATCTGACATCATTAGGTAAATGCATATAGGGGGAATCCACACAACATATTATCTAAAACATATATAGACATGCATATATGTTTGGTCTGGGCCTGCATGCATGCTGCCAGCACTGAGGAGCTACAGTTCTTTGAGGGAACCCATGAATGCCAACATGTACTTTGACATACTGAGAAAGAGCATGATCCCTCCCTTCGGAGAACGGGCCGCAGGGCAGTATTCCAACATGATAACGACCCAAAACACACCTCCAAGCCGACCACTGCCTGGCTAAAGAAGCTGAAGGTCAAAAGTTGATGAACTGGCCAAGTAGGTCACCAGACCTAAACCCTATTGAGCATCTGTGGGGGCATCCTCAAATGGAAGGTGGGGAGTGTAACGGAACCCATCACTGTTTTACCCTGTTTTATGGTTATGGTTAAAATGTGATCATACTGTAATACTGTATGTATGTTGGTTTATGCTCTGCAGAATATTAGCCCAGACAATTGCAGACCTTGGCATAATAGATAATCCTAGTACAGAGACTCCTCATAGGATAAGGAAGTCTATTGTATAAAGTGTTTTCATTATCAGACATAACAAAGAAGGATGATCTAAGCAATGTCTGATTGTATCAAAGTAGCCAGGTAGCCTCCGGGAGGTGTGACCCACCTATTGTCCCTCTATGTGTATTGTGTGGCCAACTATGGGGGATGTGTGTATTGCCTGTGGGAAGAGATGTGTATATATATATTTCTGCACAACAAAATAAAGTCAGTATTCATTTGACTCCCAATTGAGTGTCGTCCAATATGGGAGGTTGGGAATGGTGAGACTGTAGTGCTTCTTGGATATTGTACCGTATACCAGCGGAGATATTGGACTGCGTGTTCCAACTCCGTTACAGGGAGTGCAAGGTCTCTAACATCCACCAGCTCCATGATATCATCATGAAGGAGTGGATGAGGACTCCAGTGGCAACCTGTGAAACACTGGGGAACTCCATCCCCATGAGGGTTAAGTCAGTGCAGGAAAATAATGGTGGCCCCACAAAATATCGACAATTTCACTAAGGGGTGGACTCACTTTTGATATTTACCCTGAATTAATCTCTCCATGTGTCAGAAACACGAATATCATGCATCACCGTTACTGGAATCAAACTCAGGAATATTACCTCCACCCTCAGCTGCACTAGTGGCTGTTACCCCAACCCTACATTAACACAGGGCTGGTATATTGAAGGAAGATGTATGTACTAATCCAATAACGTTGGTGTGTAGCATTCATGTGGTGTTTACCAATCATGGTACAGTACAAACAAAAAAAAAAACAATGATAATGTGAGCAATACATAATCTTTAATCTTATGCTTGCAAATGATAGGAAAAAAAAAGAAAACTGGAGGCATAAATTCAGTCGATTGGAACCTAAAGAGATAAGAACAAGACATCAATTAGAACAATATACGCATTGACTGCAACACCTCAACGTCAATAGATCTTGGACATCAATTGCTTCTATATGCAACATGAACATGTTCTCACCTATTTCCGCTTTCGCTTGTATGTTTCCTGACTCTCCTGGCCTTTGGCAACCGTTGCCCTAGGCCGGCCACGTACTCGGTGAACGGTTGGCGGCTCTTCCGGCCTGGATGCTGGGGACAAGGTCTGGGAGGTTGAAGGGGTAGCCCGGTCTTGGGGATGGCCTTCTCGGGCCATTTCAGCCGTTCGGGCATACTCCTCCATCACAAGGTTATGCCGCCTCACCTCTTCGAACATCCTGTCATTGAAGCGTCTCATCTCCAGCATGAACTGTTGATTTTGCTCCCCCTCATGCTGGAGATGAGCCAGGAAATCATGGCACTGGGCCGCTGACAGCGCCGGACTAACTGGCGGGGACCCAGACCACTGTGTCCTCTGGGTGGAGGCACGGCTTGGTGGAGTGTCCTGCCTGACCGGAGTGGCCTGCGGGGCCGGAGTGGCCAGAGTCGCCTGCTGGGCCTGCGGGGCCGGAGTGGCCAGAGTCACCTGCGGGGCCAGAGTGGCCAGAGTTGCCTGCTGGGCCTGCGGGGCCGGAGTGGCCAGAGTCAGCTGCGGGGCCTGCGGGGCCAGAGTGGCCAGAGTCACCTGCGGGGCCTGCGGGGCCAGAGTGGCCAGAGTCGCCTGCTGGGCCTGCGGGGCCAGAGTGGCCAGAGTCACCTGCGGGGCCTGCGGGGCCGGAGTGGCCAGAGTCACCTGCGGGGCCTGCGGGCCGGAGTGGCCAGAGTCACCTGCGGGGCCTGCGGGGCCGTAGTGGCCAGAGTCGCCTGCTGGGCCTGCGGGGCCGGAGTGGCCAGAGTCACCTGCTGGGCCTGCGGGGCCGGAGTGGCCAGAGTCGCCTGCTGGGCCTGCGGGGCCGGAGTGGCCAGAGTCGCCTGCGGGGCCTGCGGGAGCCACATGCCCTGCCGGGGGCCCATGCTCCAGGGCACCATTCCTTGGGGATCCATACTGTGGGCCCAACTGGGATGGGACCACATTGGGTGGCCCCATATTTGTCCAGCCCACATTGGCTGGGAGCCAGCCGGTGCCATTATCCTGGCTGGAGGGGCCATTGCTGGAGCCATTTGGTGGCATCTTGTGGATGGCCCAGGTGGACTTTCGTATGACGGTCCTGCTGCAGGTGGTGTTGCTGCAGGTGGTCCTGCATCTTCGCATGGTGCAGGAACCTGAGGAGGCAGGGGACGCCTGGCTGGTACTGAAATGAGACAAGATTTGGATTTGAGTATTGTTGTTTCCATATCTCTGAGATCAGAGTGACTTGTAATTGGCTGTGAATGTTTGACGAAAATCAAAATTGATCTGCATCATTAGTATTGTGGATCCTGGCTGGGATCTTTCCTGTTATGTGACAGCGACTGCTGGCAGCAGCAGTTGGACCAAGGGGCTGATAGATGGCGCTGCCGCTGTTATATACATCATTTTCACCTTACACAGAAGCCCAAAAGCACTAGCCCTCACACTAATCCGAAACCCTTACCTTAACACCACCATAACCCACTAAATATGCATGATTATATAATCTCCAGGAAAATGCTGTGACATGTAGAGGCTGCTCACTGCTGCTACCAGCAGTCACGGTCAGATAACAGGAAAGGGCCCATGGCTCATATGACTATATGTAATGCTGGTGCGGTGTGCCAACTGCAGTTAATTAGGACACGTGCTCATCTGAATCTGTTGGCCAGTGTGTGAGACAGACCAATCTGTGACCAATCCTCAGCAATGTGAGTTAACATGTTAATGTAACATGGTCCAGATTATGCTGTTACACGACACAAACTTGCAGTCCATCAGAGTCTGTATCCGCATATGCTGCAGTGTGCACATCCATACATGTAGTCTCATGGGGATGTACCAGCTAGACCGGACCTATCCTGTTGTATGTGCGCATCTCTGGAAGTGCACCGCCAACGACTCTAGCTAAGCCAGCCCAGCAGGCCAGGTAAGTGGTTATGGGTTTAGGGTTCTGGCTACAGTTAGGGGGTATGG
This sequence comes from Discoglossus pictus, assembly GCA_027410445.1. Classification (NCBI taxonomy): domain Eukaryota; kingdom Metazoa; phylum Chordata; class Amphibia; order Anura; family Alytidae; genus Discoglossus; species Discoglossus pictus. The sequence goes on along the minus strand of CM050165.1, from coordinate 413,811,604 downwards.
GTTAGAGTTAGAAAGTGGGGTTTAGGGGGTTAGGGTTAGAGGGTTAGGGGCTTTGGGTGTACCAAATATTTTTGACGGCTACATGGGGACGCAAGCGCAGCCGCATCCCTAGAGTCGGCGGCGGCACTCTTCCAGCACATACTGAAATGCCCACATAAAACAGGATACATCTGCTATACCTAGTTTCAAAATGTACATGAATTCTAAGCAGTAGGAGTGTTAAGCCAAACAGCTATGGATGGGCCAGTTTAACATGGAGTAGAGTGTGACAGGGGAACTCATGACAATAAACAAACAATTGCAATGGAGTTGGCATGTATGCTTTATATGCACTGGGAACCAACAGCAAACATAACAGTAACATCAATAGATTTGCAAAACGGTATCATAATCAGTTGTGGGAGGAGGGATTGGACATATATTTCATTGCTAACAATTCTGACGAGTATATTTCTTTACACTGAATTTACATGATTTTTGCGGCCTCATATATCTGTAGTCACAACCAGATATCTTACAGTGCAATTCAACGTCAGTTATTTATCTGTGTGGGGTACATGTGCGTACATATGAGGGTGTTACGGTGTACATGGTACTCACATTGCAGGCTTTGTGACCGCCCCGTGTCCACTAGGCCAAGGAGGCCCACGACTGACGCTGGCTGGATCATGTCGCGGACTGTGGCCTCCCAACCGGGGTATGTGAAGGTTTCTGGCGGCTCACCACCGGTTCCACATGCCGCATTGGCCTCATTCGCCATCTTCTTTTTGATTTCAATGCGGCAGTCTTGGTACCGGTGCTGGACAGACTGCCAGGTACGATTCGCATACCCCAGCGAGGAGACCTCAGCCGCGATCGCCTTCCAGGCATCTGTCCTTTGCCTGGGCCTCACTTCGCTCCCACCGTTTAGGATGGAGTGGTGGGCTTGAACTCCTCTAACCAGTGTTTTGATTTCCTGTATGTTGAAATTTGCTGCCCTTTTGCGTGCAGCAGCTGGCTGGCCAGCCTGTGGCTGGGGGGCCTGCTCTCTATGACCTTCACTGCCTTCTCCCTCCATCTCTCCTCCTCTCTCTCTCTCTTTTGCTCTCACAAAACCTCCAACTACAAGACCTGTGTGTCCACTTGCACAGCATACAACACAGTCACAGATTTACGAATTTCCCTCCCTTTGAAACTATTTGTGCCCTTGATTGTCATCTTCCTATTGGTTAATTGATTTCAGGTTTGATTTCAGGATTACGGGCTTGAGACTTGGCCGTAGCTTCTTAGTGAAGCACGTACGGGTTTGGCGGATGATTGCCCTCCAAGCCCGTAGCTCGTTATTCAAACCCGTGCGGGCTTGCATGATAGATGAAGTTAAATATCTTTATTTGCGGATTTGAGAGTAGGGGAATGTTGAGCTATTAATTCTAAAACCAAACATCACTTTCACTTTTAATAAAAGTACAGGATGGCTTTTCTATGCTACGACTTGTAAGTTAGCCCTTTACGACCCGTAGGTCTATTTTACCCATTTACGGACTTGACGGAGGCTAATCCCGCAGCCTTTGCAGGTCTGAGGTGCTCCAAGCCCTCGGGACTTTGTCCACGGATGTTTGACAAGAATTTAAAAATACAAAAATTACGGATTTGAGTGTAGGGGAATGTTGTTCTATTTTTGCTAACACCTACAATCACTTTATAGTCTCCTCAGAGTGCAGGATGGCTTTATTATGTGCTTATTTGTGTGCCTGCTGGACCTTTTTGGTGCAAGTAAGCTGCGGCTCGGTTTTAGCCTTGCAGAGAGGTTTCCCGTAGCAATTGAATAGCAACCGGGGCTTTCTTGCGGCCGAAACTCTTGCGGCCGTTTAAGATCAAAGGATTTCCTCCGGCGCGAGCGGCCGCAAGGGATAGCAAGGCGCCGGCCGCAAGCCTCCCGGAATCCCCGGCCGGAAGGGAATAGAATAGCCGAATAGCTTGCGGCCGGTCCTTGCGGCCCCGCATCTCCTACGGCCATTAATAGAATGATGCCCTGTATGAATTGCATTTAGACTAAAGTCAGATCTTGCTCCTGTTCAGCCACTAGAGGGTGTATCAGATTTACCCATGTAGCTCTGTAGTATGATTGGTGTAGTGCCGTGAGACACCCTAACTAGAGTTAGGCAGAAAGGGACCAAAAGCAATTTTTAACAACTTTTTAAAGTCTTACTATGCTCATCGTTACTACAAACAAAAACTTTTACAATGCTTAAAAATCACTATTTTAAATGCATTTTTGCAAATGTATAACTTCATTATCCTTTTAATTTGTGTTCCTTTAAAGAACAATTTGGAGTGTTTAAAACATGCTGTTTTAATGATTTAATAAAAAGCGCCAGCTCTGTCCCCCTTTAAAATACAGTGACTTATTCTATAGAGAATGTTAAAAAAATATTCAATTGTATATGAATTGAATAAACTAAGATCTATACTGGACTCTCTTCAAGATTTAGTTGCAACTGCATTGCAAATGTACGGTAAACTAATTTTATTGGGACTAGAAATCACCTTAAAACTAACTAACACTTATTATTCATTTAATTAAAATATTATAGTTTGTCACTAGAGCTTGGATGCACGGCATTACAAATGTATCCACATTATATCCAGTGAAAATATTCAAGCAGCAATTGTGTTTAAAACTATAAAAAAAATGCTGAATGCAGTTGTAATTGGGTAAAACCAGACTGTTTGTAATAGTGCTATTTTTCTATGGGTTTTCATAATTTTCCAGAGAAGGAGACATGCAGTACGTTGCTTTGGGGTAAATTTATCCCACCCAGTCAGAGATTAAATTAGATTTATATTGGCACTGTTACCACATTTAAACAGTTTTATTTTCAGGGGCTTTACTGACTTTACATTATTACTAATATATTCTAAATTTGTAATGTTTTTTTTTATTTATCCACTGCTCAAAGCCTTTACTAAACCTTAAAAGTTTTTGGACATTTGTAAATTGCTGAACTGCAGTGAAGTTCTTTGAACTGCCAGTTTTTCTACATAAGATTTAGCTACATATGTATTCAACTTCTTATTTATTTAATTTATTATTTATTTACATTTCTAGATGCCATTAGCTCAACTAAAGTACTGTAAGTAAACCAGTTTTTGCCATTTTTATTTTAAATTGTGAAAATATACAGCAAATATATATGTTAATCTAAATAAAGTTAACTGTTAGCTTAATTATACCATTGTGATCTACTCCAGTTGTTTTCATCTATGGCTATTACAGAATCTTTTTTTTTTTAATCTGCAATTTGTGTGTGCTCCATTACAACTATTTTTATCCTGCCTAATGTAATTCAGATTACTTTTGTTGCAACGCTAACACTTATTTTACATATATGAAAGATGTAAAATTCCAATAACATACATTACTGCTCTATGCAAAAATTGTATTTCATCATTTTATAAATCTATGAACACTATAAAGAATGAAGAGTCTAACTTAGCAAACTCCTGATGACTAAGTAAAATTCCTAGATATAAAACTCAGGCGTAATTATGCAGTGAATTTAAACCAATTGCATGCTCATTAAGTTAAACCATTTAACATGACTTCTTATTTTTTCCGCAGCAATAAAACTGTACTTTAAGTAAACAGATTTACTCTATTGGTTCTTCAACATGGTTCCCTCCTGAGCCACTAAACAAAAACTTTTTTTTTGCATTTAGTTAACTAATATACCATTAATTTTTAATTTCATGTTGTTTTAAAAGCATTTTAAAGACCTGCATTTAACACTAGAAATGTAAACTGTTGATGCATTTTAATATATTATGGTTTAACTTCCTATCTTATCAAAATATTTGAATATATAGTAAAAATGTTTATTGAATAAATATAACTTAACATTTTTAATACATTATATAAATATATTATACCAGCATGGGCGTAGGAGCCCAAAAGAATCTGGGGGGGATAATTCAACTCGACTGCCAGGACAAGAAGCACGAGAATTTCTGGGGGATGGGACAGAGCTTTAAAACAAAGAAGATCATGTGGTCACATTCGTTAATTTGTTTATTCTGCAATTATATCGAGAGAGAATGGGACTGTTTTGCAATATTTGTCTGTATAAAGGGAAGCTAGGAGAGGTAATCCTTTGGTACTTAATATTTTATTAAATTACGGCAAAAAGAACAAATATAGTTGGGGTGTCAGAATGGCTGACTGATTTAATTCCATTGTAAATTTACTGAAACATTTTTTTTTTAATATAGTGTTAATAAACAGTATATCTGTGTTCACATTTGAATGACTAAAGCAAGTTTAAAAACCTGCTTCCAGCTCAGAATTCTGAGAAAAACAGTTATTACACTGCATTCTGGGAAGCTGAGCTGGGACACGCAAGATTGCCCACAAATGCATCACTCTTCAATCCATAGCCATTTTCAAACATGGCTTCCTTTAAGCTTATGCATGCTGTATTACACAGCTTTAATGCAAAGCCAAGGCAGGATTAAACACAAGCCGAGTATCCTATCCATGTACAGCTGTTTCAAGCTTACTGGCTATCATCAGCGTGGGGGCCGGTTCCTTAGCTTATGTTGTGGATCTTATGAGTAGGTAGTTTCCCACAACAATCATTTATAATATGGTGGGCAAAAGAGCCATAGAAGTCCTCCACCGTACAGTATATAAATAGTTCATTTGTGTTTACATTTTAATGTCTAAAGAAAGTTAAACATGCATACATAGTACATATTATATACATACATAGGATATTTTATCTATGTACACACACTGCATGGTATATATACACATTATAAATGAAGTCACTGCTCCGTAAATACATCTAAACCGTGCCTTACACTGCACATACCATGATGTGTCTGAACCATTCCTACGCCCTCCAGTTTATGATCTTCTCTCAGATCGGTTGTGTGAGAGAAGGGTCAGCCAGGTCTGGTGAGAGAAGGGTCCGCCAAGTCTGGTCAAGTGTACAGAGTGGAAGAGGCTGCTGACCAGTGAGAAGACTCCAGGGTCAGCTCACACTCAGGCAGTTATACTCCACTGCACAGGAAAAATGAATGAGAGGGGAGTGGCTTGGAGCTCTGCTACCAGATGACACCACAGGTGCAACCCCGCGCAGCACAGCCAGAAGTTTAAAGAGCCAGTGCACTCTTTAAAATATTAGAATAAGAATATCTAATGATATACAGCCTTATCATATTGCGATTCGGACAATTCTAAAGGGCTCTATATAAGCACAGAGCCTATTTTTTTACAGAAGTTTTTAGTTAGTGAAGACCTTGCTTTTTGATAGAAGTTTACTAACTTAAATGTTCTGTAAATAAAATATGCTCTGTGCTTATATAGAGCCCTATTCAATTGGCCGAATCACAATTTAATAAGGCTGTTAATCTGGGGGGATTTGCCCCCCCACCCCCACCCAGTTCATACGCCCCTTTACACCAGTAATAACATTTGTGATAAATCTTTTCTTACTTGTACCTTACATTCTGCAGGATACTACTATAAAATGTTGTTTAGATATTAAACAAAAAGGAGATTCTGGTATGTAAAAACAAGTTCAATGGAAGTCATCATTCATTAGATCAGTGGCGCTCAATCTTTTTTGAACTAAGGACTACCGGTTTATCTTCCTATGATCATGAAGACCATCTTTGAGATCCAGAACATTTTGAACAGGAGGGTACTATATGTAACAAATTAAATTTATATAATTTTAACTGATTTGAGTACATTTTAACTGCATTATGATTGATTAATAATTGTGATATAATAGTAAAGGTATGTTTAAAGTATTGCATATTCAAAAAGGAAGAAACAAGAACACTCATATTCCTAATTAATATATAGCCTTGGAAGTATGTATCCGCATAAATTGATACCAATATTAAGATAAAGATTTATTTGAAGAAACTTTAAAATATATGAAAAAGATCATTTGATTAAAACAAATGTCATCTGTTATGAGCGTCACATTCAAATTAATAACAGTATATTACAATAATTTTTGCATGGCAGGAGAAAGATTACACTTATCAATTAACATTAACTCTTAGTGGGAATCCAGAACAGAATATAACTGGTTTAAAGGATGAACAATCCATGCATATATCCAATATCCAATAATTCAACAAATATAATCAAATTAATCCAACATCTAGAATAACAAGTATTAAATGTTAAATAGGGCACTGCAGCAATATTTTATTCAAAAAAATACATATTAAATACCTAAAATCACAAATAATATACATTTTACAAAATACAAAAAAAATCAACTAATTCACAATATATATTATAACTAATAATTATAAGCAAAGCATTTGCTTATACCAGTAACGAAATCTCTCTATATATATTAGACATATAAGTGATATAACAACCAATCTTAATATAGTTCTATTGTATTACAAATCCCTGTGTAAAACAAATTAATACATATCTCAATTCTCATGTATTGTGTATATATACAATGCCAAAACCTTGATTAATAAAAAATAATTATGAATAAGTTAAATTTGTAACCTGATTGTATTTAAATATATATGGTCAGATTAACAACTTCTTTAGACATAAAAAATAGCTCAAATCCACATTGCCATTGTACATATAGAACTATTGTGAATATTAAATAATTTATATACAAAAACCTCTATAAATAAAATGCACTGTTTGACTTTTTTATTTATTAAATACTTGAAGGATAATGTGGTTGGAGCCCAAAAGGATTGAGTTGAAACAGCACATCCAAATACATTGATAAGTTCACAGTACTGCAAAAGAGGAAAGGAATGGAAGTCAAGGAGTTCAAATTTGCGTTAAAGAGAATTACCTGTTTTAAAAGGGTCTTTCTCCATTTATCTCCGTTGTTTCTTCCTGTTCATTTCAGTGTGCAAGATTATAAAGAAACTAGCGAATTGCCCGTCAAAAAATGACGGCAAGGAAATTGTAAGGTAGCTAATGCTGTTTGGTGTGTAGTACTGAAATATATAATACATGAATAAATGAATATACTTTACCTATTTTGAAGCATTGTGTTGAAGAGCTACAATGTGTTTTGATGTTGCTGCAGCATTAGTGGTGTGGAGCTGCTGTGTAAGCGTGCTGAATGTGTGCAGTGTAATAGTGTGCGTGCGCGAGACCAAACCGTTAGCGTAGTTGTGTACTTTCGCATTGGCATAAAATGGCGGGTAATGTGTGGTATGCGTGTTAACGGAATATCCGTAGGTTGTTTGTGGCGCTTTGCAAGTTTCTTGTGGTGTTTTGCGTGTTTAGAGTGCTGTAGCCTCGTTTTTGTTTTGTTCGGCGGCCATTTTTTCTCTCGCTTAGCGAGTGTCTAAACTCTTTTATTTTTAGTTAAATGAAGGTGTAAGTTGTTTTTTGGAGGTCCTGGGTGCTTCCTCTTGCTATAGGTAAGCTTTTTATGTATGTGCTGTGTGTATTTATTGTGTTTTGAATTTTGTAATGTTCGCAAATTGCATCCGATTGTTTGCGAGGTCGTAATGTGTGGTAACGTGTCTTGTATGTTGTTTGCGTTGCGAGGTAAAGTTTGCGAGGGTCGTAGTTGGTGTGTCGTGTTGTTTGCGTGGTCACGGTTGTTGTGTGGTTGTTTGAGTTTTAATGTAAAATTTTGCGAGGGTCGCAGTTGCTGGCATGGATCGCCGAAGGCCGCGGGCTTGCTACGCGAGCCCGCAAGCGTTAGCAACAACTCGTACGCTCACAACTATATATGTGATAGGTCCAACACTAAAGAGAAATACCAAAATGTGTTTTCTTTTATAATGTTTAAAGTATTACACTCTCCTCGTCTCTCTTTGTTCCAGAGGACCTCAGATAAGATCATTGGTATCAGCAACTCCTAGGATCAGCTGTTGAGAACCACTGGTGTGTTCAACTGTCTTTCATGGTTCCACCTTTACCTTGTGCCCTCTATCCTCTCTACTTGAAATTGTTCCTACAATGCTGATGCTTTATAAATACTGTGTAATACTGTGTAATAATGATTATTAAAAAATAATTGATTGACTACTTTAGAGCCAACTTGTCTATTGTACATTTATAGAACATATTTTAAGCATTACAAATGTTGTTTGATTGAGAAATTAAAAAAATAAGCGAAATTACTTGTATCTTATGTAAATGAGTACATGTATAGAATCTTGCATATATCTGTAAAAGTGTAATTGCTACAAAAAAGTATTATATGACATGGTGTGATCAGATCACACAGGTAAGAATTGACCTGTCATTGACAGAAATGTGAAACAATTTTTATTTCTAGTGATGTCTCACCACTTTACTCAAATATGGAGCACCAACCCAGAAACTTGACAAGGTTTATAAGGTTTAGACATATAATTACTTTTCTTTAGGTATGAGTTTTAATATAATCAAAACCTTAGTTTTGGTAGAACTTGTCCATTAAGTAGAAAGATTGATTATTCTCTAAGCTGACCTGTTAATTAAAACTTGTTTTTATCAAGTGGTTGCTAGATCATTTATCTCTGCTTGCTTAGCTTTGCATTCAAAAATATGTTAATAATGTAGCACCATATACATTAGATTATCATCTTTCTCATCTTTCCTACCACTTTGTTTCATGTATCAGGAGTCAAGAGAAGGTAAAACAATTACTACTTATTGCACATTATTAAAATATAAGAAACCTTTTATAATATTTAAAACATGAGTGGAAGAAAATGTAGGACTACCGCTAGACAGCTAGTGTCCCTTGATGCCATGAACTTATGAACTTTGTTTAACCTTTGGAAGCGAAATCTACATTTTAGAAACTCTTCCAGTTTTATATTTGCTTTTAAATATATGGTCTTTGAACTCTTGACTGTGGCTGAACTTGTAACACAGAATCCTTCAGTCACTTCAATCCTTCAACACTCAGAAATGTTAATTGCAAAAAAATGTTAAGTGGTGTACAAATTCATATAAAAAACATAATTACGCTGTTATTTTCCTGAACACACTAGAATGTAATCTTGAGTTCTACGCACTAGTACTTGAACCTTCCACTACGGTGATGCTCAATTCTGGTAATCATCCACTGCAGTACTTCGAACCTTTTTTCCTCTTATGTTCTCTGCAATTGTTTTAGAGGGGATTGTAGTGCATAATTAATTCCTCTTCAATTTGTCATATGTTAACATTTTCAGCTGAAACGTAGAAACTAATATAATTACTTCAGGTAATTTTACAATTTAGAAGCTACCACGTGAGATGTTAATGCATAGCATGAACTGCATAATCTAGTCATTACAGAAAAGCCATTAAATTCTGACAGAAATAAACTAGAAAGCTCTATAAAACGTAATATCGAAAAGACCAATCATATCAATGTTGGCCTTTTATTTTCCTTAGACATCTGCTGAACTGTAGTTCAACTCACTTATGCAAAACAAGGAAATACTCTCTGAAATGCTTTCTCAAGTGGGTAACGCAAGGTTGCCAAGTGAGAGGAAATTGGCATATGTGAACTGTTTCTTCTGTGCCGCATGACTAGTTGCTGATAATTCAACAATCTGACAGAATATGGCTTGGGAGAGCAGAAAAGTCATCTTAGATTATCTATTTCATATAAGATGGTTATGAAAGAAGATATTGCTGGGTCTTTCAGCACTTAATGTATGTTTTTTTGATTTTCAAAATCCATTACAACTAAAGAAAATATAAAGCATGTCATCAGGGCAGTTTATTTTTGAACAGCTGTTTTTATTTATATTTAAAATTTAAGTTGGCTTCTACAACAGTTTTATTGGTATAATTTTTGTCAGATTGTAAATAATTTGTTAACATTTGGGAAAATGTCGCATATCTATGAATTAGTACCTATGTTAGCCTAGAGCGAAAATGATTTCAGAGAAAGTCTTAGATTTACCTGACTTAGTCCCTCATTTAATTCCAAGCCCGTAATTACCTTCATACGCCCTGTATGTCTGTGGGTTAAAAATTTGTTACAATTATAGATGTATTTTATTGCTCAAGCCTGCAAGTACAGGCTCACAAGCACCACACGCAAACCATGAACCCCTAAGTAGCATGAGATTCTTAGAATACTACCCTCCCTTCCTACCCCTCACTGACCCCCTAGATTCACCCACCCACCTCAATTAAGATTTTTTCCCCCCTATTTGCAGATATAACATCTCAACACTAGGGGTCAGCCAACATACTAGTCTTTCAACTCAGATCCCTCCCTCTCCTATTAAATAAAACTCTTTCTATCATTCACTGACCCTTGCTATTCCTTATCTGTTACTCTTCTCCAGGTCTCTGCCCTTTCATACCCTTTAGATTGTAAGTAGCGAATTTACAGTCTTGTAGGGTGCTTTGGAAAAAAGCACTTTCTGCAAAGTTTCTAAGCTCAAAACATGGCCATCCAACTTCTGAATTTATTACATTTGTATTTCCCTTGTTCTTATCCCCAGTACAGCACTACGGAATATGTTGGCCCGATACAAAGAAAAGATAGTAATAAAAATAATAATAATGATCACGATCAATTCAACAAGCTAAGTTAGACAGAGCCAATGGTAAATGATACTGTTATCACAACGTCAGTAAAACATGGAGTTTAGACTACAATCAAATAGTCTTTAGTAGTCCGATTTGCGATCGGACTCGCAATCCAGAAATGTAGAAATCCATAATAATTACTAAATCATCTGTTCTATTTCATGTGGGTGGCCTGATATGTATTAAGTCCTTGATTCCTGGGATCAATATACAGTAACACAGAAATAAAACGTAAAAAAAAAAAATAATTTATTGCAGATTTGCGAGCCTGGGACTATTGTACAATTAATTCTAATGCCTTTCATTGCTTTCCCAGTATTTTTAAGTACAATATTGTGTGTTTATTTGCTTTTGCAGTGTTACAAACAGGTGTTTAACCCACTTGTGAGTCATAGTATTTTTTATACATTTGCCATTTACGGGTTTGAAGGTAATTGTGGGCTTGTTGAGTTGTTACAATTAAATATGGATTTTGCGTCTTTAGCAGGCTTGAAACATTAAAAGGAGGAGATAGGACTTAGTTATGTTTTTGACAGTGATTTTGAGCCTGTAACTCGCAAATGGATTGCTAGTTGAACAATGTAGAAATTAAATATCTGTAACTTTTACGGGCTACATTGTGATTTGGACAATTAAATAGGGGCCTTTGCTTGTGTCATGTTACATCCATTTTGGACTCCTAATCTGCCTATTGTGGATTGTTCTTCAACTTACTTCTATTATCAAGTGTGCTATTAAGGGTAGCAGCACTGAACAGAGATCATATCTGAATCCATGCTCCTCTGTTACGTCTCACAAATCTAATCTTAATAGAAACAAAGGCAAAATGGAACCATGCAGTATAGAATAATTCCTTATAAAAGTAAAATATTTAAAAGCTGTATTTATTGTCTTTACTTTAAAAAAATATGGTATACATTTTTGCTAATCAAAAATCCTTAAGAAAAAGAATTTAGAATGCTGTGTCTGTTTCCTATGGTGAAAATTGTCACCACCACCCTTATAGTACTTACAGAATGTACCTTATAGTATAATTAGAAAAAAGGATTATCTACTTTATAATAGTGTTATATGTTGACACAGTATATGAGTAATTCTATAGTTTACTGTACACATAGGTTATAAGGCTTAATTTCCATTATCAGAAGTGGTTGTGAACTCCCACAAAGGTGATAATGAGAAGGAGCATGTCCAGATTATATAAATTATATAAATCTGTATAATGACAAATACTTTAACAATTAAACATCTCTGTGACCATATCAACTCCCACTGTGAGTGTTAATTAATCACCTCAGTTATAATAAAGCAGAGAGAATGATAATATCTTCAGGTAAACAGTGCTTAAAATACATAAATAAATAAATAAGTAAATAAATAAATAAATTCAAATTAATTTCGTAATTTCAGCTCAATTATTTAACATCACTGGTCAAACATATTAATAATCATCAATTATAATTATATTTATTTATATATGTGCTCTTCAGTTCTGCAATAATCTCTGCTTATCCATTTAGATAGGATTGAGGAAGGGAGTTTCGGCTATATAAAGTGATAAAATACAGTTGATCTCAGGACAAATAAACAGAGTAATACAATTGATTGCCGTTCAAGATAAATTACCTCATATATGGTTTTCCTCCTAATGATTTGTAGCTATTATTACCTAAACAATCAAATAAAAATCAATTATATACATATTTTATATATTTTGTACATAGAATCCTTAAGAATTTCTGCAAGCTAAAAATAAAACATAGATTTTGATGAAAATAAAACATTTAGACACTGTAGTCCGCTCGTTAATAATTATTAATACATATTTTCTAGGAGTTGCTATCATTATGAAAAGCCTTTAAACCATTTCCCCTGGAGAAAAGGTCCTGTTGCAAGGAAAGCCGAAAATAATGTTAGCAAACATATAGTATTAAGAAAGTAACCAAAATCCTATCTATACACTTGCTGTTTAAAGTGCTCATATATTTTAACCCGATGTGCTTTTTCTAACAGTTGTGCTTTTAATCACATATATAGTTGTCATCAGTGCGTGTATGCAAAAGTCGCTCCTCGTGCTGGTAATGAGCGCCGTAGGCACTCATCCCTATGAACCCCTATAACTTTAGGACCACAAATGCGGTCCCTCATAACCGTTTACAAAACACAAACTACGGACTTAAATACAAAAAATACGAGTTTCAGGACTTAAGAACAAATTACGGAATGCAAATTGTGCATGCGTATTGCGTGGTAACGGTTTCAACCACCTCAAAGTTTATAAATACTGCCCACTTTCCAGAAAATTCTACATTTCTCCTCAGGTGATGAACAGTGTGACTGGACAGTTCACTGCTGCTGTTACTTAGAAAGAGAATTCATTAACTACTTACAACTTTACAATCTGCAAATTACAACAGAGGTAAGCTATAATACATTTCATTAATTAACAAATAGCCAAAATAAAAAAACAAAACAAAATTCAGAAATATATTTAAGTCACATCCATTTCGAGAAATAAAATAATTTGCCCAAAACAAAATGTGACAAATACATATTTAGCCTGCAGCTCAGTCTTTTCCTTTTATGCACATTTCCAACAGACTCTGCATCAACAGTGTCACTGAAGAATTTGCAGCTTGGAGTGTGACACCAGAACAATTTACAACAACACAAAGAAAGAAGAAGAGGTAAGATACAAAATTACATTACATTCACAAAAACACCATGCTCTTACAAAACCCCCCAAAAAGATATAATTTACCTTTCTCTTTTTAAACAGACACTGTGTGAAGACTGGCGCATCAACATTGGCAGGAAGGGACCCTCTGTCATTGATACAACAAGAATACTTCAATCATGGTATAGGAAAGTATAACAAATACTGCTAACATTTAGAAAATGGAACAATGATTTCTGTTTAGGCTGCAATAACCTCTAACCCTAAAGCATAAGCCAAATCTACCATCTGAAAAGTGGTGCACACAAAAAGGAAAGTATAACAAATCGTGGTAACAGATCAAAAATGCAACAATCATTCCTGTTTAGTCTGCAACAAACTGTAACCCTTATCCATAATGTAAATCAATCATCCCAAAAGTGTGGCACACAAAACAGTATAGTATAACAAAGATTTATAACACATACACAATTCCAAAAATAATAAGCATCTTTTGTCTGCCCAAAACTACAACACTAAACCAATAGGCCAATTACAACTGTGGGCTACACAAAACAGGATACTACTAAATAATTGCCAGTGCTGCACCCTTTCCCACACACTCTCTGCACTATTTTACAGACAACAAAGAAAACAAGCATGCAAATACATTAGTTTCCCAAAAAGAAGATGCTGTTGTTCAACTAAATATTTCTCGAAAATAACATTTAACTTTATCTTTTACAACAGACATTGCCTGAAGACTGTCGCACAAAGATTTGCAGCAGCGGATACAGTGCCAACAATAGACAACTAAGACTTCTATTAACAAGGTATGGTAGAACAAGTCCAAAAATAGAAACAATAAAAGCATGTTTGCTGAATACCAAGGTCAAAAGGAAAAATACAAGAAAATAATAAGAAAACACTAACAATAATGAGTCACATAAAGGACGATCCTTCAACAAATATTGGGCACACAATTCACAAGAAATCCTCTTTTAGCGCCAACAACCTCTAACACTAATCCATAACTTTAATCTCTTATCACAAATGTGGTGCACACAAAACAGGATACTACAACCAATAGTTGCAACATATAACCAATTCAACAAGAAATACTCTTCTATTGACACTAACCTACAACATTAAACCCACAATGTAAACAGATATGGATGGGATACTACAACAAATATTATTAACACCTCCAAAATTGAAGAATCAACCCTCTTTTATGGACCACACCCTACAAGCCCAACAGTCCAACCTAACACTACACTGCCAACAATCGGCTGCAGAAAACAACTAAATTCAACAAATATTATGAAGACTTACAAACTTTACGCAAATAGTCCGTTTTGCATGATATGAACATAAGCCAAACCTATAAAGCTGAAATCTAAAAAATACCGTCCACAAAAAAGGAATAGGACAACAAATAGTAGTAAAATATAACAATTTGGCACTATCAAGACACTTTCTCCTACAATAACCTACAACCCAAAACACACAACCTAAATCTATAATGACAACACTGTTGCACACAAAACAGGATACGACCAAAATTTTAAAAAATGTACTTACTAAAATAATTACAATCAGTAACCAAAATAATAATACATTCTTTTTATTTACAGATTAAGATGGCGGATACTGACAAGAAACAGGAAAAGAAAAGACGCCAAACTAGAGAACAACAAAAAATATGGGCAAAGCAACAGACGCCGGAGCAGAAGGAAATTTGCTTAGAAAAAGAACGCAAACGAATTGTGGGCAAAAGACTAGCAGCTGAAAAAATAAAAACAACCCCTAAGAAGGCACAAAAAGAACCTGTTGCTGAACAATCACATAACATTTCTACTGATGACTTAGAGACTCACATATGTTCTTCAAATTGTCCTTTACTTAAGTCTTTAGCAGTAGAGCTTCATAATTGTGGTGAGATGAATATTCTCTGTCAGTTTTGTGAGGCTTATAATTTCAAACAGGAAAGACCCACAGATGGAGAGTTTATTAGTTGCTGTCAAAAAGACAAGGTCAAACTTCCAGAAAGACAACAATTCCCACCATATTTACAAAGCATTATGACTGAGCCTGCTTTTCCCAACTACAAGAATTTCCAAACAAACATAAGATCATACAATAGTGCCATATCTTTTGCATCTATGGGTGCAACATTAGCTGCTAATGTGCCAGGACATGGTCCTTACTGCTTTAAAGTGCAAGGCCAAATTTATCATCGTACTTCCCATTTACATCCAGAGGAAGGAGAGCAAAGAAAATTTGCTCAATTATATGTCCTAGATACAATGGAAGCTGTCGACCAACGTATGCAGCTTCAAGAAAATAAAAAAATGCTTACTCATTGTTTTTATTGAGCTAGATAAAATTATGGCCAATAACCCCTACACTCAAGCTTATAAAAAATTAACAGAAGCACAAAAGGAACAACAACTTTATAAAATTCCCAATCCCAAAGGTCAATATGGTGCTTAAAAGAGATCGACATACTGATAAACGCCGTTATAACTTGCCAACATCAAATGAGGTTGCAATGGTGTTTCAAAATGATGAAGGAGAACCACCATTTCAGAGAGACATTAGAATATAATCCAGAAATGAGGAGCAACCTTTCATTAACATAAGTATCTTAAGTACAAATTTAGATTCAATGACATATCCAATCTTTTTTCCACACGGAGAAGCAGGTTGGCAACCCAAATTAACCCTTCCAAGTTACCCAAATTCTAAAGTACGAGTGCAAAATAATATTTCCATTCTTGAATTTAAAGTGGCTCAAATAGCCATTCGAAATGGATTCAATCCGATTTTATGTGGGGCAAAACTAACACACCAATGGATTATTGATTCGTATTTGCAAGTTGAGGCCAATAATTTAAACTTCATTAAATATCAACAAGATAAACTACTTGTAGAACAGTATTATGGATTGATGGATTATGTCGCTGAGGTTGCTACAAGCAGAGACATGACAGCTGGCAAAGCCATCATTTTACCATCTTCTTTCCAGGGATCTCCTCGCAATATGCGAGAAAGATACAATGATGCCATGGCTATTGTAACAAAATTTGGTAAACCAGATTTATTTATTACATTTAAATGTAATCCACAATGGCCAGAGATTAAAAAGAATTTGCTAATTGGCCAAACTGCTTCCGATAGACCAGATTTAGTGGCCAGATTATTTAAAATAAAATAAAATTAATAAATACGTGGCATAAGCATAACTCAGTTATTTGGCAAATGTCTGGCTTATGTTTATACCATTGAATTTCAAAAAAGAGGACTTCCACATGCACATATTCTTATATAGAAGTAGAGAAGTCCAAACTACCATTATCCGTGGCAAAAAGGTCGACAACAGATATGTGGTACCATACAATCCACATTTACTCATGAAGTATAAGCACACATTAATGTTGAAGCCTGCACTTCCATAAAATACATTAAATATGTCTACAAATATATTTACAAAGGCTATGATGCAGCTACTGTAGTTGTCAAAAGTGCTGAAAATAACGAACACAGTGAGTTAGTACATGATGAACTTTCATCTCATGTTAATGACATAGTATATGAATCATTTAATTTAGCTGCGCGCCATAGAACCTTCCTAGCTGATGATACAGAATGGGAAAGATGTCTAGAAGAAGCAGCACTATGTCAAATGCCACTGCAGATGAGGGAACAGTTTGCATTTACTTGTATCTTCTCAAATGCTCCAAATACATTAGCTTTGTGGGACAAATGTAAAACTAATATGGCTGAAGTCTTTTTGCAACGATACAATGAGCCTATTGCACAATTAAAAGTATGAATTGAAATCCAAGAGGTCTTTTTAACTCATGGATTAAGTTGTGCAAGTTTTAATCTGCTAGATCAAGGGCTTATAGACAACATCAACTTTGAAGACTATGACATTCAACTACAAAGAGAAAGAACAGAAGAAAGACTTGCAACTTTAAATACATTACAATTGCAAGCATTTAATGCGATCAAAAATGCACTAGATGATGACATGGTCAAACAGCGTTATTTCTATCTAGATGGACCTGGTGGATCAAGAAAAACGTATCTATATAATTTATTGATGAGTTTTGTACGAGCACTAGGTGAAATAGCGCTGGTATTTGCAACCACTGGAATTGCTGCACTTTTGTTAGAAGGTGGAAGGACTGTGCATAGTGGATTTAAACTGCCAGTGCCTATTTTTGAAACATCGGTGTCCGATATTCGAATGACATCATTACAAGCCAGAAAAATTAAAAAATGTCAATTAATTATAATAGATGAGGCTACAATGATGTCATGCCATGCCCTACAATGTATTGACCGTTTGCTTTGTGAAATCAAGGATAATACTTTGCCATTTGGTGGAAAAATCGTGTTGTTAGGTGGAGATTTTAGACAAACATTACCTGTCGTTGCACATGGAAATTGAACAACATTATCGAAAAATGTATAAAGTCAAGTACACTATGGAAACATTTTAACCATCTTCAATTACAACAAAATACGAGATCAGAAGGAGAAAATGATTTCAATGATTGGCTTTAGAAATGTCCCGGACAGTTCGCCCGCTGACTATTCGCGGCGATTTTGGCTCTTTCGCGGTCGCAGCGGATGGCGGACACATGCGCTTTTCGGTCCGCCCCCTATTATTTATTATTGAGGAAACTTTGACCCTGCACCTCACAGTCAGCAGACACATTCCAGCCAATCAGCAGCATATACTTCCTTCCAGAGCCTTCCATCTGAAGGACAGCATCCATTTTAGAATCATTCTGAAGCGGCATTCGTTGAGAGAGGACAGATAGTGTAGCTGCTGAAGATTTAATAGGGAAACAGATAGCCAAGCTGTGTATTTAGCTTCCACTACAGACCTGAAGGACTCATCTGATATCCGATGCAAGGACAGCAACCCAAAAAGCCATTTTTAGGGCTAGAACATCATTTATTTTATTTGATTATTTTTTTCTGTGTAATCTAATTGCATATGCCTGCCTGCCAGCGTGTGTGTGTGACAGGCTAACACCTAACAGTGCTTATTTTCACTACTCATACCTGGTGGTGTACCATACATTGAAAACAACCATTTTTTTCCTGTAATCAAATTTCAGTTGCCTGCCTGTGTCAGGCTCACAGCTAATATTCTGCTCTGTTTCACCAGTCATAGTTGGTGTACCATACATTGAAAAAAAACAACCCTTTTTTCCTTTAATCTAATTTCAGTTGCCTGCCTGTGTCAGGCTCACAGCTAATATTCTGCTCTGTTTCACCAGTCATAGTTGGTGTACCATACATTGAAAAAAAACAACCCTTTTTTCCCTTAATCTAATTTGAGTTGCCTGCCTGTGTCAGGCTCACAGCTTATATTGTGCTCAGTGAAATAAAACAACACTTTTTTGACTGTAATAGATTGAATAGCAATTGCCTGCCTACAGGCGTGTGTGTGAAGCCTATTGCATCTACTCTGCCAACTTTTGCCAGTGCATAGTGATACGTCATATCTGGTGCAACCGTAGTGTACATTGACATAAAACAACACTTTTTTGACTGTAATCGATTGAATATCAGTTGCCTGCCTACAGGCGTGTGTGTGAGGCCTACAGCGCCTACTCTGCCAACTTTTGCCAGTGCACAGTGACACTCATATCTGGTGCAACCTAGTGTACAGTGAAATAAAAGAACCCTTTTTTTACTGTAATCGACTGAATATCAGTTGCATGCCTACAGGCGTGTGTGTGAGGCCTATTGCGTCTACTGTGCCAACTTTTGCCAGTGCACAGTGCCACTCATATCTGGTGTCACAGTAGTAAAACTAATCGGAAAAAAAATGACAGGCAGAGGCAGGCCACCCCGCAGGGGCCGTCGTGGTCGTGGTGCTGTGATTCCCTTTGGCCCTAGAATAATGCCCAGTTTTCAGAGGCCACGTACCCTGAACTTGAAAAGTTCTGAGGACATGGTTGACTGGCTAAAACAGGACACCCAATCTTCTACAGCTTCCGCTCTGAACCTAGACGCACCATCCTCCTCCAGCTTAGCTTCGGGCACCTCTCCAGTTACCACTCGCCCGCCTGCCGCCACCACCAACACTAGCACCACAGCCGCTTCACTTGATCCGTCAGCAGAGTTATTTACACATCCGTTGGAAGAAATGAGTGATGCGCAAACATTAGTGCCAGAGGATGTAGATAACAGGGATATGTCCCAGTCAGGCAGCATTACACACTTGGACATACGGTCTGATGATGATGTTGTACCCGGTGCTGCTTCCTTTGTTGAGTTGTCAGATACAAGTGAAGCGGTTGATGATGACGATGCGTCCGTGGATGTCACGTGGGTGCCCGCTATAAGAGAAGAAGAACAGGAGGAAAGTTCAGATGGGGAGACAGAGTTGGAAGCAGGGGGAGGTCGTCGCAAGTAGCTAGTGGCACAGTCAGATATCATGCATCGGCATCCGGGGTCAGCCAGACAGCATGCCAGTCAACGCATGCTGTTGTCACCACCAGAATGCCGTCATTGCAGAGCTCAGCAGTGTGGCAATTTTTTTGTGTGTCTGCCTGTGACAACAGCGATGCCATTTGCAACCTTTGCGAAAAGAAACTGAGTCGTGGGAAGTCTAACACTGACCTAGGTACAACTTCTTTGCGAAGGCACATGATGTCACATCACAAACGCCTATGGGATCAACACATGAGTACAAGCAGCAAACAAAGTCAAAGCCGCCATCCTCCTCCTGGTCCAGCATCTTCAGCCACGTCAACCACTGCTGCCCTGCTTGCCCCCTCTCAACCATCCGTCACTCCGTGTCTCGCCCTGAGCAGCCCCTGCTCATCTGCCCACAGTCAGGTGTCTGTCAAGGACATGTTTGAGCGTAAGAAGCCAATGTCACAAAGTCACCCCCTTGCGCGGCAACTGACAGCTGGCTTGTCTGAACTGTTAGCCCGCCAGCTTTTACCATAAAACTGGTGGAGTCCGAGTCGTTCAAAAAATTTGTAGCTATTGGGACACCGCAGTGGAAGGTACCCGGACGAAATTTCTTTGCACAAAAGGCAATCCCCAACCTGTACTCGATTGTGCAAAAGGAAGTAATGGCATCTCTGGCACACAGTGTTGGGGCAAGGGTCCATCTGACCACTGATACATGGTGACGGCTGCCTAGCATTCAATACGTGACACCGCCACGACTTGAAGGCAGGCCTGCTGCCACCTCCTCTACTCCTCCTACTCCATCCTCTTCCATAACCTCCTCGGCTGAGTCCTCTTCTGCTGCTGCTATGTCTTGCTCCACATCAACGGCACCCCCCCAGCTCCACAGGTACTATTCCACATCCCGGATACGGTAGTGTCACGCCGTCTTGAGGTTGACTTCCCTGAAAGCAGAGAGTCACACCGGACCAGCACTCCTGACCGCCCTGAACGCACAGGTGGATCAGTGGCTGACTCCGCACCAACTGGAGATCAGCAAAGTGGTTTGTGACAACGGAAGAAATTTGTTGGCGGCATTGAATTTGGGCAAGTTGACACATGTGCCGTGCATGGCACATGTGTGTAATCTGATTGTACAATGCTTTGTGCATAAGCACCCAGGCTTACAGAACGTCCTGAAGCAGGCCAGGAAGGTGTGTGGACATTTCAGGCATTCCTACACGGACATGGCGCACTTTACAGATATCCAGCGGCGAAACAACATGCCAGTGAGGCGCTTGATTTTCGACAGCCCGACACGTTGGAATTCAACACTCCTAATGTTCGACCGGTGATTTTTTTGCCACGTTACTGGACGCTCATGCGCAATGCCTGTAGGCTTATGCGTCCTTTTGAGGAGGTGAAAAACCTGGTCTGTCGCACCGAGGGCACCATCAGCGACATCATACCATTTGTTTTCTTCCTGGAGCGGGCCCTGCGAAGAGTGCTGGATCAGGCCGTAGATGAGCGTGAAGAGGAAGAGGAAGAGTTGTGGTCACCATCACCACCAGAAACAGACTTTTCAGCATCGCTTGCTGGACCTGCGGCAACGCTGGAAGAGGATTGTGAGGAAGAGGAGTCAGAGGAGGAATGTGGCTTTGAGGAGGAGGAGGAAGACCAACCACAACAGGCATCCCAGGGTGCTCGTTGTCACCTATCTGGTACCCGTGGTGTTGTACGTGGCTAGGGGGAAGAACATACCTTCAGTGAGATCACTGAGGACGAGGAACGGGACATGACTAGCTCGGCATCCAACCTTGTGCAAATGGGGTCTTTCATGCTGTCGTGCCTGTTGAGGGACCCTCGTATAAAAAGGATGAAGGAGAACGACTTGTACTGGGTGTCCAAGCTACTAGACCCCCGGTATAAGTAGAGACTTGTGGTAATGTTACCGAATTACCACAAGTCAGAAAGGATGCAGCACTTCCAAAATAAATTAAAAAGTATGCTTTACACAGCGTTTAAGGGTGATGTCACAGCACAACGGCAATCTAACAGCGGAAGAGGTGAACATAATCCTCCTCCTCCCACGACCACGCTGGCAAGGAGAGAACGCTTTACAGACGTGTTGTTGATGGAGGACATGCAGAGCTTTTTAAGTCCTATGCATCACCACCGCCCTTCAGGGTCCACCCTCAGAGAAAGACTCGACCGTCAGGTAACAGACTACCTCGCCTTAACTGCAGATATCGACACTATGAGGATCGATGAACCCCTTGACTACTGGGTGTGCACGCTTGCCCTGTGGCCTGAGCTATCCCAATTTGCCATAGAACTTCTGTCCTGCCCCGCGTCAAGTGTCCTGTCAGAAAGGACCTTCAGTGCAGCTGGAGGTTTTGTCACCGATAAGAGAAGTCGCCAATGTTAAAAAAGTCTAGATTATCTCATCTTTATTAAGATGAATGAGGGATGGATCCCGAAGGGACTGACAGTGGGCGATACATTAGATTAAAAAAGGCCTGATTGATGAGCTGCCTTGAGCTAATAATGGTCCACATGCTGCTGTATTTTATCCCTGAATGCTGGATGACTTGCGTGACTTATCCACCACCAACTAGGGTTCAAGACGTAATGTTTTAGGGCACTTTCTGCCTGGCAAACTAACATCAATTTTTCTGGTCGCTGCCACAATACCTTATTTTTTGCATTTAAATTCTTTTATTGTCAGAAGGCAGACAGCATGTAATGAAAAATAAAGCATTTTTGAACAGTCTTGCATAACAGTTGTGCAAAAATACATATTTACAATAAAGACATTTTGTGAAAGTTAGCTGGCTAGTCCTTCTTATTTTAACTTTTTAGGTTAATAATTTTTCTTATTTTTTACTGTGATTGCAATTTAAGAGATACCTAAAACATGGTAAAACAGACAATAGTAAAGAGTATATCTGCAGGAAACACCAAAGTCCTATTAGCTATCATCCCTCCAGCAGTATTAGCTTATTATTTACAATATCTAACCTGGGCAATCACCCTTGGGTTACCCTAGGGCAGGCTTCAGTAAGCGACCTCTCCTTTCCTGGGATGATTTTGCCGCCGGTTACTTCTGAAGGGTCTCCAGGGCTCCCCCACTCCGGTCCTTCCCCCAGTGTCGCTTCAACCAGTAACAAATGTTTTATATTTGTAAAGCGACCCAATGATCCCCCTTGATAGAGGTTTATCTTTACAAATTTTGGAGAACCAATTTAAGACCGGTGTCCTCTGTTTCTGGGTCAGGGAGTGTGTGAAATGCCTCAGCCTACAGTAATTGTAATGTTCTGACAGAGGTAGCTCATGCTTGTCCCTCAGTTCCTCATAGGTGAGCATGTGGCCCTTTACTAACCAGTCTCCCAGTCTATCTAGTTTCCTTGACCTTCACCAGTGTTGTGATGTTGTGCTCAGTTGTTTCGGGGCCTGAGGGTGGTCAAGAATTGGGGTCATTTGGGTGGATCCAGGGAACAAACCCGTGTGTTTCTTGGCCCATTTCCAGTATGATAGTGAGTGTCTGATTAGGGGGTTTGGCGAGTTTTTAAGGCTCTGAGGCAATTCTTATAGCCAAGCCACCTTGTCCCAGGTTAAGGGCCTTAAAGTGTGGTTCTCTAAATACACCCAGGCCGGTTGATGCCCTATAGAATGTGCTATTGGGAGACAAGATAACTGAGCTGCCTTGTGGTAATATTTTAAGTTTGGACACGATAGTCTCCCCTATGACTTATGAAGGTACATAATTTCCTTTGTGATGCGTGAGGGAGAGTGGTTTTATTTAATCGGGATCGGGAGTGTTCAAAATATGTAGAGCAACCTAGGAAGGACATTCATTTTTATCGTATTTATTCTCCCTAGCCATGATAACCTATACTTTGTCCATTTACTCAGGTCATTAATTATTGTTTTATAAAGTTTGGAGTGGTTGGCTTTGTAGAAGTCCTCTAACTTAGGGGTTAGTCGGATTCCCAGGTAGTTTATGTGGTTCTTATCCCACTTAATATTAAACTTCTCTTGGAGACTCTGCTTCTCTACTGCTGTTAAGTCAATCGCTAGTGCTTCTGTCTTCTCTATGTTCAGTTTAAGGCCAGAAAACTGACCAAAATCTTCCATAGTTCGAATCAACTCTGGGACCGATTGGGTAGGGTTTGAGAGCATACACAGCAGGTCGTCTGCAAATAGACAAGTTTTGAAACGGTGATGGCCTATGTTTATGCCTGTGATCCCAGCGTTGGCCCTAATTGTCTGAGCCAGGGGTTCTATTACTATTGTGAAAAGAAGGGGAGAAAGGGGGCACCCCTGTCTTGTTCCTCTTTCTATTTTAATTAAGGATCTCTCATCTCCCTGAATCTGTAACCTTGCCCTTGATGTGTATAATGAGTGTATGAGATTTATGAAATGGCCTTTAATACCAAATTTTTCAAGCGTGGCGCATAGGTAAGTCCACTCCAGGGAATCAAATGCCTTTTCAATGTCAAAGGCCATAAGAAAGGCTTGAATTTTAGAGGCTTTGGTGTGGTACAGTAGGTTCATGACTTTTTTAATGTTGTCTCCCGCTTGCCTGTGGGAGACAAAGCCTACTTGGTCATTATGTATTAACTTAGGCAAGAAGGATGACATTCTATCCGCTAATATTTTTGACAGGATCTTTGTATCACAGTTTAGTAATGATATTGGCCTGTAGTTTTTGGGTTCTAGGGCATCTCGACAATCCTTAGGGAATAGAGAAATATATGCCCTGTTCAGCTCTGCTGGTGTTTGCTTGCCTTCTAGAACTCTGTTAGAGTGACCAAGTGCGGGCCTAATATGTCTATAATTTTTTTATAAAATAAATTGGTGTACCCGTCTGGGCCTGGTGACTTACCAGGTTTGAGGTTCTGGACTGCTTTTCTCACTTCCTCTAGGGTCACTTTGGCATTTAAAGTCTCTAAGTCATTTTCTTCTATTAAGGGGAGATCACAGGAATTAAGAAATCCAATATTGCTGTATAAAGGGTATTGTAAAATGTTGTAAAAATCTTCTGGATCTTATTTGGGTTCATTGTTTTTTCTCCCTTTGAGGTCTTAATTTGAAGTATCCTATTTTGTGTTGTTTTGGTTTGCAGTTTCCTGGCTAGTAACGGGCCAAGTTTATTGGCTTTATTGAATCCGATAGAAATAAATAGTACAACTGAACACACCACTCCTATCTGGTGGCACCTTAGATTGCACGCGCAGTGCCCCAAATTTGAAGTGGGAGGACCGACCAAGCATCTTTTTCCATCTCCCGCTTCCAAAAATCAATGCCATATACACGTCCCCTAATAGTGGACGTACCAGGGATTAAACCGATAGGAATAGTACTACTTAACAGTACACACCTTATAATAACGCAGACAGAGGCAACGCAGAGAGAGGAGTCTGAAGAAGAGGAGTCAGAGGAGGAAGGTGGCTTTGAGGAGGTGCAAGACCAAACACAGCAGGCGTCCCAGGGGGCTTGTTGTCACCTTTCGGGGACCCATGGTGGCTGGGTGGAGGAAGAGACCTTCAATGACATCAGTGAGGACAAGGAGCGGGACATGGCTAGCTTGGTATCCAACCTTGTGCAAATGGGGAGTTTGGGGTTGTGCAAAGGGACTGTTTGCGGTTGTTTGCATTAAACGGGGAGATTGGTCTGTTACTGTGAAGCGGGTGTTACCCTTACACTACCTGATTGATACAACATCATACCTGATGTTTTAAAGCATGTTATTCCAAACAATTTAGGAATGTTAAGTGATTTATGCCCTTTATGGCTTAAAACCAGACTCTGCATCAACTATGTAATTTTCTCTGTGAGTTTTGCCATGGATCCCCCTCCGGCATGCCACAGTCCAGGTGTTAGTATCCTTGAAAAAACTTTCCCATCACTATTGTGGCCAGAAAGAGTCCCTGTGGGTTTTGAAATTTGCCTGCCAATTGAAGTCTATGGCGGTTCGCCAGGTTCACCCGTTCGCGAACATTTGTTTTAATTCTCGTCTGCGGTTCGCGAACCGAAAATTTTATGTTCGCGACATCTCTAATTGGCTTATTACAATTGGAGAAGGGAAAACAGAATGTATCCCAAATTTACCTGAGGACACTGTGCACATCCCAGCTCATATGATTTGCAAACAAGATCTTATATCAGCTATATTCGAAACTTCAATAAATAACAAGGACTATTCTGAACTTTGCAACAAAGTCATACCAACATGCAAAAATAAGGATGCATTGCTCCTCAATAATAAAATATATAAAAAAAAATGAATGCACTGCCAAAAAATCATCACTGTGCTGATTCTGTACTTGCTGATGACAAAGAAAGTCATGCAAACTTCTCTACTGAATTCATAAACTCATTAACTGCTTCTGGAATGCCACCACATATTTTGCAGCTAAAGAAAGGTGCAATTGTCATGTTACTGCAAAATATGAACCCAAAAAAAGGCCTATGCAATGGGACAAGATTAATTTTCAACAATTAAAGGACCGTTTCATAGATCCCCCCCCCCCCCCCCCCCCCGCTTTGATACAATTGGCTACGTTTCAAGGAGGGTTTTTACTGTTTGCCTTCCACTGGATTCAATATATATTTAGTTTTACAGTTCTTAATCTACAAGTTGCATGTTAAGAAACCCTTATGTCAAGTTTACAATACTCATTAATCCAATGTTTAACTGTTCTTATATTCAAATGTTACCACAAAAAAACACTTCAACAGTTCCTCCACAAAAAATACAATGTTCCAAAAATAAACATGTTTAATATAATAATTGTACTTCTTTCAACGTAAGAAAAAGGTTACAAGTGTCAAATACGTATATTACCGCCAAACAAATTTAGAAACATACACATCTCATTGCTGTAATTTTTTGACGGGCAAGTCGCTAGTGTTTCATAATAACACAAAATATATCCTGCAATTAAATTATAATTATTAAATATTATTTCCTTGTATATGTATTCTATTTATATTCAGGAAATCATTTACTAGATTAAAATAATTAAACCGTTTTGCGGAAGACAAACTTGCAAAGCCCTAAATCTATGTTTTATTGCAAGTTTGTCTTCCGCAAACAGGAATACGGGTGAAAGCAGATTCATCAGTAGTTGTTTAATGTGTGTGAAAGAGCACTTATAGCAGCTAAAAATCTAAAGGTCTTAGGTCTGTTTACAAACACACTCCTGACTGTTCCAGGATTAACAACATCTGCCGAGACACGGAGCGGTGAAGCCTCAGTGAACACAATAATTTATATTTTTTGCTGAACTTTAGTAATGCAGCAGGACATGTTAACCTCCAAGTGTACTCTTTAGCTGATTCCAGCAGTCCTTTATCTACACAGATGAATTTGGGAAGGGTTAACTCTCTTTCTGCTTATCCTCTCTGCATGGAGCTGTTGCTGTGAGTCTATCTGGTGGCACTGCCAGTGACTCATGTAAACAGAGATTTCATGTATGATTTTTTTCTATGAAAAAGGCACCTATTTCAAAACATCAAAAAGTATTTCAAAATGTTTTTAGTAGAACTTTACATTGGTGTGCTCCAAGTTGTGCTGAATTACCTGGCCCTTTAAAGCTGAGTGAGGAAGTATACAAGCACAACTAAAATAATATTTTGGTTTGATGAAGGATTATTATTTGAACCCTTGACTAATCATTAATGAGATGTAACAGATCAAATCTGTTCTGTTTTGCTAATATTTACTAAAAAAAAGATCCATACATCAATTGCATGCACAGTAGAAATAGAAATAATATCTCAGAGATCAAAGCATGATCTCTGTCAAAATTTCTATAACCATTTCTGTTTCTCATAATCTGTCACACTGCTTTTCTTGCTTTAATTCTCGTATGGAACACCATATCTGTCACAGATGTCAGCATACAATACTGAACCCATTCTGGTTATTTATGTTTGCCCTAATCACCTATCCCATTCATGACTCTTTTTCTATGGGATGTCCTCCTTCTTCATCTTGTAGCAGGCACTGCTCTATTATTGGTGCAACTGGATAGTGCTGACAATCATAGACACACCCTAGTGCCACAACACAAGTTTCCCCAGCTATACAATTCAGGCTTCATCACGATTCACTTTTTTCATCCCCACATACATATCGATCACACATAGGGTCAAACTGATTCATTTAAATGAAGGAGAAGACCCAATATTTATGATATTTGCAAAATAAATACAACATTTTTTCTCATTGTTTCTTCTGATAATTTTACAATATGACTTTAGTAAATATTTGCCACAAGTATTTTCCAACTTGTTTCCCTTACTATATTTAATGTGTGTCCACCTTACTTTTATAAACAACCTGGTTAAGTTTTTTCACCTTTTTTAAATAATGCATTTACTTGCCTTGATCTGTTAAAAAGTCCTTCCATTTAATTAGAAAAAACACATCAGTCTAAATTCCTTTTTGTTTTCATCCAAAACGGCTAAAATCAACTCTTTTCTTTTATTTTAAGTATTCCTATGATGTGTGGGAGTTATAAAGAAATATATATAAATTAGTCTTTTCTCACATGATTTGGTTCTATCTCTGCAGGAAGTGTCCTCCCACGATATTGACAGTAACATATTTAATTTGTTTTAATATCTTAGGAAATCCCGTTTTTATTATCTCTCCAGTTAAATTATTTATTCTAAGCATACTCTATTATATATATCTGAAACTTAATCTGTTTCCATTCAACAATTTATTTTTCCCCTTGCCTTCTGACTAAGCTATTTGCAAAAAACAATACAAACTTATAGTTCTCTCGTGGACTTTATAACTATAAAGCATTATATTTTTTAATTCTGAAAGATTAAATAAAAAAAAATAATCCTTATTAAAAGTTATTTGTTGCATCCTGAAATATCAGAAAACATTGTATAAATACAACTGAGAAATAAAAATTATTGTATATAATTTTGTCATCAGAAAGTTTAATTTTGCCAAGCTATGTTTGCCTCTTTTGTAATATGTAAGAGTTGTGGCTGACCCAACAGAGGTCATTCATTAAAGTGACAAAATGGTAGTAAGACTGGGGGAGTTTTTAAACTAATAGGCGGAGGCAAGGGACTAGATCAACGGAACGGGGTAGTTACTAGGGTTAGTATAGCCATTAAGGAGTTCATGCTAATTCAGTAGCAAGTACATCAAACCTGCAGAACATAGCAACCTAAAGTGTAATGCAATAGAGCTTGTCAGGGAAAATGGGAGAGCTAGAATTATTAGCAGTAAATGAGAAATGATTTGATAATCATTACTGAAACATGATTGTCATGACTGGACGGTTAATTTTGGAGGGTTATAACCTATTTAGGAGAAATTGGGCCAATGGAAGGAGAGAATGAGAATGTCTTTATATTAAAATTTAGTCAGAGAAGGTATTTATAATCTGGAAGGCTTGACGTTCGAAATAAATATTGGAGGAAAACATTCTAAACAAAATATTGGTAGAAACATGCTATAAAGCTCCAAATAAAAGTGGAAGTGGGGAATTGAAATTACTGCTACAGACTGAAAATGCAGCGAAGTATGGTCAAGTTATAATGGGAAATTTTAACTACCCGGAAATAAACTGGATGAAGTTTAACGAGACTAGCAGCCACATTAAATTCCAAGCCATGCGGCATCGGCATAACGGAATCGGCAAGCCTGCAAAGCCTACGGGCTTGAAATTCGGCTGGGTTACAGAGCTAAAAAATTAGACCATGGCACGAGTTACAGGCTTGAGATGCAACCCTGTAAATCCTTTCCGCACACGCAAGCTGTTAAGGGGATGGAGGAACCGTGATTGGCCGCCAAAACTAATTGCGTTATAAAGTAGTGCGACTCAGGCCTCTCAGCCAATAAAATGCGGTCTAGCCGAAGATGATTGACAGAGGGAGATTATAAATTTGAGTTGCACTTGCCCATGTGTTGACTGTGTTGCATTTTCTTTCGAAGTAGCATGCAGGTCCCGAGTTGGTGGGTTTTGAGAGTCTGAGAGAGAGTAGGAGAGCTTAGAGAGAGGTAGTTTGTGGGTTTATTCATTTATATTCTATTTCATACACGTTTACACTTAATACTTGCTTACACATATTTACAGATTACACATATTTGCAATACACATAAATTTAACAACACTCAAAGAGACATATAGAGTTAGGTCACTCCACCCCCCATCCCCCACACCCCATCTCCCAACAGTTATTAATAACACATAGCACACACATGTTTTTTTCCATCAGACACATACCATTACACTTATTTCTATTTATCATTATTTTACTTTTGGGATATATTATGGAGGGAGGAGACAGGAGGGGAGAGGAGTGAAGAGGTGGGGAGGAGGAGAAGAGGAGAGGTTAGGTGGAGAGAGAGGAGAGAGAGGTGGACATGGGGAGTAGAGATCGGGAGGAGTAGGTGAGGAATGAGGTGGAGGACGGGAGGAGGGTGAGGAGGGAGAGGAGGGTGAGGAGGTGGAGGAGAGAGAGGAGGTTGAGGAGGGAAAGGAGGAGGAAGATGGAAGTGTAAAGGAAGTGTAAAGGAGGAGGTGGGTGGTGGCATGGGGGCCCAAGCATCAGTCACACAGAGGAGAGGGACAGAGGGGAAGGGGCCTGATCCCAGGGGGACAGGTCCCAAGAAAAGGTCAGGGAGGCAAGGGTCCCATCCACAGTCGAAGGGCAAGAGGCTAACGGCAAGCATAGGGCCCACAATTATAAGCACCGGGAGAATGTGGTCCTCCTCTGTGCTATCCGTGGCTGCCCCATAATTCTTGCAGGGGGGGAAGTTAAGCCAGGTCCTAGGCTTGAAAGGAGGTAGCGGCTGAGGTACTGTAGTAGGCACATTGCCAAGGGATGTAATGTATGTCAAGCACAGGTTCAACAACGTCAGGGCCAAGGTGAGGAGGATGATGGCTAAGGAGGAAAAGGACCAGAGCATGACCTATAATGAGTGAAAGAGGGTCGCCAGGGACCTTCTGAGACAGTTGCCCGCCACTGGAGTTTCAGGCCCGGTGGCCCAGGAGGACCCAGCCTCTATGTCATGTGAATATCATAAACACTGTTATACTAATGACATATACCTTTCTTTTCTATCTTTCAGCATCCAGGAGGAGGCCTCAGTCCAGTGGTGAGCCAGAGGCGGGGGCATCAGCTACATCATAGCAGGATGGGGAGGAGCAAGTCCCTGCCCATCAGGAACCGAAGCAGTGGGAGGCGAAAGGAAGAGGATCTGAGGGCCCTGGCTCGAAGGAGGTAATATGGGTGGTGGGGTTGCCATCTTGACCTGGGGCATTTCCTCTGGGATTTGACCCCACTATCCCACTTCTCCAAAGACTGCAAAGCTCACCAGGGCCCTCCAACTGGACGTATGGCGACCAGAACAGCCAGCCACCACCTCCTTCCCCCCACAGCAGTGCGCTGGCCTGCAAGTTCCTACCCAGGGTCCAGCTAGGCCCCAGAAACTCCCCTTTACATCACTGCCACCTCCTCATCTGGCCATGACCCACAGTCCTCCATCCCCCACATTAGGCCAGGCTGTGCAGGTGGAGATGCTGGCCCTCATGCAGCAGCAGGTGGGCTTACTTTGGGGGATCCAGGCCAGCATCTCCGCCAATCATGCGGAGCTCATGCACAGCCTGGCAAGGTGCAATAGGGAGCGGAGGAGGCACCACCTAATGACAGAATCATACCTGGCCGGGCTGCTCAGTATGGGACTTGTCCCCAGCCCCACCTCCTCTACCCCAGAGGCATTCCCAGGACACCCGCCGCTCCTCTCACCATACCTCCACCCCACCATCTGTTATGCTGCTGCCCTCCATGGGGTTGCCTCCTCCCCCACCTCCCCCCACCACCACCAATAGCAAGGAGATGGAGGCTAGCCATGGGGGATGTGAGCCCTGTTGTTAGGCGGAGGAGGACATAGGGGCTGTGAAGATGTATTTGCCTTCTCAACAGCACTCCTCAGTGACAATCTATTGGTCACAATGTTAACCTAATCTAGCCTGGCTACAGAGTCTTGGCTCTTGGCTATGTGATGGTGATTTTTTGAATGCAGATGGCTACCTCCCCTCACATGGTCCATTATCCTCTTCTGTTTGGACACGTAGGGTTCTGTTTAACATGTCACCAATTGATGGTCACTGAGGAATGCTGTTGAGAAGAGATGTTGCAGTTCCTATGTTTTTTTTAGGCCTCATGTTTTTTTTTTTTTTTTCATTTGTTTTATTTTAGGTACAGTTCATGTCCATGAAGGCATCTTCTGCATCTCCAAGCAGTGTGGAGGAAATGTATGAGATGTAAGGTTTGCCACGTGCCTCTCAGGTAGACATTCCTTCAATGACAGCCCCCTTAACAAGTAGCTCCCGCAATCTTAAAGCTATAATATATCCAGGTATCTCAGACATGATTATTGTTAGCTTCATGGTATACTAATACCGCTATGGCGGTGGACTTGCTAAGTCTCACAATGGCATGTTAATGACAGCTAGCATTGATATATGCACTAGTGAAGCATGTGATCCTGACCTCAATATCAGTCTGAGAACAGATCCTTGGGTCTGATGTAAGTAACATTGAATCTGGCTGCTGACCTTCGTGTCCTCTCCTTGTTACTGGCTTTGCCCATATTACTGATTATTCAGAGACCTAGCTAATAGTTAGTAATGCTTGCCAATGGGAATCAGGTGAGTTGGCATATTGTTACAGTTACAGTATTTAGAACTATACTTTACATGCATGCTGATTATTTTTTTTATCCTCCTCCGCCTTTTTTTAGTTGACCCCATTTAAAAACATTTCATGTCGCCACACTGTATGTGTGAAACTGGATTGGATTACACAGTCCAGAGGTTGAATCATCTGTCTCATTGAGCAGATCTAGACAAGTTGTAAGTGCTATGCATATTAATGGTTTCTATAATTAAATGTAGTGATTTCTAATGATTATTTTTTAATCAGATTCCGGTTGCAGTGGTATAGCGAACACATGTGACCATGGTAGGTGCTATGCATCATGCTTATTCTAGACTATGGCTTTTCCCCCTGTAGGTATCCCCTTTTACCCCCAAGACTCTTGCTCGCTCGGGATCCCCCCACACAACACCCATGATATTAATGCACAGTCTTGACAATTTATGATTGTGGTCTGTGTATAAAGTAAAGCTTTGTTATACCATTCTAACCATGCTAGTGTGTTTTCAATGGTTGGGGTTATGGAACATCAACATGCATCACATTAGTGTCACATTCCTATATCTGTAAACTAATGAGCCCTAGTTACCATGCAATACATGTAAAAAAATAATAAAAGTCATAATAGCATTAGCTATCATATAATACTATTTATCATATATAATAATAATAAAGGGTTAATACACATGCCAAGTCCAATTAGTGATACAGTGGAGTATGTACATTCCCCTGAGGGCCTAAGAGGAATATGACAGGTGATACTGGAGTGGGTTACCATTCCTTCTCTAGTGGACTGGGATTTGTCTGATCTCTCTGCTATGACCTGCCCACCTAGAGTGATCCTAGGTGATATAGCTCACAGCTTCATTGAAGTACACAAGCCCCTTCACCACTGTAGCGGAACCCATCACTGTTTTAAACTGTTTTATGATTATTATGGTTAAAATATGATCCTACTATATATATATTGGTTGATGTTCTACAGAATATATTGGCTCAGAATATTAGCCAGACTTTTGCAGACCTAGGCTAATAGATAATCCTGTTACAGAGATTCAAGAGATAAGAAAGTTGTAAAGGATCCTTGCATTTTCCAAAGTGTTTTCATTCTCTGATAAGAACAAAGAATGATCTAATTAAGGTCTGATTGTATCCAAGTTGCCAGGGAGGTGTGACTCACCTATTGTCCTATATGTGTATTGTGTGGGGGATATGTGCAATGTCTGTGTGTTATGTGTAAAAACATACTTTTACTAACTTTTGAACCCCTGGTCTGATTCATGCCATTTTTGTATATGTTGTTCCCCTGGGTGAGAGATATTGAGTGGTGCGGGACTTAAAGGTGTACCCCCTGTATTTGGGGTTCATCCAGAATGTGGTTAAAATTGTGTCTGTTTTAATTGTGTTACTTGTTATCTGAGGGGAGGAGACGTGGGGGTTGAACCATGCAGATAATTGGCTGTTGTGATAATTATGTGGGTGTAGCCCTTCAGAGGGCAACATTGCATAAAAGGAGATTCCCTGTCATTAAAATATAGTTCTACTTGACCCTTCAAAACGTAGCATCGTCTCGTTCTTTGGGGGGATTTATGGTACCGTTACTCTGCCACATTTTACAGCACTCCTGGATTATACAATGGGATATCGTGGAGGGGAATAAGCATTTCATTACTGCACAGCACCTTGCTTAAGAAAAGGACTTCTCCAACGGCTGGTACCCTCTCACTACCGGGGTAGCCGTTACATTGGATGGCAGTGGTGGGATGGTCCTTTTCATCCCCAACGCAAGTGCTGAATGGAATCCCAGTACGCTAAACTGAAAAGATCCACACTAAAGGATCTCTTGGAAACCAGAGGAAGGAGTGCCAGCAACCGACCACGGAGAGAGCTGATAGCTGACTTACTGGAGCTGGACGAGATGGATCGATCCATGGAGGTCGTGGACCAACCTTCCCCTGCCAGCGAGGAGGAGGAAATTACAAACCTGGTTCAGCGGAGATTATCCATGTACCCAGCAACATCCGTGGAGCTAATAGATCAGCTGTTCCGGGAAGCGAGAACGGAGATACAAAATAGGAGGGGGCACGAACTTGAACTGGCAAGAGCTAGACAACCCCTGGCACATACAGTTCATACTCCCCCTCCCGCTGCTACAGTAAAGAAAATACCCTTCACTGCCTTCAAAGCGTTTGTGGAAAGTGAGGAAGAAATTGATGGATATTTGGCTGACTTCGAGAGGCAGTGCTCACTACACCAGGTACCACCAGACCAATGGGTCACTATTTTGGCTGGAAAGCTATCAGGAAAAGCAAATGAGGCTTTTCGGGCGCTTACTGAGGAAGATATTGCGCAGTATCGCCGGGTGAAGGCTGCACTGCTCACCAGATATGCCGTCACCCCAGAAACTTATCGCCGCCGCTTCAGGGAGTCTAAAAAGAAGTCTGCAGACTCCCACATGGAATGGGCCAGCAATATACAAAGGGTGGCATCACATTGGGTGCGAGGGTGCAATGCCAACACAGGAGAGGAAGTACTACAGCTATTCCTGATGGAACATTTCTTCCAAGATCTGGCGGCAGACATACAGGATTGGGTGAGAGATCGTCGCCCTGCTAACTTAATCGAGGCAGCACGGCTAGCGGACGAATACGCAGAGTCCAGAAAGGTGAGCCAAGGGTCCACACGACCAACCTCTAGAGCAGAGCCACGCACCTCAATGCCCGCTGCAAGCACAGAATTTCGGGCCCCAGTACCCCCAGGACCGCCACAACCTCAGGGGTCTAACCACCAACCCCAGGATTCTTACAAAATGACGTGCCATCGCTGCGGCAACCCGGGGCACATTGCTCGTTATTGCCCCTTGGGATCAGCCAATAACAACTGGAGGCGCCCGACCAATAACCCAGAGATCCCTTTATCACGTACCTCTGCTGCTCACTGCCTGGAAACCAAAGGGAGCCCTGAGGAGTGTTTGGGCATCCTGTACGAGGCAAACCCCATACAAGCTGCATCCCCAGACAACCGCCAGCATCACCGCCAGGAGGTGCGTGTAAATGGACAGGTAGCACAAGGCCTAAGGGACACTGGCGCTACCATCACGTTGGTGCAGAAACATCTTGTGAAACCGGAGCATGTATCTACCCGTACTGTTGCTGTCCGTGTCGCAGGGGGGGCTGTTTTTCGCTTACCCACCGCCCGGGTACACTTGGATTGGGGAGTCGGGTCGGGAAAGACCACAGTAGGCATCATGGACAATTTACCTGCTGAGGTTGTGCTGGGCAATGATATTGGCCCTCTAGCCTCAGCCTTTTTACCCACGACTGCTGCTGCTTGTCCCGTGACCACCCGCTCACAGACCCGTACCGAGGACGATCCTACAACAGGTCGGGAGACCCAGGTAAGCCACAAGCAGACACTTAGCACTAATGCCACAGAGAGACCCATAGCGTGGGACACCCCCGAAGAGCTTGTGAAGGAAACTAGACAGGACCCCACCCTCCAAAAGTACCGAGCATTAGCCGACAATAGAGGGGATGAGCGGGAATGTTTTATATGGAAAGGGGTTTCTATGGGACAGAGATTGTGGCCCACCTTTTGGACATTGGGATACTGGACTGTTGGGATGGGATCCTGGATTTTTTTGGGTGGGTGTACAGGAGAAGAACAGTGGGCCCTGTGCAATAGCGGCCCGACCACGAGCTGGGGGAAGAATATACTCTACAACTTGGGATGGTTTTGCTAAAGGACTTCAGTTCATTTGGAAGGCTGATGCTTTTCTGCCTAATTATTTAATTGTCTGAAACCAGTTTGTAAAATGTATTTTCCCTCTCCTTGAAATGTTTATTGCAGTAATGCTGATGGGTTGTCAAACTAGAGAATTGACCAACAAATACTTTTGTCCGGACATCCCCAGGCCGATCCGTTGGGATCAGACCGTGTATGCCGGCTTATGGTCACGGGGGAGGTGTGTAGCGGAACCCATCACTGTTTTAAACTGTTTTATGATTATTATGGTTAAAATATGATCCTACTATATATATATTGGTTGATGTTCTACAGAATATATTGGCTCAGAATATTAGCCAGACTTTTGCAGACCTAGGCTAATAGATAATCCTGTTACAGAGATTCAAGAGATAAGAAAGTTGTAAAGGATCCTTGCATTTTCCAAAGTGTTTTCATTCTCTGATAAGAACAAAGAATGATCTAATTAAGGTCTGATTGTATCCAAGTTGCCAGGGAGGTGTGACTCACCTATTGTCCTATATGTGTATTGTGTGGGGGATATGTGCAATGTCTGTGTGTTATGTGTAAAAACATACTTTTACTAACTTTTGAACCCCTGGTCTGATTCATGCCATTTTTGTATATGTTGTTCCCCTGGGTGAGAGATATTGAGTGGTGCGGGACTTAAAGGTGTACCCCCTGTATTTGGGGTACATCCAGAATGTGGTTAAAATTGTGTCTGTTTTAATTGTGTTACCTGTTATCTGAGGGGAGGAGACGTGGGGGTTGAACCATGCAGATAATTGGCTGTTGTGATAATTATGTGGGTGTAGCCCTTCAGAGGGCAACATTGCATAAAAGGAGATTCCCTGTCATTAAAATATAGTTCTACTTGACCCTTCAAAACGTAGCACCGTCTCGTTCTTTGGGGGGATTTATGGTACCGTTACTCTGCCACATTTTACAGCACTCCTGGATTATACAATGGGATATCGTGGAGGGGAATAAGCATTTCATTACTGCACAGCACCTTGCTTAAGAAAAGGACTTCTCCAACGGCTGGTACCCTCTCACTACCGGGGTAGCCGTTACAACCACCACCACTTAGCAATGCTGAAGGGGACCAGGGGAACATACACCACACTAATCTACTCTAACCCATCAGACGGGGCCGCAAAACACATGGAGACTGTGCAGAGGCACGTGGATCAACAGCCAACTCATCTCCATCAGGGGTATTCCCACGCCATTGCTTGTGGCCATGTAGAGCCATTCCCATTTTGTGACCTTCCATTATGTTCTGCTATTCATTAATTTACATTAGTGTGGATTGCTAAGTGGTTGTGGTGAAGGGGCTTTTGTACCTGAATGAAGCTGTGACCTATACAATGTAGTGCCAGTGTAGGTGGGCTGGTGATAGCAGAGAAATCAGACAAATCCCAATCCACTAGAGAAGGAACTGGCAACCCACTTCAGTAACTTTGGCATGCAAACCTTGTGGAACAGCACAGGCAGAGACCTAGCTAAATATGCTGCAGTTCATACGGTCACAGAGAGTCGGACACGACTGAAGGACTGAAAAACAAATATTAAAATGTTCCCCGTGTAGTTGATATATGTTATGTGGCGGGGAAATATGGCCACTATTTGTTTTCTCAAATGTAGATGTGATGAGCAACATGTATATGAAATTATATTTATATTTCAGGGTCCAAAGTAAAGCCCCTGTGAGTGAGAAAGAATTAATATGGAATGAGTTTCATGTTTTTGTGTTGCTATTTATTCAGGTAGTGTGTCTTTAATTGCTTTGTGCATGTTGCAGCATGGCATTTCATATTGGCATGTGCATGACCATTCAAACATATGATAAAAAGAATCAAACATTTTAATGCTCATTTTTTATTTGGAGATTATTGTGCAAGTAATTGTAATGCCTTTCCATGCTTTCCCTATATTTTAATGTCCACTAGTGTGTTTATATTGTCTTTTATAGTGTTTACAAGTTGACTGTAAACCCTTTGCAGGTCCTATTTGGAGGCTGTAATGTTTTTGCCTCCATTGCAATTTAATAGCGAAATTGGAATGTAGCAGTTACGGGCTTGAGAGAACAAAGGATTTGCTTGTGCACGGTTCATATTTCCACGTCCCATAAGCACTTAATTAACCCCATAACTCATGGGGGTCAATACAGACCCCCATAATCACTTAATTAACCCTGTCACACAAGGGGGTCAATACAGCCCCCCCATAAGCCCTTAATTAACCCTATAACTCATGGGGTCAATACAGACCCCCATAATCACTTAATTAACCCTGTCACACAAGGGGGTCAATACAGCCCCCCCATAAGCCCTTAATTAACCCTATAACTCATGGGGTCAATACATACCCCCATAATCACTTAATTAACCCTGTCACACAAGGGGGTCAATACAGCCCCCCCATAAGCACTTAATTAACCCCATAACTCATGGGGGTCAATACAGACCCCCATAATCACTTAATTAACCCTGTCACACAAGGGGGTCAATACAGCCCCCCCATAAGCCCTTAATTAACCCTATAACTCATGGGGTCAATACAGACCCCCATAATCACTTAATTAACCCTGTCACTCATGAGGGTCAATACAGCCCCTCATAAGCACTTAATTAACCCCATAACTCATGGGGGTCGATACAGACCCCCCATAAGCCTTTAATTAACCCTGTCACTCATGAGGGTCAATACAGATCCCCATAAGCACTTAATTAAACCCATAAGTCATGGTATAGAGGAGGAGCCACACGGGCTCCGCAGGCTGGGGCAGGGCTGCTGCCCAAGTGTCCACCATGAGGAGAAGGAGTAACGATATTGAAAGAGAGAGGTCAGTGAAGTGGTCCAGAGGATGCCTCATCCG
The DNA here is from genome assembly GCA_027410445.1 of Discoglossus pictus. Classification (NCBI taxonomy): domain Eukaryota; kingdom Metazoa; phylum Chordata; class Amphibia; order Anura; family Alytidae; genus Discoglossus; species Discoglossus pictus. The sequence continues at coordinate 413,772,661 of CM050165.1, read as the reverse complement.
GTCCGAGCCCGTCGTGCCACCTCAAGGTACAGTCCATTCTCTTTTGTGACACACAGGAGGGGTAAGCAACCCATTACCACTAGTGAAATGAGAATGTCCCCCATGACAATGACAGCTGACAATGCAATTGGGAGGGCAGGGGAGCATGGGCCTGAGATGAGTGACGGGGGACCAAGTTGGGCGTTCTGTGGGGTTGGGCTGGACTGTAAAGCAGGGACTGGAGAGAGGTCAGGTCCTTCAGTCAGCGCGGGCGTTCCTCAAGCATTGGAGCCTACAGCAATGGTTCCTTTTAGTGGTGACCGGGTCGCAGTCCAGCATGAGCACAGACAGCCGACTCATGGTTCTTGTTGCACTAATAGGTCTTCACGCGACAGGTCATGTTCCATGAGCTGCCTTTAGCACCTTTCTCCAATGTGAAACGGTGAAAAAATCGGGATACGAGAGCATAGTACATTACTATGATGACTTTCTCTATGCGAGGATATTACATTACACAGGGTAGGAACAGATTGTTGCCCCTTTGAATGTGTTAACCAAATGGTGCAGCAGCGACCAGGGGTACCTGTGACATTTTTGATGCATGCAGATGGGCGGGCATTATATCACTTCCATTTCTCTAAGGCGCTGCTACTGAAGCAACTGGATTAGGTCTTCCAGTCAAGATGCTTAAGAGAATACAGATGCTAACAGATGCATGTCATTGCAGGCATACAGAAGCAGCTATGGGTGATTGGCCATTCATACATCTACTGGGCTGAACGTTTCGCTGCAGTGTCCCGTGACAGCTTGCATTTGGGCATACCCAGAGAGGAGTGGACTGTATACTGTTGTGGCATTCAGAGTATGAAATGGAGGCAGCGAGTGGTTCCATCGCATTACTCACCCTTCACTTGGGATGTCAGGATATGTTATTGATGCATGTTGGAGGGAACAATTTAGGGTGTAACCCTATAAAGCATTTAGTAAGGTAGATGAAGAAAGATATTGAGGATTGGAGAAGCAGGTTTCCAGGCATTGGTTTGGTCTCAGATGGTAAAGAAAAGGGTGTGGAGGAATGCCAGGGACCCTGCAAGTCTAGAGAAAGCAAGACAAAAAGTTACATAGTTACATAGTATCTAGGGTTGAAAAAAGACCCTCAGTCCATCAAGTTCAACCCTTCAAGATCTCCTCTGATCTGCAATATGCGGATTAACAATTAATTCACCAGTTGTTAATTAATTATTAATCAATTATTTAATGTTTTTTTTTTATTATTATTATTAATTAGTCCAGAGGAAGGCAAATAGAAAAAGAAAAAAAAAAACACAAGCGAGACTTAGCCAATTGTCTCAAAGGAAAATGTAAAAAATTTGGATCAATACTGTCTCTCTAATTATCCATGATAACCCTGAATTCCCTTTTTAATAGAAATAAATCTAGTCCCCTTTTAAAGTAATCTATCGAATCCGCTGTCACCACCTCCTCTGGTAGAGAATTCCACAGATTAACCACCCTTACTGTGAAGAACCCTTTTCATTCTTTGAGGTGGAATCTTTTTACTTCTAACCTCAAGGGATGTCCTCTTGTCAGTTGAAAACCTCTTGGCACGAAAAGCTCCCCTGACAAATCTTTATACTGACCCTGGATGTATTTATATAAGGTAATCATATCTCCTCTTAGACGCCTTTTTTCTAGAGAAAATAAGTTTAATTTGGTTAGTCTTTCTTCATAACTTAGCCCCTCCATTCCCCTTATTAGTTTTGTTGCCCTTCTCTGTACCTTTTCCAGCTCTAAAATGTCCTTTTTATGAAGTGGTGCCCAAAATTGTACTCCATATTCCAAATGAGGGCGTACTAGAGATTTGTATAGTGGCAAAATTATATTTGCTTCCCTGGCTTCTATACCCTTCTTAATACATGCTAATATTTTATTTGCCTTTGCAGCTGCTGCTTGGCTTTGAGCACTGTTACCTAGGTGGTTGTCCACAAGCACTCCCAAATGCCTTTCAATATCTGATACACCTAGATTTGCTCCATTAAGATTATAAATTGCATGGCTATTTTTCCTTCCCAGATGCATAACCTTACATTTATTCATATTAAATGTCATCTGCCATTTAGATACCCATTCCTCAATTTTATGTAAATCCCCTTGGAGGGAAAGCACATCATTTTCTGATTTAATTACCTTGCACAACTTTGTGTCATCAGCGAAAATGGAGACCCCACACTCCAATCCTACCTCTAAGTCATTAATAAATATGTTAAAAAGGAGAGGACCTAATACTGAACACTGAGGAACCCCACTTACCACATTAGTGCAATCGGAGTATGTTCCATTTACAACAACCCTTTGCTTCCTGTCTTTTAGCCAGCTGTCAATCCATGAGCAGATATTTACTGCAATTTCTGTATCCCTTAGTTTGCCCAATAGTCTCCCATGTGGCACTGTATCAAAAGCCTTTGCAAAATCCAAAAAGACTACATCCACTGAGTTGCCTTGATCCACGTTCCTACTAACCTCCACATAGAAACTAATTAGATTTGTTTGACATGACCTACCCCTCATAAATCCATGTTGACTCCTACTTATAATCCTGTTCAAATAGACATATTCTTCTATATTATCCCTTATTAACCCTTCTAAAAGCTTCCCCACTACAGAAGTGAGGCTCACCGGTCTATAATTCCCCAGATTTGCTCTTGCTCCCTTTTTAAATATAGGTATCACATCAGCTTTTCTCCAGTCATCTATTAGAGACCCTGCGTTGAGTGAATCTTGAAAAATTAAATATAATGGTTTGGCTATTACAGAACCCAGTTCCCTTAGTACCCTTGGATGTATTCCATCAGGACCCGGGGCTTTATTAACATTAATTTTTTCCAACCTCTTTTGTATTACTTCCTGTGTTAACCAATTATTTGGCAAAGGTAGTGTAGCCCCATTATGTTGCAGTGTCCCATCCACTTGTACCTCCCTTGTGTATACCGAAGAAAAGAACCTTTTTAGCTCATCTGCCTTTTCCTGGTCACTAATTTTCAGACAGCCTGTTTCACATTCTAATGTTCCTATAGTTTCCTTCCTCGCCATTAATATACTTAAAAAATATTTTAGGGTTAGTCTTACTCTCTTTTGCAATTCATTTTTCATTTTCTATTTTAGCCAGTCTAATCTCGCTTTTGCAAGCCTTGTTGATTTCCTTGTATTCCCGTAAAGCAGTCTCTATCCCCTCTTGTTTGTATAATTTAAATACCTGTTTTTTACTCTGTATCTTGATCTTTAAATTATTGTTAAGCCACATGGGTTGTGATTTACTCCTTTTACTTTTACTCCCACACGGTATATGCCGATGTGTATGTATATTTAGTAAGGATTTAAATGTTGTCCATTTATGTTCAGTGTTTTTACATATCAGTTCTCTGTCCCAGTCTATATTTTGTTTTGCTGCCCTTAGGACGTTAAAATCTGCCCTTTTAAAATTAAGAGTTTTTGTTGGCCCCTTAAAATGTTGTTTTTTTAATTCAATCTCAAATGAGACTGTGTTGTGATCACTGTTTCCCAAAGGTTGCCCTATTTCAACATTTGATACTATATCAATATTATTTGTGATGAGTAAATCTAAGATAGTTTCATTTCTAGTAGGCTCCTGTATAACCTGGGCCAGATAATGATCCCTGAGTGTACTCAAGAACCTGCTCCCCTTAGCTGAACTGCTGGTCTCATTTATCCAGTTTATTTCAGGGTAATTAAAATCTCCCATTATTAGAACTTCCCCGTGCTTAGCTGCATTTCCAATCTGTAACAATAATTGTATTTCCTCACTTGCAGCTATATTTGGGGGTTTATAGCATACTCCTACTAATATTCTTTTGGAATCTGCTGCTACGCTATTTAACTCTACCCACAAACATTCAACTTTATCACTAGGTCCACCATAAATATCTTCTCTGACTATAGCCTTAAATTCAGGCTTAACATACAGATAAATCCCTCCTCCTCGTTAACCATTGCCTCTATCTTTCCTAAATAGGTTATAACCATCCAGATTAACAGTCCAGTCATGAGATTCGTCCCACCACGTTTCGGTAATGCCTATTAAATCCCATTTTTCATTAATTGCTAATAATTCCAACTCTCCCATTTTTCCTGGCAAGCTTCTGGCATTAGCAAGCATACACCTTATGTTATGAGTCTGTAGTTCTGAAGTGCCTTGCACTGTACTTGAATTACTTAGTGCTACCTCCCTATTGACTGTACTACCCCTCCCCATCTCCTCACCTATGAGTTGTTAATTCATCCGTTATACCCTCTACACCTTCTACCCCATTACTTATATCTAGTCCCTCCCCCCCACCTACTAGTTTAAAAACTCCTCCAGCCTTTCTACCATCCTATCCCCTAGAACAAAAGCTCCCTTAAAAGCCACACATTAACCTCCCTAATCTCCTTCTGCCTCCCTGGTCTAGCACGTGGCACTGGTAGTATCTAAGAAAATACTACCTTGGAGGTCCTTGCCTTCAGCTTATTACCTAGTTCTCTAAAATCATTCTTTAGGACACTCAATCTTCCACTAACTTTGTCATTGGTACCTATATGTACCAAGATCGCCGGTTCTTTTCCAGCCCCTCCCAATAATTTGTATACCCGATCCACAACATGACAAACCCGAGCACCCGGGACACAGCAAACTGTTTGATTGCTGGGATCTGGGTGACAAATCACCCTGTCTACCTTCCTAATATTAGAGTCCCCTACAACCAAAACCTGTCTGTTGTTCTGCCTATTCTGCCCTCCCTCTCCTCCAGTAGAGCTGTTCGCCCGGCTGTTAGAGGGAACAGCTCTATCTGGCATTGCCATTCCTGAATGGACATCCCCAACAGTTTCACTCAATCCGGCAAATCTGTTGGTGTTTGCCAACTCAGAACTGGCCTGCCTCCTCCTGTTCCCCCTGCTTCCCCTTGTAACTGTAACCCAGCTGCCTCCCTGGACATCCTCACTAGCCCCAGCTCCACCCTCCATGCTAGGCCCAGCTAAACTGTGCTCAGTAAACCCACCCCCTTTCCAGTGGAGCAATATCACTAAGTGCTGCAATTCTCCTCTCCAGATCTCCAATTTGATCTTCCAGAGAGGCAACATGCTCACACCTCTCACAGAGGTATGGACCCTGGATCATCTGTTCCAGTATTGCATACATATGACAGGATGTACACTGAATAAGGTTGCCACTGGACTGCCTCATAATTATTATTATTGTCTACAAAATTTCAGTGGGAAAAATAAAGAATATAAAATAATATATTTATATAAAGTTTTCCTCCTTTGCACTATAAATCTGCCCTCCCTTTTCTTTGAAGTCCCTCCTTTTATTTAAACTCCTAGGCTTTTACTAGAATTGCACTTAATATTGAAAATGTTCGCAAGCTCACAAGTTCCCCTTCTCCTGTTTATATTAACTTCCGCCTTCTCACCTGGGCACAATTAGTGCACTCTGCAATTTATCAGCCTTTACTTGTAAGTTAAATCCACTTGTAAACAGGCCCCAAACCAGCTCACAAACCTTTTATATAAGTTTAACAGTCAAGCCACACCCCTCTCACCTGGGCACAATTAGTGCACTCTGCATTTTATCAGCCTTTACTTGTAAGGTAAATCCACTTGAAAACAGGCCCCAAGCCAGCTCACTAACCTTTTATACAAGTTAAACAGTCAAGCCACACCCCTCTCACCTGGGCACAATTAGTGCACTCTGCAGTTTATCAGCCTTTACTTGTAAGGTAAATCCACTTGTAAAATAAGTTAACAAACTTATGTCCAGTTTTGTGAGGAAGATGGGTTGGGTAGCATTCAGCACCACAAATTAGAAGATAGTGAGGCTGACAAATTATTCATGCTTGACAGAGTGCACCTCACAGAGATAGGGACGGAGCTTTTAATGTTACCGTTTAAGGAAGGGGCATAATGGTCCTTTGCCCTGGCTGGGGGGGAGCATTGCCATAGAGCAATCACCCGGCAAGGCCGTGGCGGGTGGGGGAGTTGCCTGGCCCAATGGCAGAAAAGGAGGCGCCCCTACCCTAGAAGGGTGTGTTGATTGAAAAAGTTAGTTCCCTAAGCGCGTGCTTAGGGTATTAGGGTTTCCATCCATTGGCTGGGCTCCTTCTCCCCCGGGTTTTAAGTTATTGATATATTTATCAATAAAGGGCTGTTGCCAGTTGTACCTCCAAACAGGTGTCAAGTGTGTTCTTTCTCAGTGAATAAGGATCTTTGATTTTTGGAGGCACTAATAGACAGTGGCGCGTCATGGAGGGTTTCAAGTGATGAGCTCAAGCACACTATATGAACACTCTGTTCCACTAACAGATTTGATTTAATGGACAAGGTAGATTCAAAAGATCTATTGTGTTGTTAAAAGAGCATGTTTTAAACATTACATTAATTTTAGTTTTAATGAAAAACATGGTCTGTCAAGAGTAAGTGAGAAGGAAAAGTAGAGAAGGGGGTAAAGGGAGTGAGGGGAGAGGAGAAAGGTGAAGATAATAGAAGAGAGAGATGCGGAGAAAGAGAGATGAGGTGTCAATGCTCCACATTGTTCTGTCAAAGAAAAACCTTACCGAAACATTAAATAATAATAATCTGGCTATATATGCATTTTCATAATAAGGCTCAGAAAGTCATACCTCTAAGCATAGCATCATTTTTAAGGTAACCCACTGATGTTTGTATATTTGTCTATGGTAGCGTTATAGTTCTTTACATGTAATTGATGCAGTTCCCATGCCCAAGTAGAACAGACACCTCATTTCTTTTAGAGATACACATATTGATTTTGGGATTCTTTGGCTATACCTTTTTAAAAAATAATAAGCAATTTTATGTTAGGTACCTTGTTCTGTTCATAATACAACTAAAAAAATATTGTATATATAAAAATATTTTATTCAGAGGTAGATTTGAAAGCGTAAGTATTGATATATAGTCATTGTAACAAAAAAAATGCAGACACCCTGATTTGACACAGGTAAACCTATGAAACCTGTGGTATAGTTCATAAAGAATAATTGCATTACTGTCACTCATATTTATGACATATTTTGTTCCCAATATATTAATACAATTTTGTGACACCCTAGTCTTCTGATGGTACATGAATGAGTTAAAAACTAGTCCTAACCCCTACGTCTCTGATCTGGTTCAGTGGCCCCTCACTGAAATGGCTGGATACAAGAATGAATAAGCACACAGGTTCCTTACATAAAATACACAGTGGTTATGTGTTTTATTTTCAGCACCTCCACTTTATACTCCACAGAATACAATAAAACAATAGCCTATTTACATACAGAATTGTGCAAACTTGGAAATTGTGCAGACTTCGAAATTTGTGTCTGCCACTCGCAATATAAGATTGCTAACATGTAAGCTATTGTAAACTCATACTCAGAACTCTGTGCACCAGCAATTAGGATTGTCAACTTGGAGTTAAGAGTAGGAATTTGCCTAGAGGGGGTTAAGAGGTGATGAGAGGGTACCATGGAAGTAGGATCCAAGCTGCCATGGCCATCTGACCTTTATTATACCATTAGTTTTTCAACAGATCATAAATGTACATGGGAGAGGGTCATGATGGGTGGATTAAACACTGCTTTTCACAGGCAGAAGTATTCAGCATCTATGTATTATTACCCTCAGCTTTTTACTTTAAAAATAAAAATAAGTGACAGTCTTTTATGGAATATTTTGTGAGCTTTATGAACAGCTGAGAACCAGTGTCTTTTGGATGAGAAGAGGGAGATCCTTCTAGGCACTGGGTGGTGAACAGGCAGATTGTAACTAATTTCTGTTTGAATTACAAATTATCTTATATTTTCTGCATTTTTTATATTTTTATAATATACTTAAAAGGATATGTTTTTTTTTTTTTTTTCTGTACTAGATATGTAATATACATTCTTTTATGTGCTTTGGTTTTTTAAGCAGCATTTAAATGTTCTGTTTTACTGCATAAAATAAAACAAATAGTTCCTGTATGTGTCTTCCTAATGTTGCATCATGTTTTCAGAGATGTGGAGCCTGATAGGTTAGGATACTACATTGCACATCCAACCCTACAGGTTCTTTCTCTGCATATTCTGCAGTGGCAGACCAAGCAGGGACTATTTGATTTTAGTCAGTAAATCATAGCTTTTGTTGCTTCTTAATAAAATTATCTACCTAAAAGTAAATGCATATTTAGGTATATTACATATCTAGCAAAATCCAGAAATATTCCATATCCCTTTAAATGATCATTTTTGTGATATATTGTAAACACTTTTATTAGGAAAAATGCTTCTACTTTCATACTTCAAACAGACATTGATTTTCTTTTGCAGAAATGAAAAAATAAAACATAAGCTAAAAAGTAAAGAAGAAATTTAAGTTATGGAGCTTTCAGTCTCAGCTGAAAAATATCCTTTTAATAAATTGTTTTCAAGACAGATGTTTGCAGAACCATATTTCCATAGCTAATACAGATACAGCATATAGCAAAGTGAGAAATCGCAAGATTATATAACATCATGCCTGTCAATCAGAGAAATTATAAAAATAACTCTTTGCTTGAAAATTTTATTGCAACTTTCTGTTTAAGACACAATGATCCGAACGTCTAAACAATTTTGTCTGAACATTACAGTAAGGTTCGTTGGTGCCCACTGAATGTAAATTCTGCTGACTTGAAGCAAAAAAAAATGACAGGCAGGATTTATAAGTTTCTAAACAAAACATGCAATTAGATCACACGGAGGTGGGGAAATTACACTGCAAACCACTTACTTCACTCACTTGGATTTTGTTATGGATGGAAATTGTTAGAATGTTTATATAATACCATTCTTACAGTACCAGAGACATATTATTATAGAAAATCATGGAGACATTTTTTTCAGCAGAAGTATAAAAAAATAAGCAAGAAAGAAAATGTACAATTTAAGAAATGTAAACATTAACAATGAGGCTAAATAAAGAGTATATTGTTTACTTCAAGGATATTCTCCACCTAATATAACTCATTTATATTTGGATAGATCATCATGACATCATCATTAGTATATATATATATATATTAATCTTCTTTGCATAGAAATATTTTTTATAGAAAAGTTTGCCCTATTAACATTTTATCCAGGTCTGTTTAATTAATTAATAAAGTTAATAAATGTAATATAATTTAAGTCATGACTAAGGGCTCAATTATGTGGCTCCAATATGATATCTTAAAAATGCCACACAGGAACCCATAAAGCTATTATATACTGCTTCAACAAATCCTTATGTGTAACCCCTTTTGACTGATGGCTATGTGTGAATTGTTCCCTTCTCTATATATGAAGTGACCTAATGTGCTATTACATGACCCCAGACCCGAGCCACAGGGGTTAACACCTACTCACCTGCCCAACAAATATATTTACAATTTCCCTCAACAATAATCCTGTCTTAGCATTCAAAGATTATTTGCTGTCTTTAATACCATGTATTACGTTTGAAATAAGCATATAATGTAATGCATCTGAACTGCAATGTTCAAGTGGAATGTTCACTATTTGTGTTGTCAGTGTGTGTGATTCCTAACACCTTAACATGACCCATAATGCAGATTATATTGATGATAAAGTTAGTACAATGAGTGCACCAACAATTCTGCTTATGTAGTCAGGTTCACTCAGGTTGAGCCCAACTGCATGACTACAATGAATATTATAGAGTAAATCAAGTGGGCTCAATCAAAGAGATCCTGAATACATAAAACAGAAAATTACTGCAGTTCTGGGCAGCTGGCGAGATTCATATAAGCAGGCGTCACCATTACTATTGTAGTATGTGTGCACATTATGATCACCCATTAAAAATAAAGAGGCAGAAACAGTTAATCAGTTTCAACAGTTTACTCAAAAATAATCAATTTACTAGAAGCACAGTCAGCAAAGTAACAACAACATGCAGAAATACATTATCAAAGTTAAAAAACAAATCAAATGTAAATAACCTGTAACACTGTAGAAAATGCAAAATGCTTACATGTCATTCATATCTGGTCAGTACACCAGAATGACTATCACCTATGAGAAGGGAATCACAATCGCCAATAAACAGCAAGTGTTATTGAACTATGTAAATATAGTATGACACAGATCAGCAATGCTATGTGTATGAAAAACATCAACAATGTGAGTGAGTGGAAAACATTGTAAAAATTATGGATTTGTATAGTTCAGTAAGTATTAGATATATATTTTCTAATTAGTAATCTTGGTTGTTGTTGATCTACAAGCAGTGCTACCATTTCTGTAATATCTTTAAAATCATGTTATATGACAGAGTGCATTTTTATTAATTTCTGATGCATTTGTATAACCCTCTTAGAAACAGCATTTGCCATGGTCACTGTCAATTACATGGTACCAAATGGAAAAAAATAGGCTGCTTATGTTTTAAAACTAGATACATATTATTATCAAATCAATATTGATATGCAACTCTTTAAATAGAAATAATATCATACCAGATGAAGCACTATCAGACCACGTGTTGTTTGTGAATGATTTGTCAGCATTGGCACAAATTATGTGTGTTTCTTTCATGACTTCCTATCACTTTTCCTATGGAAGAAAGCACATTGAAAAATATTGGCTTATAGAGCGGTAGTCTTTAAACATTATAACTTTAATAAGTGTATTTTATAAAGTACCTATAATTGTATACATCTTTATTATTAGTAATTGGTTGCTGAAATGGTGTTTATCATTCATTGCGATAGATCCATCACCCCTGCCTTATAACACATTCCTGGGAAAAACCTTGCATATGTCATAAAATGTACATACTCGGGAGTTCTGTTCATTTCTTAACAGTTGGTTTCTGTGAGGGATACTACACAACAAAATGCTTTTGACCTCAGGATGTTTATGGGTAAGCAAAGGATAGCTGTGTGTGTGGGAGATTTTCATCATCAACAGGTACTAACAAAACCTGATTTTGTGGAGCTATTGGTGGTGGTGGTGATAAGATATCAGAATTTAGTTGGTTGGGGGGGTCCAAGCCATGCAATCAAAGCCCAGTGTGCCAGTCGTTCCAGTCCAAGTCAGAGAGCCCAAGATAAAGGATGCAAAAGCAGCCAAGCAGTGCAATCCTGACCAGATCCTAATGGAAAGTGAACTGGATAAAAGACTGACTTTTGGGGTAGTATTTAGAAATATTGTAATAAAATGTATATTTATATAGTAATGTAGAATTTATGTTTCTTTTTTTGTTAATAAGGAGCCTTATTCATTTGAGCCATTTTGGAAATCCGGGCTTGCAAATGGTGCCCTGTAACTTATTTTGCTATTCATTTGGCTTCCGTTTGCGGGGTCCAATCAAATTACGGGCTTTGAGCTGCAATTTAGTGCGATCCATTGCGATTGTTCAAATCGCCAGTTAATGTCCCTCCAAGACTTTGATCTTTCGCGGCCGCAAGACTTCTGAACGCTAAAATCGCAAACCGATATTCAATTGCTCTGATTCCCCCTCGCTAACCACTCCGTCAAGCCCACATATGGCAAAAATCGAACCACAAGTTACTAGTACCAAGGGTGTCTCACAAAGGTTTTAATGACATGTACGGAGCACATATATAAACACTCTACTCTACTTTTATTAAAAGAGAAAGTGATGTTAGGTCGTAGAATTAATAACACACCATTCTCAAGCTTGCAAATCGGCCCAAAAATATACTTGATTACATGATCTTTCTAGTCCGCAAGAGTTACTGTCACTAAAACCGCAAATTGCTATTCAATTGCTATGCAAGCCTGCAAATGGTTTCAAACCCGTAAACGGCAAATGTAGAAGAAAATCCTACGGGTACCAGATGGGACCCGCAAAGGGGTTAAAGACATGTCGGTAGCCCTGTAAAAGCAAATACAAAATCTATACTGCACTGTAAATGACAGGAAAAAGTGAGGAAAGACAAAAGTCTCAAGCTCGCAAATCGGCAATAAAAAAATTATCTTATGGGTTTGCGAGTCCGATCTCATATCGGACCTCTACACGCTAATTGATTGCCATGTAACCTCCATCCTATAACATCAGGCACATACAGATGTGTATTGAAAGGAAAGTCTGCTGCTGTAACGAACAATTCAGCATAGGAACCTGGACTGTAAAAACTATCAATCAAGGCAAGCTGGACCTGTTAAAAGATTAAACATTGATATCCTGAGAATTAGTGTATTAAAATAAACTGGAATGGGATATTTCATCTCAGACAACCTCCAGATCTTCTACTCAATCCATTTAACAGTTATCCAGTTCTATGAGGATATTCAACACCTCATAGATATAACACCAGGAAACCATGTTACTTTCATCACAGGCAGTTAGAATGCTAAAGTAGGGAGCAAAAATATTTCTTGAGTAGCAAGCAAGTTTGGAATTAAATTACAAAATGAAGCAGGTCAGAGATTAGAAGAATTATTTCAAGATAATTCCCTAATCGTAGTAAACACCCTCTTCCGGAAGACTCAGAAACTACTCTGCACTTGGACAATACCAGATATCAATATAGAATTCAAATTTAAAAATGCTCTATTTAAGCACATAGCATATTTTTTTTACAGAAGTTTTTAGTTAGTGAACTTCTATCCAAAAGCAAGGTCTTCCCTAACTAAAAACTTCTGTAAAAAAATATGCTATGTGCTTATATAGAGCCCTTTTACATTTGCCGAATCACAATTTAATAAGGCTGTATCTACTTTGAGCTCTATACAGTCAGCAAAAACAAGAGCTGGAGCTGGCTATGGTTCAGATAAAGAGCAAAGTTCAGAATTAAACTGAGGAAAAGAAAGACAATTATCAGACAAGCAGAAACACAATTATTAATATCCCCTGTGAATATGCAATGGAGGAAAATAATAGATTTAAGACACTAGCGATGGTAGACAGAATGCCTGAAGAACTTCAGACAAAAGTTTGTTGCATTGTCTAGAAAACATCAACAAAGAATATCCCGAAAAAAAACTAAGAAGGCAAACTGGCTCTCTGTTGAGGCTGTGAAAGTAACCTAGAAAAAAAGCAAAGAAAAGGTAGTGCGATAGGAATATATTTGTCAAACTGAATACAGAACTCCAGAGTATAGCAAGAAGAGACAAGGAGATAACATAAAATGAGTGATGTAAATGGAATAAAATTAGAATTTTGGATAACTGGGGTTGAGTGATTGTTCTGTAAAAAGATTACATTTAAATGTATTGGTAGACCATAGAGATAAAGAATGCTCAGTATATGGATTATTAATCAATTTAATAAATCTTTTAAAAACATTTTCCCACATTTGATATTGTATATCAAAATGTGAAATTTTCTATTTGGATCCAGCATGGTTGATATTCATTTGTATGCATAAGCCTTTATGTCCTCCTAAACTTACATGTACTGCAGATCACAAGTAAAGGCAGAAAAATGACTCAAAAAGTGATTCAAGCATCAGATCTGATGCTAAAAACACCTCAACTGAGTCGGAAAAAAGGATCAATTTCTTATATCTGATACAACTGATGGGTTAATAACCCAATAACCTAACACTTCAAATTCTTGGGGAATCTCATGACACCCAACTATTAACACCTTGTTGTTGCTGTTTAGTCGTTCAGTTGCGTCCGACTCTTCGTGACTCAGCACACCAGGTGCATCTCTCAGTCACTGATCTCTGAGCTCCATCACGTTCATGTTCATTGCTTCAGTGACCTCATCTATCCATCTCCGCCTCCCTTTCTTCTTGTGCCTTCAATCTTTCCCAGCATCAGAGTCTTCTAGGGAATCCTGCCATCTCATAATATGGCCAAAATGATTGAGCTTCAGCCTCATGATCATATCTTCTAGGGAACAGTTTGTCTTGATTTAATGAAGTATTGATTTATTGGATCTTCTTGCAGTCCAAGGGGATTCTAAGCAGTCTTCTCCAAAACCACTATTCGTAGGCATCAATTCTACGGCACTCAGACTTCTTTATGGTCCAGCTCTCACATCCGTATGTCACTACTGGGAATACCATAGTTCAAACTATGCAGACCTTTGTTGATAGTTTAATATCTTTACTTTTTACAAGCTTGTCCAAGCTTTGCTCCCCAGAAGCAAACGTCTTTTAATTTCATGACTACAGTCACCATCTGCAGAGATCTTGGATCCAAGGAAAATAAAATCGGTCACTGCCTCCATTTCTTCCCCGTCTATTTGCCAGGAAGTGAGAATGCAGATCTTCGTCTTTTTAACGTTGAGCAGCAGGCCAACATTTGCACTCTCTTCTTTTACCCTCATCAATAAGTCCTTTAGTTCCTCCTCACTTTCAGCCATCAGAGTAGTATCATCAGTGTATCTGAGGTTGCTGATATTTTTTCCAGCAATATTGATTCCTGCTTTGGATTCATCCGGTCCAGCCTTACACATGATGTATTCTGCATATAAATTCAATAAATAAGGTGACAATATACAACCTTGTTGCACTCCTTTTCTGATCTTGAACCATTCTGTTGTCCCATGTTCGGTTCTGACCTTTGCTTCAACAAACAGATTCTTTAGGAGGAGGATTAGATGATCTGGTACTCCCATCTCTTTAAGAACATGCCACATTTTATTGTGATCCACACAGTCAAATGCTTTAGAATAGTCTATGAAGAAGAAGTAAATGTTTTTCTGGAACTCTCTTGCTTTTTCTATTATACAGCGGACATTGGCAATTTGATCTCTTGTGCCTCTTCCTCTGCACATCTGGTAGTTCCCGGTCCATATATTTTTTGGCACTGCCTTTTTTGGGGTTGGGATGTAGACTGACCTTTTCTAGTCTATTGGCCATTGTTGCAGTTTCCAAATATGTTGGCATAAGGCAAGTAACACTTTCACAGCATCATCCTGTAGAATTTTGAATAAATCAATTGGGATTCCATCACCTCCTGCAGCCTTCAGCAAGGCATGCTAGTGCTCATCTCACCTCAATCTTAAAGATGTCTTACTCCAACTCATTGGACACATTATTGAGGTACTGCTGTTAAGATCCTTCCTGTATAGATCTTCAGTGTATTTCTGCCACCTCTTCTTTATCTGATATTCTGTTAAGTCCCTTCCATTTTTGTCTTTTATCACTCCCACTTTGGCATGAAAGGTGCCTTTGAGGTTCCTAATTTTCTTGAAGAGGTCTATTGATTTACCCATTCAGTTATCTTCTTCAATCTCTTTGCATTGCTCATTGTTGACTGTCTCCTTGTCTGTTCTTGCTATCTTCTGGAATTCTGCATTCAGTTGAACAAATCTTTTATTAGCTCCACTACCTTTTGCTTTCCTTCTTTCCTGTGCTACTTACAAAGCCTTATCAGACAACCAGTTTGGCTTCTTGCTTTTCTTTCTTTTAGGGATATTCTTTGCTGCTGTTTCCTGGATAATGTTGAAATTTTCGGTCCAAAGTTCTTCAGGCATTTTATCTTTCATGTCTAGTCCCTTAAATCTATTCTTTACTTCCACTGCATATTCACAAGGAATATTATGTATTTTGTATCTACTTAGTGTGATGGTTTTCCTTCTTTTCTTCAGTTTAATTTTCAACTCAGCAATAAGAAACTCTTTTTCCAACCCTACAAACCCTCACGGCACACAAATGTAACCCCTATGCCACAGGGGTCCTATAAGGACCCCTTTAGCTTTAAATATTACCCTAGCCATGACATTATTTCCACATGGTATTTAGGGGGTAATTTAGTATACCATGGGAGTCCTTTTCAGATAATTCTGGTCTCCTTCTCTCTCCCTCCCTGGCTCCTGGATGCTAAGCTCAATCCGCTCACTCCCTGCCCCTCACCCAACCCACCCCTTATTAGCTTTAATTTATTGAGTCACACTAATCGTCTACACCTGACCAATTAGCAGCTTCTGCTACCTATTCCTATTAACTCTTTACACAATGTTTCCTCGTGCCTGCTTCTTCCTCACATCCCCCTGTATTTTCCTTAGACTCTTCTTAACTTCTCCATCTTTTATCTCCAACGCAACCATCTCACCTCTCATGCCCTCCTCTCCTCTTTTACTATCCCATGAACTCCTTCTACTTAAGCTGTGGTTAAACTATGTGTCTCCTGACATTCCCATCTGCATGTTACATTACCTGTCCACTAGGGGCAGATACCATATCACATAACCAATCACTTTATATCACATATTTTCCTTCTCTAACTAATGGATAACCTAACCTCTTTATTTTCACAACCTTCTTCCTATGTACCTCTCACTTCCTTCCTAAGTTTGTTACTGTTTATCTACTCTTCCCAGGTCTCTGTCTCTTCCATTACCTTTAGATTGTAAGTGGCGAGTGTCTAATCTTGTGGAGTGCTTTGGTAAAAAGCACTTCTTACAAGACTTGAAGCTCAAAACAGCGCCCTCCATTTTCTGCTTGTTGTCATTATTGTATATTTCCTTGTTCTTCTCCCCTGTACAGCTCTACGGAATATGTTGGCGCGATACAAATAAAAGTTAATAATGTGGTTAAGTTTTAAATGCTGAGTTCCTTATAGGACCTCAGTGGCAAGGGATTATAAATTGGGCCACAGAGATCCTTTAAAGAACTTTGTGGCATATGAGACATTTTAGGAGCCACGGAGGTCCTATAGGGGGATAATTAGATGAGCCACTGACTTCTTTTTAAGACCTCCATGGCATAGTATTTTTATTAAGAGCCATGGCATAGAGAGTGAACTTTATATGTGTTGCAGAAATAGTGCATAGGGGGCCCCAGAACAAAAAAACAAAAACATTTTTCCCACCCCAGGAGGGAGAGGGCACAATTTTTTTTGCACTTCCCAAACTCCCTCCAACCTCAATGCTGTACAAATATAAAATAGCTGCAGTGGGCCATAAGGGGCTGCAGGGGATCCATGGGAATTCCGCAGGGGCCATAAGGGGTAGTGGGGGCCACAGTGTGCCTTAAGGGGCTGCAGGGGATGCACAGGAGGTCCTGGGGGCCATAAAAGGGCCTTATTGGCCCTGGGCCATATTGGGTGCCACAGTGGGCAGTCACGGGCTGCAGGGGACCCACGGTAGGTACACAGGGGCCATAAGGTGCTGTGGAGTTCACTCAGCTGACAGGGTGCCTCTGGAGCCTGTGAGTGGCCACAGTGGGCTGTAAGAGGCCACAGGGGCCCCACGAGAGGTCCACGCAAGCCACAGGCCCTAGGAGCCCCAGGAGGGCCACAAGTGACATGTGGGGGCCACAGAAAATTTGCAGGGGCCACACTGGACCCCCAGGGGCCACATAAGATCCACAGGGGACACAGGGGACCAGTGGGGGACCTGGAGGATCCTCAGAGGGGCAGAGAAGACCCATGGGGTCCGTGGCTGCCCCTCAGAGGACAGGGGCCTCAGTGCCTTGCACCGACTGCACCGGCAGTAGCTCCGCCTCTGCTAGGAGATATACTAAAACAATACAGGATTAGTATTAGATAAATAATTAAATATGAATACATTTTTAACTCTGGTATAATGTGACTTAATTTTTTTGTAATGATTTTTAATTGAATCACCATATTTGGGTATTTGTTATTGAAGAAATTGAGATGAAGGTATCCAGGAGTGTCCAGTAATCTAGATGAATAATAAGTGTATTGCAATATACAGTGATACCATTTTTAACTGACAAAAATATTAGTTAAAATGAAAAGTTTTCAAGAGTAGTAACTCTCTTCATGAAGTCAAAAGCAAAACTGAACAAAACAAGCAAGCAAGAGCATAGTAAAACAGAGCAGAGATTCAGATTGGGACACAGACAGGCATCATAAATTATATCCTTATATGGACCCATGTGGAGATCAGTGTTTAATCTTTTCATCTAATGTTTCACCATTTTCAATTTGCCTTGGTTTATAGTTCTAACATCTCATGCCCTCTCTGATATCACCTGCCCATCTTTGGGTGACCCTACATAGTATAGCTCACAGCTTCATTGAAGTCCACAAGCCCCTTCCCCATTACAAGGTAGCAAACCAGAAGGGGAAGGACCCCCATACTTATAGTTAATTTTAGCATGGAGGTCTGTTGAGGACCCCCATAGTATAGATGGTACAGTTGGGTGCCATAAGGCTCAATGAGAACCCATGTAATAGGGGTTAATGTTAGATGCTATGGGGTCCATGAGGACCCCCATGGTTATTATTAGTGATACCTGTTTAGTTAGTGATACTGTTAAAAAATCTCTGTGGTGTGGGGGTTAAAAGTATAGGTCACTGGGATTAAAGTTATGTGGGGATAATTTTAGATGCCATGGGGGTTACAGTTACCTATACCATGGGGTCCATGTATAAGGGTTTTTGATAAGTGGCATGGAGGTCTAAAGGGGGCCCCATGGTTATACTTTAGATGGGGATCCCTGGGGTCATGGGAGATTGGACCACAACCTTAATAGGTTTGATCTCTGGACATGATAACACAGCTCACTTGTGCCGTTCATAGGGAGAAATATGCTGTAGTATATCAGTCTGGTCTCACCCAGTAGAGTGACCCAGACCCAAAATACCAGGCATTGCTATCCTGAATAGGTTAAATAGCAAACTACAGACATATACGTTTCGTCCTTGATTGGTCCATCTCAGTGGAGTGTAGTTGAACTCCCTAAGGCACAGTGAGCAAGAGGTCCACATCTGGAGTCTCCTTAGCCCTTTTTTCTCTAACTTCATGAAAAAAAAGTAGGGATTTGGGTGATTACAAATATCAGCTAATTTCTAGATAAAATTACTATATGAGAGGAATACAAGTTCATTCAAGCTTACTATGAGCTTATTAAAAAATATATATATTTTTCTTACAGTAACTTATTTACAACTAGTTTTGTCGAACAAAATATTTGACATTTCAATACAATTGTAAAATGTGTTGCTAGTCATTTAGTGGAAAGGTTATATTTCATTTAAAGATGCTATTAGAGTTATATAATAGTGCATAATTTAGAAAAACACCAATTACTTTGCTCTTGCATTCCATTTACATATAATTTTACAAGTATGTATTCAAACATAAGAAGAAATCTAAATACACCAAAATGAAAAAAATAAAATAATTCAGATAGTGTGAAAGTAAGTTTATTGCTAAAATTCGAAGTAAAATAAAACAATGGTTGAATTATTCAAATAAAGTCAGCATACATTGCCTTGACAAATATGAATTAAAGGGCAGTTGTAATTGTCCAACATTCATCATTTCAAGCATGATAAATCTATATAAAAAATTTAGGTTTTGTATGAAACCATGCACTGAAATAAGTTAGGTCCAATAGGATTTTATAACCTGTGCAGAGTTAAGAGCGTATTTCATTATACTCATTATGTTACAAAAATCTAGATAGTATTGAGGCAGATGCAGGAAAATGTGGTTCATACTAATATGTAAAAGAGAAAAAAAAAACATAATAAAAATAATAAATATATACATTTAATTTTAAGAAATAAACATGCTTCATGAACAAAAGTGTTTAAAAATAGGAGCAGTATGAACCATAATTTAATATAACAAATTTGTTATGACGAAATATTGGTTGGCAGAATTTGATTGTGAATAAATACTTAGATAAATTAGTGAAGGCCTGTATTATTTCTGAAGTTGAATTTTAGGTGTATCTATTGTAGCATGAAGATTTCCAGTGCCCTAACCCATTTATGATACTGTATGAATATTTATTATTAAAGGAAGTTGCAGTAGCAGCATCAATTCTAAAATAATTACCTGAATATTTATGAGCAGGGTTTTTGAAGTGTGGTTAACAATAATCTGAGATAGTGAGTGAACATAAAGGTTTTGAAAAAAGGAGTAGAAAAAAAGGAGTAAACAGATATGAGGACTATTAGATTATATTAATTGGTTAAAAACTCTAACAGGACACTTTTATTACTTGGAGGATGTTATTCAATTATAATTTCATTGGTGATTTTGTTTTTATTTAAGGGTGAAATGGTTTAAATACCAGCCTAAGTCTGACATTACTGTAAAATTACACAGGCCAACACACATATTTTTGACCTGGCACCAGTTTAAATCAGCTCTAGTTTTTGATATACAGAACATATGCCATATACCACTTTATGGTCTATGATACAAACTTTCCAGTCATTCGACACACAAGAAGCTCTTTTTGTAAGACTTCTGAGACTGGGAACTGCCAGTACAATCCCACATAAGATTCCGACAATAGTCTGCTATCATATGTGCATCTTATCTTCCTTGGTATCTGGCTTCCATTGTTTTTATGTCTTGGTGGAATCTTTAACCTTGCTTTTCGCTTAAGTCACCAAGGTTCTCTGGAAAGCGATCTAAGTGACTGTGCAGATAATGGACTTTAACACCCATGTTACAGCCAAGCCTGTTGAATTGAAAGAGCAGATCCTTTACTAATTGTGTGTAGTGACTTCTTATTGTCAAGAAAGTGTTTAACAACAAGAACAAATGAAGACTAGGCACATGATTCTATTTCCTTCATTGCTGCTATGAAATGTTGGTCATTTATAAGTTGTCTGATCTTTGGACCATCAAAAATCCCTGCCTTTTTCAATGGTAAGTCTAGGAAACGTATGTGCTAAGTATTCAATGAACAAACCGTCTTTATTTAAATCCTTTACAAATCGTTTCATCAGGCCTAGCTTATATGTAGTGGTGGCAGTATTATTCTATCTTGTGCTACCAAAGGTTCATTGATTACATTTTGTCCTCCAACCAACAAATATTCCCTCGGAGGCCAACCTTTTCTTGTCCAATGTTCTACTGTTCTATATCTATATCTAAGCAAGTAGAGCTGATCCGGTCAATCCAATGCAATTTTTTCTTGGCCGGTGTTATAATGTGATAGATTCACCTGATCTTTAAAAGCCAAAAAAGGCTAAATATGTAGCTAGGTTATTAGACACAATGTTGTCATGTTGGAATGGATTATCCTTTAGGAGATTAATTGGAAATCTTAATAGTGAACCAGCGATTGGAAGACTAGATTTAAGTGTGAACAAGTGTGATTTCCTTAATATTTCTGAGAAATAACTTAGCAAGCTATGTGGTTAAAAATTGAAGGAATTGCATGATAGTTTAAAAATGGTTAGGTCCACTAAGGAAGGGTAATATTTTTATTATACAAATTCAGAAATACAGAAAAGGGTGGCCAGAACTGTTGTAGATTTTTTTTGTATGCCACCGGACATAATTACAAATATTTCTTTCAAGAGGTGATTAAAATTATTCAGAGTTGTGAAAGGCAGAGAAAAAATTGTTTGAATATACAGAATTTAGTAAAACATGATTATTGAAAGAGTGCCATGTAAGGCCTCTCAGTATGGGTATTATTTAGAGATGATTTATGAAAAAGGAGACCATGGTTTTATCTAAATATTTAGACTTGGTAGGCATATAAATTGTAAAAGTGAACCACTTTTTAACCCTGTTTAAGATTACAGCCAATAAGGAACAATAGGAAAATCAATATTCATGTTATAGGTTCTGTTATATAGTCATCCCTTAATGTGGAATCTGAACTCAGAGATGCAACTTTATATAGGTTATGGATTGCTTCATCCTTGGTTAAAGTAAGCTTAATCAATACAATTGAAGTCAATAAATCTGTTTGATTCTAGACTCTGGTTTCAATTCAACATTGGCAATGTTGTCTGCGAAAGAGACAAATTCCTTTACTAGGTGATTTATAATACCTCTACTTTGGGGAATGTTTCTTTTAGCGAAGTGCAGGTAGCGAAATAGGATATTGTAGTTTGGACCAAATGATTTCATTTCCGAGGTTATACAAAATAGTTTGTCAGAAGGTATTTCAGCGTTAAAGGGTCAGATGTCTGAGATGGATCCTAATAATTACATTTTTGTAATGAGTCCATTAGTTTTCTCTTGCTTGCTTAATTTAGAAGACACAGATTGTTATTTCTTTTTATATTTTGGGTGAATTTGAATCTGAAGGACATTTTTTCCAAATAGTTAATTACTGTTGGACCTCAATGGTAACTGGGAAGAAAAAAAATTAAAATTGTTGAGTGAAGGTGCTACATTATTTTTATATTATATGTAAATTGATGAATATGCGATTGTCTATATAATGGCATAATAGGTATGATGGTGAGTTATCATTTTAATAAAGGATATAGCCAGGGTTACGGGAAAGAAGCTACAGAGTCTAACTTAATTTCTTGTTGAAATGTTAGGGGTACAATAAAATTATACAGAATATGGTGGAAGGCAAATAAGAATAAACAGAGAATTGCAATTTTTCCATTTTGAAAGGGGACTGGATAAGATTAATAAAACCTTGCTTTTGCTTTTCATATGTTTAATCTTTACATATAGCATATACAGTAGTTAAACCACTCTATTTTTGTTCAATATGAAACAAATCTTGGGAAATATAAGTTTACACAATGAATAACACATTGTCTTTTGGGACAGATATATCACAGTAAATTGCTAGAAATCTGATTATAGTGTGTTCAAAAAAACTGTACTTTTCTACTAAGTGCAATTATAAACATGGAGGATTTTGGCAGTCATTTTATACTTGGGGGCTTTGCAATAACAATACATTAAAAAAAATATTTACATGTCTGCACCTGCTCTCTTGCATTTATTATATACCTAATATACCTTACATGAATGAGCTGTAATTATATGCTTTTACAATTAATTAGATGTTGTGCTGCATGTAAAGATTATTTTGCCATATGGCTTAATATAGACTATAGGCCTGGTTTTATAACACCTGGAACAGTCATTAAAAATGTAATCATAATATAGAGAAAATACAAAAGTAAAACATCCAGGCACAATAATACCACAGGCCAGCACTGGCACATTTAATATTGTAAATATGCATATATGCATTATGCCATATACTAAAGTTGATAATTTTTGTGGTCCTCAGCTACTTTCATCAGTGTATTGTCAGTTTATTGTCTAATTGTCAAGTACTGGCTAAACGCCTGATATTTTGTTCTCTCATCTACATACAGCACCCATTTTATTTTACTTTGCCCTTGCATATAGGTTAGTGGTACATTTTGTTGTGGTATATCTTATAACAATATTTCATGTATTCATTTACAAGAATTTACTGAAATTATTTTATATATGTATATGCCAATGGAGGTGGGCAGATATTTAGAGGCATTGAAAAATTAGCTAGGGCCTAGTATTTTCAAACCTTGTATAACAGAGAAACAAAACATCAAGTAAAAAATACGCAGCTGAAATCTAAGAGGAAGGAGAAGAAAGAGAAGCAATGAGAAGATGAAAAAAGGAAACGAGACAAAAAATATTAAGCAGATAAAATGGCAGTAAAGGAGAGTATATTTTGATTGTGCCTAAAGGAGCATAATGCTAAAATGAAGATAATCATAGTAGATTAACATTTTTTCTGAAAAATAATTCAGATTTGCTGATGTACCCCTAGTCCAATTGTTTTGAGAACAACAAAATGCAGATTTATAAAATCTTCAGTAATATAACAAAAATCGCTCTGGTAAGTTAGTATTTTAATTTTGCTAAAGAAAACAACAGTTTAAAGGGCCACTATAATGGTCAAGCTTTCTTAACTTTTGAGTTGTAAAGGTCAGAATAAATAGCTTTTCTGTTTATTATGATGGAAAAAGGTTGCTCTTTTTTGAGAAAACTACACTGACAGAGTTGTTTTCCTACAATTTCTCCTACTATTTACATTTTGGCAACATGGCACTAGGTTTACATAGGAAAAGTTAAATGACATAAATTAGCCTATAGCAGGCTTATTCAGACAAAATACCAATCTAAGGAAGTACTAAATTAAAATATGAAAAACTTTATTACTTGCATTCCTAGATCAAATGAACAAATCCCATAGATAAACAGAGGGTGTAAACCTTTTTAAAACATTTGTGCAATTAGATTATTAATATCTAGCTTTCTCTATAATACCTTTCAAATTGCTTGAGGGCAGTTAAAAGGTATTAAAGGAAAGTTTATTACATTCATGTAAATGGTTGTGTATATTGACACAGGACCATATACTTGGAGATATTAGTATACAAAATCAAACATTGCCCCAACAGAACTCTCCAATCTGCCCATATGAACACTCACACATAAATATTCATATACACACATATACATTTTAGTAATCAAATTATAGAGAGCTTAAACTCTATTCTAAAGTGTTTATATGTATTTAGCCAATATATGGAATTTAATCCAAGCTATCTTAACTATGTAAGTTTATCAAATTTGACTGAAAGACCAGTCAAAATAGAAATACTAGCCTCCCAAAGACTTTGATCTTTCACGTCCACAAGAGTTTTGATCGCTAAAATCGCTAATCGTTATTCAATTGCTACAATTTCCCAAGCTCGCAAATGTTTTTACACAGGGAAATGACAAATTTAGGAGAAAATCCTATGAGTACCAGATAGAACTCACAAGGAGGTTTAACCCCTGTTCGTAGCACTGTAAATGCAAATATAAATATTCAATATTGCACTGTAAATGATGGTGAAAGTGATGAAAAATATTAGAATTAATTGCACAACAGTCTCAAGCTCGCAATTTGGCAATAAAAATTTAAAAAATGTTCTGTGTCATTTCAGGGTTATATCAATCCCAGGAATCAATTTGTTAATAGATATCAGGCCACCCACAGTGTTTGCATTCATTTTGATTATTTTGTATCTTGTGTTTTTGCAAGTCCGATCGCTTTTTGGACCCCCAGTCGAAAATTGATTGACATGTAACTTCCATGTTTTACTGATATAATAATAACAGTCTAATTTTCTATTGGCTGTTTCTAAATGGGTAGTTACAGCCTTGCTTAATTGATCATGTTCCCGCCTTTAAATGCTACATACAAGTGCATGGTTTACGGTTTTGGCTTTTGGCCCCTAACTTAAAGGCTTGTTCAATTGAATAGCATCGGAATTGTAGCAGAGTTCAAGCAGGCCCGCAGACATACAGCGCCTTGCAAAAATATTCACCCCCTTGGCATTTTTTGTGCTTTGTTGCCTCACAACCTGGAATTAACATGGATTGTTTGAGGATTTGCATCATTTAATTAACAGAACATGCCCACAACTTTTATGTTTTTTTTTAATTGTGAAGCAAACAACAAATAGCACAAAATAACAGAAAAAGTCAATGTGCATAACTATTCACCCCCCTAAAGACAATACTTTGTGGGGCCACCTTTTGCGGCAATCTCAGCTCCAAGTCACTTTCGATGAGTCTCTATGAGCCTGCCACATCTTACCACTGGGATTTTGCCAATTCCTCATTGCAGAACTGCTCCAGCACATTCAAGTTGGATGGTTTACGCTTGTGAACAGCAATCTTTAAGTCTGACCACAGATTCTCTATTGGATTGAGGTCTGGGCTTTGACTAGGCCATTCAAACACATTTACATGTTTTCCCTTAAACTAATCAAGTGTTGCTTTAGCAGTGTGTTTGGGGTCATTGTCCTGCTGGAAGGTGAACCTCCGTCCTAGCCTCAGATCACGCACAGAGTGGTACAGGTTTTGCTCAAGTATATCCCTGTATTTAGCACCATCCATATTTCCCTCAACTCTGACCAGTTTCCCAGTCCCGGCTGCTGAAAAACATCCCCACAGCATGATACTGCCACCACCATGGTTCACTGTGGGGATGGTGTTCTTTGGGTGATGTGATGTGTTGGGTTTGCAGCAGACATAGCTTTTTCTTTAATGGCCACAAAGTTCAATTTTAGTCTCATCAGACCAGAGCACTTTCCTCCACACATTCTGGGAGTCTCCCACATGCCTTTTTGCAAACTCAAAATATGCCATTTTGTTTTTTTTGCTGAAAGTAATGGCTTTCTTCTGGCCAGTTTACCATAAAGCCCAACTCTATGGATCGTACGGCTTATTGTCGTCCTATGTACACATACTCCAGTCTCTGCTGTGGAACTCTGCAGCTCCTCCAGGGTTACCTTAGGTCTCTGTGCTACCTCTCTGATTAATGCCCTCCTTGCCCAGTCTGTGAGTTTTGGTGGGCGGCCGTCTCTTGGCAGGTTTGCTGTTGTGCCATGTTCTTTCCATTTGGTTATGATAGATTTAATGGTGCTCCTGGGGATCATCAAATATTTGGATATTTTTTTATAACCTAACCCTGACTCAACAACATTGCCCCTTACTTGTTTGGAGAGTTACTTGGTTTCATGGCAGTGTTTGGTTAGTGGTGCTTCTTGCTTAAATGTTGAAGCCTCTGGGGCCTTTCAAAAAAGGTGTGTATATGTAATGACAGATCATGTGACACTTAGATTGGTGGCCATCATTTCACTAATTATGTGACTTCTGAAGGTAATTGGTTGCACCAGAGCTTTGTATGGGCTACATAACAAAGGGGGTGAATACATACGCACATGCCAATTTTCTGTTTTCCGTTTCTAAAAAATAGTTTTATGTATATTGTATTGTGTTCTGATCCATCACATAAAATTCAGATCAACAAAACATTGAACTTAAGGCAGTAATGTAACAAAATAGGTAAAAAGTCAAGGGGGTGAATACTTTTGTAAGGCACTGTACGGCCTGTATACTGTGAGAGCGGGCTTCTAATTGAATCAGGCTCAATGTTAACAATAGAGATGTGAATGCAGTCAAGGTTGGAGAAAACTGGTTAGTTAAAGGGTTACTGGATACAGCACCCTAGGTATTTCATCATTGATAGGGCGTTAAAATGGGCGTGTTCATCAATTACAATAGTTAAAGACATTCTGTTTTAAGTATATTTTTCCCTTACTTGCTGCCAGTAGCTAGAGTCATGTGTTTTTAATTATTTGTGATATTTTATTAGTTGAACTGTAATTCATCGTGACATACTATGCACATATATATGGTTAAACTGTCACTGTTCAGTCTGAAATTAATCAAATCCTTTGAATAACTCCCCATAATGCTTGTGTAAAACTTTAACCTAATCTCCTAGATTAGAGGAGGCAACCTTTTTCCAACATTATTTTTGTCACATGAAGCACCAGTGAGCAAATTCTATAATTAGTATTAATTAAAACAAAGTATCTATACAGAAACTTAAAAATAGGAACTAATGTATTAATACTAATCACTCAATTTAATTCTAATTTAGTGAGATATCTGTTTAAAGGAAGAGTTTGTATACTATATGCAGGAATATTCAGGGTACATAGGAACAAGAGAGCCAGTCATATTTCTGTCAGTCAATCTGTGGTTATGTTCGGACAGCAATGGTCTGACATGATAAAGCAATGCAAAGAGTCAGTCAACAGAAGTCAAAACCTAGTAAAAAAACAAGAATAGAGGTACAGGGCACAATAATTTTGAGTAATTATATTATTCCACAATTGGATAAAGTATTACACTTCCAACAGGGGTGTGTTTCTGCCTAGGTACTGATGCAGTACCGTGGAATAAAAGGTGTATATGTACAGAACTATCTTTATGCAGTGACATTTCTATTTTTATGTGTTTCAGACATATTATGTATATACATAAAAACACCTACATTTATTATTTGATAAACAGGTGAGTGGTAATCTTATCATTGGAGAATAGAGAATGGAAAGGAGAAGTAATAACTGGGGGTGCTCATATCTGCATGGATTTAGGACAGCATAAAACTTAAATACGCCCTTGACTTTTATCCACTTTCAAATGTAAAAGTTTTCTCTGAAATTGAAGATTTGTGGTATGCTTGATCCTTTGTTAAATTTTAAAATCATTTTTGTGCTCCAAATAGCCTGCTGATATATGAGATATATGTGCAGACTAATAGTTCTTTAGTGTCAAAACTTGGTATAAGTACTTTTATATGGTGCTAAGAATTTGGGTGATCATGCACAAAGGCAGCTGAATAGCTAGACATGCCCCTTATCATCTCTCAAACTATTGATCTAAGAAAAACCCATCATCTCTTTTCTGCAGCTACCAATATACAGCATTATCCTCAGGGAAGTAAAATGAGAATAAAGATTTTCTATTTTGTAATAATAGGATCCCATTCTGAACTGAGCTGATTCTAAATAGTGGCAGTAGTAGCCATTACATGATATATCTGTTTACTGGCAAAATGTAATGTTCCTTAATGTTTGTTTATAAAGTTCACACATTATTTGTTGTTAAATTATTTACTTCAGTCTAAGAGTTTGGAAAAATCAATAGTTTGTTAATATACTTTCTTATAATCACATACATAGTGTAACTAATGTTCTGTCATCCAATTAGACCTATTAAAAAATGGTGTTAAAGTAATTAGCAGAATGACTTTCAGATGGGATATTGAGCATCCCTTTGTGTGTTTCTTGTTGCAGTTTTATTACTTTTGATGTAGTGATATTTCAATTAAGGTTGGCTGTCAGATATCGAAAAGCAAACTGTGCTAAAGATAATAACACATTATTCTTTGGAGCTGATGACATTTCTTTTGATTTGATTTTATCCAGAACATGCCCTTATGTTTAAAGAATTAAAAACAAGTGCAAATGAGAGTTCTTCTTCAAAGTAGTACTCTCCTTCTTTTGTTACAGTGCTTTTATTTGTATGCCATAACTACTGAATTTAAATGTCAGATGACATCAGTTGTTAGTTATCTATTCTCATGCTAGCTGTTAAACTTAAAGGAATTCTTCAGGTTACACATTTTCTTTTTATAAAAATATTTTAAATAGGTAAATTATTTCATCATCCTCAATCTACTTTTCAGGTCTCCTAGAATTGCTGATTCGTAACCTCTGCAGCCTCCCTTTTTCCTGCCTCTCTCTCTCTAATGATAGCTAATATGGTATACACTACCAGTGAAATGGTGCTGCAGAGATACACAGCATGGCACTGTCTGCTTGTCAGCAGTCTGAGGCACTGGTAGCATGTAGCTTACTTCATCCCCATACTCACTGTCTCTGGTTCCTCTCTGTGTGTTTTCCACTGGTAGCAGTACGGCTGATCGGGTGGTACAGAATATAAATACTCTTAATAGACATGGGGAAAAGATGCTGATGCGTGATTAGCAGCAGTCAATAACCCAAATGAAGTGTCAGTTAGGGCACTCTCCTTAACCTCTGTGGTGGCTTTTGACAGGCGCTTAAGGAGATAATGAGACAGGATTAAATAGGTATTTGATATGGTACTATTGGATATCTAGACAGCGTATTAACTTGATCCCATGACTATTGAGAACACTAGCTTAAGGTTAGGCTAGATCAGTCTGGCAATAGTGTGGACAAGGAGTATGCTGGGGAAGCTGGAGCTGTGAGTGGCATATCTTATTAAAGAGCCAGCATCTTTTTTAGCACCTAACCCCGCTTGAAGTATTTGACACATGTAAGTTATCAAAACATACACAAAACAATCTACAACTCAACTCCCAATCTACTTCAACTCCCAGCTAACATTAAATAAGTATTCCCAATACCCCAGTGACAGTGAACTTCATGCTCTCCAAGGTTGTCAATTTTGCATAACTGACTGATGGCACAAACATCTGTATTTTTTTGACTTTTCCAATAAATCACAATAACGGACAGGTTTCTGGTTGTGCCTTGCCATCTATTCTTCTATGCATTCTTCTTTAAATCATACCTGTTTGAAAGAGTTGCTCTTAATGTTTACTGGTAACATGAGAATAATTCTAGTGCTAACAGTTGTTTTATTAGTTTGTTGTTGAGTTTTAATAGTTTTTGGGAGTATATGGGATTTTCAACATTTGTTATTCTGTTGCTTAATATATGCAAACAGAGAATACCGTTTTCACAAGTATTAACATATTTGATGAATAGAACTTGGCCCATAGAATCTGGACCTTAGTTTCTTCCATAAACACCCAGCTATAAAATCATGATAGATAATTCCACATGTTTGGCAATAGGATGTTCTTAAAGGTAGAATATTTTTTTCCATTTGTTTCCAATGCTTTTTTATGATAGGAGCTTCAGCACTCATCTCTTTTTTTGCATGCAGCTCTTTGAAGCTTAGAATTTAATATTTGCTTGGCAAGTTGAGAGTTGGCATTTACACTCTATCTCCTGTCCAACGGTGTTGATGC
This sequence comes from Discoglossus pictus, assembly GCA_027410445.1. Taxonomy (NCBI): domain Eukaryota; kingdom Metazoa; phylum Chordata; class Amphibia; order Anura; family Alytidae; genus Discoglossus; species Discoglossus pictus. Next base: position 413,742,606 of record CM050165.1, on the reverse strand, counting down.
CCAAGGCTAATTTCCTCAATACTTCTAAATTTGGCCTCTGCTTGAACGCTGGTAATAATGCATTCCATATGCAAAGCTTTTTGGAGGCATAAGTTGTGTTTCCATTGAAGACTCTTTGTTGAGTCAGAATACAGAAATGATGTTAAGAGGAGTCTTGAGGCTTTGCTACACTGAAGGATGCCTCCTTCAGAGCATACTATCAAATTAAATCTGCCATATATATTGATTGTGTTACATTCTGTTACATCATATTAGTTTAACTGTTAATTGATAAGAAGTGGCAAACAGTAACATAGTTTAAAAACACCTGCTCACTAATAACCTTGGTATATGTGACTTTTTTGGTTTCAAAATCTAATGAAGGCTCAAGATACTACGACAAATAATCAGCTTATATGTTATTCTTGTGTGCTAGCTTAAACACTTTCAGGGGTCAGAGAACATTACGACCAAATGGAAATGTCTGAACCAACAAAATTACAATTTGCAACAGTGGAAGACCCAAGAGGAATGTGACTTACAATATTTGAAGAACCAATGACAGTGTGACTTTAAACAGTGTGCTGGCACTCAGCTGCAGAACAGTGATGAGTGTAAACAAGTAATGGTTGTGAGCTGAAAAGTCTCCAATATGAAATTCTGCAATTTTAGAAGTGACATCTACTTTCTAATATTTACAACACAAACTTTTATTGATATTTTAGTTTTACATAGTTACATAGTAATTGAGGATGAAAAAATACTTTCAGTCCATCAAGTTCAACCTTTTAAGATCTCCTCCTACCTGCAATATGCGGCTTACTTCTAACCTCAAAGGATGTCCTCTTGTCAATTGAAAATCTCTTGGCACAAAAAGCTCACTTGACAAATCTTTATACTGACCCTGGATGTATTCATATAATGTAATCACATCCCCTATTAGATGCACTTTTTCTAGAGAAAACAAGCATTTGATTAGTCTTCATAACTGAGCCCCTACATCCCCCTTATTAGTTTTGTAGTTTTTTTTCATATTTGTTATGTTGTATAGTGTGCAGTCACTCTCATGCATTCACACACACTAATAGTGAATTGTACATGTCCTTAGGGTAGTATTGTGGCAGAGTGTATTGTCACTTCCCTGCAGCTGCCTCATCAGTGCACATTGTAGCAAAGTAAGAGTTAATTACATTCAACCCAAAAAAATAAGCTGATTGCAAAACAAGGGATTAGTTGTAAGCTGACAGCAAAAATCACGATAATTAAAAAAGTTTTTATTCTGATCTTTACAAATTGAAAGATGTAAGAGGTATTCCATTACAGAGGAACTATTAAGAAATCTGATATTTAAATCAATACAAAATATCCAAAATATCTATTGGTATTTATTTCAAATAAATAATTTTACAGATATCTAAAAGACCAAAACAATATAAGTTAAACCTACTAGGAACTAATGATTATGTGGCTAAGGTAGGACACCATTTTCAGTGCTATTTTTTATGGATAATTCCCTTGGGCCTCATTCAATTGCGATTTGGCCAATTGAATAGGGGTCTAAATAAGCACATAATATATTTTTTTAAATACGTTTTTAGTTAGTGAAAACTTGCTTTTGGATGCATTTTTACTAACTAAAAACTTCTTCAAAAAAAATATGTGATGTGCTTATTTAGACCCCTATTCAATTGGCCAAATCGCAATTGAATGAGGGCCCTTGTCTGTAGTGATAGTTTCCTTCCTGCTCTTGTATATTCAGTACCAAAGTCTCATATAATTAGTTCAATAGTAAGCCATAATGTAGACAATGATGTAAACAAATCATAGATAATTGTCATTTGGTTTGTTGAAAGGATATATCATAAAATAAAATGCAGAATGAAGTGGAGTCAAGTATTGGCTGAAAAAGAAGAATGATAAGGAGTCCCAAGACAACATACCTGATACCTAGTAGGAATCAATCTACATTTTTAATCACTTTGGTGTGCCTAATGATACTTACCATTTATGCCTGCTGAGAACTTTTTAAATAAAAAAAAATTCCAAGATACACAAAGAATTAAAAACATGAAGGTAAAACGTGTGTATTAAACTTTGAAACGTAGATATTTATCGCATACAAAGGATATGGATTGCATGTGTAAAAGTAAGATACATTGTATAATATATGTGTAGTATAATGGCTTGTAGTGCATGCTGCCATTTTGTTTTCACTATTATGCTTCACTAGAAACCATAGCTTTTTTTTAGTTATGAACTGTTTAAACTGGCTGCTTCTCATTGATATTGATATATACTCTCCATAACAGCAAGGCGCCACAGAAAAAAACATTGACCACCATTCACCAGGTAGACAATCTACAGTACAGAAAATATGACTGCACTGATTGCTTAATAATACTTTACTTTCAAAATTAACACAGTAGACTTAAATTATTACATACATGATTTAATCTCTCCAGTTTCCAGCTTAATGGAAAGACTATAAAAAAAAGTTTTAAGAAGCAGGCCCCATTCTGGATTGGTACCTTGCCATCTCAATGGGGCTTGTCTACCTCAATTAATCTGTTAGCTACACTATGTAGGGTCACCCAAGATGGGCAGGTGATAGCAGAGAAGTCATACAAATTGAAGAAGGAACCGACAACCCACTACAGTTTCTTTGTCTAGAAATATTTATGAATTGTAACAGTCAGAATTAAATTGATTAAAAGAGGAAAAGTAATCAGATCAAGCAGATACAAAATAAAACATTTTGTCTGTGAATATGTAGTAGATGTGAAGAATATATTGAGGAAATGTCTGAATATGCCTGGACAGAAGTCTAGAAAAAAGTAACAAAGAATATTCCAAAAAGAAAGGAAACTAAAAGCCAAACTGGCTGTCCTTATGAGGCCTTGAAAGTAGCCCAGGAAAGAAAGAAGATCGGAAAATATTTGTCCAATTGAATGCTGAATTCCAAACATTTTCTAGAAGAGACAAGTGGACATTCTATAATAAGAGATGTAAAGAGATAGAACAACAAGATATGGACGAAGAACTACCAGGTATGCAAGTCTGTTTTCACAGAGGCAGAGGCACAAGAGATCAGTTTGCCAATATCTACTGCATAATAGGGAAAGCAAGAGATTTCAGAAAAATATTTACTTCTGCTGCATAGACTATTCTAAATCCTTTGACTGTGTGGATAACAACAAATTGTGGAAAGACGTGTGGTACCATATTATCTCATTGCCTTCTGAGGAATTTGTATGTGGACCAAGAAGCCACGGTCAGAGCCAAACATGAAGCAAAGAAATGCTTCAAGTTCGGGGAAGAATTACTACAAGGTTGTATATTGTAATCGTATTTATTTAACTTAAATGCAGAATACTCAATGCGTGGACTAGACAAATCCAAAGTCAGAATTAATATTGCTTGGAGAAATATCAACAGCCTCAGATATGTGTATGATACTGCACTGATGGCTGGAAGTGAGAAGGAACTAAAGGGTCTAATGAGAAAAGAGTGCAAAAGCTGGCCTGCTGTTTACCATTAACAATATGAAGATCATGGCAAACAGCAATCTCAGTTCCTAAAGTGAAGGCAGTGACAGGTTTTGTTCTCCTGGGCTCCAAGATATCTGTATATAGTGACTGCAGACATATAATTAAAAGATGTTTACTAGTGAGGTGGAAAGCAATGGCAAGTCTGGACAAATTATTACAAAGTAGGTTAGTACATTCTCAACAAAAATATGCATAGTTAGAACTATGGTATTCCCAGTAGTAACATAGTAGAATAGTGGACAGGATTCCCTAGGAAGACTCTGATGCTGGCAAAGATTGAAGGCACACAAAGAAGGGGATGGCTGAGGTGGATATGAGGTCAATGAACATGAGCTTGATGAAGCTCACAGGGGCAGTAACTGACAGATGTGCCTGGTGACCCGCAGTCCATGGAGTCAGAAATTACTATTATGATAGGTGTAGGATAGTAATGCAAAATATGTTTAGCCACACACCCTATCCTTGAGGAACTAGCAATGCAAATGGAGGATGTGAGAATTATTTTTTTATTTCATTCTGCTAAAATGAACTAGACTGCAACTATGGATTCACAAGTTAACTTTTGACTTATGAGGTGCTGACCACATTTCAGAATATCCTACAAAAGTGTGTCTTATAAGGCAGCAAAGACCTAAGGTTTTCTAAATGAGCAAATCAATGTAGGGGCTTTTGGTACTACCAAAAAGGCTGCATTATTTATGGTTTTTGTATTTCCATAAGAAAGTCATACAAAATAAGTAAATTCACTAATGGATGTGAGAAATCAAATATTAGTGCATGTACTTCATATGATAAAATAGGAAATGAAAGGCTCTCCTACACTTCAGGTATTATTACATATACTCTAGTCATGGGCATAGGAGCCCCAAAACATCTGGTGGGGATTATTTAACTCTACTCCCAGGACAGGAAGCAGGGGCGGATTTATATGTAAATTGGCATATAGACATATATATATATATATATATATATATATATATATATATATATATATATATATATTAAAGCATATATATAATATAAATTATGGGTCAAGGCTTTCATGGGAAAGACATACTGCTCCATAGCACTAGTGCCCTCTAGTGACCAAATCTGATTAAGTTTAATTTTTCTATTTTTTATGTCCCCTATTCATTTAATCTGGAGGGATTTGCCCCCCAACCCCATTTCCTATGCCCCTGACTCTAGTAATTCAAATAAATTAAACACTTATGCAATTCTTTCAAGACATTGAACTTAAGAGTCTCACAAATGGGACTGAATGTATATTGTATTAGAATATTTTCAATAATTTTCTTTATTTTATGATATTTTATTATTATTATATTTTAGGTAAGTTGTAAGTATCACATTTTAAAACTCCAATGTCAGACCCTGAGAATAGAATGTTAAATAATTATATATGGTATGATAAGGATAAACAATTCATTTATTTATTTTAATGATGTAGAAACATATAACAAGTGTAATTTTGTCAGTGAATATGTAATTTTGAAAGAAAATTCAGTGCAATTGATTGGCGTATAGCATAAAAAATAATGACACAAAATGTGTTGTGGCTACACAACTGCCTTCATTTCCCTGCTAATGGAAATAATATATTTTTTCCCTTGAAATCATTAAATTACTTTATATTACATTTTTGACCAACTATTTGCTATACTATCCCTTCACAAATGTATAGAATATAAAACCTTGCGTATATTTAAGCACACAGTATTCACATGCAGAACTCAAATAAATTAGATTATTTTGACAGCAAATGAGCTCTGAAAGCAAGGAACACATTTTGAAGTATTTTGTAAATATATGCATATATATACGCTTGAACTCAAACTTTTCTCCTTCATAATTAGCATATTTCAAAAAGACAAGACGTTCATCCTGTTGATTGACCCACTTTTACATTTCTGTAGATGTTAAGATATACAGTTAATTAATCATTATGAAATCACATGCACCATTAGAACAATGATTCCCAGTGCCTAGGGATAGCAGGAAACTCAAAGATAAGTCCAGGAATATGAAACAGTAGCTGATATAACAAATGTTAGATAATGTAGTTAATATACAGCAGTGGAGTAAAAAACCTGATAGTATCTGAAGGTATGCCATTAAGAATGATATTTGCTTAGCTAATAAACTTTTCACATGTGTTGTCTATTATAAATTAATAATTCATTTAATTTCTTATAGTGATCACAACAGTTGATGCATGCTTTCTTTTAAACAAAGACTGAGGGCCTCATTCTATTATCGGCCGTAAATCGTCCGTAAGGCTGCGATTCCTTGCGGGGGTTCAGTTAACTCGCGATTCTATTATACGGCCCCGCAAGAATCTCATCTTACGGCCGGCCGCATATCTTGGAACCGGCCGTAAGCTGTGAAATATAAAAACGCAAAAATAAATTCAAGCCTGCACTGTACAGCTCTGTAAATGCTAGGGATCATATTGGGGGACATGAGGATTAAAAGGAACCCCCTCTCAAGCTTGCACATCTGCCCAAACCCGAGTTCAAATTAACTGTTTATTTTCCGGCTGCGGCGTGGTCGTGTCTGAGGTGCTCCAAGCACTCTGGACTTTTTACATGGATATTTTACGGATATTAAAAATAAAATATTTTATGGATTTGAATACAGGATAATTATGTGCTATTTTTTCTAACACCTAAAATCCCTTTATAGTCTTCTCAAAGTGCAGGATGGCTTTATTTGAGCTATTTTATGTGCTTAATTGGTGCTAGCGGGACCTTTTTCCTGCAAGTAAGCTGCGGCTCGCTTTTAGCCTTGCAGAGAGGTTTCCCGGAGCAATTGAATTGCAAATCTCTTGCGGCCGTTTTAGATCAAAGGCTTTCCTCCGGCGCGAGCGGCCGCAAGAGATAGCAAGGCACCGGCCGCAAGCCTGCCGGAATCCCCGGCCGTAAGGGAATAGAATAGCAGAATAGCTTGCGGCCGGTCCTTGCGGCCCCGCAACGGCTGCGGCCGATAATAGAATGAGGCCCTGAGTGTATAGTGGAAGGGTAAAGCTAGAAGTCAGCCAGTGAATGGATAGGAAGGAGAAAGTCTCTGTTTTGGACAGATAATGCTGGTTTAAAGTGTTTTTTGTTGCATGTACTATATTACCGGTCCTTTATTTTTTAGGTGCTGATTTCATAGCTGGCTTAAAAAAAAACCAACATATTACATTGTTATGTTATAGGTAATTTTTAGTTCAATAATAAGTAATTGTTAGTTTCTGTAGGGATACTTTAATTGTTGTTGTTGGCAACACTGCTTACTTCTTCTTGACAGGAAGCAGGAGGAAACACATCACCTAATCTCACTTATGTTGCTTGTACTGTTAAAACATGTGCTGTTATTTTCACAGTAAACATCAGTACTAAAATAGTGTTTTAGTTTACCAGATAGGTTTTGCGTTGGTTGTGGGAAGTATAATATGAAATCTCAGATTCGTTCTTTAAAAAAGACTGCAAAGCAGACAAACTACTTGTCATGTTGTTGATTGGGACAAAAAATGGGCTCCTAATGTGCGCTGCATTACTTTACATTATGTTAACCTGACTGAATGGATAAAAGGTAACAAGAAATGTATGCACTTTGTAGTTCACATGGTTTGGTGTGAAGCAATCAGTCACTTAGACGATTTCTATTTTAGTTTGACTAAAACAGAAGATAAAAAAAAAAAGAAAAAGTGCAATATCGAGTGTCTAAATGTATAGTCAACAATAAGGACAATTCCTTGTGGAAAAGGCATTCCCATACTTAAGCCTCCAGAAAACTGGGAAGACAGAGATTGATCTTGATCAGAGACAGATGTTGAGCCACACACAGCACCTGTAATTGTTCTAGACCCTACTGTCATGACTACATTGTTTAGTGGCTGTAATGTTACCATTAATTATGGATATGGCCATGACATTGTTGCATTGTGATTATGTATTTTTGTTTTTGATTATAGGTTACCTGTACATTGTTATCATGTATACTAGTTATAATATGTTATAGAGGGAAAATGTGATTTAGAAAAGGAGAACAGATGAGGAAAAGGTAAAAATGCTCTGCACATAAGCTTAACTGCAGAACATTGCATCCTCAAACATACAGGCCTTCATAAATAGCAGCCAAGACAGATGCCTCCACTTCCTAAGAAAATACTGTTGGTTCTATGATTCAATAAATGTTCAGTTCTAGTTTCACATACCCACTGTGTGAGACTGTTATGGTGTTTGTGTCCTGAATTGGGGAGTGGTCTTGCCGGAGGCCACTAGTAACCTGCATCCAGCATTCTCTGCCTGTACCTCTTCAGAAGCCATCTTTTGTGCCAGAGAGAGCAAGATCTACACGATTTTCCTGGGGTAGGTTTGAACTAGGTTCATATTAAGCCCCCTTGAAGAAGCAGATTGTGACAACCTACATACAGTCCTGAACTCAATGATCTTGTACGAGATCTGGACCTATCAAAACAACAAACTGAGAGCTTAGGTTCAAGACTTCAAGAGTGGAATCTTCTGGCCAAGGGTACAACAATTTCCCAGCTTAAATGATGCTAAATTCCAAGATGGTATATTTGTTGGTCCACAGATTAGGAAGCTACTGAATGAAAGAGATCCTTCATGAACATCATTCACATTTCTGGTTAAGGGTTATCACAGGAACCATAAAGAGGAAAACTACTGTCAGCTCATTTTAAAGACCTACTTTTTGCATTCACAAACTTCTTGATTACTTTCTCAAGAACCTTGGAGCAGTCAGTAATGTGCAGGGTAAAGATTTCCCAAGGATTCTCAAACCATAGAGGAGAGATACCAAGGCAGTTGGGACCCAGCTGTGATGGACTACTACTGTTGTTTTTTTGCATATAAAATAAACCTTAACACATAAAATGAAAAAATAAACAGTGTGCATGTGTAAATATGGATCTACTGCTTTTCAAAGTTACTATTTGGAATTTGACGGCCATTAAACAGTAACACACTGAGAACAGTAAAATACATAGGGCCTCATTCAATTGCAATTCGGCCAATTGAATAGAGCTCTAAATAAGCACATTGCATATATTTTTTAAAGAAGTTATTAGTTAATGAAAACCTTGCTTTTGGATAGATGCTTACTAACTTAAAACTATATGTTATGTGCTTATTTAGAGCCGTATTCAATTGGCCAAATTGCAATTGAATGAGAGCCATAGGGTTCATCATAGTTCACAATTTACAAACCTTTTCACTGAAAACTGTACTTTTCTTGAGAGGTGTAATGTTTGCTTACACTATAATCTACGACAAAAATATGCCCCATTAATGACAGTCATTGTTTTTTTTATTCAAGTCAATATCACTACTATCCATAAAAAACATAACTTCTTCTAAGTTAGTGTTTCCAGAGAGCATTGACAGAAAGCTTTTGACCAAAAAGTCTCCTGTGTAACTTCCCAGCCCCTCTGCTCTGCCTCAAAATGGCTCCCCAGAGGGTACCCAGTACACCATGACAGCATAATGAAAGTTTAAAATCCATACCTAGGAATTCAAAATCTCTTTTATGGATTCTACAAAGCAAAGACAAAACATATTTGGTGGATTTTTTTTCATTAAATGATAGAACGAATGGAACTATAGCTTTTCCTTTATATTTTGTCCCATGTTATACATTCTTAGTTGTATACATCTCAAGGACAGTACTGTGATGCAATATAAAAAAGGAGGTAATGAGTATGTAGCTGTAGCAACATATTGTCTAGACATTATGTTATAAATAGGATGTATACACTATCTTGTTCAATACTATTGTTGGGTTCTTAAGTACAATGCCATCCATCCATCCTTTTTTTATTTTGAACTTTTCTTTGTTCGTGTAACAAAAATATGATTTTAAGAACCTGTTTAGTAAAGTATTCATTACCTTTCATGGAAGTTCTTCAGTTAAAAAGCGGAGAATGAATAGATTACAAATAAATGACATGCTGTTAATATTCATTAAACCTCTTATCCTGCTAAAGCAAGTGGCACTCTTTCTATTATGCACAATATCTAGGGATAAAATGTGCGTGCCATAAAGGTTGCCAAGTCAGTAGAGACACATTTTTACATTGGTTAATTGTATGCTTTCCAGCAGAGAAATGGCATATTTTCTCATTCTGCATTTTATGTGGCTTAAGTAGCCAAGAGCACAGTAATCAATGAGATAATGACATGAAAAAAAGTATTACAGAAACATTTAAGTTTAAAAATAATAATAGTTCAGCAGTGCTGTCAATGTTAATATTCTGTAACTGCTTTATAAAAACAGTAACACTGCTAATAAGATATTTATATGACGGTTTGAGACATACAGCACAGTGACAGCAATTGCCGAAACCATAATTTTCATATGTAACAAAGTAAGCAATTGAACTAAATTTAAACTAAACATGCTAAAGTAAAGAAGTAGTCTTTTTTTTAGAATTTATGTAATTGCAAGAAAACTAAAACAAGATTTTTTGTTACAAAACGCTATCTGTTACATGTCCATTTAATCAATTTAATGACCAATAATATGCTCTGGGATTAACACAGAGAATTGAAACAAAACAGAGATTACAAAAATTTAAGTGAAAATGTGGAGATTACAAATATGGTCTAATTTAAAAATGATAGATAATAAGTACTTTATCAATTGAAAGTTAGTTAAATTAGTTAAATTAATTGCAATTTCCTAAAATAAACTAACTTCGATGTCTGCATTATTTAGCTGTCAGCCTTTTTGATCTACCCACAACTAGTGATGTCCCAAACAGTTCGCCGGAGAACTATTAGCGGCGATTTATGCATGTTCGCGTTCGCAACGAACTTCGAACATATGCGCTTTTCGGTCCGCCCCCTATTCTTTATCATTGAGGAAACTTTGACCCTGCACCTTACAGTCAGCAGACACATTCCAGCCAATCAGCAGCATACACTCCCTTCCAGATCCTTCCATCTGTATGACAGCCTCCATTTTAGAATTATTCTGTAGCTGCATTCATGGAGAGAGGAGATATATTATACCTGCTCTTGATTTAATAGGGAAATAGATAGCCAGGCTGTGTATTTAGCTTTAACTACACACCTGAAGGACTCCTTTGATATCTGCTGCAAGGACAGCAACCCCAAAAGCCCTTTTTAGGGCTAGAACATCATTTATTAAAATTTATTATTTTTTTCTGCAGATTTAATAGGGAAATAGATAGCCAGGCTGTGAATTTAGCTTTAACTACACACCTGAAGGACTCCTTTGATATCTGCTGCAAGGACAGCAACCCCAAAAGCCCTTTTTAGGGCTAGAACATCATTTATTAAAATTTATTATTTTTTTCTGCAGATTTAATAGGGAAATAGATAGCCAGGCTGTGAATTTAGCTTTAACTACACACCTGAAGGACTCCTTTGATATCTGCTGCAAGGACAGCAACCCAAAAAGCCCTTTTTATTTTATCTTGTTACTTTTTACTGTGTAATCTAATTGCATATGCCAGCCGGCTAGCGTGTGTGTGAGGCCTATTGCATCTAGTCTGCCAACTTTTGCCAGTGCACAGTGACACTCATATCTAGTGCAACCATAGTGTGCAGTGAAATAAAACAACCTTTTTTTACTGTAATCGATTGAATATCAGTAGCCTGCCTAAAGGCGTGTGTGTGAGGCCTATTGCATCTAGTCTGCCAACTTTTGCCAGTGCGCAGTGACAATCATATCTAGTGCAACCGTAGTGTGCAGTGAAATAAAACAACCCTTTTTTTACTGTAATCGATTGAATATCAGTAGCCTGCCTAAAGGCGTGTGTTTGAGGCCTATTGCATCTAGTCTGCCAACTTTTGCCAGTGCGCAGTGACACTCATATCTAGTGTCACTGTAGTGTGCAGTGAAATAAAACAACCCTTTTTTTACTGTAATCGATTGAATATCAGTAGCCTGCCTAAAGGCGTGTGTGTGAGGCCTATTGCATCTAGTCTGCCAACTTTTGCCAGTGAGCAGTGACACTCATATCTAGTGCCACCGTAGTGTGCAGTGAAATAAAACAACCCTATTTTTACTGTAATCGATTGAATATCAGTAGCCTGCCTAAAGGCGTGTGTGTGAGGCCTATTGCATCTAGTCTGCCAACTTTTGCCAGTGCGCAGTGACACTCATATCTAGTGTAACCGTAGTGTGCAGTGAAATAAAACATCGCTTTTTTTACTGTAATCGATTTATTATCAGTAGCATGCCTAAAGGCGTGTATGTGAGGCCAATTGCATCTAGTCTGCCAACTTTTGCCAGTGCGCAGTGAAACTCATATCTAGTGCCACCGTAGTGTGCAGTGAAATAAAACAACCCTTTTTTTACTGTAATCGATTGAATATCAGTAGCCTGCCTGAAGGCGTGTGTGTGAGGCCTATTGCATCTAGTCTGCCATATTTTGCCAGTGCGCAGTGACACTCATATCTAGTGCCACAGTAGTGTGCAGTGAAATAAAACAACCCTTTTTTTACTGTAATCGATTGAATATCAGTAGCCTGCCTGAAGGCGTGTGTGTGAGGCCTATTGCATCTAGTCTGCCATATTTTGCCAGTGCGCAGTGACACTCATATCTAGTGCCATTGTAGTGTGCAGTGAAATAAAACAACCCTTTTTTTACTGTAATTGATTGAATATCAGTAGCCTGCCTACAGGCGTGTGTGTGAGGCCTATTGCATCTAGTCTGCCAACTTTTGCCAGTGCACAGTGACACTCATATCTAGTGCAACCGTAGTGTGCAGTGAAATAAAACAACCCTTTTTTTACTGTAATCGATTGAATATCAGTAACCTGCCTAAAGGCGTATGTGTGAGGCCTATTGCATCTAGGCTGCCAACTTTTGCCAGTTCGCAGTGACACTCATATCTAGTGCCACTGTAGTGTGCAGTGAAATAAAACAACCCTTTTTTTACTGTAATCGATTGAATATCAGTAGCCTGCCTACAGGCGTGTGTGTGAGGCCTATTGCATCTTGTCTGCCAACTTTTGCCAGTGCGCAGTGACACTCATATCTGGTGTCACAGTAGCTTGCACGCATAGTACCACTAATCAAAAAAAATGACAGGCAGAGGCAGGCAACCCCGCAGGGGCCGTCGTGGTCGTGGTGCTGTGATTCCCTTTGGCCCTAGAATAATGCCCAGTTTTCAGAGGTAACGTACCCTGAACTTGAACAGTTCTGAGGACATGGTTGACTGGCTAACAAAGGACACCCAATCTTCTACAGCTTCCGCTCGGAACCTAGACGCACCATCCTCCTCCAGCTTAGCTTCGGGCACCTCTCCAGTTACCACTCGCCCACCTGCCGCCACCACCAACACTAGCACCACAGCCGCTTCACTGGATCCGTCAGCAGAGTTATTTACAGATCCGTTGGAAGAAATGAGTGATGCACAAACATTAGTGCCAGAGGATGTAGATAACAGGGATATGTCCCAGTCAGGCAGCATTACACACATGGATGTACGGTCTGATGATGATGTTGTACCCGGTGCTGCCTCCTTTGTTGAGTTGTCAGATACAAGTGAAGCTGTTGATGATGACGATGCATCCGTGGATGTCACGTGGGTGCCCGCTATAAGAGAAGAAGAACAGGAGGAAAGTTCAGATGGTGAGACAGAGAGGAGGAGGAGACGAGTTGGAAGCAGCGGGAGGTCGTCGAAAGTAGCTAGTGGCACAGTCAGACAGCATGCATCGGCACCCGGGGTCAGCCAGACAGCACTCCAGTCAACGCATGCTTTTGCCACCACCAGAATGCCGTCATTGCAGAGCTCAGCAGTGTGGCAATTTTTCCGTGTGTCTACCTGTGACAACAGTGATGCATTTTGCAACCTGTGCGAAAAGAAAATGAGTCGTGGGAAGTCCAACACCCACCTAGGTACAAATACTTTGCGAAGGCACATGATGTCACATCACAAACGCCTATGGGATCAACACATGAGTACAAGCAGCACACAAAGTCAAAGCCGCCATCCTCCTCCTGGTCCATCATCTTCAGCCACGTCAACCACTGCTGCCCTGCTTGCCCCCTCTCAACCATCTGCCACTCTGTGTCTCGCCCTGAGCAGTCCCTGCTCATCTGCCCACAGTCAGGTGTCTGTCAAGGACATGTTTGAGCGTAAGAAGCCAATGTCACAAAGTAACCCCCTTGCCCGGCAAATGACAGCTGGCTTGTCAGAACTCTTAGCCCGCCAGCTTTTACCATACAAGCTGGTGGAGTCTGAGGCGTTCAAAAAATTTGTGGAAGGTACCCGGCCGAAATATCCGCAGTGGAAGGAACCCGGACGAAATTTCTTTGCACAAAAGCAATCCCCAACCTGTTCTCGATTGTGCAAAAGGAAGTAATGGCATCTCTGGCACACAGTGTTGGGGCAAGGGTCCATCTGACCACGGATACCTGGTCTGCAAAGCATGGTCAGGGCAGGTACATCACCTACACTGCGCATTGGGTAAACCTGGTGACGGCTGCCAAGCATGGAATACGTGGCTCTGCAGGGGAGTTGGTGACACCGCCACGACTTGTAGGCAGGTCTGCTGCCACCTCCTCTACTCCTCCTACTCCATCCTCTTCCATAACCTCCTCGGCTGAGTCCTCTTCTGCTGCTGCTATGTCTTGCTCCACATCAACGGCACCCCCCAGCTCCACAGGTACTATTCCACATCCCGTGTCACGCCGTCTTGGGGTTGACTTCCCTTAAAGCAGAGAGTCACAACGGACCAGCACTCCTGTCCGCACTGAACGCACAGGTGGATCAGTGGCTGACTCCGCACCAACTTGAGATCGGCAAAGTGGTTTGTGGCAACGGAAGAAATTTGTTGGCGGCATTGAATTTGGGCAAGTTGACACATGTGCCGTGCATGGCACATGTGTGTAAACTGATTGTACAACTCTTTGTGCATAAGCACCCAGGCTTACAGGACGTCCTGAAGCAGGCCAGGAAGGTGTGTGCCCATTTCAGGCGTTCCTACACGGCCATGGCACACTTTACAGATATCCAGCGGCGAAACAACAGGCCAGCGAGGCGCTTGATTTTAGACAGCCCGACACGTTGGAATTCAACACTCCTAATTTTCGACCGCCTGCTCCAACAAGAAAAGGCCGTTAAGGAGTATTTATATGACCGGGGTGCTAGGACAGCCTCTGCGGAGCTGGAGATTTTTTTGCCACGTTACTGGACGCTCATGCGCAATGCCTGTAGGCTTATGCGTCCTTTTGAGGAGGTGACAAACCTGGTCAGTCGCACCCAGGGCACCATCAGTGACATCATACCATTTGTTTTCTTCCTGGAGCGTGCCCTGCGAAGAGTGCTGGATCAGGCCGTAGATGAGCGTGAAGAGGAAGAGTTGTGGTCACCATCACCGCCAGAAACAGCCTTATCAGCATCACTTGCTGGACCTGCGTCAACGCTGGAAGAGGATTGTGAGGAAGAGGAGTCAGAGGAGGAATGTGGCTTTGAGGAGGAGGAGGAAGACCAACCACAATAGGCATCCCAGGGTGCTCGTTGTCACCTATCTGGTACCAGTGGTGTTGGTACGTGGCTGGGGGGAAGAACATACCTTCAGTGAGATCACTGAGGACGAGGAACGGGACATGACTAGCTCGGCATCCAACCTTGTGCAAATGGGGTCTTTCATGCTGTCGTGCCTGTTGAGGGACCCTCTTATAAAAAGGATGAAGGAGAACGACCTGTACTGGGTGTCCACGCTACTAGATCCCCGGTATAAGCAGAAATTGCCTGAAATGTTACCAAATTACCACAAGTCGGAAAGGATGCAGCACTACCAACATAAATTAAAAAGTATGCTTTACACAGCGTTTAAGGGTGATGTCACAGCAGAAAGGCAATCTATCAGCGGAAGAGGTGAACATAATCCTCCTCCTCCCATGACCACGCTGGCAAGGAGAGGACGCTTTACAGACGTGTTGTTGATCGCCACAGCCCTTCGGGGTCCATCCTCAGAGAACGACTCGACCGTCAGGTAACAGACTACCTCGCCATAACTACAGATTTTGACACTATGAGGAGCGATGAACCCTTTGACTACTGGGTGTGCACGCTTGCCCTGTGGCCTGAGCTATCCCAATTTGCCATACAACTTCTGTCCTGCCCCGCTTCAAGTGTCCTGTCAGAAAGGACCTTCAGTGCAGCAGGAGGTTTTGTCACTGATAAGAGAAGTCGCCTAGTTCAAAAAAGTCTAGATTACCTCACATTTATAAAGATGAATGAGGGATGGATCCCAAAGGGACTGACAGTGGGTAATACATTCGATTAAAAAAGGCCTGATAGATGAGCTGCCTTGAGCTAATAATGGTCCACACGCTGCTGTATTTTATCCCTGAATGCTGGATGACTTGCGTGACTTATCCGCCACCAACTAGGGTTCAAGATGCAATGTTTTAGGGCACTTTCTGCCTGGCAAACTAATGCATCGCTGCAACAATACCTAATTTTTGCATTTAAATTATTTTATTTTAGAAGGCGTACAGCATGTAATGAAAAATAAAGCATTTTTGAACAGTCTTGCATAACAGTTGTGCAAAAATACATATTTACAATAGAGACATTTTGTGAAAGTTAGCTGGCTATTCCTTCTTATTTTTACTTTTTAGGTTAATAATTTTTCTTATTTTTTACTGTCATTGCAATTTAAGAGATACCTAAAACATGGTAAAACAGACAATAGTAAAGAGTATATCTGCAGGAAACACCAAAGTCCTATTAGCTATCATCCCTCCAGCAGTATTAGCTTATTATTTACAAATATCTAACCTGGGCAATCACCCTTGGGTTACCCTAGGGCAGGCTTCAGTAAGCGACCTCTCCTTTCCTGGGATGATTTTGCTTCTGAAGGGTCTCCAGGGCTCCCCCACTCCGGTTCTTCCCCCAGTGTTGCTTCAACCAGTAACAAATGTTTTATATTTGTAAAGCGACCCAATGATCCCCCTTGATAGAGGTTTATCTTTACAAATTTTGGAGAACCAATTTAAGACCGGTGTCCCCTGTTTCTGGGTCAGGGAGTGTGTGAAATGTCTCAGCCTACAGTAATTGTAATGTTCTGACAGCGGTAGCTCATGCTTGTCCCTCAGTTCCTCCTAGATGAGCATCTGGCCCTTTACTAACCAGTCTCCCAGTCTATCTAGTTTCCTTGACCTTCACCAGTGTTGTGATGTTGTGCTCATGAGTTTCGGGGCCTGAGGGTGGTCAAGAATTGGGGTCATTTGGGTGGATCCAGGGAACAAACCTGTGTGTATCTTGGCCCATTTCCAGTATGATAGTGAGTGTCTGATTAGGGGGTTTGGCGAGTTTTTAAGGCTCTGAGGCAATTCTGATAGCCCAGCCACCTTGTCCCAGGTTAAGGGCCTTAAAGTGTGGTTATCTAAATACACAAAGGCCGGTTGATGACATATAGAATGTGCTATTGGTAAGAAAGGTAGGTGACGGAACAGGTATTAAACTGATAGGAATGACTAATACAACTTAATACACCACTCCTATCTGGTGGCACCTTAGATTGCAGGTGCAGTGCCCCAAATTCGAAGTAGGAGGTCCAACCAAGCATCTTTTTCCATCTCCCTGTTCCAAAAATCCATGCCATATACACGTCCCCTGATAGGTAATGTAACAGGTATTAAACTGATAAGAATGAATATTACAACTTAATACACCTCTCCTATCTGGTGGCACCTTAGATTGCACGTGCAGTGCCCCAAATTCTAAGTAGGAGGTCCAACCAAGCATCTTTTTCCATCTCCCTGTTCCAAAAATCCATGCCATATACACGTCCCCTGATAGGTAATGTAACAGGTATTAAACTGATAAGAATGAGTATTACAACTTAATACACCTCTCCTATCTGGTGGCAGCTTAGATTGCACGTGCAGTGCCCCAAATTCGAAGTAGGAGGTCCAACCAAGCATCTTTTTCCATCTCCCTGTTCCAAAAATCCATGCCATATACACGACACCTGATAGGTAACGTAATAGGTATTAAACTGATAGGAATGAGTATTACAACTTAATACACCTCTCCTATCTGGTGGCACCTTAGATTGCACGTGCAGTGCCCCAAATTCGAAGTAGGAGGTCCAACCAAGCATCTTTTTCCATCTCCCTGTTCCAAAAATCCATGCCATATACACGTCCCCTGATAGGTAATGTAACAGGTATTAAACTGATAAGAATGAGTATTACAACTTAATACACCTCTCCTATCTGGTGGCAGCTTAGATTGCACGTGCAGTGCCCCAAATTCGAAGTAGGAGGTCCAACCAAGCATCTTTTTCCATCTCCCTGTTCCAAAAATCCATGCCATATACACGTCCCCTGATAGGTAACGTAACAGGTATTAAACTGATAGGAATGAGTATTACAACTTAATCCACCTCTCCTATCTGGTGGCACCTTAGATTGCACGGGCAGTGCCCCAAATTCGAAGTAGGAGGTCTGACCAAGCATCTTTTTCCATCTCCCTGTTCCAAAAATCCATGCCATATACACGTCCCCTAATAGTGGACGTAACAGGGATTAAACCGATAGGAATAGTACTACTTAACAGTACACACCTTATAATAACGCAGACAGAGGCAACGCGTATAATCTTCCATGCTGTGCAGTGGAAGCCCCCAGACTCTGACCTGTGTATAATCTTCCATGCTGGGCAGTGGAAGCCCCCAGACTCTGGGAGTCTGAAGAAGAGGAGTCAGAGGAGGAAGGTGGCTTTGAGGAGATGGAAGACCAAACACAGCAGGCGTCCCAGGGGGCTTGTTGTCACCTTTCAGGGACCCTTGGTGGCTGGGTGGAGGAAGAGACCTTCAATGACATCAGTGAGGACAAGGCTAGCTTGGTATCCAACCTTGTGCAAATGGGGAGTTTGCGGTTGTGCAAAGGAAATGTTTGCGGTTGTTTGCGGTGCATTAAACGGGGAGATTGGTCTGTTACTGTGAAGCGGGTGTAACCCTTACACTACCTGATCGATACAACATCATACCTGATGTTTTAAAGCATGTTATTCCAAACAATTTAGGAATGTTAGGTGATTTATGCCCTTTATGGCTTAAAACCAGACTCTGCATCAACTATGTAATTTTCCGTGGGAGGTTTGCCATGGATCCCCCTCCGGCATGCCACAGTCCAGGTGTTAGTCCCATTGAAACAACTTTCCCATCACTATTTTGGCCAGAAAGAGTCCCTGTGGGTTTTGAAATTCGCCTGCCCATTGAAGTCTATGGCGGTTCGCAGATGTTCGTCCGTTCGCGAACATTCGATGGAATTCGCGTACGCGGTTTGCGAACCGAAAATGTGATGTTCGCGACATCACTACCCACAACTAATATTGTAATAATTTGTTAGAGAGAGAGATGTTAGAGAGAGATTATTGACTTAACTACGCATTAGCCCCTGAGTAATTGATTCCATTGTTTTAAGTGCAGTCACCAGCAACTGAGTATGCCTATACTTTTATCTGCAGACTACTGCACTCACAAAACATTAAAATCTTTGGCCTTGATAACATGACCCATTTAGAAATGCTTCCTAACCTAGTTTAGCTTCCTGAGCACTTTTGCAAGCAGATTAGCTGTGCTATAACATTACTTGCAATGATGGCGGAGCTTCTAGTATTTCTTACTGCTGCTGATGCCTCCATTATACATTAAGGGAGTGACTTGAAAGCAGGGCATAGTGCTAAGATGCGGAAAGGTGGCCCAGGAGGTGATCACCATGGATGTGTTTAAGAGGGACACAAAAAGCATAATGCACCAAAATATGGACTGCTAGGACCAGTCCATAAGAAAGCAAAGAGCAAGAGAGTGGTGGTGGAACATAACCAGTGCTCCCATTGGGAGGAGACAACATACACACAGCTAACAGAAGTGTTTTTAGCAACCTCCTCCACCGCTACTATCAGAAGTGCAACTACCACCACGTCCTGTACTGAAGAGTTGCAATTAACCCTTAACCCTCTCCCCCATCTCCCACCCCTGTATCTCTTTCCCCCTCTCTTACCCTCCTAATGTGGGCCTCCGCATCAGGGCCTGATGAGGCCCTCTACAGCCGGGCCCACCTGTGCGGTCCTCTCCAGACAAGGCCCCACAGCGGGTCTCTACTGGAGGGTTAGAGAGAGAGGAGGGGGAGAGAAAGAGGAGGGGAGAGAGAGAGAGGAGGGGGAGAGAAAGGGGAGGGGGAGAGAGAGAGGAGGATAGGAGAGAGAGAGAGAGGAGGCTGAGAGAGAGGAGGCTGAGAGAGAGAGGAGGGAGAGAGAGAGGAGAGAGAGAGAGAGGAGGTTGAGAGAAAGAGAGGAGGGTGAGAGAGAGAGGAGGGAGATAGAGAGAGGAGAGAGAGAGAGAGAGAGAGAGGATGGGGAGAGAGAGGAGGGGAAGAGAGAGGAGGGGGAGATAGAGAGAGAGAGAGGAGGGGGAGAGAGAAGGGAGAGAGAGAGAGTGAGAGGAGGGGGGGAGAGAGGAGGGGGATAGAGAGAGAAAAGGGGGAGAGAGCGGAGAGGGGAGAGGGGAGGGGGAAGAGAGAAAGAGTAGGGGGAGAGAGAGGAGGGGAGAGAGAGGAGGGAGAGAGAGGAGGGGAGAGAGAGAGGAGGGAGACAGAGAGGAGGGAGAGTGAGAGGATGGGGAGAGAGAGCAGGGGGAGAGAGCGAAGAGGGGGAGAGAGAGGAAGGGGTGAGAGAGGAGGGGAAGAGCAAGGAGGGCGAGAGAGAAGAGGGGGAGATAGAGAGGAGGGGAGAGAGAGACCACTGTGTCTCTTTCCCCCATCTTTAACCCCTGTGGAGAGAGAGAGAGGAGGGGAGGAGGAGGGTGAGAGAGAGACAGGAGGGTGTGAGAGAGAGAGAGAGAGAGAGAGAGGAGGGTGTGTGAGAGAGAGAGAGAGAGAGAGAGGAGGGGGGAAGAGAGAGGGGAGGGGGAGAGAGAGAAGAGGGGGAGAGAGAGGAGGGGGAGAGAGAGGAGAGGGGAGGGGTAAAGAGAGAGAGAGGAGGGAGAAAGAGAGTGAGAGAGGAGGGTGAGAGAGAGGAGGGAAAGAGAGGAGGGAGAGAGGAGGGGGAGAGGGAGGAGGGGGAGAGCAAGGAGGGGAGAGAGAGGAGGGGGAGATATAGAGGAGGAGTGAGAGAGAGGGAGGAGCGGGAGAGAGAGAGTAGGGGGAGCTAAAGAGAGATAGAGGGAGAGAGGGATAGGTATAGAGAGGGATAGGTAGGTAGAGGAAGGGGTAGATGGAGAGTGAGAAAGGGGATAGATGGAGAGTGAGAAAGGGGATAGATGGAGAGAGAGGGAGGAAAAAGGAGATAGGGATAGAGGGATAGGAAGAGAGGGATAGATAGAGTGGGATAGAGAGAGGGATAAATAGATAGTGGGATAGATAGAGATAGGAGGATAGAGAGAGCGAGAGAGAGAGAGGGGTTAGATGGAAAGAGAGGGAGGAAACAAGAGATAGGAAGAGAGGGATAGAGAGATAGGAAGAGAGGGATAGATAGAGAGTGGGATAGAGAGAGGGATACGTAGATAGATAGATAGAAAAGGGGGATAGAGAGAGAGGGGGGATAGAGAGAGAGAGAGAGGGGATAGACAGAGAGGGGTATATAGAGAGAGAGAGAATCTCATAAAATTGTTTGTAATTGGTAAGACCGTCAGGGCCAGGGGATTTCCCAAGTTTTAAGTCCTTGATGGTATCTTGGATTTCCTCACGTCACATCCCTGTTTAGATTTTGGAGGTAATCGAGGGGAGGTCAAGTGAATTTAGATATGAGGTTAAAGTGATATTAGTTACTGGGGATTGAGCTGAATGTATTGTTTGAAAAAACTTTTGGAAGGTATTTTGGATCTCATTTTGGCTTAAAGGCTTTATGAGTCACCCAAAGCCAACCTGCTGAGACTTCTTCATTAGAGTTAGTTTCAAAGAAGAGCTTTAAATCTGCAGATATTTGAGTGAGAAATAATGGGCTGGAGAGTAAATACTCGTTGAGCTTCCAGGAGTAAGGAAGATTAAGCTTAGGACCTGAATGTAGTTTCATGGATACCGCTGCGTGGTCTAACCAGGTACAAGGATGGATGATAGCTTCAAAAGAGCTATCAAACAGAGAAGAGCTGATAAGTAGGGTGTCTATCAGCGAATAGGAATTGTGTGTACTCTTTATCCCGTGGATGGTGACCCCTCCAAGCATCTACCAAACCTAGACTGTGGAAGAGTTTTTTAATTTGACGTAGTTTGTAGGAGAAGCGACCGCCCCCTGGGGCACTGGATCTATCTAGATCCGGATCAAGAGCAAAGTTAAAGTCCCCACCTAGAATAAGCTTTCCCCAGCCCCCACCTCAAGGAATTTCAGGAGTTTGTTCAAAGACGAGTACGGATAGGTAGAAGAGAGTAGGTCGAGATTTGTGAAACTTTAACCCCCAGAACAGTGCCCTTTAGAACAATATAGGAGCCCATTGGATCTATTCATTTGGTTTCTAGTTGAAAAGGAAAGTTCTTATGGAGAAGTATAGCGGCCCCCTCTTTCTTAGCCTTTTGGGTCGTATGATAAAAGCTAGGGTAGCCTTATGTAAATAAGTTGGGGATTTTTTTTTAGCAAAGTGTGTTTCCTGAAGGAATATTTCACAGAAGGTTTGATATTTTTGTAGTGAAAAAAAGCCTTCCTTCGTTTAAATAGAGAATTAAAGCCTTTAGTGTTACGAATTACAAATGTAATGTCAGAGTCATCGAGCTAAGTGTGTCAATTCACATTGTAGGAGGAGTGGCTTACCTTTAGTGTCAGTTAGGGACAGAGAGAGGAGGAGGAGAAGAGGATGTTCCGCTGGGAAATCAGGCCCGTTTGCAGCCAATGAAGGCCAGCACAAGGTGGAGAAGACAATGTGTAATACAATAAAAACAAAAGAGTAGAGAAGACAAAAAAAGTAGAGAAGAAAGAAAATTCCCACATGAAGATCGTGACAGAGTTTTCTGGGCAGTTGCTTAAAAAAAGTGAAAACATTACCCATTTATTTTAAAGGTGATTTGGTTCTAGGCCTTCAAATAATTGCCCTAAATCAATTAGGTGAGCAATAACTAGGAAAAAATAGCAGCCGGCAAGGCTGAGTTGCAAGTAGTTTTGTCTCCCCTGCAAGCTCCCTAGGAACCGGGAGGAGACAGCATAATCAAAACAAATAAACTGAATATAGTAAACAAGTTAAGGATAAGTAACTCAGTATATCTTAACCAGGTAACCAGAGACTAAATGGATTGGTATTTATAAAGGATGGTGATTAGAAGAAAGAGGTCCAGTCTCTTCACTTGTATGGGTTACACACTTATATACAGTAGGGTTGGCCTTTGCTAGCTCCAGTATTGTTTTTTAAGGCATCCTGAACTTTGTGGTTTTCTATTTCTAGTATAGCACGGACCTTTTTGAGAGTATTGAACGGTCTTGACCTGGATAGGTGCAAGGTATTAGATTGCATAGTTTGCTTTCCGAGGTCTGGGGGCGCTATGAGTCAGGGGGGTCAGATTAAGGGCACTTTAGCTGGCATATAGCTGTGACTATAGTTAGTCGCTACCCAACCCCAATTTATAAAGAAGGTAGAACCCATGGCTATCAGGCAGCGGCGTCAAGGCTTGTGTATAACATATAGGCTAGCTGCCATTCCATAATACAATCATGCAGGAAATCGCTGGTGGGTTATCCCTTTTAGGAAAGCAATTCTAAGGTCAGTTTCGAATACCCTAAATTCCTCTCGGCTAATTCTTGGCAGGAGTAAAGAAAGTAGATAATGACATTCAAATACAATATAAGAAATCAGTTTGGGCATATTATGGCCTTTCTAGAGCAGTAGTCCTGCAGGTTAGATCTCTGGGTAAGAATGTCAGGAGATTCAAGCACCTTCAGCCCTTGCCCATCTTCTCAAGTGAGGAGTACTAGTCCTGCTTGGGTTCAAAGGAGCCAGCAGCCAGTTGGGTGAAAAGTTTAGTACTCTGGTCAGAGGTTTGCTCAGAAAGCTAAGTCTCAAGATCCTGGTCAATCTCTGGAAGATTGAGGATCAGAAGATGGCGCAGGCCTTGGGAGGATGGAGGGCGAGTGATGCCTTTTCTGCCGCTTATGCCTCAAAGCTTCTGTCCATTTTGCGCGTGGCACAGGGTGATTGGTGGCTGACCGAGAGTCCAGTGGGTTTTGCTCTGTGGTAAGTCCTAATCTCCTTAGCACTCCTCCAGTGATGGGGAAGTGTGCTGAGATCCATTGTGCTAAAAAGAGAGGGCGAACGGGAAATTCCAGCAATACTTCATATTGTGGCTAATGAGGAAGGAATGAGGATTGCCAGGGCAGGCTTCATAAGTCTACACCTCATGAGAGTAGTTGGGGATAGATCCGCGTATATCTGGCGAGTTATCCGGCCCTAAGATTGTTCTCATTTTGTGAGAATTGGACAGAATCAGGTCTCTAGTCTGCTGCCTTAGTAGCCTTACCATTACGTCTTTTGGGAGATCCTGGTTTCTGGCTCTGCAAAGAGCTCTATGCAGCCTTTTTCCCATACATGGTATGGTTGATCTGCTAGTATTGGGGCGATGGTAGTTTTAAGGTAGCTGGGTAGGTCAACGATTGCTGTAGTCAACTCTAATCCTGATATTAAATCGCTTTTGATCGATTTTCCAAGTCCTCCAGCTTATGCTCTAGGATAGAGATTCTGGAAGAGTTTTGATCTATCACTTCTCTGTCTTTGTCCTGTGCCTCTACGATTTGGTCAGAGGTCTCTTCCAGCAGATGCATCTGTGGTCCCAGATTATGTATATCTTTCTGGAGAGATGATACTGCACAGTTAAGGTGAGTTTGAAGAAGATCATCTATTTTGGCCATTGCTTGGTCTGTCAAGTTGACATTAGGTTGTGATAAGGCCATAGAGGTTTCAGGGTCTGAGTGATCAGATTGACCTTACACAGGGTCTTTAGCCAGGGCAGCACAGGCCTCTGAGGATTTAAAATGTCCATCAATGCTCTTTGTGGCCAATTTCCTTCTATTCATTACCATGATGTAAGATAATGATCAAGAGGCTTGAGTAAAACGTTTAGAAAAATGTATTGTATTTAAATGGATCTCCCACACTTAGGATCTTTATATAGTGAGTTACTTTTAAGCTGTATCTTGATTCATTTTGTTAAAACAGCAAGTCCCTTCTGGCCGGCAGTCCCAGCCATGGTTGTACTCCAAGTGCAGCAAGTCCACAGCAAGTTTAAATCTGCCTCCTGACGCCCCCAGTGTAGGCTGCAAGCCCTCGTCTCGGGCTTCACAAGATGGTGGCCGCTTCTGTACAGGCCCCTGCCCTCACTCACCTCCTCCCGCCCCCAACAGGGGTCTGGTCACCTGGGGTGCTGCCAGCCCCCACTGTCCTCTGTGCAGCTCTGTGCAGCTCCGTGCAGCCCAGGGTGGAAGGTTCACCTACAAAGGGATACTCCCCAGCTGGGAGTTTAGGTCTTGGCCTTGCCGTGGCTGTGGGCGCAAGTTGTTGCTGTGTTCCAGTCTTCTCATACAGGGGGTCTGGTGGGGGATCAGGATCACTTCTCCTGTTGGTCCCAGATTACATTTTGGGAATTCTGGATGCCTAGGGCTAAAATAAAGCCTAAAAAAACAACTGGAAAAACAGAGCTGCAGCCAAACACGTGCTGCTCAGTTGGACGCAAGCTCCGCCCACTAGAGGCAATTTTAAATGTGGTATTAAAGGGTGTACTACATGCCCCATCTAAAATTAAAGGACAAAAATGCTATTTAATCTACTAGTAGAAAGACAACGTTCTGCATAAATTGTCTCACTAACTGTTGTTCAGATTATGTAGTCTATTCGATTACCTGTAAATGTTCTAAGCAGTATATAGGTCGAACCAAAAGGTCTTTGAAAACATGTATTAGGGAACATTTGGAGAACGTTTCAAAAGGGGTTCCAACCAATGGCTTTTCAGCTCATGTTATAAGTTGCCAAGATAAAGATACAAAAGGAATACATTATCACAAGTCTGATCCTAGGGGAGGTGATAGATTGATTCGACTCAGGAGGGCTGACACTAAGTGGATCCATTCTTTGGGGACACTAGAGTCGCAAGGTCTCAATAGAGATATTGATCTGGCTGAGTTCATTGAATAAATACCGAGTATATATATATATATATAAACATGTTTGTAAGATACGTTTTTAAGCCATAATCTATTTATGTTAATCTTACACTTGTATCATCCCTATATGTATTTATTTATTTCTTTATAACAGTGTCTATAGTATACATGCACACTATTTTAGTATTTGTAATTTCTGTCTCCAGCAGATTGTTTTCTAGTTATCTGCATAGCCACATCTGACTGTAATAGCCAAACCGTATATGAGGTTTGTGCCATACTATAAGTCACATAGCGGACATGTATTTATTTATTTATTATCATATATTGATGTATTTGTTTTAGTATATTTCTATTTTTGTATACACTTTTACCATGTTATTTTGAGTATGTTTAAGGTAAACCTTTACTTTTGTCACTTAGGTTCACAACAGATTACTTTCAATTATCTGCATTAGCAACACGTGACTGTAATTGCCAAACCGGAAGTGGCATTAGCGTCAAACCGGAAGTGACATTATCACGAACCGGAAGCATCGGAAAGGTCACCTTTCAGTGTAGACAGCATAGCCTTCATTAACATTAACCTGACGTTTGCTATTATTTATAGAGGGATTTATAGGGACCTCACCATACATATATTTTTATATTTTTGGGGATTTTTAAACATTGAGAAAGATTGCTAAAACAAGTGAAACACATCTGTTTTAATTGTTCTACTTTTTTCTTTTTTATATTCCTAATTTTTTGGTGTTTATTATACTATACTTTATTGTTTAGTTTCATACTTGATTACAAGACTTTTTGACTAAACAACACGATTTATAGTAGCACCTGTATCTGGTTCAGTATATTTTGGTCCAAGGATCTAATACTCTAATACTAATACTCTAATACCAGGAACACACGTGTGACTCCTAAGAGTTTTCTCTGGGGTCCAGGATAAGGTACTATTTTCCACATAATACATCTGTGGAGCCAGGAGCATCCTGTTTCCAGAACAGAGGAACTATCTTTCTCCAAGAACACAACAGAGAAAAAGATCTCTTTGCAAATGAGTCTTATACCTCATTTCATGAGGCTGTTAATTGTGAGTGTTACATTTAAATTTCTGATGTTATCTTAGAACTGTTATCAAAGTTTTATCTGCAATAGGGTGGGCGCCTATCTCCCCCTTTTTTTATTCTCTTTGTACCAAGCCGTTTTCAGACCTTCAAAAAACACCAATTGAAGAACACATATATATGTCTTCTATCGCTTTTTTGCCCACCATATATTAAATGATTGTTGTGGTGAACTACCTACTCATAAGATCCACAACTCAAGCTGAGATCCCGCTCCATGCTGATGATTGCCAGTAAGCTTGAAACAGCTGTACATGGATAGGATTCTCTGCTTGTGTAAAATCCAGCCTTGGCTTTGCATTAAAGCTGTGTAATACAGCAGGCATAAGCTTAAAGGAAGCCATGTTTGAAAATGGCTATAGATTGAAGAGTGAGGCATTTGTGGGCACATTTGCATGCCCCAGCTCAGCTTCCCAGAATGCAGTGTAATAACTGTTTTTCTCAGAATTCTGAACTGGAAGCACACAGCAGCCACCCATCTTAGCACCCATCCCTACTTAGCACCCAGTTCTTGTCAGCAGCCACCCCCTCTCAGCACCCACCTCACATAGCACTCATCCTTATATCCTTTGTACTACCTCACAGAACCCATCCCCCTGTACTTTGCTGTCACTTTGCAGCCTTTGGCTCAATATTATCAGATTAGTACAATATCACCAAAATCTTGTAACTTGTCAACATACAATTTACAGATTAATTTTTCTAAATATCATAAATATCAGATGTTTCAGCAATCTAAGATATTTTGATTTAGTACCTAACTGTAAAAAAAAAATATCTTTTTGTATTTGATAATATCATAATTAGACAAGTTTTATATAATATTAAAGTGGTATGGTATCTTAATAAATAGATATTTGTAACACATGCCAAAGATAATCAACCATATCTGATATCATAATTACATATATGGTTGTGAGCATTACGGGTTGATGCTAACACTTTCGGGCTCGCGAAGCGAGGGCCGCAGTTGTTGGCAAGGAGCGCCAAAGGTGCCCATTGCGCTGATGGCGCTCATCCCTACAACCCAGTACAACTTAGGCAGGGAGCACCAAAGGCGCTCACTGCGCTGGTGGAGATGAGCACCATAGGTGCTCATCCCTACTACCCTGCATGACTATGACCCGTGGAACTACACATCAACACAAAACTCAATTACACAATTCAAAATGCAAGATCCGTAGCAGTTTGAAAAAAATTGCATTAAAAAATGACAGCCCATGACACTTGCAACAAGGAAAGCGAGACGAGGTCCAAAAAATAAGAACTTAACGGCTGAACCGCGTACATACAAAAACGACAATAACACCACCAAAATTAAAAAAAATTAAAAAAAAATACACAATTCATAGCATGGGGGACATCCATGATGTCTCGGAGTCAGGTTGCACGACAATTGAACTACAATATGCCGAGTTTACACACACGAAAATCGCCTAAGCAACAAAAGAAATGGCGGGCGGAAAATGACCAATAAACATGCAAAAACCCGCCAGACACCTAAGACTTCTACACAAGACCGTATGGGGTAAAAAATACACTATTACAGAGGATGCAAAATGATCCACACCCGCGTAACACATATACAGTCGCCACCATTTTACAACTACACACTTGACACATTGCTGACACTTACAGCTCAGCTCAGCAAGAGTGCAAATGTACATTGTATGCTGCAGGAACATCAAAAAAGATTGTTAGCTCTTCAGGATATTGCTTGCTGCATATATTTATTACAAATAGGTAAAGTATATTCATTTATGATTTTATTAATTAATTATTAATTTATTCAATATCATTACAAAATACGTATACACAAAAAAGGACCAGACTACACGTTCACAATAAAGCCGAAGTCATTCAGCGCGCATCTCGCTAAGAGCGCCAAGGGTGCTCAGAGGACCAAAAGTACACCAGGGTAGATGCTCGCAATGAGCGCCAAAAGGCGATCAGTGGGGACCTTGCAATGAGTGCCAAAGGAGCTCTGATAACCAAAAATACACCAACCGAAAGGCTTGCAATGAGCGCCAAAGGTACTCAAAACACTTACTTTGTGTGTCAAATAGCATTTCCTGCCTTACAGTTTTATTGCCGTCATTTTTTGATGGGAAAGTCGCTAGTATCAATTATATTAAGCATATTCGGCATGTCTGAGCCTCAGTTCTGTAGTGGGGAAGCATTTAGAAGGGTTAATAAGAGATAATATACAAGAATATGTCTATTTGAACAGGATTATAAGTAGGAGTCAACATGGATAGGTCATGTCAAACAAATCTAATTAGTTTCTATGAGGAGGTTAGTCGGAACCTGGATCAAGGCAACTCAGTGGGTATAGTCTTTTTGGATTTTGCAAATGCTTTTGATACAGTGCCACATGGGAGACTATTGTACAAACAAGTGATACAGGAATTGCAGTAAATATCTGCTCATGGATTAAGAGCTGGCTAAAAGACAGGAAGCAAAGGGTTGTTGTAAATGGAACATACTCCGATTGGACTGATGTGGTAAGTGGGGTTCCTCAGGGTTTAGTATTAGGTCCTCTGCTTTTTAACCTATTTATTAATGACTTGGGAAAGTAGTGTCTCCATTTTCGCTGATGACACAAAGTTGTGCAAGGTAATTAAATCAGATAATGATGTGCTTTCCCTCCAAAGGGATTTACATACAATTGTCGAATGGGCATCTAAATGGCAGAATTAATACGAATAAATGTAAAGTTATGCATCTGGGAAGGAAAATAGCCATGCAATTTATAATCTTAATGGAGCAAATGTAGTGATATCAGATATAGAAAGGGATTTGGGAGTGCTTATGGACAACCACCTAGGTAACAGTGCTCAAAGCCAAGCAGCAGCTGCAAAGGCAAATGCAATATTAGCATGCATTAAGAAGGGTATAGAAGCCAGGGAAGCAAATATAATTCTGCCACTATACAAATCTTTAGTACGCCCTCATTTGGAATATGGAGTACAATTTTGGGCACCACTTCATAAAAAGGACATTTTAGAGATGGAAAAGGTACAAAGGAGGGCAACAAAACTAATAAGGGGAATGGAGGGGCTAAGTTATGAAGAAAGACTAACCAAATTAAACTTATTTTCTCTAGAAAAAAGGTGTCTAAGAGGAGATATGATTACCTTATATTAATACATCCAGGGTCGGTATAAAGATTTATCAAGGGAGCTTTTTGTGCCAAGAGGTTTTCAACTGACAAGAGGACATCCCTTGAGGTTAGAAGTAAAAAGATTCCACCTTAAAGAAAAGGATTCTTCATAGTAAGGGTGGTTATTCTGTGGAATTCTCTACCAGAGGATGTGGTGACAGCGGATTCGATAGATAACTTTAAAAGGAGACAGGATTTATTTCTAATTAAAAAGGGAATTCAGGGCTATCCTGCATAATTAGAGAGAAAGTATTCATCCAGGGAGAAATCCGATCGCCAGTATCTGGGGTCAAGAAGGAATTTTTATTTTTTCCCTTTGAGACAATTGGCAAAGTTTCACTTTTTTTATTTTTTTCTGTTTGCCTTTCTTTGGAATAATTAATAATAAAAAAAAAATTATAATTAAATTATTGATTAATAATTATTTAACAATGAATGAATTAATAACTAATCCGCAGATCAGAGGAGATCTTAAAAGGTTGAACTTTATGGACTGAAAGTCTTTATTCAACCTTAATTAATATGTAACTATACTATGGGCCTCATTCTATTATCGGCCGCAGCCGCTGCGGGGCCGCAAGGACCGGCCGCAAGCTTTCCGGCTATTCTATTCCCCTCCGGCCGGGGGTTCCGGCAGGCTTGTGGCCGGCGCCTTGCTTTCTCTTGCGGCCGATCGCGCCGGAGGAAAGCCTTTGATCTAAAATGGCCCAAGGAAATCGGCCGTAAGAAAAGCCTGGTTGCGATTCTATTGCTCCGGGAACCCTGTCTGCAAGGCTAAAAACGAGCCGCAGCTTACTTGCAGCAAACAGGTCCCGCTAGCACCAATTAAGCACATAAAATAGCTTAAATAAAGCCATCCTGCACTTTGAGAAGACTATAAAGTGATTTTAGGTGTTAGAAAAAATAGCACATAATTACCCTATACTCAAATCCGTAAAATATTTTTTTTTTAATATACGTAAAATATCCATGTAAAAAGTCCATAGGGCTTGGAGCACCTCAGACATGCCCACGCCGCAGCCGGAAAATAAACAGTTAATTTAAACTCGGGTTTGGGCTGATGTGCAAGCTTGAGAGTGGGTTACTTTTAATCCTCATGTCCCCCAATATGATCCGTAGCATTTACAGAGCTGTACAGTGCAGGCTTGAATTTATTTTTGAGTTTTTAGATTTCAGAGCTTACGGCCGGTTTCAAGATATGCGGCCGGCCGTAAGGGGAGATCCTTGCGGGGCCGTATAATAGAATCGCGAGCAAACAAAACCCCCGCAAGGAATCGCAGCCTTACGGACGATAATAGAATGAGGCCCTATGTAACTAATTATGTGGACAATGTGATAATAACTGATACTTCACCTTTTGTTGTTCCCTGGTGTAATTATACCATATTGATTGTTATATTAAAATATACTGATTTGATGTCATCTTTATGCATTATAATAAATATATTTTCATATAATACAGTTCTGTTAATTCATGAGGCCAGTCTATATATATTGTGTAGTATGAATTCAGATAATTAAAAATGGGCAAATATTTAAAAAAATATGTAATTTTTAATCAAAATTAATACATTTTATTGATATTATATAATATTAATATAAAACATTACAAATAAGTGAGTGTCATGTAATACTAGTCTAGACTCTTCTGCACGCAAAGCAATGAGAAGGTACATGTAGCTAACACTTGCTAACGGTTGCAAGTTTTTTATGTGTGAGCCCTATGTAATTGAGGCCCATGTTTGTAGGTGGATCAGAAAGTTAGACTGAGGCCTCAAATGGCAAAATTCAATATTAGTTTATTATAGGGAAATGCAATGATTTATTAGCAGTAAAGGAATAAAGTATTTGTTATTATCTATTCTAGTTGGTATGCGATTGTACTATTCCACAACTTTTCGCATATATTCAAAAAATAGACAGCTAATAAACAAAATTCATATTTGAAGAAATGTAATTAACCTTTGATGAAAACGTTTGAAAGCCACAGTTTAAGTCTATTTATTGCCTCTATATAGATTTAAACAGTGGTTTTCAAACTTTTTCGTCAAAGGTGAATTCAATTTCTTCAAATATGAATTTTATTGCTAGTCAGTTACTAAACAAACAGATTTACCTTTTTATTGGAAAAATAAAGTGAGCCTTTAAGAAATGCATTCAGGAGTTCCCAAATCTATTTCTAATTCTACATGTATTACATTATGTTATGCTCTTACTTCCAAACAATGGCATGCTATTCAATCTTTGTTCTTTCTAGCTAGATATTCTAAATAACTGCCCATGACCATTTTTCCTAGCTTTGTGCCTTTTTCAATTATTTTAGAATGAATATTTGAAGCACAAATAATAGTGATAATTAATTAACTATTAAAAAACTATTTTGGCGATAGTACTGCCTGTAAAATATTTAAACAATTAGTCAATACACTACTGTGATGGAAGCATTTGGTTTGCTATTACTGTCATGTGTGACCCATCATATCTAAAATAATCTTATCCCCTAATTGATTTTTCATATCCTAACTTTTCAGCATTATGCCACTGGGTTGGGCTACATAACCAGTAGCAGCCCCTCTTTTGCCAATTATGCAATCAGTGACAATCAACATTCAATTTTCATAGTGCAAACTAGTTGCCTTCTCTCATCTGAGATAGTTAATGATGTGGGTCTGTTGGTATACAGTGATCCTTCTTGAAATTCATAAATGATAAACTAACTACATGTTATCATATATTATTGTAATTATAGACTTTGTGTACACCATTAGTACACACAGTAAAGCTCATTTCAGCAATTAGCAAATAAAAAAAAACACAAATTGATTGCAGTAATATAGATCTGTAGTACATACAGTGTCTACATAAAGCTTTAATTTTAGTGGAAGAATTGGCACCCACTGTTGGAACCAGCTGCTCCCACATTGGTCGAGTTCTTCACTTCCAAACCTACAGGTAAGAAATCCTCACTTTTGCCAATACCTGGCAAATGTCTGGAATGTATAGTGCTGTTAAATATAATTATTCTATGTAAACAGATAAAATTTAATTATATTGAGGGAAAAAACGGTAGTACAAATCCATGTTAGCCTTGTTTGCAGTTAGTCCTAATCCTTTTATATCTGCAATAATTTTATAAAATTATGACCTCAGTAACACTATTTTATTCAGACATATTTTATTTAAATAAACAAAATAACTGAAGGTTTGTTGACACTGGAATTATTTTGCATTGTAGATTTTATTTGTTTATATTTATTTTGCTTGTCTGATTTTGTCCAGAAGTAATTAGAAAGCAATGCTTCACCAAACACAACTGTTAATGAGCGTAGCTTTATATGCATATGAACCTATACTCTTTCTTTTATGTGCATATTTATTCTAATTATCTGCATAAGTTTCAGAAATTCAGAAATTAAATATGGCAGAGTATATTATGTTCATGCAGAATAAGTCAGTTTTCATTTTATCTTCAATGACAAGACATCTATTGCATGTATTTTATGTATGTCCCTATAACAGAAATCATCATACTATGCTAGCAATTATAATATTACTAGAATATTGCCCGTCAAAAAATTACAGCAATGAAAGTGTAAGTGAGCTAAGGGTGTTTGGTGTATATAATGTGGCTGATGTAGCATAATTCGTTTTGTATGTGGTGCGAGTTTTTCTTAATCTTCGTTTTCTATGTCGTTCGAGTTTTTCGGAATATCCGTAGCTGTTTGGTGGGCTTTTTCGGAATATCCATAGGTGTTTGGTGGTGTTTTGCGTGTTTATGGTAGTGTTTTGCGTGTTTAGGAACCTTTAGCCTCATTTTCGTTTTGTTCGGCGGCCATTTTTTTTTGGGTTAGGGGATTTTCGGGTCTCTAAACTCTAAAATGTGTGCTTAAATGGAGGTGTAACTTCACTTGCAGAGATCCTTGGTGTCCCCCCTTGCTGTGAGTAACCTTTTTATGTGTTTGTAGTTTGTATTTGTTGTGTTTGTAATATTTTTGGGGTTGCGCGGGTTGCGTCCTTGTTTTCTAATCTCGTAGGTGTTTTCACCAAATACGGACGTTTTTTGCGAGGTCGTAATGGGTTGTAACGTATCTCGTATTTTGTTTGCGTTACGACATAAAGTTTGCAAGGGTCGCAGTTGCTGCAAGGAGAGCCTTCGGCGCTTCTTGCCAGCAACTGCGGCCCTTGCTTTGCGAGCCCGCAAGTGTTAGCAACAACTCATATGCTCACAACTATTATAGTGATAAAATTGATGGAAAACTAGTGACATTCAATTTAAAAATAGTTTAAGAATTCTATATGGTATATTATACAACTATCAATCTTGAAAATGTAGGATATATATAGTATTTTCTTGTTAAGAGTATATACCTTAATAGTCTGGCTAGAAAAATGTATGCTTTTTACAATTGTAATCAATGTTTCAAGATGTGTTCTGTTTACAATGGCCTTTTTGCAAGATAGAAAGGACTATTGTAGGCTCAAAATAGCACTAGTCCACTATATTTTGCAACCTAAAACCAGAACGTCTAAATGGATTTAAAAGAAACAGTGTTGTATCCCCCTCCAAAAAATGTCCAAATACAATATAAAATGTATATCTCTAATTAAACAATTATAACATTTTTCATAACTTCTTTTTCTTAAGTTAATTTATAATAAATAAAAATGTGCAACTTTTGATGTATTTTCAGAAAATTTAACCACGACAATGTTATTCACTGTACACTTGTCTTATGAATAGATCTGTGTATTTGTTTATATAGGGGACATATGCTAAGCACATATTGTATATAAACAAAATTAAAGGAGTAACAAAATTAAAGAAGTAACAATATGGTGTAAAAGAATATATACAAAGATGTGATGTATAAGTGGTGAATATAATAAAAGTATCCACTATCGAAGGATAAGAAGTTGTCTGGTATTCAGCCATAATCAAATCCACTGATCGATGGCCTAATTGATCAACAATACACTTTAAAGTTAATTAGAACTGATTTATCAATATAAAAGTGAACACAACACATTGGCCAAATTTGAGATCCGGAGGCCCATAAGTTAGCTATTCCATGGGCGTCTTTTTGCAGCTTGGATCGGGTTACGAGTTACAAGCTTGAAAAATTTTTGGCCGTCTAACTCATAACTTACACCCTCCAAAAGCCTTTGATTTGTCACTTTCGCAGGGCTGAATCACTATTCAATTGCTCCAATTCCCCAAGCTCGCAAAAGTATCCACACTCGCAAATGGAGGAGAAAATCCTACATGTACTCGAGAGGACCCGCAAAGGGGTTAAACACCAATTTGTAGCGTTGTAACTGCAAGTAAAAGATTAATCCTGCACTGTAAATTACGAGGAGTGCGATGATAGACATTATAATTAATTGCACACCAGTCTCAAGCCTGCACAACTGCAGGAAATAACGTTTTATTTGTATGTGTCATTTCGGGGTTAAATGATCTTGGGTATCAATGAGTTAATACATATCAGGCCACCCATATGGACTAGAAGAGTATTGGCATTCATTTTCATAATTCTTCAGATTCAAAGTTGTGCAAGCCTGATTGCATATCGGACCCCCCGAACCTGATTGATTGACACTTAACCTCCATGTTTTACTGACGTAATTATGACAGTCTCATTTTCTATTGGCTGATTCGAAATGGGCGGTTACAGGCTTGGTGAATTGATTTGGTTCCCACCCACAACTATTCCGAATCAGTGCATGGTTTATGGAGCTGGCTTCAGGATCACAACTCACGACCTGGAGCAATTGAATAGTCTTGCAAACGGAGACCAACGGGAGCCCGGAACTCAATTGCAGACATACAGCCTACATAGATTGAGTTGTGGGCTTGGAATTGAATGGAGCCCTAAGAGCTTAGAGTTTGAAATCCACAAAAATCCTTTTTGTTGAATAGTGAGCAACTTTTGCCCAAAGTCTGTTTGAGAAAATATTAAAACATTGAAAAAAGAGAATGAAGAATATGTGGTACTAGCGAATTGCCCGTCAAAAAATGACGGCAATGAAATTGTAAGGTAGCTAATGCTGTTTAGTGTGTAATAATGAAATATATAATACATTAATAAATGAATATACTTTACCTATTTTAAAGCATTGTGTGGAAGAGCTGTGAATGTGTTTTGATGTTGCTGCAGCATTAGTGGTGTGGATCTGCTGTGTAAGCGTGCTGAATGTGTGCAGTGCAACACTGTGCGTGCGCGAGACCAAACCGTTAGCGTAGTCGTGTACTTCCGCATTGGCGTAAAATGGCGAGTAATGTGTGGTATACGTCTGTATCGGAATATCCGTAGGTGTTTTGTGGTGTTTTGCGAGTTTCTTGTGGTGTTTTGCGAGTTTAGAGTGCTGTGGCCATTTTTTCTCTCGCTTCGATTTTTTTTTAGTCTCTAAACTGTTTTATTTCGAGTAAAATCGAGGTGTAAGTTGTATTTTTGAGGTCCTGGGTGCTCCCTCTTGGTGTATGTAAGTTTTTTATGTATGTGCTGTGTGTATGTATTGTGTTTTACATTTTGTAATGTTCGCGAGTTGCGTCCGAGTGTTGTGTGTCGTAATGTGTGTGTCGTGCTGTTTGGTTTGCGACGTAAAGTTTGCGAGGGTCGCAGTTGCTGGCATGGAGCGCCTTCGGCGCTCCATGCCAGCAACTGCGGCCCTCGCTTTGCGAGGTCCTCAGGTGCTGGCAAGGAGCGCCTTCGGCGCTCCATGCCAGCAACTGCGACCCTCGCAAACTTTACGTCGCAAACCAAACAGCACGACACACACATTACGACACTCGCAAACAACATACGACACACGTTCACACACATTACGGCCTCGCAACACTCGGACGCAACTCGCGTCCTACGCGAGCCCGCAGCGTTAGCAACAACTCGTACGCTCACAACTATATATGTGATTCCACAATATTGGCAGTTGCCTAAGGAGTCATTCTAACAATTTAAATTTTAAATTTAAGTGTTTTCATTAATTGCTGTAAGTTGTGAAAATTAAATAAAGCTGATACGTGTAAAAAATAGACATTTGTTTGTAAATTAAAGTTGGTAATGGAGTGGTAAACACTCAAGTGATATAGCACTCCTTTTTTGTTGATAAATATGAAAAATCATAACTCTTCTCACCCCAAATAAATGATCTGAATTAAACATGTCTAGTTAAAGGTATATGAAAGTGAGGTGGGTTATGAATGCATCATGTAATATGCATCATAACCCACTTAGCAAAAAATGTTGCAGGAAAAATGCAATTTTTTTTGCAAAAAATAAAAAATAAGCTGGGGTGATGTAGACACCCCAAGCAACTGAGATTTGCATATTGGATATCTAATTGTTTATGAGATATCCAATATGCAGTACATGCGCATGCTGATTGGCTAAAGGAATGGTGTCTAAAATCATGTGACTTCCCACAGTAGGGCAGACTACAGGTGCTAACTGGGCATGCCTACACAATCCCTAGGCCAAAAAGAAACATTGTATAAGTTATGCTAATTATCCCTGGAAATTTCAGGGGGAGAAAACATTTGCAAAAACAAGAAATTCAGCAAACTTCAGGATAACGGTTTAACTGTTTACTTTGAATTTTTTTCATGCAAACAATTAAGACAATAAATTCTTCTCTATCAGATGCATTAATAACACAGCTCGCTTTCATATAACTTTAAGTTATGTATATATTGCAAATAAGGTATTGTTTTCTGCATTTTATCTATGTATCTGTTTTTACATTTTTGTATTGTGGTATGTTTCACCTGTGTTTTGTTTTTCATTTTACTGACATTTTTTTTCCTTTGTATGTTTAACTAAAGACTGTCATTTTCAGAAAAAAAATGAAATCCCTTTGTTAGGTTTCATATAGGACTCTAATTAGTTGAATGCCCAAACCAGGTTTTTATGTATTTTTGACATTTAAATGGGTTTATGAATTATTGCGGAAAATTGAAGCTTTGAGATATATTTATATTGGCTTTAAATTACCAAACTACATTTTCCTATTATCCATAATACAAATATACTGCATTGTCCACACTGTCTTTGTTTTATTCAGTTAGTTATGTACAGATTTGCTGATTTAGGCGACTGTATTAATGTTCAGTCTTAGCAGATAAAGGTTATTTCAATTGTTTTTAACTAGAAGCCACTGAACATTTGGATTTCTAACGGGATAAGTACTTTAAAACCTGCCATAGAAAAATCCTGCGACCACTACAAAGATTTAAATATAACAAATGCTTGCCATTTGCAGTATCACCTTCAAATGTAATGAAGCTCCGTTCTAATGGCCAATAAATATTGTTTACATCTATAGTTTACAATATGAGCTAACACAGCATGAGTTATTACCTAGTTAAGATGAAATAACACACAATAGAAAGTGTTAAGATGTGCTCTACATTACTACATTAAATCTAGAGTTGAATAAAGCAGTTGTAGTAATGTATTGCATTGCGTTTACCAAGAGTGGTAATGCCATCTACATCTGTAAATAGATATGTATCCTACATAATAGAATAAAATATATAATACATTCAACGTCTGACTTTAAAGCAATTACCCTTCCAGGCCTTGGTCAAGACTTGAAGCTGTGGAAATGCTATGATCAATTATTGATTAATTTAGCATATGGAGACAAATCCATCTGACATGCTGAGTAATCACTTATTTGAAGAATGTTTTGTATTTTTAATGCTTTTATGTCATATTAACTTCAGCACAAAGAAGCCACTTCTGTACAAGATTTATTTTATACTAAATTGTACTGATATATACTCGCTATTAAGATAATGTTTAGATTCTGTGTTAAGAAACATATGCAGGTAAGTGAAGAAAAAATGAAATAAAGTACAATTTGATAATACTGTGACTATTATAAAAATAACATGATTGAGATGTGCATTAGATCCATTGCATATTTTCTAGTTTTCTGATTATGCAGCAATGGTCTTTTTAAATCTATTTGGATGAGTGCACTGAAAGGCATTTTGTCATAAAAATCATCTTTTGGAAATAGCACTGCAGACTTTATGGGCAATTTAGGGCATTGACTGGTCCTTGTATAGATGTAGTGAAATTACATGGACAGTATAAACTATATATTACTAATCCTGATAGTCATTTACAGTCGTTCTATAATAATTTTAAAATTAATAATGTTATGTACAATAAAGTTTGTATGGTGATACA
This sequence comes from Discoglossus pictus, assembly GCA_027410445.1. Taxonomy (NCBI): domain Eukaryota; kingdom Metazoa; phylum Chordata; class Amphibia; order Anura; family Alytidae; genus Discoglossus; species Discoglossus pictus. Next base: position 413,703,522 of record CM050165.1, on the reverse strand, counting down.
TTGATTGTCAGCATACAGTTTTATATAATATAAAAAAACATGTGTCTTATGGTTATGTACTCATGCAATCATGTTTGTGTCTGTACAGAATGTTTCCAAAAATCCCCAAAAAAGGAGTAAGCGCTCTACAGGTTAGATGAAGACTTATAGACTCTTGTTGGGTAGTTATGCACTTAACATGCATCGTGTTAATCAAAAAAGAAATATATAAATACACAAAATATGCAAAAAAATTATAAACTTTTAAGAAATACCTAGTTCTGTATCCTGTTTACATTGTAAGAATATTTTAATCTGGTTGAACTGTGGCTCCTTTTGGATATATTGTTGGATAGAGACTACCTTTAATGCAATGATATGCAACATATATGCACATAGTTTTATACGTCTTTTCTATGTGGGATATGGGCAAAAACATCAAATATGTTTGAAACAGAGACAATCTAAATATTCATTTTAGCTCTTTGAGTCTACAACTGAAGGTTGTAGACTAATAGCGTCTGTCTTATATACAGTATATGTAGGTGCCCTGTATAGACAAGGACAATACTCTCCTAGTATGATTCCAAGTAAGGTGACGTGTCCTTACTGTAGGTCAGTCTATCAAAGGCATGCATGTGTTTAAAATGTAATTGTTTTTAGGAATCTGTGAAATAAATACATCATGCTTCTTATCTATTTAATGAAGTCAATAGCTTGCCTTTCCTGCAATTACATCAAATTTTTCAGTTTATTGTAAAGAAACAAATCTGCATTACTGTGGGCTATTTTGCAATCTTTATTGTAATAACATTTTACAAAAAGTTTACACAAATACACAAAATATGTGTAAATGTATTGCATGGACCTATGCATCACATATAATAGTTGTCAAACTGCGAGATGTCATCACACTTTTTCGTGGTGCGCTCATTGCTTGCGAGCCTTGCGAAGCGAAGCGAGCCGTTAGCACCTAGCACTTAGCCGATGAGAGCCGAAGGCGCTCATCCCGGTGAGCCATTAACACGTAGCACTTGGGCGAGTAGCGCCGAAGGCGCTCATCGCCTGCGAGCCTCACGTTGCAGGCACTACAATGCCTACACGCACTACAACTATCAGCACAAACAAGCAGAGGCAATGAAACACGCGAGACTTAGCCACAAAACACTTCCTAAATGCGGGATCGCCTTGGCGTGCAAGCGATTGACAAACGCGGGACTTAGAAAAAAAATTATATGCATCACATATAATAGTTGTCAAACTGCGAGATGTCTTCACACTTTTTCGTGGTGCGCTCATTGCTTGCGAGCCTTGCGAAGCGAGGCGAGCCGTTAACACCTAGCACTTAGCCGATGAGAGCCGAAGGCGCTCATCCCGGCGAGCCATTAACACGTAGCACTTGGGCGAGTAGCGCCGAAGGCGCTCATCGCCTGCGAGCCTCACGTTGCAGGCACTACAATGCCTACACGCACTACAACTATCAGCACAAACAAGCAGAGGCAATGAAACACGCGAGACTTAGCCACAAAACACTTCCTAAATGCGGCGTGCAAGCGATTGACAAACGCGGGACTTTGAAAAAAAATGATGAGATGCGGGACTTAGAAAATTGTTTTTGAGATGCGGGACTTAGAAAAAAAAGATACGAGATGCAAAAAATTACGAGATTAACAGACGAACGACAAAAACGAAAAAACAATAAAAACATACTAAATACACCCCCAAAAATTACAAAAACATAATCGACAGCACGGGGCAACAGCCAGGACGTCTGGGAGTGAGGTGGAACAAGAATTTAACTCGATTTAGACTATTTTCGCCACTCGAAAGACCCCTAAGGAAAAAAAAAAATGCCCGCTGAAAAAAATGAAAACAAGGCTACATGACTCCGGACCGCGCAAAACACTGTGTGCCTTGCATATATTAATTCTAAATACTTAAAGTATATTAATTTATTAAATAAATAATTCATTTTTACTTAACTACATATACATAAAAATATATATCGCTCTTTATCATGACGCATGATGGTGCTCAGAGGACCAAAATATGACAAGAGAGGCTCACAATGAGCGCTGAAAGTCCTCACAGTACAAAACGGTTTACATTGTGTGCCAAACAGCATTCCCATGGCTTTCAATTTTATTGCCCCGTCATATATAATAAATGGTGGAGTTTTGTCTATAAAACTCTTGGCCATATCAAATCTTAGTACATATATCCGAAACGATAACATAGCAAAGGGGAGGATCTTCGGGATATTCTAGATATCTCCAACCCTGCACTCTTCATCAGTGGCGGCCCGTTCATTGGGGCGTAGGGGCAACCGCCCCCCCCCAACAATTTTCAGCTCCCGCAACAATGTTCAGTCACTCTACCACTAGATTACGCATTTATTTATTACATACTC